>JAMJFZ010001264.1:7727500-8327500 GCA_026225945.1 Cricetomys ansorgei
CCTGCCTCTGCCTCTGCCTCTGCCTCTGCCTCTGCCTCTGCTCTCTGCCTCTGCCTCTGCCTCTGCCTCTGCCTCTGCCTCCTCTGCCTCTGCCTCTGGGATTAAAAGCATGGGCCACTACACTCAGCCACAGTTTGGGCTTTAATTTATGACCTCAACATTACGAGAAAATATTGCACCTGTAAAGTACCCAGGAAATAGTAATGTTGACTATTCTACTAAACCTGTAGGAGAGATTTTTTTTTCTTTTTTGTCAAAGGAATCTTTTGAGGTCTAAAATGAAAAGAACTGATTATTTGCTAACGCCTAGGACTGGCCTGACTCCCAGGAAACCTTTCTTTGCTCTGTGGCTACAGGGTACAGAACCATCACTGGACTCTCTGAGTTTTCCTGGCATCAATCTAACATTTTCCGTCTATCTGCTAGATAATCTGCAGCCTCCATGGAAACCCTCGGCATTTCAGAGACCTGCACGTTCTGGCCTCAAAGCTGTGGGATCCTGAGGGTGGAGGGCTAGGTAGACAGAGTGCCCCTACCCAAAGCAGTCAGCATTGGTCTGTTTTATATTTGAGCTTTTCACCCAAAGATATCATAATTCAAAAAAAAAAAAATGGCCCCAAACCAATGGGCTTGCACAGCACATGCCTGGAACTGCAGAGTGGGCAGAACCCAGTGCACAAATGAAAATGTAAGGACTGTAGTTCACAAAGCAGTAAAAATGTCCAGTCGTGGTGGCATACATCTCTAATCCTGGCACTTGGGAGGCAGAGGAAGGCAGATTACATCAAATTCAAGGCCAGCTTGGTCTATGTAGGCCAGCTAAGGCTATCCAGTCTCTCTCTCTCTCTCTCTCTCTCTCTCTCTCTCTCTCTCTCTCTCCTCTCTCTGTGTGTGTGTGTGTGTGTGTTAGAAAGGCTCAAAACAAGTTCTAAACACAGATCCATAGTTGGTGGTGTACAACTGTAATCCTAGTACTTGGGAGACAGAGACTAGAAGATGTCCGTAAGTTCAGGGTCAACCTGGGCTATATGAAATCCTGACTTAAAAATCAAAAATAGGGCCATCGAGATGGCTCATGGGTAAAGGTGCCTGACAACCCAACAACCTGAGTCAGGCCTGACAACCCCAGTCTGATCTCAGGGCTCACGTGGCAAAAGGAGAGAACTGATCCTTGCAAACTGACCTTCACATGTGGTACGCACATGTGCAAATACATAAATAAATGAAATAAAAGACAAAAATGAGCAAAAAAGTAACTCAAGAATAAATCTTTCATCTTCTGTCTTTCAACTAGTCACAGTGATTTCATTTGCTGTGTAATGTCATTTTAAGTAAAGAGAAAGTAAAATCTCAAACTATTAATGCAGAAGTTGCCATTCATCATTGTGTTGTACAGCATCAGTTTTAGATACAAATACTAACTCGTGTAGAATTGCTAAGATTACGCAATTCACATTCCATAGCTTGTGTGTGCATGTGTATTTCACTATTGACCAGACAGTGGAAGATGCAAAAAATGATAATAATCTGGTGTTTTTATATCACATCTTGATTTATGGAATCAGACGTCACCTTCAACTGAGGATAAATAAGAAAGAACTAGAAGGAAGAGGAAATGTGGCTGCCTTTTCTTTCCTTTGTCTAGATTCAGCATACCTGGTTATGTAACACAGAAAAGATCTGGCTCACTGGGTAACAGCTGCTGCAAACCTGGTGGCCTGAATTTGATCCCCAAGAGAAACCAACTCTTGCAAGAGGTCCTCTGACCTCCGCACATGGTCCACGGCACACACTCCCCCACCCCACCCCTCCCCACCCACCCATATACTAGTACATATGCAAATAAATAAGTCATTATATAAGGTACTACTGCTGTTCGCTCGTATTCAGATCTCTTCTACTTCCAAGTTCAGCCTATCCTGAAGAACTAAAAAACATGAGTCTGGGTAATCAAACATGAGTGAAATCTATTTTTCTTCTTGACAGAAGCATTCCAGAGCTGTTGCGTGCTGGTGTATCTCCCACAGAAACCAACGCTATCCGCACGGTTCAGTGCTATGATTAGACTATGAATGTTCCACAGTCTCACGGATCAAACGCTTGGTCCCCGGATCATAGCACTGCCTTGGGAGATGGTGAATATTTTAGAAGTTGGGGCTTACTGGACAGAGCTGTTGAAGTTATATTTGGCTCCAAACCTCTTCCCCTCTCTGCTTCCCACCTGTCATGAAGTGAGCAGCTCCCACATGCTCCTACGGCCACAGTGTGCTGCCTCACCCCAACTCCGGGTCAAAGAGCAAGAACTGAAGCATCAGAAACAGTGAGCTCAAACAGTTCCTGTTTTACACTGTGTTGGGTATTGTCTCACACTCCAGCACCCAGCATCCACTTTGAAGCTATGGACATGCAGTAGGAACAAAACACAGACCTCTGCCTTTGCCATCTTGGGTCAAATGCTATTGTCTAAGTCGTACAGTACTTCTTTTATGTCTAAAGATACAGAACACCTAACACCACACTATAACTATAAGCTATAACACACACACACACACACACACACACACACACACACACACACCAAGAGACCTAAATAGACAGTACCTAACCATTTATATCTGAAATTCTTGCAAAAATGTCACCCATGTGGACATTTTACAATTTCTATCAACCTCCCATTTCTCTAGTCTCTGGAAGAAAACAGACTCTACCAATGAGAAGGGAAGAGAATGAAAGAGGGGGTTGGGGCTATGACTTAGCTGGTAGAGTGCCTACCTAGATATAAAAATTCTGGGTTTCCATCCCCAGCACTGTGTAAACCAGAACAGGGGCACACCTGTGATCCCAGCACCAGGGAGGTAGAAGCAGCAGCACTAGAGATTAAGGCCATCCTCTACTACATAGTGAGTCCAAGGCTAGCCTGGGCTACACGAGACCCCGACTCAAACAACAACAACAACAAAGCAGGGATGGAAGAAGAGGAAATGAAAAATGTGTTTTTAAAACAGCCATACAATCTGGCTCTGGAGCTGTTGGGTAGATTCCTTTGTGTTTGGAATTAGTGCTCTGAGGAGAGGGAACGCCAATGAACGCAAAGGTCTGGGCAGTAAATTAGCAATTCTCATGGCTGGTCTTGATATTTGATGTCAGATAGTTTTCAGTGAACTAAGTCTCCAGTTTCTTTCTGAGTACAAATAGAAGATCAGCTCCCTGTAGGCTTTAATGGAGGCAAAAGAAATATGCAAAATTTTAAAGTGCTCTGCAATCCAGATGGAATCAACAGTGATCTCCCTAGGATTTGCAATGCCTGGACCCTGGCCTTTGCAGAACTATTTCTTCATTTGTATTTCTGCAGAGGATCCTCACGTTTCATTCCAGGCAGAACCTTCTTGGCTTGGGAGAGAGTAGATTTCAATAAATTGCCCTGCTTTGTTGGTATCCGAGTCACTGCAATGACTCAGTAGGTGGGGAGGCGCCCAGCCCCTGCCTTGCAGCTCAGTCCATGTAGTCTTGCTTTCTCCAACAACTGCATCTGTAGACAGTCCAAAGATGTCTAGAAGTCTAGAAGGGCAACGTCTAGGGTTGGAGGGTGTATGTGTCTTAGTTGGTGCTTGACTGGAGTGCAAGGGATAGGAGGGTCACAATTCTGTGGTCCCATACGTCTTCTGATCCTGATCCTAGATACTTGGTTCCAGAAGACTCCACTGGTCTGTCACTTGGCACTGTTCTCTATTCAGACCACTTCTGAGCTAACACATCAACTGACATGCCATCTGCCTAGACTAGCTGTCACGGATCATGTGGATAGATGCTGTTGAGAGGATTTAAGAAATATGAAGCCTAGGAATGCAGTCACATATAGGGGAAAATGCCTCCTATTGAGAAATGCCTTCCCAAGTACAGCCATTAACAGTACTCTTCAGTCTCCTCCCCACCCACAGGGAAAGGACCATTAAGCTTATCAGCAGGATTCGTCCTTCCCCAGCATACCAGGAGCCACCCTGTCTCAAGGACGGCTAGTCCAAGGGCACAGGTTGACCACGCCCCCCCTGGATCCCGCGCGCGAAACTCCCAACCAATGAGTTTAACAGAGAGCTCGGAGCCAATCAAAGCTGCACGAGCCCCCATCCCCAGACCCCTTTCCCCTGAACCCCATAAAAGGGCTGGGGAGGAAGGGATCGGGGCCGCCATGCTCATCTCCTGCGTGGGATAGGCGGGACCCAGAGCGCACCGATTATTAATAATAAATGCCTCATGCGTTTGCAGCGGTTCGTGTCTCGTGGTTCCTTAGAAACCCGCCCGGCTTGCCCTAACACTGTCACTCCAGTACTTACGCAGTGAAGGGTAGGCTGATGACTGGTAGTGCTCTTTAGACATCAAAGTTGTTGGAGATGTTTGCTAATTTGTTTTGTTTTGTTGAGACAGGGTCACATGTAACCCAAAGTAACCGCAAACTCCTGATCCTCCTGCCTCCAACTCCTAAGTGATGCAATTACAGGCATGCGCCACCAGTTAGTTATTGATAAACAAAGTCCTGATTTTAGGGATTCATATGCGTGAGGGGGGGACAGGGGGTCTATGTTCTTTGCTTCTACAATTAACCGTCTACATTACACATAGTTACTTTGCTTCATTCTGGATATTTGAAAAGCCTTTATTTCCTATTTTAATAATACTATGCAATGTTTGGTTAGCCAAAATACAAAGAAATGAGATGACACAAGGCTGAGAAAGTCACCTGCAGGTTGTCGCTGCTGTGTGTGCCCAACACCTGACAGACGCCTGGGAGCTGGAAATTCCTCAAGAGTTTATCCTGAAAAGAAAACAATCTGGAAGAAAATTAATAATAATAATAATAATAACAACAACAATAATAATGATAATTGGGACAAAAACAACCTGAAGAGAAGGAGGCATAAATTATGAAGCCTAAAGAAATTAATCCTGGCCAGGTACAGTGGTGCACACCTGTAATAATCCCAGCACTTCGGAGGCAAAGACAGGAGGATGACAGATTTGAGAACAACCTGGGCTGCTTGGAGGTTTTTTTTTGGTCAGAAAAAAAAAAACAATCAAAAAGGGGACTAGACCTATGACTGAGGTGCAGCTCAGAGGGAGACAGTCCCTTTCCTGTCATAAACCCAGCCTCAACCACCAGCACTGGAGGATGGGGCTAGACCCATGGCAAAGAAGGACTAGCAAAAGAGACCTTTTCCCAGCTGCTTGTGAAATCTCTTCCTAAAACCTTACTACTGAGTAGAAAGGGAAACGAGTGTTCGCCTGAGAGTTTAGAAGCAGGCGTGCAGGCTTGCACACAGTGTGGGAGCACTGCGGGAGTTGAGCTAGACGTCCACAGGGCTTAGTGAGCTGCTCTTGGGGGCGGCGGGAAGGTACTGCCTAAGCCCTGTAGACGGCGGACGCTGGTGTTTCGCCGGTGTGAGGTTTCAGAGGGAAGCCTGAGAGTCCCTCAAAGACTGCGGGAGAAGACCTGTGTTATTTTGTTTTTAAGATCTGTATAACTGAAACCCGTGCTGCACTGGGACAATCGATGCTGGTCAGCTGGGGCTGAAGAATCATCTGTAATTGGTCAGAAACGGGCATCACTGAGGTGAAGTCTTCTGGGAAGTGTTTCCTCAGCACGCAGACGCGCAAGCCAGACAGCAGTGTTCCTCCACAGTTCCCAATGCAGTTCCAAACACGACTGCGGCATATGTGAATATATACAATATATAATATGTTATGGATATTATATAGTATATTATGGATATATTTGTATATTATATATTATATTATGTAAATATATATTATATAATTATTATACAATAATATATACTATATTATATATATATATATTTAAAAATTCAGGGCTGCAGAAATAGCTCATGGATTAAGAGCACTTTTCTCTCTTCCAGCGGACCCAGGTTTGATTCCCTGACCCACATGGTGGCTCACAACCATCTGTAACTCCAGTTCCAGGGGCTCCAATGCCCTCTTCTGGTCTCCTCAGGTACGAGGCACAAAAGCAGTGAACAGACAAAAATGCAGGCAAAACACCCATACACAAACGTAAACATTTTTAAAAGAAAGTTTGTATATTTTATCCATAAATTTTTATATAAATATATTTATATATATATATAAAATATATTATATATTTTATATAAATTTTTATATAAATAAAATTTGTGTGTGTGTGTGTGCACGCACACACACACACACACACACACACACACACACACACACGAGGATCTTGCCACGTGGCTGAGGCCATCCTCAAACTCACAACCCTTCTGTCTCAGCTTTTCAAGTGCTGGGATTACAGCATGAACCAACAGCCCTGATCTTTACTTTCAGTTTCTACTTTGCTAAGAGCTCTTTTACCGTCCTACATCTCAATATTGTCACATAATTTTTCTCTTTTAATGTGCTATGGTGGTAAAATGTTAATAATTGAGTTTCCACTGCCTGAGCCAACCTTCCTTTGCTGGAACAAACCCAGTTCATTCATGATCCATTGCCTTTTGAAAAAAAAACATTTCACAGGCATTTAATCCTGATTAGAACTGTGCAAGGCTTTTACAACAAAATAACACACATCAAGAACCATAAAATCAAATTAAAATGCCAGCACTTAACAAGACTTAAGAAAATCCATGAAATTTCATGTAAAATATACTTCCACTGACACAGTTCTTTCAAAGAGAGCCAAGTATTAGTTTCTTTGTACAAATAAAATACACCCCACCTCTGTTGTTTGTTATTTTGTTTTGTTGGGTTTGTTTGTTTGTTTGTTGAGGTGAGGTCTCACTCTATATCCCAAGCTGGCTTGAACTCAAAATCCTTCTTGCTTCAGCCTCCTGAGTGATGGGATTACAGGAGCATGCCACCAGACCTAACTCTCCACTTTTTAGTGTCTTAAATCACACGCATGCCCCAAAATGCTTTAGAGATAAAGGAAGGATGATCGTCGTCATCCTTATTGAGTTTGAGGTCAATCTGGGCCTGGATTCAAAAAAACAAGAAAAGCAAACAGCAGCAACAATATATAGACCATTACCTCTAAGCAAAATTCACTTGAGCCCTGGATCTAGGGTTTCTATTGGGGTTCAGTGACTCAGGTCTAGGGGGCCTACATCACCCACTTTAATTATCCAGCCTCCAGCCACTGAAGCGGTAAATCTGGTACACCCTTGCTGGAAAACCACCATGCTAGTCCTTGTCCATCGCTTCATCTGTCCAAAGACTCTGTCAAGCAAGGGCTCCCAAGAGTTTAAAGACTGTGTCCCAAGAGCTACCCAAGGACCAGGTCTTAGGAATATGTGATTGCATACTTGGGGGAGAACTCAGGTTTTGCCTTCTGTCCCTCCCTTCAACGACTGGAAAATCTAATTAAGCTTAAGCTGGCCAATGTGAGTCCATAATCTTCAAGTTCCTTATTTCACTTAGATATTTGGCGTTGTGATTCTTTGCTATCTTACAGTCTTGTTGGTGTATTTAAGAATAGGTTAAGATGTATTTTATTGTGTATACTAACTTTCCCTTTACCTACCAGCTCAGGAAGTTTCTAGAGGCTGGAAAATGCCTAAGCAATGATAATACTGGAGATGGAAGATGGTTTCTTTGTTTTAATTCCTTCTCTCATAAATGATAAACATGGTTCCACTTCCCAGGAGCTTTCCTATAAATCCTTTTCCTTTTGTTTTCCCATAAATAAGTTGTTCTTCTATTTCCTTTTAATTCAGGGACTATTTTGAAACTCATACTTTAATTTTAAAGGAGTCTTGTGTCCACTTTTGCCACGCTTCCGCACTCCTGAGATGATTTCTAGCCTAATTGAATTGCAGGCAGAAGATGTGCTTTATGAAATCTTTATGTCCTAGATTTATGAACATTATCTTTGGGCCAAGTACATGATCATTTTTATGAATATTCCGTAAGGAACTGAAGTTGCTGTGCTTTTTCTGCTTATAGAAATCTATGTAAACATGCTTGAAATGAATGTGCTTTTCTTTTTATATGTCCATGTTTGTTAAAATGACTTTATTCCTTAGTAATCCATTGCCTCATGTGGAGATCTGAATAGTTAAAGCAGGGACAGGGAGTGGGGCAGGGGATTTTATGGCCAGCTTTTCATCACCAGAATTAGGATTGTTCGTCTATTTATTTATGACATTTACTTATTTGTGAGTGTGTGTATATATGCCCGTGGGCTATGACACTCATGGGGTGGATGTCAGAGGATAACTTTCAGGAGCCAGTTACCTCTCTCCAACATGTGAGTCCTGGGTATCGAACTCAGATGAGGTTGCCGGGCCTAGAAACAAATGCCTTAACCTGCTGGCCCTGAAATGAATGTGCTTTTCCTTTTAGATTTCCATGTGTACCAGCCTGGTTTGGTTTTTGACACAGGTCCTTATTATGTACCTCAGACTGGTCTTTGGTTCACCATCTTTCTGCCTCTGCCTCTGCCTCTGCCTTTGCCTCCCCCTGTCTCTCTGCCTCTGCCTCTGCCTCTGCCTCTGCCTCTGCCTCTGCCTCTGCCTCTGCCTCCCCCTGTCTCTCTGCCTCTGCCTCTGCCTCTGCCTCTGCCTCTGCCTCTGCCTTCTGCCTCTGCCGCTGCCTCTGCCTCTGCCTAAGTGTTGAGACCATAGATGTGCAACACTACACTTAGCACAAAATAGATTTTTTTTAATATAAATAACCTTTGGGTTCAATAAGTCTTTGGTCAGAGGTAAAAGCATGTCCTTAATTCCTCACTTTTTAGTAGTGTATCTGAAACCAGGCCTGAGCCCAACATAAGCCACGGTAGACAACTCAGTTGTGAAGGTCTTACCACAAAATCGCCATTCTGTCTTAGTCTTATCTTCTATTTCAAAGGCAAGATATATTTTCAGGAAATTGCGTTCTGGCTGAAGTCTAGGAGGGAGAAGTTGGAGGGGATTCTGGTGCCACAGGTAGGGCATAGTAGTTATAGGAAATAGAGTAAAGGAAGCTGGAATCAGAGAGAGGTGTTCCTGGCATGTGTCTGTAGTAGTTCGCTGCTGCTGGTTCAGCCAAGAAGACAAGGAGGCATCTTCATACATGGAAGCTCCGCCAGACCTCAGCAGAGGGAACCACCATCATGGCCAATGCCATACTCAACAATGGAACCCTGAGCATCCGCGCTCAGGTGTTTTTAGTCATGCAGAACTCCTCAGGTGCAGATCGTAAGCAATCAAACATCCCCCACAGAAACCCAACACCTGCCGACAATACAAACCGCCAAGGCCTCTGCATCCCTTTCCACAGCAGGTGTGTACCACAAGCACACCTCCTCTCCACCAAAGTGTGTTTCTCGGTAAGGTGAGGCAGTGAAAGAGCCTGTGTCTTCCCCATTCCTGTCTGGGAGGGAGTCAGGAGTTCCCACATGCTGTGGGGGCGCTGAACTGAGGGCTGGGCTAAGCCTACCGC
Source organism: Cricetomys ansorgei (assembly GCA_026225945.1). Classification (NCBI taxonomy): domain Eukaryota; kingdom Metazoa; phylum Chordata; class Mammalia; order Rodentia; family Nesomyidae; genus Cricetomys; species Cricetomys ansorgei. The sequence continues at coordinate 7,736,948 of JAMJFZ010001264.1, forward strand.
AGAGGTTAGATGAAGGTAGGGTAGGCTAAAGGCTGACATTGGTTTGACTTGGGAGGAGTATACATGCACCCTAAGACTACATGCTATGGTCTGTCTGTGATTCCCACCCCCATTCATATGTTGTAATCTTGACCCCCCCCAAAGTAGTGAAAGGAGGAAGAGGACCCTTATTGGTGGTCACTAAAGATGGAGCCCTCCTACAGGAGATCGGTGTCTCAGATAGACCCAAAGGAGTTTTTTCACTTCGCCTACCATTTGGCCAAAAAGAGACCCCAGCTCTGAACCAGAAATTATCCCCTAACAAACATCAAGTTGGTAGACTTCCTAACCTCCAGACAGTGAGAAGTAGATTTCTGTTGTTTACAAACCACCCTGTTCTATGTACAGTATTTTGTTATAGCAATCTGAAAGGACCAAGATCTTCTAACTCTTAAGCAGAACCACTAGGCCCTTCCTGAGTTAAGACAAGGGACCACAAGGCCACTAGCCACATGGCTACTGTTGTGGTATATTCACCAGAGAAGACTGAAGCCAACAGAAAGACTTTATTAGCTGGCTGTAAAACACTGGGTATTTGGGATCCTACTGTAGCCCCAAGCCTTTCTCAGGATGAGCATTTAAGCACAAAAACAATGTTCTGGGTTGGCATATTTCAGTTAACAAGAATGGTTGGCCAGAAGCAGAATACGGAAGCAAAAGAGCAAAGTTAGTACATTTGGAGACGTTCCCAGAACTGTATGGACTTGGATGGGTTTGATTGATTTCCCAGGGCTTTGATGGATTAGACCTTCGTTTTAGTTTTGGCAGGTGGTGCTGTCTACATGCTGAGTTTTACAGCCTGAATGGTACTTCCACCATGGAGTCAGTTGTGATAAGGTCTCAGGGCCTAACTAAGGTCTTTTACAGCTACCACCTGACCAGGTGGGCACAGATGCCTCTAACCAGGTCCTTCTCAAGAGCCAAGCCCTTCTTGCTGTATAACAGACAACCTCTTAATAGAAGTAGGGATTAAAAGAAGAAATATACAATCCTGAGCATGTACAAGATGATAAGATATCCAAGGGAGATATAATCCTCAAGGAACTTCTCTTTTAGCACCTGGTCAGAAAAACCCTGTGGGAAAGGTAGTAAGGGAAGAGTAACAAGTCCGTTAAGGTGTTTTATTTTTTCTTTCTTTTCTATTTTGCATTTCTGAGTAGTTGAAGGTTTAAGTGCAAAACTTTATTTGAAACCTGTCTACCTCCCACCTGTCATCCATCTTCCTCAGGTCCTGTTTATTCCTTACCTACTTTTTGACAATTCAAGCTGCCAGATTCTGAAAGAGAAACGGTCTCCCTTTCCTCTCTGAAAGTAGCTCAACACGTTCTTCTGTTTCCAAGCATTTTTGCCTCATACATGTTTCATCATGTCAAGGTTTCAGTACCAAAAACTGTTACACTTGCCTTGATGAGTTCGCCCTTAACCTTATAAAATGTCCTTTTTCAATAATATTCAATGTGTGTGAACTTGAAATCTGTGTTATCAGATGACACCCTAGGCACACCTGCTCACTTGTGCATTAGTGTCCAAAGTCTACCCTGACCGAGTAGGCATCAGACGGTTTAAAACAACAGGGCTGGAGGCTAGAATCTGAAGGTGTTGGCAGAGACCCTGCTTCTCTGAAGGCCTTGGGGAGCATCCTCCTGCCTCCGGCAGGTCTGGCATTCACTGGATTCCTGCTGGCCCTGGGTTTCCAGATGCTTCTCTAGTGATGCAGCCATCTTCTCATTTTAATGTCTGCTTTTGTAGCCAAATGACAGCATTTTATAAATGCATGAGTTATATTGGGTTAGGATTCATCCCAGTGACCTAATTTTGACTTGATTTTCAATGTAAAGACCCTATGTCCAAGAAAGGTCACATTCAGAGGTATTGAGGAATAGATCTGAGTTTGTTTTATTGACAAGAACTCACTATCTACCTGAGGCTGACCTTGAACCCATGATCTGTCTGCTTCAGCCTCTAAGTACTAGGTTTATAGGTATGTCCCATTGTGTCTTGCTTTAACAGCTTTTAATTGTTTCCTTATTCCTTTGTTTTATTTGTGAGACATGGTCTCATGTTTCCCAGGCTGGACTAGAACTAGCTATATATTAGAAGATGGCCTTGAACTACTGAGCCTCTTGCCTCTACCTCCCAACAGCCGGGACCCATAAGTGTACCACCACACTGGATTTATGCAGTTCTATGGATCAAATCCAGGGCTTTGTTCATATTAGGCAAACATTCTATCAACTGAATCACACGCCCTGTCAGCTTCTTCAATTCTTCATCGCTTGTCCCATCCCACTTCAAGGTTTGTTTCTTAAAGCATTAAAAGTGGAGAGGTTGGAGAGATGGCTCAACAGTTAAGAACACATATGCTGCCTGCGGAGGGCCCAGATTGGTTCCCAGCACCCACAGTGGGTGGCTCACAACTACCTGAAGCTCTAGCTCCAGGGGATCCAAGGCCTCTGACTTCCCTGGTGCCAAGCATGCGTGCGGTGCACATACATACATGGAGACAAAACACCCACATGCATACAATAAAACAAGTACTCTCAAGAGTTGAGTTCCAAGCTATTTTCCCATCTTTGTAAATGACTTCACGTTTCCACGGTGGCACATTAATCTTCCCGCAGCAGTCTGTAATCACATTAGCGTTGTTTATTTAGATTTAACTATGATTTGGGCTTCATTTAGAGCTTACCACTGTTTTCCTACATGTTTTCTGTCTGATGCTATTTTAGACCTTTATTCTGAATTTAATTTTTATTCAGTTGTCGTTCCTTCCAACCAGTTTCTTTGAAAAGCACATGTGTTTATATAATTCCTGTCTATTTTATTCTGTTGTGTATCTAATAAAAACTGGCTTTTGCTTTTTATATAAATACAATGATGACTTGGCTCAGATAGAAGGAGGCCTGATCTGTGGTCCTGTCTGTCTAATGTCTGTCACTGCTGTCTCCCAAGTCTTGAGTCAAGTATTACAGGTGAGAAATCTGAACATGGCTTGATTATCTTTTCATTTGGGCAACTACATCTGTCTGGAAGCTTATGGTGGGTTTTTTTTTTTGGGGGGGGGTTGAAATTTCACCAGGGTGTGGTCAGGTTTGTTTCTCTCTTCTGAATTATGCTTGGCACTTCATGAGTCTCTTCCATCTGGATTTTCCTTTTTTTCTTTAAGTTCAGGAACATTCTGCCTCTCTCTGTTTTGTTTCTTTCCTTTCCTTTCTGTCTTTCAGTGTCCTGTATTCCAGGTTGGCCTCACGTTCAACCTGTAGTGGAAGACGGACTTAAACTTCCTATCCTTCATCACTCTGGTGCTGGGATCATCACCCTGAGCCATTGCTTGGTTTATGTTATGCTGGGGCTCAAACTCCAAGCTCTGCTTGTTAAGCACCCTACCACCAAGCTACTTTCCTATCTCCAGAATTTTTTTTTCCAAGTTGGTGAGAGAACAATTACTTGGTTATGTGCCATCACAGAACTTTATTGCGTGTGTTCTGGGCATGGACTAGGGCTTCACACATGCTGAGCTACACCTTTGAGCTTCACCCTCCGCCCTGGGCTTTCTAGTTAAACTTAGTTTTCCCAAATGATTCCTTTGTGTCTTCTCAATAAATGTTTGTCTCATCTGTGACTAATGACAGTTTCCCATCTTTCTTTCCTGTGGCCAGCCTGATTCTTCCCTCTCCTCTGCTATTTTCCTACAAAGGCTTTCAGAGCAGCGTTGAAGGACAGTGCTGATCGTCCCGGGCGGGTCCTGTATCCTGACGGACTTGCTAAGAGATTGTGGGGTGCCATTTATATTCCGCCGTGAAGTGTGATTTCTTCTCATGCCTCACGACTGTAAAGCTTATAATTCCTTATTCGTTTCTCTGTTGGATGGACATCTAGGCTGCCTCCGTGTGTTGGCTATTGTGAATAGCACAGTGATAAACGTGGGTACATTCAATTGCTGTAACTGATTAGGAGTTCTCCTTCGCATCCAATGCCATTGAGCTGTGGTGTTCTTTTAATTCCCCGGCCCCCTGACTTTAGTGTCACAGTTATGTGAACCTTTATACTATGTTCTTAAATATTTTAAATAAAATCAGAATATAAGAGGATGAAGTTTCAAAGGGTGAGGGAACCTTTGAAAGCTAAGTCTAGAAAATTGAAGATAAAAGGCGCAATTTTCCTCTACTTTCCTCACTCCGAGCAATAGAAACCTCCAACTCGATGGCCTGTATTTTAAGACCTAGGTGACCCAGAGCTTCACAGACACTGAACTGGGGATGAAAAATCTTCAGTTCAGAAATGTCAAACCCTCAGACTTGTCAACTGCTTATAAATGTGTGAAGCATATAAAGTCAGCTAGCACTAAAAGTGGCATAAGGACAGGAACCTCTGCCCCTCTCCGGCCTCCCCTCCCACCCCTCACAGGTGTCCGCTCCGTGTCTCTCCATCACTCAACATGTCTCAAAATAACGAGAGTATTCTCTTCTCTATTTGTCAGTTTCCATATTTTCCTTTATTCTTTCTCTTTCATGTTTGGTTATATTCATGTATTTATTTAGCATGTGTATATGAGTGGGCTTCAGTGCTAACATGGAGGCCAAAGGACACCTTCCATCCTGGGGGTCCTGGGGTCCAATTCAGGTCAACAGGCGTGGCAGCAAGCGCTGTTGTCCTCTGAGCTGGCCCTCTATCTTTTTTTTCTACTGTAGAAGCTGGTGATTTTAACTCTCCAATGCTTTGTATTCTCTCAATTGTCTCAAAGATAGTTATATCTTACAGAAATAAACTAACAAAACCTCCATACCGGATGTCACGTAGCTTAGTCTGGCCTTGAACTCCCTGTGTAGATGAAGATGGCCTTAACTTCAGATCTTCCTGCCGCCACCTTCGCTTCCAAAGTTCTGGAATTACAGGTATGCACCGCCATACAAAGTTATATGTGTAATTTCTCTAAAAACCACTCTTTAAAATGTGTGTGTTTATGTATGTAGTGTGCAGTGTCTGTGCACATGTGTCTGTGCACATGTGAGCGTGCTCACAGAGGCCAGAGGAGGGCATCGGAAAATGGTGACAGTTCCTCTTCCTCTTCCCCTGCTCCTCTTCCTCCTCCTTCTCCTCTTCCTCCTCTTTCTCTTCTTGTGTATTTCATACTGCCTTCAAACTCTCTGTGTATCTGAGAGTGACCTTTTGATCCTCCTGCCTCTGCTTCCAGTTTCCCACATGCACTACCAATGGAGCTACATCCCCAGCCCAGGAAGCCCTTTAGTGCTTTCTCTGCTGGGTGCCCTGTTTCCAGAGTTGTTTCTTACAGTTGTACACCTACAGCTCACCAAGGAAGACATGGAGGCATATTCGTAGATGCAAACCCCGCCAAACCTCAGCAGAGGGAACCAGTATTATGGCAAGTGCCACACTGGACAGTGGAACCCTGAGCATCTAATCTCAGGGGATTTTATTAATCCCTAAGCTCCTCAGGTGTTCTATTGATAGCACGTGCAGATCATGAGGAATCAAACGTCTTTTACATAAAGCCAACACAGACCTTTTCTCTAGTGCCTCAGTGGGTAAAGGCACTTGTCATTAAGCCTGGGGATCCAAGTTTGATCCCAGAAACACACTTGGTAGAAGAAAAGAACCAATCCTGCAGCTTGTCCTCTGACCTCTGTATGCAGTCCCTGGCATGTGCACAGACACACATATACAGAGAGAGAGAGACAGACAGACAGAAAGACAGAGACAGAGAAAAGGCAAGAGAGAGAGAAGTAAATAAATGTCATTTTAAAACAGGAAATATTGCAAATGGTGATTATTTGTCCAGCGGCACTTTGAATTTGTAGGTTATCTGCTGGGAATGGTGCAGGGGAACAGCAGCCAGCATTGAAGCTTTGGGAGTCAGCCTACTGTTTAGCAGGGAGACAGTAGGTTTTTACGTTGAACTTCCGGGGAATTGTCTCCTGATTGCCCTTTGCTACTTCTGGGCCTTACCATGCTTGTTGCTACCATGGTCTCCTTGACTGTCTTGTGGTATGAAAGTTCTATGGGGGTCTCTAACCCCTCACTGGGCAGTGTTGCTGGCACACATAACAATGGTGATGATTTTCCCTTGAGCAATGCCACTCGGGCAAGACAGTGCCACTCAGTTAAACTAGTGCTTCAGTTGAAACTCCAGAAAGAATAACTAAAAAACATGTATAGTTAAAAACAGTAGGTGTTTTTCACATATAGTTACAGGGTTAAATTAGGATGCTTTGTCAGCTGCCTTAGAATCTGTAACTTAAGAAGAAAACATATTTTTGCTAGGGACTTGTTTGGTCAGGGTTAGGAAAGCTAGAACAAAGAGAGCTTAATTGCCAGGGCCCACGAGTTTCACCTATGAAAAAGAGACCCATGAGCAAGTAGTAACAAATGAGTTTCAGTGCCCATTGTTAGGCCTGAACTTCGTCCACCACAAATAAAATTGACTCTTTCCTGGTGTCTATAATCAGAAGTTTACTGATGTGTTTGGGGTATGCCTTGGGGATATAGAGCTTTGCAGCAGATTCTCCTTTTACCTAAGAAAAGCAAAAGGACCCCTAACCTAAAGTTTTCTGGTTATGATAAACTTGTTTCACCGTGTGAACTAAATAAGAATTGTGTACGTTAGGAAACTATGACGCGTACTTGTTCCCTAGCAACCACCAATTACAATAGAAGCTGGCTGTGAAATTAGTTGGCTTGCTAAAACTCTGTTAATTTATAATGGAAAAATTATTGCTTCTAGGACATAGATGTACTGTGGAAAAAAGATATCTGGGAAAGTAGCTGCTCAGGTGTGGGTTTTAAGATAACTTGTTTTTAAAAAATATGGAACTTGTAATCACTGAAGTGTAAAACCTATAATCATTATGTAAAGTTTAGGTTTATGATTAAGATGTGATTGTAATATGATCTTTCCCCATGAGGGACTTTGTTAAAAAAAAAATACACACACACACACACACACACACACACACACACACACACACACACGGTACATGGGAAAATAGATAGCCAACAGGAGAGAAGTTTGTCCCACCCATAAGAGGTGTGGTTTTATTCTTATTATTTCCTCGACTCTGCCCCTCCCTCATGGGCTGCTGAAACCTTTGCCAGGGCTGGACCTCGGCAGTTCTCCAGGGTTTTACTACAAGGCCATTGATATTACAGTCGTTCCTTTACAACAGAAGCACAGCATGGAGAAATTAGGCTATTTCCTTGTGAGTGGTTTGCCCAGACTTTATATCCAGAAAGTATGAGCTGTTGGTTCATCTTTCAACCGTTCTTAGCTTCTGCAAGAGGGTAAAACTAACCGAGGAGATGCCCAGTAATGCAGTTTCAGACAGGAAATAGCACAGCTCAGGGAGTTCACATCCGTAAACTTCACCAAAGTTAACGCTAATATGAAGCAGTTTCTCTCTGTCCTACAGGGATCTTTACATTTCCTGGAGAATCTGGCTACCAGCACTTGCCACTGCCGGCAACAGGCCACAGTGAAACAATCTATCTTTAGGTCGAGATCCAAGCCCCTGGCAGAAAAGAGAGGCTGGCAGAAGTCTCGCTCTGTTAACTACCAGGTCTCTGGACTATTCTGATGCACAAATGCTCTTCTGTTTGTAAAGTCCTATGCTAGATGCTGGCAGATGTTCACAGAAGTCTTAGGGACTTTCTTACCTCTTTCAATACCCCTACAGATGCCAGTCACAGTCATATAAGCCACATCTGCTGTAAGGCATCCTGAATGTCTTCTTAACTTTACATCTTCCTAGTGGGACTGTGGAAAGACTGTCATACACCTTCCAATTCTCCATGCTGATAAATGTGTGTATGTGTGTGTGTGCAAAAAGTATATATCATAAAGCCAATCAAAGGTAATTTTCGTGGGGGGTGGAGAGATAGCTCAGCAGTTAGGAGCACTTCTTGCAGAGGACTCAAGTTTGATTCTTAGCACCCACACAGCAGCTGTCCATGACTCCAGTTCCAGGGAACTGAAGCTCTCTTCTGACCTCCTCAGACATCAGGCAAGCATATAGTGCACAGACACACAGGCAGGCCGAACACTCATACATCTAAAATAAAACACAAGTGTAAAAATTTTAATGTAATTTTCATGTAGAAATTGTAATATAATGTAAAACCTATTTTTAAAACAAAAATTATAACTTCATAATTCTTCTGAATCTTCCAATCCACTCATTATATGTGTGAATATGCATGAGTGGTATGTGTGAGTGTGTGTGTGTGCGTGTGTGCGTGTGTGTGCGTGTGTGTATGTGTGAGTGTGGGTGTGTGCTGGTGTGAATCTGTGTGTGTGTGTGTGTGTGCGTGTGTGTGTGAGTGTGTGAGTGTGGGTGTGTGCTGGTGTGAATCTGTGTGTGAGTGTGAGATAACTGTATGAGTGTGTCTGAGTGTGTGAATGTGTGAGTATGGGTGACAGTGTGTGAGTGGGTGTGTGTGCGTACGGTGAGTGTGCAAGTGCATGTGAATGTGTGTAGGCCGTGCCCCACTTATTACCTGGGTTCTGGGATCCAAATTCCAGTCCCCATGGCTGCACAGTGAGCACCCCGATCCATCGTTTTATTTCTTGCTACCTGTCTGTTCCCAGCCTACAGAGCAACAGCGGTGACTTACGAGGCTTTCCAGAGATGTAATATGACTAGAATAGCATACAAAGACACGTTTTGGTACAAATGGGATTGTGTTACGCACACAGCTCTGAGAGTTGATGATTTTAGTTGCCATATTCTTTACATGTTTCTGTATCTTCAAATGCCTTTTTTAGACTGTGCATCATTCCACTGAATCCTTGAATCAACTTTACTTAATAGCCTACCAATGCGTGTTAATGTTTTGACTGGGTTTTTAATTAATTTATTTTACCATTACAGTCAGTGTTGCACCGGAATCCTGTAAAAACTTCTTTAATCACTTACATGAAAATATTCATAAATTAATTCATTGAAAGAAAGCTTCTGGATTAACGAGCATATGCAATTAAACCCTTGACAAGTACGACCACATTACTTCCATGGAAGTTAACTGGTGGCCAGCAACAGGCTCACTTAGTAAGAGTGCTAGTAACCTGAGTTCAGTCTCCAGCCCCCACACAGAGGTGGGAGGAGAGAAGAGTCCACAAGCTGTTCTCTGATCGTCACACATGCCACAATGACAGCAACTATAAAACTTAAAACAAAACAAAAAAAAAAACCTCTTCTTTGGAGATAAGGCATGTCGCTGGCTGGCCTTGGATTTACAGAGGTCTGTCTGCCTGTCTCTGCTTCTAGAGTTCTGTGATTAAAGGCTGAACTGACTCCATATTCTACTGTTCCAAACAATATCTGAGAGGCCTGCTTTCCTCATCTACAATTACGTGTCATGTAGTTATTTCTTTAATGTTTCCACATTGCTCCTTGGAGAATATATATCTTTGTTATTTTAGTTTCTGTAATAATGATTGAAAATAAGCATATATTTTGAGACAGGATCTCATTATGTAAACCAGGCTGGTCTTGAACTCACAGAGATCTGCCTGCTTCTGCCTTCCTCATGCCGGAATTAAAGGTGGTCACTATCATGTCTAGCAAAGTGGACATTTTTAAAAGGTGTTTATTGATAAATTATTCTCACTTTTGCAACAAACTTTGCATATTGACTGGCAATTTCTTTTTCTGAAGATTTATTTATTTATTATTTTAAATTTTTATTAATTTATTTATTGTGTTTTTTTTGAGACAGGCTTTCTCTGTTGTAACTCTGGCTGTCCTGGAACTCACTCTGTAGAACAGGGTGGCCTTGAAATCACAGTGATTCCCCCTGTCTCTGCCTCTGGACTGCTTGGGATTAAAGGCATGCACCACTGCCACCTGGCCTGAAGATTTATTTTTAATATCTGTATTTGTGTGTGGTCTGAGGGTGCTCTTGGGAGCTAGAAGGGGAATCCTGATCCCTCAGAGCTGGAGCTACTGATTGTTTGTTATAAGCCACCTCCTGTGGGTGTTGGGAACTGAACTGAGGTCCTCTGGAAGAGCTGAGCCATCTTTCCAGCACCCTGTGCCCATTTTCCAATGACTACCTATTGATTGAGGTCTATGGTTTGAGTTTTTCTTTTATTTGCCTTTTGTAATTGTTTGTGTGCATTTGGATAGCAATGTAGTATATATAAATTAAAGAGGCTGAAAAAGATAGAGAGAATGTTTATAGGCCCCAAACGTTAGAATCCAGACCAGGCAAGAGGCACAGCAACAAGGGGATTCCCAGGCTCTGCACTCATGCCCCATGGGAGTGATTAGCCAGGAGCAATCAGGTATCAGCCAGACCTAAACCCGAGGCATCCATCCACATGGTGCTAGTGAGAGACGATAAAGTCACATTAAAAATGCAATATTCAATAAAAGAGTGCTACACTCTTTTCTTGAAAAAAAATTATAGGATACCCATAATTAGCTGACAAATTAATATGCATCTCACTTCTGCCAATTCTTCCAGCCAGCTTAATTCTCATCAGCCACTATAATTTATAAACAGTGAGGGGAGAAAAGACATGAATCAGCTTAATGTGATATAAGTAGGGCGTTGCCATAACAACAAGATGCAGTCTGTTTTCTACTATTTATGTATGGTTTATTTTCTCCAGAGCCTCTGAGTTTTTGCTTGAAACAAATGGAATAGGAAACATACATCTTGTTCTGAACAGTCCACCCCCTCCGTGTGTGTGTGTGTGTGTGTGTGTGTGTGTGTGTGTGTGTGTAGAACCACATTTTTTTCAGGAGATAAAAAAACAAAAAAACAAAGCATTTGATTTTTTAAAAACATGGTGTTTATAGCAAAGGGCCCACCACCAAGCTTCGATTCCACTGTGATTTTGCCAAATTCATTTTCATTTTGCTTTGTATTGTTTTTCCTCATCTGAGACAGGCGATTCCTCACTGAAACCTCTGGGAGAACACCCAAAAACACATGCTGGAAGAAAACTGAAGCTAATAGTGCTTCTGAAAGGAAACACTCATGTTCTGGATCCAGACTCCATGACCAGCTGTAACCAGCCCCCATTACAAAGGAGTGGGCCAACTCAGCCTGTAGACAGTTTTTCATTTTACTTTCAAATATTCCAAAGGAGAGCCCAGTCTAGGAACAGAACCAGGACCTGGTCTGTGGTTTGCCAAGGGTACTTCTGATATTTGAGGGCCTAGAACCCAGGACCTTGCGCCTACTAGGCAAGTGCCCTAACCACTGAGCTACATCCCCAGCCTATACTATTGGTGCTTAAGCAATCTTCCCTTCTGTGAGCAACCTCAGCCCTTGTCTGGAATGTGCTGCACAGAGAGAACATGGTCCATGAACTTTGCCAATTCTCCACTTTCCTTTAAGGGTAAAGAATTCAAGTTCTTAGAACAAAGATGGTGACTCTACAGGTATATTCTATTCTGATCTCTATCATCAGTTAGCTTTGCTTGGGCAATTCACATAAATGAAATCATTTCCAGGCCTTGGAAGGCATCCTTCCATTGTGCAGAAGAGAGGACCATTGCAGAGTCCCTCTAATCACCTCATACCCCAGCTCTCAGTTCTTATCATCACACTCAAATGCTCTGAAAGGTCAGGCAGGGGCCAGTGGGGTGTGACTCAGAGTCCTGGCCTAGCGTGCACCAGGCCTGGCACAATCTCCAGCACTACATAAACTGAGCGCAGTGGTGTAGGTTTAGAAGCCCAGCACTCAGAAATGAGGGCTGGAGAATCAAACATTCAAGGTCATCACAGCTACATAATGAGTTTAAAGCCAGGTTGGATGACATGAGACCCTGTCTCAAAACAAACAAACAAAAAATCAAACAGCAGGAGGAAGCGTGGAACACAGGTAGGAACAGGAGCTTGTACATCTGGCTATTTAATTTGAATCTTTTTTTTTTTTTTGGCAGGTTGGGCAGAGGATTGAGATTGGGGTTCATGTAGGCTGGCCTCAGTACCTCATGTAGCAAAAACTGGCCTTGAATTCTTAATTCTCCTGTCTCTGCCTTCGTGGTGTTGGGATTACTTGAATTACAGGCACGTGCTATCTTCCAGCTCTTATTTAAATCTCTGAATCATCCTGACAAGATTTTCATGGTCTAAAGTCAAGCTTTTAGTACATCTCATGGGGTTGGAGTCAACCTGCCTGGAACTAACAGGCAGTGCTCACCTCCAGGAACATGGCCCCAGACCTCAGAATTCAGCGTGCTCACACCTCCCCAGACTCTCCTCCACTGCCTGGCGCTCTGACAAAGGGCAGTGGAAGATGTGTTGTGATCACTTTGACATCGTTCAGGGTGTCATATACTCTGAACTTGGACACTTTCATGCCAGTCATACTCTAGAGTCCCTGAGACCTGGACATCACCCTCGCCTCGATATACCTGCTGTTAGTAATCGCTGGGATTTATCAGGAAGAGATAAAGTCGATCTGATTAACCAACAACAGAATGGCAAATTACAACACCTCCAGCTGTACTGAAGCAGTGAGTTTCTTTACTCATTTGGTATAATTTATCCACAATGAAGTATGCACCTTAGATATTCAGCTTGAAGAACTTCAATTGTTTATATGCCCCTTCTTCTCCATAGCATTCTACAGGTATATTCCATTCTGATCTCTATCATCAGTTAGTTTCGCTTGGGTAATTCACATAAATGAAATCATACGCTATGGGTGAGTGGCATTCATTGTTCATTTATTCTTAACTATGTTCTATTCCCCCACCCACAGTTTTATAATTAAAAGTAAATATTTTTCTTTTAATTCAAATAAGAGAAACTTTAAAGTAACACTCCTTTGTGGTAACTTTCCTGTTTCCCACAGGGTGCATCTCCAGTAGACCAGTTTATACTTTGAAATCCTTCTTTCTGGCCATGTAAGTGATCACTTGAGTCTCTTCTAGTGATATTCCCACCCCCTCTTTCTCTCTCTGTGTGTGTGTGTGTGTGTGTGTGTGTGTGTGTGTGTGTGTGTGTTTTCTTTCTACTCCATTTCCTCCTCCTCCTTTCTTCTCCTCACTTCTTTCTAGTCATCTTCTTCCTGCCTCCTCTTGGACAAGTCTTTTAACCAAAAAAGCAATACCTCAGCACCATAATGGCCGTCTTCCAGTTCTGTTGTAGTCCTGTGCACCAAGGAAAGGTGTCCATGCAATGAGCTGTGAATGCCACCTGTATGGAGAGAAAAGCTTCAGCATAATGTTAAGAGCTTTGCCTCTCACTGGGTAGCCTAGGCTGGCCTTGAACCCCAAATCCTCTTGCCTTAGCCTCATCCACAGCCTCAGGAGTGCTGAGCCAACATGCTTGGCCTAAGAACTTTGTGTTCTTGCCTGTAGTTTTTTGCATTCTTCAGTCCATGAGATACTCCCATTCCAAAATCTATCCGTCATTTTCTTAAGCTAACTCAAGTTGATTCTGTTCCCACAACAAGCCCCCAGTAAAGACTGTTCTTATCTGAGCCCTTCTTGGGAGATTCGGCTTCTGCTGAGCAGCCCTCCCCGCAGACTGCTTTCTTCTCTGTACTTGCACACAGCATCCTCCTGAGGTTCCTGTTCATCTCAGTCACATCCTCTTAGTCTCTGTGCTGGATCTTCACTGGGACTTCACTTCTCTGTAACTGCTGCTGTAACTCCCAGCTTCCTAAACTTCAGGTCACAACCCCAGCATGTATTGACTGCAGTCAAAAAAAACAGTAGTGAGTAAAAGTCTTCTGAATGCACAACCAAAAAGTAATTAAAAATCAATTGCATAGTGACCAGACACTAATTCAGAATCAACTGCATTGTGAATCCCAGGTGTTTCCGTCAGTGTCCACTTGTGTGGCATTGTGTGGCTTCACACAATGTTCCTTGTTCCCAACTCACGACAGTCCCACTTTCCACTGTAAGATGCCAAAAAATAATACCAGACCTTCAGCCCAAAACCTTGTCCAGATCCAAGAGCATCGGATGTTACAGTTGCAGTGTTTTTAACCACATGCACAAAGGTTTTTGCTCTTACAGAAACATAATGGTTTAATAAAGAACACAGAGACTTTTTACTATTTCCCTACTGTCATTCCTCAGCTGGTAAAAATCACATTAGTTTAACTTTATACCTTTAGATTGTATGGCATTATAATGTTTGACTTTAAAACTTACTACTTGAGTTGCTGACTTGAGTTTCATTTTTTAAATGTCTAATGAATTGTGGCTTGGAATTAAGACATAATTTCCATCAATTTCTGAAATGGCCCAAAACATGTTTCTACTATTTTGTACTAAAGTTTTATGTGAAGTGGCTTTCTCAGCACAGATGTTCATAAAAGCAAAATAAGGACCAATTCTGAAAAAACACTGAAGTTGCTGTGGGTCCTTAAGTATCAAATTTTCAGCCAAGAGTTAATTCTTTATGTAAAAATAAACAAGTGTGGAACTGGAGGAAAAGTTCAACAGTTCAAAGCATTTGCTGCTGTTGCCCAGGACCAAGGTTGTTTCCCAGTATCCACAGCAGGCGCTTACAATCGCCTGTATCTCTAACTGCAGGGGATGCAGTGCCCTCTTCTGGACTCCAAGGGCACCTGCACTCGCGTGCACATACCTTCCCCCAACATACGAAAATTCAAAAAGTAAAATAAACGTGTGCCTCCATCATTACTGTGCAAATTTGCTTTCACTTTTGTCACATAGTAAAATATGTGTACTAAAAAATAGTTTTAAAATAAATTTCTTTGTGATTTATTATCAGCAAATGCTTGATTTGTGTAACTATGTCATGTACCTGGGAAGGAAGGTTTCAAGTGTGGTCTGAGTGTGAGCATGATGCACTTGGGGTTCTATCTTTGCCCCTTTTTCCTCATTTAGCCCCTCCCCCATGCCCATCACAGCGTTTATGTCTGTGCTGATGCAGCCCACTGCTGTCAGGCCCCTGCGCACCAGGTCTTGCTGCCTGCTGCTTGCTTGTTCTACAAGTGCCTCAGACTCACAGAGTCCATACCTGAGTCACATCATCTGCTTCCTCCATACTTCCTCCCCCCGAGGCCCCCGTTTTCCGGCTCGGGAAATGGTGGTACCCAACTATTCAACAAAAACCTGCCTACCGTCCCCAGCCATCCCCCTCTTTTACAGACATCCTCCCTGTGAACAGGGACGGTGTCCATTCAGCTTTTTCATCCAGTCTGGAACGCTTCCTTTCTTCTCTCTGCCTCTGGGCTACTTCAGGTCGCACTGTCTCCTTAGCAGACATCCGGAACAATCATTTTCGTCCGAGTTAGCTTTGTTTTCCTGCCAACTCCAGCCCACTCCCCACTTGGAAGCCAGAGGGATCTCTCAAAAATGATTAGGTCACTATTCCTGTTTGCTTTGTCTCCATCTTCCTCGGACTAAAACCTGGAGTCCTTAGTGTGGGTCTAAGCCCTTCTCAGCCGCCTTCCTCTCCTGCCGCAGGGCCTCCATCTTAGCTCCAGGTTCCTCTAAAGCACAGGCTTTTTCCAATTTTTCCTTCACACTCCATCCCCACTCGACCTTTCCTCTTTTCCATTTTAATTTTGAAATTTTTCTTTAGAAATGTTTGTGTATGTATGTACATACACTACATGCGTGCAGAAGCCTGGATGTCAAGAGAGGGAATTGGATCCCCTGGCTGGGAGCCACATCATGGGTCCTGGGAACCGAACCTGGGTCCGCTATATAATCTGTAACCACTCTAAACCACTGAGCCATTTCTCCACCTCCTCTTTTTTATTCTTAAAACTATTCATTTTATTATCAGTATTGCACATGTTGCTGTGGTTATTGTTATTATTATTTTTCATCCTGGGGACACGTGTGTGCCATGGTGCTCGTGTGGAGGTCAGAGGACAAGTCTGTGGAGCTGTTTCTCTCCTTCCACCTTTATGTGGATTCCAAGACAGTCGCAGGCTTGCTTGGCAAGTGCTTTATCCACTGAGCTGTCTCTCCAGCCCTGTTCTTCCTTGATGAGCTTTCATTCTCAGTCAGGTTTCAGCCAAGGAGTATCTTGGAGTGGGCATCTCCCTTGGTATTCCGGCCCTAATCTCCCTAGAGCCCTGATCTGACCGTTTACTTATCTGCCTCCCCAGTAAATCATTAGGTTAACTAGCGATCACTAGGCTAACTGGGGCGATTTCCATTCTCTTTCTTTCTGGCAAAGAGCCTTTCACACTGTGGGATTAATACCCACTGGATGAATAAATGAATGTAGTCACCCAAGCTCTTTTGTGTGGATGGAGACAATTTAGGAAGAGGACAGGGCAGGTGACCAGAGTAAACAGGGGTCTGGGGGATGGCTCCGTGGATAAAATGCTTGCTGTACAAGCGTGAGGAGAGGAGTTTAAATTCCAGAACCTATGAGCATGTCAGGTGTAGCACTGCTGCCAGTGGAGACGGGATGATTGCTAGGGTTCGTTGGTCACAAGCTTAGCTCCAGGTTCAGTGAGAGACCCTGACCCAGAGGAATAAGGAGGAGAGTGCGAGAGCAGGACTTCCTGTAGTAGTACGCTGCTGTGGCAGCCCAGCAAGGAACACAAGAAGGCATTCTCACACGCGCAAACTCTGCCAGGCCTCAGCCGAGGGAATCCCATCATGGCCAACACCACATTCAACAGTGGAACCCACAGCGTCTGAGCTCAGGTGTTTTATTGATTCAGAACTCCTCGTGTATTCCACTGATAGCACGTGCAGATCAACACCAATCAAACACCCCCCACATAAACCCAACACCTGCAGACAATACAAAACTTGAAGAGCTAGGCAGCCCCTCACCCAACAGTGCACAAAACCACTGCAAACATAGCTAGAAATAAATGCCTACAACAACATCCAGTCTCATCCCCTGGCCTCCACGTGCACTCACCCACATATACACACTGTGCATACACCACACACATACACGCAGACAGAAAGAACCATCGGTGAGAAATATTGGAGGGGCCATATTTTAAACAACATGTTAGTTTTAATGTCAATGAGGGGAGCTTTTGGACCTCAATCCCCACAGTCATGTGTACGCAGGGAAGCCAGGTGTCCGCTTTTGCACCTCACAGCATCTCTCTGCTCTGATTTACGCTGAGCCCATGAGGCGCTATTCATCCTTCAGTCACGTTGCTCCCGCTTGTCCATGCTTCCCCAGTTCACCCAGGCTCTCTCTCTTCCTTGCATTCTACAACATTCTGAGCCAGCACTGTGCTCAAACTGTTTGCTGTGTGCTGTTACTGGTTATGGGTCACATTGTCCTTCCATAAGCCAGCATGAGGAGCAGTGACGATAAACAGATAAAACGCGAGGCCTTGTAAATAAGCACTGCGTCGTGTGCCCAAGCGAACACCGGCCTTCTAAATGGTCCCTGCTCAAAGTAACTTTGGCAACGGCCCTCAGACCCCATTTGTGAATTATATGAGAAATAGATTTGCTCCGTATTATGACTCTGGATATATTGCCTTCAACAGTTTACTCTGCTTGTTCACCCATCTTATATTCCAAAGTTGATTTTCAAGTGTTTTAAAGATTATTGTTGTTGCTATTATTTTGCATGTGTGTGTGTAAATATATGATGTGTGTGTTGGCATACATACCATTGTGTGTGTGTGTGTGTGTGTGTGTGTGTGTGTGTGTAGGCCGGAGGACAACTTTGTGAAGTCAGTTCACTCCTCTTTTATGTGGGTTCCAGGGCTCAAACTCTGGTTGCTATGCTTGCACAGTAAGCATCTTTTCCCACTGAGCCACTCCTGGCCCCCGAACACCTTTAAATGTAATATAACAGCATTCAATCAGACCGAGGCCACTGTGGGCGGATATCACAAAGAATCTGCTTTTGCTTCTGTGACAGAGTCTCAGGTATCCTGTGCTGGCTTTCGTCATCTATGTTGCTGAAGACAGCCTTCACCTCCTGGTCTTTCTGCCTTTACCTCCCAAGTGCTGGAATTACAGATGTGAAACACCACATCTGGCAGGATTTGTGGAAGCTGGTAAAGATGCCTCATGTTTATGTGTCTGGTTTGAACTCCCCAGAGGGAGTCCCCGAGGGAATCCCAGAGGAAGTCCTAGGAGTAGAATAGGGCACACAACAGCACCCACAAGCCATGTTATGGTTACACAGAGCCAGTCAGAGCTCTGTTCTGCTGATTCATTTCCCCTTCTAGATCTTGCCTGTAAATTCCTCACAACCAGCTCTAACCCTCAGGGAGCTGGATGACACAGCACACACGCAGTTCAGGCACGCTTCCTAAAGCCCCTGCTGACCTACAAGGGAGAAAGATTGCCAACACTGAAAAAAGCTAAGCAGGGCATGCATGGTGGCACATCCTGTAATCCCAAGACTTAGAAGGCAAAGGCAGGATGATTGCTGTGAGTTCAAGGCCACCCCGTCTACATAGTGAGTTCCAGGACAGCATGGTACAGGAAAAAAAAAAAAAAAAAGAATGGGTGTAGAAAGTCCCAAGCAGTGGCACAGCAGTCAAAGGAACCTTACCTTCCCGAATGAGACGAGCTGAAAATCCAGGTACTCAATGGTAAATCCTCCCAAGAGAGACTTCTTTTTACTAAGAACAGTACAGGCTGGGGAGATTGCTCAATAGGTAGAGGCTTGACACTTAAGTGTTAGGGCCTGAGTCTGAATCCCTAGAACACGCATAGAATTGGAAGCTATAGCGTCCGTAATCTCAGCAACAGGAGTATCCCAGAAGCGTGGAAAAGCTAGCCTGTCATATGCAGAGAAAAAAATCAAGATGTCTTGCTTCAAAGAAAGTAGGTGGTGAGGCCCAACACTGGGCCTTTCCTCTGACCTCCACATGTGTACTGTGCTCATGGGTACTGCATTCACACACACACACACACACACACACACACACACACACACGCAGAGAGATAAAAAATAATGAAAAGAACAACATTCGTTTGAATATTTAACGCGGTGTTTGTGTGAACAGGGGATCCCCGAGGTGTGAGTGGTGCGAGTCACTAACCCAAGAAGCTCAGACTCTGGAGAAATGCCTTCGTGGTGCAAATCTACTTTATTGCAAAAGAAGCAGGGCTTTTATAGAAGAAACAGAGCATTGCACAAGGGAGAGGTCCGATAGCTTTGAACCATGCTTACTAGACACTTTAATCGGCCTATCTAAAGCTTGTTGCAGCAGGAGTCATGGGCAAGATCAGGAAAGGCCCACCCAATGTTAGGCTTGTATGTTTAAGCTCTTAGTCTATCCATTTCGCTGATGTTGGTGAACAAGGTCTCCATAAAGATGGAGGAAACAGGCAGGGCTTTTCCAATCCTGGGGCTCAACCAGGGTGTCAGGATCCGCCATTTCAAAGGGCCATGCAGTGCGCTGAGGCACTGGCCTAGCGCAGGTGCTGATACCCGCCTCCCTCTCCCACCATCGGGACCCCTTCGCCACCAATGATTTAATATTCTGTCTCCTTATGGAAGGAACAAATCGAGTTTCATTATTTTGTAGTCATTTCTTGTATTAATATTTTCATCTTTTTCCTCTCTGGCCCCCAAGTTTACAGACACTTGTTTCCCTGCGTTGTTGCTGTTGTTATATTTTGAGACACTATTGCAATATTTAGCTTAGGCTAACCTTAAACTCATTATGTAACGCAAGCTGGCTTCAGACTTGAGGTAATCCTCCGGCCCTAGCATCCTGAGTCCTGAGGTTACAAGAGTATGCTATCTCATCCAACCTTCTGGCCCTTCATGGAAACTAAGCCAGCCCAAGGCCTCTGGAACTACAAGCCCATCAGCTTTCTCAGCTCAGAATGTGTAAAGGCTTTCTCTTTACTCAGGCTTCTCATGCTACCGCAGCTGAATGACACCAGCTGTGTGGTTTATAAACAACAGGAGTGTCTCTCTCCCAGGAGTCTGACAATGCAAGGTCCAGGCTCCTGAGAGCACTTCTCTCATGGGAGAGGGTGGTTCTCTTTCATCGCGGTGCTCACCTCATTCCTGACCAGAGGACCCCCCCTCCCAATTCCATGACACAGATAGCCAGGATGTCAACATGGAATTTGAGGAGGGTGGGCAGATGGAGCACACACATTCCCTACATAGCACTTAACAATCTCTGATACATGCGTCCCAGATTCTGGACGCTGCCAAATCCAACGGCTGGCAAAACATTCTGTGGGCATAGAACATCCTACGTCGCATCTGCCAGTCTGATCTCAGCTTCTGGGTTTTCACGGCTTGAATAAAGCCCAGAGGCTTTTGGTCTTCACTAGGACTCCAAGCACATCTGCCTCGTTAATTTTTTTTTAATTCTGTTAAGACATATGTAACATGAAAGTGACTGTCCTAACATTTTTGCATGTACAGTTCAAGTGTGCATGTGTACACACTGGTGCTTGGCCAATGTCCAGAACTCCTCTCATGTTGTAAAACTAGGGCCCCATACTCATCCAACGAGAATGCCTTTCAGAGCCCGTGGCAAACACCATTCTAATGTCTGTTTCTGTGAACTTGCTTACGCAGCTATCTCACCAACGAGAATTTGACATTATTGATCATTCCCTTTCTAGCTTTTTTCACTTAGCACAATTTACTTTAAGTTCATCTATGTAAGTAGCATATATCAGAATTCTCTTCCTTTTAAAAATCTGAATAATGTTCCATCTGTACAAATATAACATTCCATTTACTCATTCATAATCATTAATATTTGTTTTCTCCCACTTTTTGTTGTTGTAATACTTACATGAACATGGGCACACAGCATCTCTTCAGGACCTTCTTTTTCATTTCAGATCCTTTGGGTATACCCCAAAGAGGAATTGCCAGATTATGTGGTGATTCCGTTTTTAAGTTTTGAAGTATCCTCATATGGTTTCCATAGAAACAGCATCACCTTACACTCCCTCCATCTCTGTGGTCACTCACTCCAGTATCACCTTCACTGCGCCCCCCCCCCCCCCACTGAGCTCAGCATTAGAATTCAGGCAACTTCACATTACTTGTTTCCTGTAGATTCACTGTCTTGGCTACTGCTCCTATTGGTATGACAAAATACCCTTACCAAAAAAAAAAAAACTTAAGGAAAGATTTATTCTGACTCAGTTCTAGCACAACAGGGACGTCCTGGCAACCCAACCTTGAGACAACTGGTCACACCGCAGGTTCTGTCAGGAAGGAGAGTCTGATGAATGCCAGTGCTCAGCTAGCAACCTCCTTTCCATGCAAGAAGGGACCCAGGGAATGAATGGTGTTGTCTTTGGTCTTTCCACCTCAATTAACCTAACCAACATAAACCTTTACAAGCATACCCAGAGGCTAGCCTACCTAAACAGTTCTTCACAACCGTGCCTGAGGGCTTGTCTCCTGAGTGATTCCAGATTCTGTCCATCAAACATAACAACCACAGTCCCCTTTTGTCTCTAGCTCCAGGAAGAGATGCTTTTCCCTCTTCTATGTCCCAAGTCTCCTAGAGCGATGCTTAACAAAATTAGAAATCCAACTTAGAAAGCTCTTTATGATCTGGCTCCTGCATCATCTCTATGACTCTGGCCGTGGTAGATTTATCATGGTTCCTCAAACACAGAATGGCTTTTACACACCTTTGCCTGATATATCCTATACTATGATTTCTACATGAATTCCTTTGGCTTTGAGGTATTTGAGGTGAAGGCGCAAACCTGGGAGACCTTGTGTTAGAGAAAAACTGAAGGGAAATTAGCTAGGTCTCCCCACTTACATGCAAGGTCAGCCTGGTCCAGAACGAAGAACTCTGGCCTGAGAGTAGAGAGAGAGTGACCCTGGTTCCACTTTTTACCTCTGGGATGTGTGTGGGCGGGTCCCTCTGAGATGTGGGGGTGGTCCTCTGGGATGTGGAGGGGCATCCTCCTTTGTTAAATAGATGTTGCCACTACATGGGGATGTTTGAAGGATCCTATGAGAGAAAGGAAGAGAAATTGTGCAGTGTTCATCGACGTGTTTTACATTACACTGGTTCCCAGAAAGTCCTTCTACTGCAAATCATGGAAGGAAGGGAACATCACAGTGCCCCTATTCTATCCATTCTATAAACATCATCAGACACTGTAGAGCACAACAAATCAAACCAAAGGCTCTGTGTGCATACAGAGGGAGACATGGCAGAAACACCATTGGTATTTCTGGAGCCACCAGGCTCTATGAATCTTGGCACCCTTGGCTTTCCTGCTCCACACCTCCCAGCCTTGCCAGCAGCTAATGGTCTGTTTTTCTAGATCTTATTTCCAAGACTCAATGGAAAAACATTCAAATTGTATCCTGAATTTAGCCATCTGATTCCTAGTGGCTAAGCAGGGACAACGCTCAGACTGCTCCTGAGAGGGTCCTGCCACATTTGAAAGAAAGAATCTTTGTAAACTGGATGCTGGTCAAACCAAGATCGCCAAGAAGCTCTCTCCCTTCACTGGACATTTGGGCCAGTCTGTTCACTTGTTTTGAAATGTGGTGGGGCTCAGACATGGGTTTAAGCCAATAGAAAGTTTTCATTAGTCAGCGGGAAAACACTGGGTGTTTGGGGTCCCAGTGTAGTCCCTAGCCTTTCTCAGGATGAGCTTTTAAGCACAAAACACTTGTTCTGGGTTGACATACTTCAATTAATAGCAGCTAGCCAGAAGCAGAATTACAGAAGCTAAAGAGCAAGGTTAGTACATTTTGAGACTTTCCCAGAACTATATGGACTTTGATGGTTTAGGCCTTCGTTTTGGTTTTGCCAGGTGGTGCTGTCTATGTGCTAAGTCTTACAGCCTGAATGGCACTTCCATCATGGAGTCAGCTGTGTTAAGGTCTCAGGTCTACTAAGATCTGGTCTTAGTGAATAAGTCAAATCATGGACTCATCCTGTTTTTAGTTTAAGATGCAGGGCCCTGTTGTAATAAAAATCTCTTCCATGCGAGCGTTCCCAGCACAGTTTCCAAAGCCTGGTGGAGTGGCCAGAAGCCCGCTGTGTGGGAGCGCAGCATGGATAGACAAGGTTCTTACAGCGTTCCCATCCCATCAATGGTTGGAGCCCAGTGAGTCGTGTAAGGATCTCGGGAGACACACATCGTGGGGCAGTCTCATTTAATGCAGGTTTTAGGGTGCCTTTTATAGGGTACAGTCAGAGGAGGAGTCATTGACCCCAAGGTTGGAACCCATTGGTTAAGACAAGAGTACTGGCCCCACCTTATCTGCATGTGGGGAATCTGTGCTTCCAGCTACAAGGCAGATAAGCCACAACCAAACCACATTTCTTGGCTCCTGTGAAGATGGCTGGGGCTCAGGCAAGGAGCAGCTGAACTTCTACCGCTCTCAGGAGGAGAAGGGGTTCCAAGTCAGCTTCGACTCACTCATAGCTCTAGGACAGTCCCATGGGGGCCCGTTGTTAATCCAATCAGAATGAGAATTAAAGCCCTAGCCAGTACTGATAGCAGAGTAGTTAGCTAGAGGGATCAAGAGAACAGAGACTGGTACCAATTATTTTTTTAACTATTGCAAAAAAAGATTTAACCCTGGAGTCTCTTATAAGTCTTCCAACATTATTTTGGGCTGCCCCCAGTCATAGTGAGTTCAGTTTGTCAATGGGATGACAATCTGGGTAGTTTTTATCCCTGTGTAGTATGGAGCCCAGGCGTCTAAGCATAACCAGCAATCTTGGCTGATTCTTGGCTGGGAATGGTTAACTATCTCGAGTCCCTTCCTGTGGCATAGAGTCTGATTCCCAGGGGTTTTTTTTTGTTGTTGTTGTTGCTGTTTTGTTTTGTTTTTCTGTTTCCCAAAGGCCAGAATCTTTTTTAAAGACATTTTTAAAGAAGCCTCAGTTTTACGATCCCAATTTTTGTAATGGAAACTACCTTGCTTTAAGCAACTAGGGGGGCCCAGTCACAGGGCATGTATACAATTGTAAATTCTGTATTTTCATCTCAAAAGATAAACTCCAACACCTTTTTTTTTAAAAAAAATACAACCAGATACTTAAAGTGGGCATCAATGAGCAAAGGTCAAGATGGAATATCTTCCCTGTATCTGTCTTGCTCAGTTTCCAAGTCCAGACCCAAGGGCAATGGGCATTGGACCATGACCCTGCATTCATATCCATAGTGCAAAACACAAGACTCAGGAGGAGATAGAGGGGCAGGGAATGGATGGGTCTGGGGTCAATGAAACCTTAATTTCAATGAGTCCATAGTCCACAGACAGTCCATTTGGCAGCAGCATCTGTGGCTTCTGTTTTCTTGATCTATGTGTGGTGGATCCATGGTGTAATGCCAGCTACCTTTACAGCCATAGGAGTGGAGAGAACCACCATGTAGAGTTCTTTTGAAATTGATGTCAGTGTCCCTTTGACTACCTGCTTGACTTAGACAGTGTCACCAGACCGAACGAGGGGAAACTGGCCGTGAAGTCTGAGGTTGGCTGGATCTCTCAGATACTGGAGTGCCCTCAGTGTCTGCAGTGACCTTGAGAAAGGGATAGTTAGAGAGTTTTGCCAACAGCTGGTCCCAGAGCCTAGGAAGCAGTTGAGGAGGTCTTCCAAACATAATCGCACAGGAAACAAATCCCTCCCTACATGGGATCCATCCCATCGGTCACTTCTGCTCTCTGGGCTGAGGTACCTGGCTTGGGCCCAAATCTTTCTGTTAACGTGATTACTGTGGCTCCTACGTACCTGATTTCTTTTTCTCATGAGTCGTGAATGAGCATCTGCAGGCTATCATCATCAAGCAAGAGGGTCGCAGGGTTGATGGCACTGGGTTTCTCACATCAAACTCAAGGGTGTTCCAGGAGTGCAGCCTGGCACTGGGTCACAGAGTCATTGCACAGCCAGTGTTCTCATGTTCTTCAGAGGAGGGACTCAACCCCAGTGTCACGGGGTGCTGTAAGTATAAGATCTTAATGAAGAACTAATTTGTTTGTTTGTGTGTTTTCATTTAGATGGGTGGGCTATCCTACGGCTACAGGGTCCAATCATTTGGACAGGTGTGTCACAGGGTGTTTCCATGGATTTGGATTAAAACCCTTTTTGTCTTTTGTTTCATGAACAAACAGATGAAAAGGTTTTTAAGATGTCTGGAAGTTTTAGGGCTGGAGTTGAAGTCAGAGATATTTTTAAAATGGCAAATGCCTTCTGTTTAGTCTCAGATTAGGAGCTTAGTCCCCCTCACGCCCCTGCCCCTTGTGCTGGTGTGTAGAGATCTTGTTACTTACACAAACTCTGGTATCCAGAGGCAGGAATATTCAGCTGTACCTGGGAACTCTCAGACCTGTCTCTTAGTGTTTGGAGTTGGGATCTGAAGGATGTTAGCAATCGTACTCAGACAGGCTCCTTTTGCCTCCCTTCATCTCGTAGCCAAGATAAGGAGCCTTTTACAAAGTTGGGCTTCCTTATTCAACATTCTGGAGCCCAAGGTCTGCAACTCTTGTAGCAGCCCCTTAGTATCCCTTTTATAATCTATTTTCCCAGTAAACCTCAACAGAAGGGCAGGGAATCTGTATTTAGTGTCTTTAAAACCTGGGGCAGCCTGGTCCAGGTATGGTACCCTCTGTAACCTCCCACTGGATCTGTTCATTTAAAAGCAAAGATGGGTTGACTCACCTCTGCCGAGGGGAGGCTGAAGAACGCATCTTTCAGGTCAAGACAACGTACACCTGTTTCGCTGGAAGAATCAGATTCATGAGAATCAGAGGTCCCAGGTTTCTTCATAGGCAGGAGATGCATACTCCAGGGTGACTGGCAGGGCACCAGGATGTCTGACTCTTCGAGTCAGGCAATATGTACCGCAATTTCCCCCTTTGTTTCCAGAGTCTTTTGGGTATTGTTTAATTTAGACAGAGATACCTGGACTGGTTAGTTGAACAATTATAGGAGCTTGGTGTTGGGCCAGTCCTGGGGGGTTGGTTTCTGCTCATACCCCCTGGGAATCTTTGTTGTCAACCTGAAAGATACTCCAACTGCATCTTTTGATTGGAGGCAGAACTTTCAGCTAGGAATTATTCCTCTGACAGAGGGCAAGATACCAAAATTTTGCTGGGTATCTGTAAGTCTCGCTGTGTCTCGTTATGAGAGAAGGTCAGTGGCTTTCAGTTTCTGTAAAAGATCTTGTCCCAGTCAGGTTTCTGTTGTTAAACACCTTTTGAGCTACCTCCAGCAACTGGAACTTACTAGTATCTTTAAATTTTATAACTTTTTCCCTAATATCTGAAGCTGACTGGGTGACAAATGAAATCTTTAACAGCTGTCTTTATTCATTCTAAAATGTACCTAGGGAAATTATTTAAAATCTCCTTGGTCAGTGTTGGACAGAAGGGGAAATCTGCTCTGTCCAGGCTGGGTTGCCTGGCAGCAATTGCCCTGCCCAGCCCAGGGGCGGTTTTTCTAGGTTTTTGAGAGAGTGGTGGAATCGCTGGTTGAAACAAAGACATATGTTATCAAAAAGAAAGAAGGAGAACTTTCTCTTTTCTTCTGGGCTCAGCCCAGGAGAATGTTTCCCCTTCCTGGGGCTGCTCAGAGCAGGCACAGAGCAGACAGAATGCCCACTGGGAAACTACTTTCCCCTCACTGTGTATATTCTGCTTAAAGCTTAGATGGCAGAGTGGAGGGGTGGTGGGGTGAGATGGGGACTGGATGAGAGGCTCGGCCCCTTCCCACATCTACAAAGGAACTAACCATGACCATGAACAGGAATCAAGCAACAAAATAAGCTCTGGAGTGGGACAGGTGGAAGATTTTTGTTTGTTTGTTTCTCTGGGTGACCTGGCAGAGCCAAAAGGATTTAGGTCCCCAACAGGAGGGGGCACAGGTCTTAAGCCAGGAGATTCTCACACCAGAGAAAGCCACTGGTCAATACAGGGAAACAGAACTGACAGAAGCACATAGAAAGACACACAGACAGAGCCACACACAGAGATACACAGTAAAGACAACCAGAAGTAGCCACCACACTTTCATACACCTGAACATAGGGAATCCTGTTTCATCTCACAGGACACAGGACACAGGATCAGCAGTTGAGTCCAACCTCTTCTATGTGTCCAGACAGAAGGCACCTTAACAAGATGCCTCCACGGGTAACAGACCAGGCAACTTACTGTGTTTTCTTTTCAGGTAGAGATGTCAGACCCTTCTGAAGCATTAAGCAGTGATTGATCAAAGGGAGCCCCGGGGACCTGGAATATCTCACTAGGAGCTTCTTGACCATGGGCACTCTTCCTTGCTTCAGGGGACTCTGAGATTCCAGTGTCTCGATGTCTGGTCTCTGTGATCTCTCTGGGGGCCTCCAGAAATGTTGTGGAGTATTCACCAGGGAAGACCGCTCAGACATGAATTTAAACCAATAGAAAGTCTTTATTAGCCAGCTGGAAAACACAATGGGTGTTTGGCATCCCAGTGTAACCCAGAGCCTTTCTCACGATGAGCTTTTAAACACAAAGCCCATGTTCTGGGTTGACATACTTCAGTTAACAAGAAGCAGAAGCAAAACTACAGAAGCCAGAAAGCAGGGTTAGTACACTTTGAGACTTTCCAAGAACTATCTGGTCTTTGATGGTTTAGGCCTTTGTTTTAGCTTTGGCAGGTGGTGCTGTCTATGTGCTAAGTCTTACAGCCTGAATGGCACTTCCATCACGGAGTCAGTTATGTTAAGTTCTTAGGGTCTACTAATGTCTGAGGCCTTGTTATAACAATAAATATCCATAATTTTAGGAGCTAATTGTCCTTTTCTTAAGTGAAAAAGAAAATACACATTAGGGTCTGGAGAGACACTCAGCACATAGGAAAGCGTACTACTTTTGCAGTAGTCCTGAGCCCCATTCCCAACGCCCACCTTAGGTGGTTTACAGGCAGCTCTGGGGGAATCCTAACCCTCTGACCTCCAGCATATGCGCTCCTGCACGTACCCACACATAAACACAGAATACGCACACACATTATTTAAAACAAAACTAAGTCTTTAAAAAAAATACACATGGTTGTGAGATGGAATGAATGGATAGATGGATGAGTGAATGGATGAATTTAATTTAGAATAAAACATCTATCTCAATTGTTCTCTCTCCTCTCCATACAATATTCTGACAGTTCTAAACTAGTTTCTTCCACAGTGTAGAAAGAACACTACTACAATTGTTTAGCATTCTGTACCCAGGAAGAAGGCAGCAATGTCGGGAACTGCTGCTTCTTAGAGTTAGCTACATAGGGAGGTGTATTAGTCACTATTCTATAGCCGTGACAAAACATCAAAACCAAGGAACCTATAGAAGGGAGGATTTGTCTGTGCTTACAGTCCCTTTGGGACTGTAAGGTCCATGATTGAATGGATGTTGGAGTTCACACAGAACATACCCTGACACCAGATTCTTAGCACTAAGGAGGGGGACAGTGTGGTCCCTTGTGGAAATGGTCACACAGAAGCTGTGGGTCGAGGGTGCTTGCTACCTGGCTCATCTCAAAAGGCTGGTGGAAGTTTGGCCCCTCTCCTCTGTGCTGACAGACTACAAGCCATAGCAAAACTCTGCCTGCTCTCAAAAGGCAGGCTGCGATTGGCAGAATTGCTTACCTAAGTCCCTGTCCCCCAGGATATGCCTATCCCAGCATCCTTGTCTTAAACAATGGTCTTTACCCCTGAGTACAAAAGATCCTCCCCTGCCTGAACCCCATAAAATGTCACAACCTTTGCATTAAACTCAAGAGGTGTTCCATTGACAACACTCTTCCAGAATTCTTTGGGTTCTGTCAACTTAGTCCCCTGATCTGGGGCCTGCCTGGATGTGTTGACCCACACTCTAAGCTTTCCTTCCCAGGGGCAAAGCTAAGTGGCTAATAGCCTAGCCATGTGCCCAGAAGGGAAGCAGGACTCCAAGGGCACAGAGGGAGAGAAACAACCCAGGACAGAGGACAGGGGACAGGAGGAGCAAATAGGGGATATTTGTCCCTAGAGAGACAAAGGATACCCTCTGGATATAGAGAAGACAGGTTCACAGGGAGATGGTAGTTTTAAGGGCATTAGCATAGGAAAGAAAAAAGGGGGAGGTGCAGTTGGAGAAGGCTTGAGGTGTCTGTCTTTGATTGGAAGAAATGGTAGACTTTGGGGGAGAGAGGCAGGAGTGCAATGGAGGGTTTTCTGGGAGATGGATGTAAGGCTGGGACTGAGGTTATGCCTGGTGGCCCTTTTCATAACCCATTGCTATCTTGGGGCTCTGTGGGAGATGTACTAACAATGATGGCGAAGCAAAAGCATGGCAGCAGGATCAGGAATCTGAGAGCTCACATCTTGAACTGAAACATGAAACAGAGAAAGTGAACTTGAAATGGTGCCAGTCTTTCTTCTCTCAAAGCCTCCCAACCTGTGCCATACTTCCTCCAACAAGGTTACATTTCATAAGCCTCCCCAAGCAGCGCCACTAACTGGAGAACAAGTATTCAAAGGATGGAGACCATAGGGAGCGTCTCATTCAAACCACCACTGAAAGTGACACAGAGAGGAATCCAGTGGAAGGCAGAGTTAGCCAGATACTAATGCAAGGTTCCAACCCCTTTTCCTCACCCAGGTCTTAAGGGAGGAGACTATGGAGACATCAAGTTGAGCAGTGGGGAACACAAGGGAACTGGATTTTGTAACTGCTCCTGGGCATGGTCAGGAAAGCGCCCAGCAAGAGCTCCATCTTCAGATATCATTATATTCGAAAGTGAGGACGGTGATGGGGGTGATGTTGCAGAAGTTTATTTCTAGTTATATATAAAATACTTATTTTATGCACTGTTGGGTGAGGGGTTGTCTAGGGCATTTTGTATTGTTTGCAGGTGTTGGATTTTCATGGGGATTGTTTATTTGCTAATGATCTGCATGTGCTATCAGTAGAATACCTGAGGAGTTCTGAAAGAATTAAAACACCTGAGCTGAGATGCTCAGGGTTCCACTGTGAGTATGGCACTGGCCATGATGGTGGTTCCTTCTGCTGAGGTCTAGCAGGATTTGCAGTTATGAATATGCCTCCCTGTTGTCTTCTTTGGTGAGCCATCCCAGGGGCATACAACTACAAGTGGCGCCTGCAATGTGGGAACCAAAGTCACACGTATCCAAGGTGGAGACTATGGAGAACAAAAAATAAACTTCAGGCCTCACAGAGTCGGGTAAAGTATGTTCAGAGCAGCTCTTACAGGACAGGGATTATATATATGCAAAAATAATGAATAGAAAGCTCCTGAAGGAAGAGGAAAGAGAGAAAGGAAAGAAGCCTCTATGAAGAGAAAAGGCTGTGAAATTAATAAATAAATGAGAAAGAAAGCTCCTAGGTGAAAGTCACAGAATGGAGGACCCAAGAGATAAAAAATTCAGCTGGGAGCAGGGAAAAGCAAGGTTCTTGCTGCTTTTCCTGATCACGGAGCTGACACTCCCTCCTGCCACTAGTGGTAGCGCACTGTTTCACAGACTGAGTTTTCTGATAGCTGTGTTGTATGTTTGTGAAGCTCAGGATGTTGGTTGGTTGAGATCTATGGAAGAGGTTGTATGCTTCCCCTTAGCAATGGTAAGAAAGAATGCCAAACCTGCCAGAATGTTTCAACTGGAGATTCTTACCATTGGCCCAGGATCCCTGCTGTTGTAGAAGCTGAGGCTTAGAGTCAAAAAGCTGCTTAGTTAAACTGACTTTTTTCTTTCTGCAAACCAGACTCTATCTTAAAATTTGGAAAGTGTTTTCTCAAGGTCAGCACACAGAAACTGTTTTCCAGAACTGTCCAGCATTGTATTTCATGCTGGCAGCTGAACTTGGTGTTGTAAGAGTCACCCAGCTGGTACTGCTTTTGAAGGTATAAAGAGGTCTTTGGAAAGCTGCTGGGGCTCTATGAGAGGATAGGAGAGGCCATTGGTGAAGGTGCAGCCTCAGTGGCAATTAAAGGCCTGGATTGAAGGGCACTTCAAATATGTGTGTGTGTGTGTGTGTGTGTGTGTGTGTGTGTGTGCGTGTATTTGAATCAGAGTTAAATGCCTGTGACCTCAGTCTCTAGGTACCTAAGACAGGAAGAGACAAAATGTCTGAATGAGCAGGTCCAGGGGCAGAGGACATGTAGCAGAGGGTCAGAAGTCTCCTCCTGTGCTATGAGATTATATTTATTTCCCGTATCCCAAAGGTCATTTAAGAAAGGAGCAGAGAAAGGACCCGGACCGAGCATTTATGCAGTCTGTGTCATTCAAAACTAGATCATTTAAATGGGAGAAATGGAAATTCTGGTGATTTACAAGTTTAAAAACTTACAACATTTTGAGTTGTCTCTCTCTGCTTCCTCCTTGTGGTTTGAGAGGCAAGCTCTCAGCTGTCCAAGCTGCCCTGCCTCCTGCTGGGCTTCCCCATGGTGATAGTGGTAGATGGACTCTTAGCCTCTGGAAATCCTAAATCCAAATCAACTTCTATAAATTGCCTTGGTCATGGAGGTAGAAATAAGTCTGGGGTTGAAAAGAAAGAGGACACCACTCCAGCTGAAGTGTCTGGGCAAGGCAAGCTTTACTCTTGCCCAAGAGCGTGTCCTTGGAAAGGACACATGAGCTGGAAAGTGCAACTGGCTTTTATCCTAACTCAGGTGGTGGCTGTGTCCTTTCTGCACTGCCTGGGGCCCAGCCTCACAATCTTCTTCAACTGGGTAGTCTAAGGAGACTTGGAACTCGTGAAAGGAGGGAGAAAGAGGAAAGAGACATCGCTCCAAGGAGAAGAGAGTCACAGCCCCAGGCCATTGAATTCCTAAAACAGAGCAGTGGGCCTTTTGTGTAAACAGGTTTTACTGGGTAGAGAGAATTAAAATATTTGCATAAAAGACTTACAAGGTAGGGAAGATAAAAATATCTTAATATCTTGTCCTAAACTCAAGTTTTATAGTATTTGATCGCAAAGATTAATATTGATATTTCTTACAATGATGCTTTATCACAGCGATAGAAACGTAACTAAAACATGGATAATTCCCTGCTTTGTACAGCTGCAAAGCGGAATATGGAAAAGTTCAACCTGCCCCAAACACGAAAGATAAACGGCTTACTCCTTTGGTTCCTGTGCTTCCATGGTGTGTACAGTATTTGTAAATCCCAAATTGGTCGAGAAAAAAAAAAATTGCCACAAAGTTTGGATTTGAAGGGCACTAGACTTGCTTTATGCAGAACAAGGAGTTATTGTATAGCTTTTTAAAAAATTGTTATTTCTATAATTATTAGAGAGAGAAAAATCAGCACAAATTTCAATTTCAATTTTCAGCAAGCTTTTAATACTGGCCGGTGTGGTGAAAGCTGGCCAGGACCAAGTGGAGGTTCCCCTGGGATTCCTCTGTGATGGCCCTGAGCTGTAGTTAGGGGTTGGGGTTGGGTAGGACTTGAGTTTAAGGCAGATCCCATCAGGCCCAATCAGGGGTGAGCACACATCCGGATGTACTTCCTACCTGGACATCTCCATCTACATGTATTCTGTCTGGGTATTTCCCATCACCTTACCTGTACATCTCCTGCCCACACCCAGTCAGGAGCAAGCGTATATTCTGTGTCGTTAATTAAGTTTGGACACGGACTTATATATTTACCCCCAAAATGTTTAAAGAAGTAGATTTTTAGACACAAGGTGTGACATCACGGCAGGTCACAGGGATGACTGCTTTTCCCATGCTGAGTCACAGGTTCCTCCCAGCTCAGAGGTCACCTAGGGCTCTGTGAGCCATCCCCAAAAGTACTTGGCCCAATTTTATCACTTCAGCTTTCTGCCCTAACAGCAGGAATTTCCAGGAATTGTGTTATAGTTCTAGATTTTGAAGTAGTTTTCAGAGTATTTTGTTTATTCGGTCTTCTATTGTCCCAAAAACTCTATCAGAAAAAAAAAAAAATTGCAGCAAAAAACAAAGGTTCTTGGAAGCCTGGTGGTGAAAAACCAAACCGGAAAGCAAACAAACAAACAAAAAAACAAACAAAACTAGAAAGCAAACTAGTTTTTCAACAGATTTTTCTGTAGGGGAGAAGGACAGGGTGTAGGCATTTGTGTCCCAGATCTGCCAGTGTCTGCCTGTGAGGTTGAGAGAGAGCCGCCTGACACGTGAGAAAATGATTTCTGTTGTAGAAATCCGCACACATGGCAAACTAAGCTTCTTTCTGTTTTGTTTCATTTGAAAGACTTAACAACACAACACTGGTTACTGGAAGGGGGTGTTGGGGGTGAGGGACGGACACCAGAGACTATGGCTAGAGAGAACAGTTACCCTGCTGGACCGAGGAACACAGGGAAGAGCCCTGGGGTCCCCACTCAGGCTGCAGAGAAGTGGATGCTGCCCTGCTCCAGTTCTAACACCGCTGATTCCGCTCAGTGACAAAGGCTTGGAGTGCTGGAGAAATCTGGTCGGAACCAACCCTGCAGCCGGAAACCGACTGGAATTGCCAATAGAAAAGGGACTGCTGTTCTTCGTCCTGCTGCCTGGAGTCTCCCTCTAGTGCCGATTGGCAGAGTTTGGGGGGCGGGGGTAGAGGAGGGGCTTTGTAGCAGAGGCCCAGCTGCATTCTGCAGAAGGTAGTTGCGGGTAAGAGTCAATAGTTTAATAATTAGCTCGTCAGGCACTCGCACAATCACACACGAGTACGGTCTGTCTTGTGTTCTGGGATGCCTCCATGCTTAGAAAGGTTCCTGGTATAAAACGCAAGCAATAAACATTTGCTGATGGAGGCAAAGAAAGGTGAAGAAAGAACACTAGCTATTCTCCAGTCTGCATTTAAAGGCGAAAGGAGAAGAAAATAACCTTGGTTGTCCTGCCAGTGTTTAAGCTCATTCCCAGCTCTATACTTCTCCCAGTTGCCCCTCTTTGGGCTGTAGGAGGTATCATAGCCTAGGGGTCTGGAGAAATCCAGGTCCAGAGCTAAAGCCCAGTCCCCACTGAGCTGAGCACCTTGGGCACTCAGAATCTCTAAGGCTTGCTTCTCGAATCTATGAAATGGTAGTGATGCTGTGGGACTTAAATAAGGCAATCCTGTCTGCCATGTGTTCATCACACGCTCACCCCACAAACCAGAGGGATAGGCAGGTGAGTGGCCAGCCAAGGCTAGTGTGCCAGTGTTCTGGGCTTCCTTCCCCGGCTCCCTCAAGCTGACTCAGGTCCAAGCTGGGGGGACATGGATTCGCCCAGGGCTGCCAGGCGGGCCAAAGGTTGGAGCACCGGGGCCAGACGGGTTAGGCACCAGGCTCTGCAGCCCGGGACAGTCCTAAAAACTGCACCGGAGTTTCCTAACAGCCCTATTTCGAGTTTCCTAACAGTGGAGTTTCAAAGCCTCGTTTGCCTGAAACAAACGAGGGTGTGGTGGTTCCTCACACTCACAACTAAACAAAGAAAGCAAGACCACCTAGCCTCGCCCAGTTCCGGACGTTTTCCCAGCCCCCAGCCCCGAACACCCCCCCCCCCTTGAAGTCCAGCAGCAGCCGTAAGGGTACAGTCACCTCCAAAGTCCGGGAGACCCCAGGACCCGGCCTGGGGGTGAGCTGGCCGGATCGCCCTGCCGGGTACGGTGCGACGCTGCAGCCAGATCCTGGCCAGAGGCTGGGCTCAAAGCCATCCTCTCCCGGGCTGGAATCCTGGGAATGTTGCTGCCGGGAAGCATCTGACTGGCTCCGGTAGCAAGAGGGGTCAAACCTGGACTTTTTCGAGTGATTTTGCACAAAACCCTCCCCGCACCAAGGACTTGCAGCCCTAGGAAGTGGAAGCCTAAGGAATGAGAGAGGAAGCTCCTTCTCCAGGCCGCCTTCGTCACGTTCTCTCCCGAAGTCCCACTGGCGAAGCAGACAAACGCCTGTCCCTGTTCCAAAGACCCCTTCTTTGTGTCTGGAAGTTCCTGCCTCGGTGGAGAACCGTCATTGCCGCCCCCAGCGGGTCTTTTCAGCTGGATTGTCGCCACCTCGTGGCAGGATCCTGTGGCCACACTGGCCCTTCTGCCAGAGCAACAAGCCCTTTGCGCTCAAGCCTGCTTTTCTTTCTTTCTCCTACCAACTAGCACAATCCGGTTCCCTGGGCTTAGGGTGTGAGCTGGGACATCTCTGTCCCCTCCTCTCTCAGCTACACCACTCGCCTTCTTAAAGAGAACCGAGTGTTAGTCGGAGAGCCAGAAGTGACCGGATTGGCAAACCTGAGAGGGCTCCATTTGAGGCGCCGATCCTCCACCAATTTCCCAGGAGACAAACTAATGATTAAGAAGACAGACGCACTCTGTCGTGTTCCTACTGGTTAGTGATGCTATTATACTTGATGAGTATTATTAAAGGACCCCGTCATTAAAGATTCCCTGTTATTATTGTTATTATTATTATTATTATTATTATTATTATTATTATTATTTAGCATTTATAATGTATTCCTTATTTTCAAAGTATGCAGGCTATTATCTCCCCGGACTTCCCAAACACAACAGAGCGGGAGGCAGGTGACAACTTCATTTCATAAAATAGGGAAACTGAGGCACTGTAATTAGTGCCGAGTTCTTGGGTTAATGAGTCAACAGTAATCATTTCTTCCTGCCTTCCTCTGAAGTGTCATAGATTCCAGTAAATGGCAACCCCGACTTGGGAAACTAGTTTCTCACATCCACTTTTATGACTTGTAATCACATTAGAAACTCAGGGAAGTTTTCAAACTTATGAGTCATTACTTCAAGCTCATTACTGAGCACCTGGGCCCTGTTAATTGTATTTTATTTTACAAGTCAAATTATTGTTGTTATGACTTTTATTTAGTATTTACAATGTATTCTGTTAAAATCTGTTTAAGGAATTCCAGTTTTTTAAAAGTAGGAGGCACTAACGTCAGTGAAACGATCTGGAGAACTAATGGCTCTCAAGATAAATACTCCTATTGTTTGTTACCACAAGCATTAAGGGAAAACTTACCCATAGTATTTCAAAGCTAAATCCTCTCAGCCTCAGAGACAAGAAAGCCACCTCCTGCTCCCAAGCTTTGCTTCTGCTTTTCACAAAGCTCTTCAGTCTTAACTGATAGTCACTAGGGCTCCTCACACTTAGTAGCTGAATCCTTTTGATAATTTAGTTTTCACTCCAAAAGCAGCATGAGAATATTGTCATTTGCTATCTTCATAGACAGCAGCTGCGGGCACTCCGTCCCCATCCTTCTCAAGGATAAAGGATGCAGGCATTCTGGAAGTCTCCAGTGCAAAGCTTTAGGTTTAAGAGCAGGGCTGCGTCAGGTTTAGAGAATAGGAAAGTTTGTTCATCCACACAGCTGCTTGGATGCACCTGACCCCCAGACTCAGTTCTCATACAATTTCTGAAGCTTTTCCTTTTACACAGAGAGCACATTTGTAAATGCACAATTTCAGAGAAGTTGTTCATTGGCTTAGGGGACTCAGGTTAACCTTCTCAATCTTCCTTTATGCTCATTCATTCATTTACTCATAAGGAATACGTATGTTGTATGTTAATACATTGTATATTAATAAATGGCTCTTTTCAATGAGTAAGCTGTGGTAAGCTCATTCCTGCACAGCAAAGCTTTGCAGTAAATTCTCATTATTCTCACTCTGAGGTGAGAAAACTGGAGCCCCTGTAAGATGCCTGTTGTACAGGGGAACCTGGGAAAGGTGTGTAAGGCTGCAACACCTGAGTACTCAGAAATTCAAGGCACCCTCACCTTCCTGCACTCTTCACATGGAAATGAAAGACTCAAGGGCATGGCAGGCAAATATGAAAAGAGTTCATTGTAATGAAGAGAACAAAGCACCCCACGAGTAGGGAAACATCCTGTGTGCATACCAACCTAGGCTGTAGCTATAGACTCTGCAGTGTTGAGAGTCTCCTACAGGGCACCCTATTATAGAAGTTTATTTTTAGTTGTGTTTAAAATATTGTTTTGTGCACCGTTTGGGGAAGAGATGCCTGGGTCTTTGTGCTCTGTATTGTCTGTAGGTGTTGGATTTATGTGAGCAAAGTTGATTGTTAATGATCTGTATGTGCTATCAATAGAACACCTGAGGAATTCTGAAAGAATAAAAACACCTGAGCTCAGATGCTTAGGGTTCCACTGTCCAGTATGGCACTTGCCATGATGGTGGTTCCCTCTGCTGAGGTCTGGCAGTGTTTGAATCTATGAAAATGCCTCTGTGTCTCTCTTGGTGAGCCCACACAGCAGCATAACTACTACAAATGGCACCCAACATAGGGCAGAAAATAAAGAAGCACACAATATCATGCTAGCTGCATCAAACATGGAGTCAAGGAAGAAGAGAAACTCCAGAACTCACAGAGTCCAGTAAAGTATGCTTGGAGCAGTTCCCAAAGGACAAAGATTAAGGTATTAATAACTGGAAAGCTCTATAAGAGAGAGTTGTAAATGAGGAAGAAGTTCTAGGTGAGAGCCATGTTTTGAACAAATGTTGCAGATGAATTTTCATGGTGAAAACAGAGTTCAGTTGGGAACAGGGAAAAAGCCAGGTTCTAACCTCTTTTCCTGATCATGGAGCCAACACTTCCTCCCGCTGCTGGCAGTAGCCAGGACACAGGAACCATAAACCGGAATGTACTGCTCTATAAACTGAGTTTGTTGATGGCTTTTTGTATGTGTGAAGCCTAAGTGAGTCTTGTGTTTGAGGCCTAAGAAGAAGGATATATGTTTCTCCACAGAGGTGGTGAAAAAGTACTCCAAATCACCAGAATGTTTCAACCTACAATTCTTCCCACTGGCCCAGGAACCCCTGCTGTTATGGAAGCCTCAGCTTGGAGCCTAAGAGCTGATTAGTTAAACTGAACTGTTTGGTCGTTCCTTTTTTTCTTCTGCAAACTGGACAGCTTTGCAGTCCAGGTACTGGTGATAGTGATGAGAACTCTACCCATAAGGGAACCCTTCCTGCAGATAAGGACTAGTTGTTTTTCCTGCACACCAGCATGGAGACAAGGAGGCATTTTTCATCATCTGCCAGACCTCTGCAGAGGGAACCACTATCCTGGCCAGTGCCATACTCAACAGTGGAATCCTAAGCATCTGAGCTCAGGTGTTTTTATTGATCCAGAACTCCTCAGGTGCAGATCATAAGCAATCAAACATCCCCCACATGAATCCAACACCTGCAGACAATATAAAACGCCAAGACCTAGGGTAACCCCTCACTCAACAGTGCATAAAACAATTATTTTACACATAACTAAAAATAAACTTCCACAACAGCACCCTACTCAGTTGAACAGTCAGCCTGTGAGCTTCATCTGTCTTAGAGCAGTCAGACCAGATAGGAAAGAGTAACCGACCAATGAGGAGCTCAGGAGTCCCCAGGCTCTTTCAGACTCCTTCAACTCCAACCAATGGGGAAGTTCAGGGATAGGCAGTCTTTATCAAAAACAAGGAGAGCCCCCAAGGTCTAGGTAGTCCTAGTCAGCTACAGAAATGTGATACATAGTAGTATTGCAAATACTTTCCAAGTTGGTATAGTGCTCCCTAAACAGGAAAATGATGATAAAATAAAGGGCAAGTCTTAAACAACAAGCAAACGAAAAACCGTATCTGAGCCCCTATTCTAGCTAGATTATCCTGAGTTATCCTGACTCTCTGAGCAGTCTTCTCTGTAAAGCAGGCAGTAACAGCACCATGCAGAGCCATTGTGAGGGAAGCAGACAGAAAAGTGTTGTCAGTTTGGGTCACTTAGCAGAGGCGCAATAGGCTCTCATTTCCTGCAGTTATAAATTTAGCATTAGTAAACATCCTTTTGGTATGTACAGTGGCTTAAAAATAAAAAGAACCGCACAAATGAAAATGCACTTCACCCATAAATATATCTTCCAACTAACCTGTACAAATTATTTTTTAAAGATTTATTTATTTTAAACGCATGTGTGCTTGTCTGCCTAAGTACATGAGGACCGTGTATGTGCAAGAGCCCCTAGAGGCCAGAAGGCTCTGGGTACTCTGGAACTAAAGGTAGAGCTGTTGTTGGCTGCCATGTGGGTCCTGGAAACCCAACCTGGGCCCTGTGCAAGAGCAGTGTCTTAGTTTGTTTCGTGTTGCTGTGACAAACATTATAATACAAAGCAACCTGGGCAAGAAAGGGTTTATTTGGTTTGCTCTTACACAGAAAAAGTGAGGGCAAGAACTCAAGGCAGGAATCTGGAAGCAGGAACTGAAGCAGAGACCATGCAGAAATACTGCTTACTAGCTTGCTCCCTGAGGCTTGCTCAGCCTGCTCTTACATAACCCAGGACCAACTGCCCAGGGGGGCACTCCCACTGTGGGCTGGGCCACCCCACATAAATCATTAATCAAGACAATGCCCCACAGATATGCCCACATACCAGTCTGAGGGAGGCCATTTTTCAGGTGTTTCCCAAGTGACCCTAGCTTGTCCAAGAGGACAAAAACTAACCAACACAGGCAATAAGTCCTCTTAACTGCTAAGCCATTTCCAGCTCTAAATTAATTTTTTTAATAATTGAAAAAGGGTATCCAAAGCACTCAGCAATAAACTGGAGACTGCACAGGGCTGTTGTAAATAAATAAACAAACAAACTCTGAGACCTATCAATAGCAAGTCTTGTCTCCCCTTCTCTGTACAATAAAGTTTATAAATGCAAGTCCAAACTTTGCCCTCCTCTTCAGTCCTACTAAAGGTAGGGGTTGGTGGGTTCCGAAATGGCTCTTCAAAGGGTCACAGTGCTCACCGTTGCACCTTCTCTCTGAAGCCAAAGTCAGAAGGGTTCCATCAGGGGTTGAGGTGGAGGGAGAGGTACAGGTTGGGCACTGGCCCCCTGGAGGGCCTCCTGGTCCCTCGTCCTTGCTCATCAAAGTGCAGTCAGCAGGTTTGGCAGTGCCGGCAACATCCAGGAGCTTGTTAGAAATGTAAGCTCTCAGCCCCCACTCCACTCCCACCCTGCTCACGACCTACTGGAACAGAGAGGCGTCTCAACCAGATTCCTTGGAGGGTTGGAAGCACATGCAGTCTGAGAAATACTGGAGCAGAGGGATGTCAGTGACTGAGCTAACGGGATTCTGGGAGGGGGTGTTTTTTGAATTTTCTACTCTTCCTCATTTCGTTTTTCCTCAGCCTATACAGTGTGCTTTGTAATAAGAAAAGACGGAGGCCCCTTTAAGGAGAGTGGTCAAAAATCCTAACAGGTGCAGAGGTGGAGGAAGGATCAGATCAGAAATTCTCTTCAGCCATCATCCCGGCAGCATTTGTAGAGACTACCGTGTGCCGGGCCCCGGTTGTATGAGACACAGAAACAGACAGTGCCTCGGAAAGCCGTAGGCTGGAATGTTCAGGAGATCTGGGCTCTGATCCAAATCTCACTTTAAGTGGCCGGGCAATTCCTTCTGCCCTCGGCATCTGTGTTCCCCCATCTGAAAAACAAGCAGGTCAGATTGAAGGCCCACCTGGAAACCCTGGTTTCACTGGGTAAAGTGGTTTTACGTGATTACACATGAAACAGAGCACGCCCCAGGACAGAGTGTGATTAACGGCCGGGTTGTGAGGATTTGGCGGCACCCAGGGCACGGGCTGTGCAAGCTGAGTGCAAGGACCCAGAATTTGGGACGACGCCCCTCCGGGACTGACGAAGCCCCCTGTTGAGGGGGGCGCGGGATGAAGTTTCTCCCTTGGCCGTTAGATGTCGCTGCCATGATGTTAAATGTAAAGTTGACAGGGATGATTCCTGAGAAAATTTTGGGAATTCCAGTAGGTAAACAGGCACTATCGGTGACCATCTCTAGAAACCTAGCCTTGAAAGTGTTGGGAAGCTCAGGAAGGGAACCAGTGCATACACTCTCCAGCTTGGGCTGGCCCAGATGATATAAGAAAGGGCCAACAAGAATGTAAACTGAGAGCACACAAAACAGCACTCCAACACACACACACACACACACACACACACACACACACACACGCACACATACATACACACAACTTCCCTTCGCTTTCACACAATCTATCTGCTCTCTAGCCATGTTTTTATCTCCGCTCCTCTGCTCCTCACTTGCTCTAAAAATGATCAGAAAGGAATTTGGATCCAAACCAGAAGCCTGCCTTGCAAACCTCACGTCGGACCCCAATGGGCTTGCTCCAGTGGCAGAGACAGAGGTTTCAGCAAGGCCGTAGCTTTCGCCTGGTCACCCTGGCTAGGGGTGGGAGTGTATGCGACAGACCCACCAGTGCCCCTAGACATTCCCACCCATGCCATTTCCCAGAAAGGGGGAAAGGAACATTACTAAGGTTCTCCATGCATCCGGGCCTGGACCACTCAAGCCCCAGGCATTACCGTTCACCGCAGCTTTGCTCTTGAGAGACACAAACCCTGCAAACCTGCCTAGCTAAACAGCCCTCTGCCAGCAAGAGACCTGAAGCTCACACACCTGACCATTCTCAGTTCTGTTTCTCAATAACCACAAGACAATGTGGTATTTAATTTTTCTGGGCCTCCATCTCCATAACTGAAGGACTGAAAGATTAAGCATATATTTACAAGATCTCTTGAGCATGCTTTGTTAACCATAGACGACTAGACAAGAATAAGATAACATAAATCAGATCTCATTTTACATTTTCTCATAGTTTTAACTTTGTATCGAAGTATTGTTTACATCCTGAAAAGTTTGCAATGGACTGAGCTTTCACACTAAACATGGTAGCAGGCAGGAAGAGGGTGGTCCCTGCTCCTTCCAGCCTCTTGCTTTACCCCAGGTTCAAACCATCTTGACTGTAAGAACACAAATTAATTTAAGATTTTACACATGTAAATGGAATCATGTACCATGTTCTCTTTTGTCCTTGGGTTTTGTCACTAAAGAGGCATGTTTTACATACAGCATGCAGCATTCCATTGAATCAATCTGTGCCATTTATCTGCTCTCCAGTTGACGGACCCTTGGGAACTTGCCCATTGAGAGACTATTACAAATAATGCCTCTCTAATCATTTTGGTGCTTTTCCTTGATTGATGTTTATTCTCATTTCTGCTGGACTGAAATCAAAAATCAAGCTGACAAATCGTTGAATTAAAATAGCCATGTCTTTTCCTTGCCTTGTTAGGTCCCACATTGTGACAAAGTATTTGGGGATAAGAACTTTAAGTTGTTTATTTTGACTCATGGTTTGAGGGGTTGAAGTCCATTGCTTTGGGCCTGCTGCAAAGCAACTACGGTGGAAAGGCAGGGTGAAGCCAGGCTGCTCACCACTTGATGGTCTCACAGTAGAGGCAGAAGATGGGGCTGAGGAGAGTGTGTCTTTTAGAGAACAGCTTTGGAGTCTACAAGGTAGGCTAGAAACAGGCATTGCATCCCAACCTCCCACATTTAAGAATAAAAGTAGGCAGGGAAGAGCTTCGCAGTGAGGAGGGCAACTGACAAACATGCGAAGGTTCACAACAGGACAGAGATTCCAGGACACCCAGAAACAGGTTATCAGGACAGAGGGGGCATAGCCCAAAGTAGAATGGCAGTCTTGGGAGGAGGGGCGGGTACACCCCTCTGAATTGGAACTTAGAACTGCGGTTGAGAGGGTTCTATGTTTCTCACCTTGAGGGAAAATCACAAGGCTGGTGAGCTGACCGAGGTGGTTCAGTGGATACTGTTGCCTTGTAGCTGGGCTTCCCAGAAAGTATGGAAAAACAACGTAAGAAATGAAAGCTCGCGGTATGAGTGGGGTGCTCAGTAAAGAGCTAGAGATTTTGAAAAGAATGGAAACGAAATGGAAGTGAATGGGAAATGATGGAAAAGAATGGAAATGAAAAACTCAGTAGCTTCGCCAGCAGATGAGAAAAAGCAGGCAGAGAGAATTTAGGAGCTCGAAGGCAAAGTTGATAAACTGGACCATTCAGACAATAGCAAAGAAAAAAGCTATTTAAACAGAACATCTAGACAGAGTTGAGGGACTAGAGAGATGGCTCAGCTAGAGAAAGCACTGGCTGCTCTTGCAGAGGTTCAATTCCCAGCATCTTCATGGTAGCGAGCAACCATTTAGAACTCCAGTCCCAGGGGATCCAGTGCCCTCTTCTGACCTCTGTGGACACCAAACACACACAGGGAAAACATACACACATGCAGACAAAACACTCAGACACATAAAAGAAAATAAGTGAATCTCTAAAAATAATTTTTAAAAGGGACAGTTCGAAGATTTACAACATTTTATATTTATTTGTGTATTAACTTATTTTTGTGTATGCACGCACACCTGCCATGGTGCACATGTGGAGTTCAGAAGAAAACTTGTAGGTGTCAGTTCCCTCCTTCCATCACTGGGTCCTGGGGATTGAACTCAGTTTGTCAGGATTGGTGGTAAACACCTTCACCCACGCACCAAGCCATCTCTCTGGCCCCAAACTTACTTTTTTTTTTTTTTTAATATAAGAACGAATCAAGGTACAGACTAAATGCATAGACACTCACCTGTATAATGGAATAATAGTAAGTAATTCCCAAATTTTAGGGAAAATGTAGACGTCCCAGTATAGGCTCTGAACTCTGAACAAACATGACCAGTAAAGAATGTCCCCATATTACAGCATAGTTGAAACACCAGCATAGTTAATAGACCAAAGAATATGACTGAGAGAAAAATGCCAGCTCATTCACAATGGCACCTTCATTAGAATAGTGGTTTATTTCCCAACAGAAAGTCTAAAAGTCGGGAGTATGTAGAATAATGTATTTCAAGGCCTGAAAGGGAAAAAACAAACTGCCAATCTACATTATTATAACCAGGAAAACTACCTTTCAAAATCAAAGGAGAATCAAAATCCTTCCAAGATAAGCATAACTAGAAGAATCCATGACCACTAAGCCAATATTGCAGAAGAATACTACACACAGGAGAGAAAGATAAACACAATCATGGGAGAACAGAAATATTCTGG
The DNA here is from genome assembly GCA_026225945.1 of Cricetomys ansorgei. Classification (NCBI taxonomy): domain Eukaryota; kingdom Metazoa; phylum Chordata; class Mammalia; order Rodentia; family Nesomyidae; genus Cricetomys; species Cricetomys ansorgei. Next base: position 7,780,784 of record JAMJFZ010001264.1, read on the forward strand.
AACAGCAGATAAGTAAATGATAATTAGGAAAGAATCAAATGTTACTTTTCAATTATAATACTTAATGCAAATGATCTTAGTTCACCAACTGAAAGACACAAACTGGTCGACTTTATTTTTAAAAATTAAAATCCCTGCCTGCAACACATCTCTCCATCTGAAGAGATGACTCAGCAGTTCAGACCTTTTACTGCTGCTTCTGAGCCCATATCCAACAGAGCAAATTTTAAGCGGAAATTAGTCAGAAGAGACAAAGAAGGTCTGGTTGTGTTGAAAAGCAAAGTAGTTGATCAAGAATACATAGTGGTTGCAAATGTTTATGCATCCGACATCAATGTATCCGATTAGAAAAATTAAAAGTCCCAAAACACTAGTGGACATAAAGGGATGAGTAGGCCCTCAATTACAATCATAGAGAATGACACCATTACCCCACTCTCTCGATAGGCAACTCATACAGACATAAAAAGAAGGAAACTTAAAAGTTAAATTGCAGTGTAGATCAAGTGGATTGAACAGAACATTCCACCCAACAACTGTAGAGTAGACATTTTTCTGTGGAACTCTCTATAAAGAAGATCATATTCTAGGCACAAAGCAACTCTTAACAAAAGAGTTAACAAACTCTTAACAAAAAACCTAAATAATAGTTATTGCTTTTAATGAGATTGTGAACTGAAATAGAAACTAATAATCAGAAAAACTGTACACACACGGAGAAACTGAATGATACACATCCAAATGGGTTGTTGAAGAAATCAGCAGAGAAATTTCAAAATCCTTAGAATCAGGGGCTGGAGATATAACATGGAACAGTGCTTGACTGTTTGCGTGAAACCTTGGGTTCTGTGCCCAGCACCACAGAACTTGGGCACAATAATGCATACCTCTAATCTCAGCAGTCAGGGAATGGAGTATAATCAATATTCAAGATCATCCCTGGCTACACAGAGAGTTACAGGTCAGCTGAGCTATATGAGATGCTATTGCAAACAAACAAAAAACTAGACTCAAATGAAAATGGAAACAGCATGTTAAAATCCGTGAGATATAGCAAAGGCAGTTCTAGGGAGATTTAAAGCTGTGAGTACCGACATTCAAAGAGTGACAAGGCTGACCGGCTCTTAGCCAAGTTAACCAGATAAAGAAAAGACCCAAATTAATAAACTTAGGGATGGAAAAGATGTTAATTATAACAGGTACTAGTAAACCCAGTAGGTCCATAAGGATTATTTTGGAAACATACACTCCAGTAAGTTGAAAATCTAGAAGAAATGAACATATTTCTGGATGACATATACTACTAAAATTGACCTAAGAGGATATAGAAAACCTAAAAATAAATTTACAAGGACTGGTGATACAGCTCAATTGGTAAAGACACTTATCACTCAGCCTGACGACCTGAATTTGATCCCCAGGACCCACCATTCCACCATTGTAGAAGGAGAAAACTCCTACAAGTTATCCTCTGACTCCACATATGTGCCATAGCACATACATGCAGAGAGAGAGAGAAAGAGGACATTATACAAAAATGAGAGTGGGTGGGAAACAGAGCAGCCTTAGCTACATATTGAGTTCATGGCCAGCCTAAGTTATAGAAAGGAAAGAAGGAAGAAAGGAAGGAAGGAAGGAAGGAAGGAAGGAAGGAAGGAAGGAAGGAAGGAAGGGAGGGAGGAGGGAAGGAAGTGAGGGAAGGATGAAGGAGAGAAAGAAAGAGAAGGTAGATCTAAAAGGCTCCTACTTCAACATAGTAAAGGCTATATACAATAACACAACAAACCCATAACCAACAGCATACTGAGTGGGGAAAATAAAAAACATTGCTTCTAAAACATAGTTCTTGAAATGCTAGCCAAAGTAAAGCAGGGAAAATACTAAAAGAATACAAATAAGAAAAGAAGATAAATTATTCCTATTTGCTGAGAGTAGTCCTCCATTCAGAAGAGCCCAACAATCCACCAAAATATGGGCAGCAAGAACTCAACTAAGTTACAGAATACAAAATTCAGTATGCCAGTAACTATTTTATGCAATAATAATAGTGGATAAGAGAGAAAGCATGGGGGAGGGAGGAAGGACCCTTTTTATAATAGCCTCAAAAAGAACAGAATACATAGGAACAAACCTAACCAAGCGATTCAGAGATCTCTACAGTGAGAGCCATGAATCACAGAAGAAAGGCTTGAGGGGACGCTAGAAGGTGGGAGCACTTCTATAATCACGGATGAGCAGAATCTAGACTGCTAATATGATCATACTGCTTACTGCTCTAGAAGCCGTGGGACCTGGGAGAATGGAGCCAATAAATAAGGTGAACTAAAGTCTATCGCACTAGCAAGCTTTATTCAGAGCATCAGTCAGTTTATACTCTGAGAGTTATGAAGAGTCACATAAGTAGAACGTACACTCACAGGGACAAGCTCCACGCAGCAAAAACACGCTTCTCCATAGAGGCATATGAATAGCACCTGTGTTCCAACACCATGCTACTGAAAAGGATTTTCAGAATCAATGAGGTTCCCATCACAATATCAATAACATTCTTTAAAGAACTTTAAAAAAAATCTTAAAACTCATAATGAAGCGCAAAGACATTGCAGGTGGTACAAAGCAGGGCGGAGGGCACCACAACTCCCGGCATCAAAACCATGAAGTCATAGTCAAACAGCACTGGTCTGGCACAGGCAGACGTGGAGACAAGAGGAACAGAGTCGCTGACCCAGAGCAAGCCCACACAACTCCAGCCACCTTGATACGTGTGCCAAAAACAAACATGGCGGAAACCACAGCCTTTTAACAGGCAGATGCTAGGGAAAGCGATGACTCACAAGATTGAAACCAGAATCTCTGACCTGCACACAAATCAACTCAAAGTGGGTCAAAGACTTTAACGTGAGATGTGAAACTCTGAAAACACTACAGGAAAACAGAGAAGGCCTTCAAGATATAGACATCAGCAATGACTTCCTGAGCGAGACTCCGACAGCTCAGGAAATGATAGCAAGAATTGACAGTTGAGATCACACAAAATTGAGAAGCTTCTGGGCAGAAAAAAAATAAAACATAAAAACCAGTGTGTAGAGGCAGTCCAAAGAAGAGAAAGAATCTGTGCCAACTATTCATACAGCTGAAGATAAATCTTAAGGATACAGAAAGAACTAAAAAATAAAATGAAATAAAATAAAATAGAACACCAAAATAACAGTGATTTTATCAACAAATAGCAAATGAACTGACAGAAGCGTTTCAAATGAAGCTCAAATTACCAATAATACATGAAAGAATGTTTAACACCTTCAGCCAGAGAAACACAAATCAACACCACTTGGAGGGAGACTCCATTTCACCACAGTCTAAACAAAGGAAACAAAAAAAAAAAGCTCAGTATTTAAGAGCACCTGCTGTTCTTACAGAGAAACTGAATTCAATTCCCAGCACCCATGTCAGGTGGCTCATAACCACCTGCAACTCCCGTTCCAAGGGATCCGACGCACTCTTCCGGCCTCAAGGAGTATGTGAACTCACATTTGCATACCCACACACAGACACACACAACTACACATAACTAAAAATAAAACCTTAAAAACAAAACACCAACGTTGGTGAATGTGAAGAGATATAAGAACCCTCATCATCACCAGTGAGGAAGTAAGTTAGTACAGTCACTCGTTCTTCCACATTCCACTTTCCAGTAAGTCTATTTGATTTTCATATTTCATATGTCTTCACGTAGATACCCACTAACACTGCTTTAGATGGACCCTTATATGCCTCATACCTGGACCACTGTGGAGACCTCCTAGAGGAGATGTCTTCCCTCTGCTCCTACTCTTCCTCAACCCATCATTTTGCGTGTGACTACATAATTTTGTTGTTGCTGTTTTGGTTTTCTGTTTGGTTTCGGTCAGGATCTCACTATATATCCTTGGCTGGCATGGAACGCACTATGTCAAGTAGGTTGGTCTTGGACTCACAGAGATCCACCTGTCTCTGCCTCCTGAGTTCTGGGATTACGGTGTACACCATCACCCTCGGCTTACACGACTTTTCTTATCGCAATAGAGAGGATGCCCCTTCCTGTGACAGCAGGGTGTTTCGCCATAGGCAGATTTAATCCAGCTCTTCTCTAGGCAGCTGCAGCATCTGCTATACATAGTTTCTATGGTAAAATCACCTGGTCCTGAATGTATTGATTTTTTTTTTCATTTAATTCCCACTAAATCATGAACCTCTTAAGTCAAGTACTGATCCTGGTTTATTTTCCCTAGGCCCTAGTATAGTATCTACTACACAGGTAAATACTTCTTCTATATAATGAATGAGTCATGAATAAAAATATACATGTATATGTTTATATACATATTTGAATATATTTACTTATATGTCTCTAAGCTTTCAAAGTTCATGTGTGGGCATTTTTCTGTGTGTGTGTGTGTGTGTGTGTGTGTGTGTGTGTGTGTGTGTGTGTGTGATGTTAATGAAGATTTTGGTGTCAAAGTCTGGGCTTCAGCCACCCTGACAAGTTAGGCTGGGCTGCCTTGTCCTCAATACACCAATTAGAGAGACAGGTAATTGTGAAAAACAGAAAAAGATCTATTTAATGTGACTGCATTGGGAAGAGGGACAAAGAGGTCTAGTAGTCCCAAAGCCCATCTTCAGGGTCCTGAGTGGAGGTTTAGATTTAACAGAGATGTGCATTACTAAGTATTCCTGGTCTAGGTGTGGTCTCATCCATCATCGGCATGTCATTGTCTTCTATCCTATGGCTTGCATGAGATTCCCAGCCTTTCCCTTCCCCAGCCTGAGCCTCCTGGGGAATTCCAATTCCTTGGGGCCTCTTGTCTCAATGAAGGGAGGAGAACAAGTGTCCCTCTTTAGGATATCCTTACTCCTGCTGGGATGTTACAAATTAAGAGATGTTACATGTATTATTACAGTTTGGAAAAAGGTAGCCATATGAAATTTTAGGTTAAATTAATTTCAATAATAATAGTTATCTGTTGACATACCCTATTGTGAAATACATTTATAAATATGTACATATGTGCATTGTGTGACACATACACACATAACTGAAACACTTTTCCAATATTATCAGAGACCCATGATTTCTCCCAGATATCTGAGAACTTAAAGTAGAGCCAAAAATGATATAATTCATAAAACTAATCTAAAGTAATCATGCCAAAGCCAAAGACCAGCAGCAAGCTTGTAATCTATTTATTTCACTGACTATTTTTTTATAAGTCTTCATTTTTTTGTGTAAATCCAAATTTACCACTGGTATTATACTCACTCCTGAAAAACTGAAACTTCTCTGTCTCTGTCTCCATCTCTATCTCTCTGTCTCTCTCTCTCTTTCTCTCTCTCTCTCTCTCTCTTTCTCTGTGTGTATGTCTGTGTGTGTGTGTAGGTGTGCATGAGGTACACATGCATGTGGAAGACAAAGGTTGGTGTTGGATCATCTCCTCAACTGCTTTCCACCTTATTTCCTGAGACAGGGTCTCTCACTGAACCTGGAGCTCACCTAGTTAGCTAGTCTGACTTGTCAGTAAGTCCCAGGGTCCTCCTGTCTATCCTTTCCCAGCCTGGGGTCACAGGCACATACTGCTGTGCACAGCTCTTTACATGAATGCTGGAGATTTGCACTCAGGTTCTCGGATCTGTATAAGTATTTTACCAAAGGAGTCATCTCCCCAGTCTTGAAAGTTTTCATTTAATAGCTCCAGTATTTTAGGCTTGCTAAATAAATTGATTTTTTGTGTCTGACTTGTTACCTGCACTACTGGAAACTGAACCTAGAGCCTTGAACATGTCTGGCCAATATGAGAGTGAAATAGATTTCATTTTAGCTTTTAATATTTAATATTTAGCATTTAAATATTTTCGAGTATGAAATTCAGAGTTCACAATTTTATTTTTCATTGTTTGAAGATAGAGCTCCATTGTTTCCTTGCTCGAACTGTTTCTCATGAGAAATCTATTGCCATTCTTTGTTCCTTTGTGTGTAATGTTTTGTTTTGGCCTGCTTTGATATTTTGGGTCTATCTTCTCTGATTTCTTTGGAACTTCTTCATTCTGCGTTTTCGACAGTTCTACTATGATGTGTTTAGTCTGTTCCCATACATTCCCATCTCGAGAGCTCTGAGCTTCTTAGAGTTCTGACTTTTCCCCAATCAAATTAGAAAATTCTTAGTAATTATCTCATAGAATTTCTCTTCTCTTCTATTTCTTCTGTAGCCACTTGATATTGCTCTGCAGCTCTTTATGCTGCATTTTATTATTTCCCCACTCCTTACTTGCACTTCAGTTTAGCTAATTGCGTTTATTCACCCTCTGTGCTATGTTCTGCTGATGGGGCTCTTGAAGGAGTTCTTTATGTCAGTGTGCCTTTTTAATTCTAGCATTCTTACTTGCCTCTTTTATAGTCTTCATCTATCTTCTGACATTTGCCGTGTATTCATCCTCCTAAATTAAAGATCCCTTAATATAGAACTCAATAATGCGTACAGGCGGGTCACTCCTTTGGTTTCATTTCCACCAATTGTTTTGTCTTATTACAATTTGTGTCTTTTTCCTTGTAAGCGTGTATGTGTGCCTCTCTCTCCCTCCACTCCCCCCTCTGCTTCTCTCTTTCTCTCTCGTGCTGCAAGACACTGTGGTGAAACAGTAGAGACTGTTGTAAGCGATATTTATTCCTAGAAATGAACACACCCCTTGGGCATGGTGACACATGCCTACAATCCCAGCATTTGAGAGACTGGGGCAGGAGGATCATGGTTTTAAGGCCAGCTTTGGATATATAGTGGGACTTTTATAAATTCCAGGCAAGTCTAGGCTACATTACAAGATAATGTCCCGGAAAGAAGGGAAAATGGAAGGAAGGAGGCAGAGGAGGGGAAGGAAAGGAAGAAGAACCGTATTTTTTCTCTGTGAAGCTACTGTGTAGGAAGTCTGATCAGTCTGTCCAGTGGTTGAGCTTGGCTTGGGTTTTGATGTTGCTATAGTAACCTTCAATGCATCACAGAATTTAAATTACTCCAGTGGTCAACTGATGGTACCTTGTCCTTGGTACAAGGAGGATTTTTCTCAGCACTTCCTACTCAAGGCTGTCTGTGCCCTTGTAGCTTCCCCAGTGCTAGACTCTTGATAGGTGAGAGGCCAGCCTTTGGTTACATTAGTCAGTCTGTCTCAGGCAGGCCTTGGGGGTGGGACTTCCTTGGTGTCCTGCTTCTTGACCCCCTAGAACCCAACTTCTGCCTTTTGACTATAACTCCCTGTGCAAGAGGCAGTTTCCTGTCTTACTTCCAATGACAGCAGACTCCTTTAGATCTAGCCAGGATACTGGGCTTAACCAGGTTTTCAGCCCTTTTCCAAGTGCAGAATTTTTGCTGGTTTTGTTTTGTTTGTGGGGTGATTGCCTACTCTTAGGGGTAGGAAGAACTTAAAATCTAAGGAGGAGATGCTCCAGGGCAAGCACTGATTGGTGTGTCCTGTGCCAGGGACACCATTGCGATGCTCCTGGTTGTCTGGCCGGGAGAACTGTTGTTCTTACATGCTTACAGCAAGAAGATAGTTATTACACAATTTTAGAAGCCAGGTGTGACAGTGCACACTTGTAAGTCCAGCACCAGGGAGCCTGAGACTGGTGAAACTGAGATCAGCCTGGACTATACATTGTAAAATAATAGCAGTAAAATAATAAGACAAATTGATGATAACACTGGCCTTGCTTTCTTTTCCCTGACCTGTGCATGTCATAGAGCATCTGGGCATGGATGTTACTTCTCAGTTTCTTTCTTTCTCCTATTGGTGACTGGCATTGAAAAACAACCAGTAGGTCTGGTAATTGAGAATTTTGAAAATTCTCATGAGAAAAATCTCACGAAATTCATATCTGGCTGACCCAATGTGCTGAGGACTAAGCCGCAGGTCTGGGATGATTCCTGGAAGATTCCATACTGTGCGGAAATGCAACCGCCTTCCCTCCTACCACCACCATGCCAAGGAACCAAGTTGAAAACTGTGGAGTATGGAATTCACTGGGTCTTCAGTGTTATACAAGAGACAACTTGAGAGATTTTCATCATGTCAAACTGGTGATTTTCAATTTAATATGAAAACCTGTAGGGTAAGGTACACAGGGGAAGTATACACACAGGCTGGAATGTACACAACAACATGCAGAATTTATATACATGTACGTGTCTCCATGGTTACCCCAACACATTTCTAAAACCTCAGATTTTATTGACTGTATAGTTGCCAGGTGGCAAGTAAACACATCTTTGCTGGTCAGTTCAGACACAGCTTCATTGAGAACACCTCAGATCCTCTATTGAGAAGCCTTCTTCCCCCTTCCTGCCCCAAACCAGTCAGAAACCAATTGCCAACTGCAAAGTTGGCTCTGGGTCTTAGGCGCTCTATGTGGGAATCCTCGGTTAACACACGGAACCCAAAGAGAAACAGGAAAAGATTCTCAGTGCTCAGCTGAATTCCAGAACTCTACTCCTTCCAGAACTAACAGATGAGGAGGGGACCAGGAAAAGCCAGCGTGATGATCCCACCCTCCCATGTTCCCTGGCTCCAGGCTCTGATCATTCCAGTCGCCTTCTCTTCCCAACATCTGCAACTGAAGCAGTCCAAAGCATACAACTGGACACCCTGTGGGCAAGTTACACCCCTCTCCACGGTGTTAACGGTCTTTGAGCCAACTAAGGCTCTACCAAAACCAAAAGACTCAATAAAGAGATTTGGAAAATTTCAGGCCTCGGTCCCAAGGAAACAGGCTGTTCCCTACAGAGCAGGGGGCCTGCCATTGATCAGGGCTGACCAGAGTCAGGGGGCAGAGGCTCTGGAGCCAGCTGGGCCAGTTCCCTCACAGCCTCTCCATGACACGCATCTCTCCGATTTGATAGTTTTCACTCGTGTTTTTCCCCTGGCCCAGTCACATTTCGTAGTACGGGATGGAAAGGAATGACTCACGTTCTGATCTGAGGTCTGGCTGGCCTCCGAACAAGCTGCTCGATTCTCCCTAGATTACCCAGAGGCAACAGTCAGTCTCTGCTGGCTTTTCCAAGAAATCGAGTCATATCAAACGCTGGTGAGTTTAATTACAAGAGGGTCATGTGGATTCCATTACCCGCTCCTCTTCCTGCCCCACCCCTTTAAAAGCTCTTCTTCACCCACCATGATATGATTCTCTTTCTGGTTTCCTTTCTGGTGCGCTCACATGGGCACATGCAGAATTTGAAATCTAAGCTTCCCAGAAGAGAGAAAACACGCAGGCAGCATTTGTCTTTCTCGATCTAATTTCCAGTTCCATCCACCTTCCTACAAATGTCATGATTTCATTTTTCTTCACAGTAGGGTTCCACTGTACACATGGACCGTGTTGTTTGAATCCATTTTCTGTGGGTGGTCATCTGGTGTTTCCACTTTCTGGCTCTTGTGAATACAGCAGCAGTATATGAATTTGCAAGTATCTCTGCTGTGTTGACCTAGCATCGAATGTGATCATTTTGAGTAAAGTAGCCATCTTTGCAATATTCTGCCAATTATGCCAAGTATGCAGTCTTTCCATCTTCTAGTGCCTTCTTCAAATTCTGCCTTCACTGTCTTTATGTTGTCACTTTAGAGAGCTTTCGCTCCCTTGGCTACGCTTATTCCTGGGTCGTACATTTTGATTTTGGTGGGCTTTTTTTTGGGGGGAGTGCTTTGTTTTGTTTGTTGTTTTTGTTTGTTTTGTGCTCTTGTTCATGGATCATCTGTACTTCTTTCTTTGCAAGTACATTACTTGCACATCAAAAGCAACTAATTCCTGTGTGTTGACTCTGTTTTCTGCTGCTTTGTTGAAAGTGTTTATAAGAGTGTCCTAGTGGCGTCTTCAGAGTCTGAAGTATAATATCATGTCATCAGTAAACAGTGATCAACTGACTTCTTCCTTTCCTGATGGCATCCCCTTGAGGCACACACACGCACACTCGCACACATGCACACACACACACACACTCGCACACACGTACACACACACACACACACACACAGCATTTTTCTCTTGCCTCATTGCCCTAGCTAAAGCTTTGAACACTAATTGGATAAAAGTAGACTAGTAAGCACCTTTCTTTTGGTTCAGAGTTTACAGGACGTGCTCTCAATTTCCCCTCATTTAGCATAAACATTGACTATAGGTTTGTCTTATATAACCTTTATTGTATTGCGGTATATTCTCTCTATTCATTTCTTCAGAGATTTTTTTTAAAAGATTTATTTATTTTTATGCGTGCTGCTGTTTTATCTGCATGTAAGTCTGTGTAAGGGTATCAGAGCCCCTGGAACTGGAGTTGTCATGTGGTTGCTGAGAATTGAACCCAGGTCCTCTGAAAGAGCAGCTAGTGCTCTTAACCACTGAGCCATCTCTCCAGCCCCCTTCTTCAGGGATTCCATCATGAAGGGATGCTGAACTTTGGCAGAGACCTTTCCTGTGTAGATTGAGATGATCATGGAATTTTTCCTAACGTTTATTTATGTGCTGCATTACAAATGTTGCTCTATAGATGTCAAACCAACCTTACATCCCTGGAGTAAAACCAACTTGGCCATGGTGTATTATCTTCTTAAAAGGTTCTTGAATTGCTCTGAAAGAATTTTGTCGAAAATTGTTCTGTCTATGCTCACCAGAAACATATAGTTTCCTTTTTCTTTTCCTTCCTTCTTTCTTTTTTTATTAGTTTTTTGTGATTTTATTCACTTTGCATACCAGGGCAACACTGACTCTGTGAAATGGGTTTGGTGTGCAGTCTCTCTTTGTTCTATGAGACAGTTTAAGGCGTATTGGCGAGCTCTTCTTTAAAGATTTAGTGGAATTTGGTAGTGAATCTATCTGAACTGGGCATTTCTTTGCTGGAAGATTTTTTTTTTTAACTTTTTAAACTCATTGTTTATTATAGATCTATTGATTTAATCTTGATTTGATTTTAGTAGGGTCATGTGTGTCTTAGTATTCATCCCTTTTTTCTAGATTTTCCAGTTTTTTGGACTTTAAGTTTCCAAAATGTTCCCTAAGGGTTCATTTACTTTCTACTTTATTTACAAAGAAAAGGTCTGATGCTGACCCTTGAGCTTACAGATTTGATTTGTCTAGTCCAGCTAGCCAGACTGCCCAGGGATCCCGTGTCTGACTTCTGAGAGCTGGGATTGAAGGTAGGGTCCCCAGGGATCCTACATTTATCTGCCTTCTGGGAGGTACGAATACAGGTGGGTGGCTGGTCTGCCTGGCTTTTCATGGATGCTGGGGTCTGAACTGGGGTCTGCTGTCTGCACAGCAAGTGCTCTATCCAGTGAGCATCTCCCAGCCCTCATCTTTAATTTCATTAATTTGAGTCTTTATTTTTCTTGTGGGTAATTTAATTATGGGGGTTGTCAGTTTTGTTTATTCTTTCAAAGAACCAACTTTTTTTGTCTTGTTTTTGTTTTTTGAAACAGAGTTTCTCTGTATAGCCTTGGTTGGAATTCACTCTAAAGACCAGGCTGGCCTAAAACTCATAGATCTGCCTACTTCTGTCTCCCGGGTGTTTGGATTAAAGGCGTGTACCACTATGCTCAGCTAAAAACCAACTCTTTTTTTTTTTTTTTTTGCATCATAATATTTTTATTAATTACTTGAGTTTCATTCAATGTATCTTGGTCACACCCTCTCCCAGGTCCACCCTCAAAAAAGAAAAAAGAAAAAGAAAAGAAGAAGAAATAAAATTAAGTCAAGCCTATGTGGCAGGATCATAGGTATGACCCTGGCTTTCGGTGGTAGCAGCAGTTCAGATCATGGACAGCCTTCTGGCCTCTATTAGACTGAGATTAAGTAAAACAAAGTTCAACCTGAAGTTGGGCCTCACTGCTCAAACACACAAGGACCCAGACATCCCAAAGCTCCCCTCCACCCTGCACCCTACAGTCATCTGGCCATCCCGAAGGCATCCTATCACCCTGCAGGCACCCAGATAACCCTCAGGCATCTGGAAATCCCACAGCCACTCAGATATTATGCGGGCACCCTGGCATCCTGCAAGCACCATGGCATCTCACAGGCACCCAGCCAATCCGCAGGCACCATGGCTTCCCCCAGACATCCCTCAGGCACCCGGTCATCCTGCATACAGGCACCCAGAGTTCCCACAAGCACTCAGACATCATGCAGACACCCAAACATCCCATAGGCACCCAGTCATCACACAGGCATTGTGTGACATTATGCAGGTACCCAGACATTACCTAGGTACCTGGTCATCGTGAAGGTACCCAGAGTTCATATAGGCACCCAGACACCACACAGGCACCCAGACATCACACAGGGACCTGGACATCCTGCACGTACCAGGCATCCCGCATGCACCCATCCTTCTGGCAGACACCATGGCATCCTGCAGGCACGCAGCCAATCCACAAGCACCATGGCAGCCCACTGGTGCCAAGATATTCTTCAGGCCCCTGGACTTCAGGAATTCAGGCAGGCAAACAGACATCGCACAGGCACTCAGACATCCCACAGGCTCCTGGACATCATACTGGCATTTGGACATTACCCAGGCATCATGATGGCACCCTGGCATCCCACAAGCACCTGAACATCATGCAGGCCCCCAAATATCACATAGGTACCTAGGCATATTTCAGTTACACTTCCAAGGCTCCTACACATCCCACAGGGTCCTGGGCTTCACAAAAACACTTGGGCATTCCGTAGGCACTGGGGCATCCTGTAGGTACCTGGTCATCAAACAGACACCCAGACTTCACTTGGGCACCTGAGTATACCACAGACTTCCAGGCATCATGCGGGCACCCGGATTTCAGGCAGACCCTGGAAAGAAATGCCAGAAGGAGCACCTCATGAAGCCGGGTTCAAACACTCTGATAGTGTCAGCAGTGCAGATGGAACTCTAATTGCCCTGGTTCACATGAGCATTTTGAGGTTTTAAAAACCCCTCCCAAAAAGAGATTCACTCCTCAAAATGGAATATTCTTCAGCTGGAACATCTTGTGGTTGCTCAAGATCAAGGTAATCCTGAAGTTTGGCAGCAAGTTTGGGGGGCATGCTTGAGCTCCAGACTGTTACACACCATCCTACTCTCATCACCATCTGTCTTGCCGCCTTGGTCCTTGTGCTTACAGCCCGTGGGTAAGCACTGTAGCCCATGTTCTCCCCAGTCGGATCAGGGAGAGCAATAAGAGTAGCAGCCATAGCCACAGGAACAACAGTACTGGCCTGGTGGGTGGTGAAGGGGCCAGGAGGGTCTAGTGGTAGCTTGAGGACCAGTTGCCCCATGTGGAGACTCAGCCCAGAAAATGAGACATTCTTCAGCTGGGATATCTTGCTGTTGCTCAGGATTGGGTGCTCCCAGGGTTCATCAGTGCATTCAAGGGCAGGACCTGGTTCAACTCCAGATTGCCACATCCTGCCTTGCCCTCATCATCTTCCTACTACCAGGCTTTTGTGTCTGCAGGCTGTAGAAGAGCTTCAGCCCATGCTCACCCCCACACTATTGGGGAGAAGTGGCCTGTACCACAGTATGGGGCTGGTGGGTAGCAAAGAGGCAGGAGGGGCTGGTGGTATCCCAAGGACTCACGCCTGCCACTGCCTCCAGTGATGCATCTCTTAGTATCACTGACTACCAGTTCCCTGGCTGCCAAGTCCCTAGCTCTGTTTCCCCTTGCTACCAGTGCCACTCCATTCCCCAAGTGGGAGCCCTGGCCCAGTGGGTAGTGATTGGGCTGCCAGATTATAGCCCCAGCCTCCCAGTATCCGGAGCACTAGTCCCTGTCAGGGGTGAGCTTCTTTGTCCTCCAACCTGCCTTTGCCACTGCTGAGACTGTCTCTAGTTCAGCGTCCTCCATGCCTTGTCTCTCCACCTGCCACCAGTGACCTTCCAGATCTGTCACTACCGCTGCCTCTCTCCAACCAATTTAATTCTCAAAGTTCTCTTCCCCAGACTCTGCACCAATGTAGCACTCCCCTGGTCCATGAACACATGAGGAGCCAGTGGTGTTGCGAATGGAGGTGTTGGGGCAGGTGCTGAGCCCTGTCGGACTCTGCCCAATGCCCAGCTGCCATCTTAAATCCCGTCTGTGGTCTTGTTCCTCTATCCTAGAGTTCCCTCTCAGCCTGCCTCCTCTATGCCTCAGGAAGAGTCTGTGGGCCATGATGGGGCACCAGTTGAGAGGGAGGTATGAGGTGGAGGTGTTGCTCCGCTAGACTTCCCTCCCAGCATGCTTCCTCCATGCCTGTGGGCTGAACCTGCAAGTTCCTTCCACCATTTTTCCTCTCTGTATTCTCAGCCTTGCTGACTTTCCAGATCTGGCAGAATGGAAGTCCCTGCCTGGCAGAGAGCAAAGGTCCGGGTGGACCTACTCATGTCTCTCTGCCACGGTGCCGCCCCTGTATTTTTGGTTCTCCTTCCAGCTTACTTCTTTCTACATGCTCACGCTGCAGGCCGAAACTTCAAGCCAAGGGGAGCCCCCGCCCAGTGGACAGCTATTGAGCACAGGGGCAGGAGTACGGCTCCACAGGCTTTCTTGATCTGTCACCATGGCTGTGTCTTTCCACCCACTTTTAATTCTTATTGTTCTCCCCACTGGAACTGGCGCCAGTGCAGCTTCTACCCATCCAAGAACACGTGAGGATCTGAGGGCGACTTGAGTAGGGGGCGGCAGGGCAGCAGCCGGAGCCCTATTGGACTCTGCCTACTGCCCCTCTGCCATCTTAATTTCGAGTAAGGACCAACTCTTTATTTGACTAATTCTATGGCGTTTGTTTGTTTCTATTTAATCAATTTCTGCGCACCCTCCCTCCCCCGCGTCTAGCACGCTTTTACATTGGAGACAAGGTCTTATGTAGCCCTGAATGATCTGCAATTCATGGTATAGACTAAAACAACCTGGAAGACACCATTATGTCCTATTTCTTGCTACAATTTTTGAGTTTGGATTGTTCTTGTTCCTCTAAATCTTTAAGGTACATCATCGGGTTATTTATTTGAGATCTTTCTGATTTCTTGATGTAAGCACTGAAAGCTACATACTTTCCTTTTGGAACTGCTTAGCTAAGAATGAAATCAGTCTAGATGTAAATCAACAAATAAATAGATAATGAAAATGTGGTTGGGCCAATGATTCGGCTTAGTGAGTAAAAGCAGTCATCACCAGGCCTGACGACTGAGTTTGATCCCAAGAACCAACATTATAGAAGGAGAGAACTGACTCCCACAGGTTGTTCTCCGACTGTCACACTCCTGCTGTGGCATACACACAGGAGCACGCACAGACATACAACACACTCAACAAATAAATAAATAAAACTGAAAAGAAAATACCGTGCATATACGAAATAGTATTTTATTCAGTCACAAAATGAAATTATGAAAATTTCAGAGTGTCTCAGTTAGGGTTTCTATTAGTATGACAAAAAATAACTTTGGGAGGAAAGGGTTTGTTTTAGCTTATAGTTCCCCATCACAGTCTATCAATGAAGACGTCACGGCAGAAACTCAAAGCAGGGACCTGGAGGCAGAAACTGAAGCAGAGGCCTTGGTAGAACTCTGCTTACTGGCTTACTCCTCCTGGCTTGCTCAGGCTGCTTTCATACACAACTCAGGCCCACCTGCCAAAGGGTGGCACCACCCTTAGAGGCCTGGACCCTCCCACAGCCATCGTTAATAAGGAAAATGCCCTACAGACTCGCCTACAGGCAATCTGATAGAGGCATCTTCTCAACTGTCCCTCTTCCCAGATGACCCTAGCCTGTGTCAGGCTGACTTAAAAACTAACCAGCACACAGGGAAAAGGATGGAAGTTGAAAATATATTAAATGAAGGTAACCCGGGCTTAGAGAGACAAATACCATATGTTCTTCCTTATATACAGATCTTAGCTTCTAATTATTAAATATGCATATCTAGTTAGGAGTTATGTGGTTAAATGCCAGGAAACTAGAAAGGGGCCCATGAAATAGGAAAAAAAGGATGATTTACGGGACAGGTACTAAAAGGGTAACAGAACCCTTGGGTACTAAGTAGATCGGAGAATACTGGAAACAGAAGGGTACTGCAGAGAAATGGGGAGAAGAATGGGGGTGGTCGACCAAAACAAAGTATTGTAAAACTGCCCTCTAAAGAATTATGTTTATACCCGTAAAGCATGCTACTCTCAATGTTGGTTAGAGAAGCTTCTGTTTACTGAGGATGATGGCTAATGTAGAGACCCATAACTGGTTAGCTAATGTGCTAAGAAAAGGGATTATTAGCAGAACAGTGGTGGCACAAGCCCAGCACTCGGGAGACAGAGACAGGCAGATCTCTGAGTTGGAGGCCAGGCTGATCTACACAGTGAGTTCTAGAACAGTCAGGGCTACACAGAGAAACCCTGTCTCAAGGGGGGGAAAAAAAAGAAATGACTATTAAATGTTCAGCCCTAAATAGAGCATCTATACGACCCTTATAAGACTCAAGAGATACCGTTGGAGAGAGGCAGAAAGAAATAAGAGCTGAAGGGTAGGAAATGGCGCTGTAAAATTATATCTCACAGACATTATGTGGCTGCTGTGTCCATGAACTCTTGGCATCAGTGGCTACCTATGCTGGATCTACACAAGACTGGGCCCATCTACATCCCATCACAGAGGGGGCAGGGCTCATAAAGTCCCTCTCAGCAGAACTCTAAACGGTTACAGGTTGTAAGGGAAAGAATAGTCCTCCATGGTGTAATTACTGGCACATAACTACTTGTACCCCCACTCAGGCAGCCCTAATGAAATGCAGTGAGTCTCTCTCTCTCTCCCCCTCCCTCCCCCCTCTCTCTCCCCCCTCTCTCTCTCTCTCTCTCTCTCTCTCTCTCTCTCTCTCTCACACACACACACACACACAAAGACATGAGAGTAAAAGGGAAACTTGAAAAAAAGATATTTGGTGGGAGTGGGGAATACTGGGAGGGTAACTTTGATCAAAGAACATTATGTATATATGAAAAAATAAGTAATTTTTAATGAAAAGACCCAAGCACAGAACTAAAAATAAATAAATAGAATTTTAACAAAAAAAATAACTCCCATAGCTATGTCTTAACGATATGGTAATTGTGCTTTTGTTTGCATTTCACTCTAGTAAGTTTTAAATTTCTTTCACAATTTCTTCAATGACTCACTGATTATCTGAGTATATTTGTGTAGTTTCTGCTTGCTATTAATTTATAGTTAGATTGCACTGTGATCTAATAAAAAATGCATAAATTATTTCAATTATTTTGCATTTGGTAGGTCTTGATTTCTGTCCTAGAACATATTTCAGATGGTCCCATGAGCTGCTGGGATGAACATATATTCTGTATCTCTGTCTTATTTATTTCTTTGTTTATGTTGAGACAGTATCTCACGTAGTGCAGGTTACAAGCGGTTTTTGTGCCGTTGTGTTTGCACCTTGTCTCTCCAGCTGGATGAACAATCTAGATTCTGGCTCCTTTTGTTCCTGTCCTTGCCACTTAGCACAAACACTACTGTTTTAAATACCTGCTTTAGCTGACCTTGTAGAATGCATGCAGATAGACAAGCATGACATTTCTAATCTCATTTGATAGGGAAGGCAAACTTTTTTTTTTGACTTGGGATTTACTGATAGTATCAATACTTTAGGGTGTGGAATTGAGGGACTACATGCCTGTAATCCCAGTAGCCAAGGAGCAGAGGCAGAACAATGAAGAGTTCAAGGTCAGAGAGAGCTATACAACAAATTCCTGTTCGGAGAACAAATCTAACAGATAAGCAAGCGAAGCCATTGCTTTTTACATAATCAGTGTGTGGCTGGGAGGATTTACTGATAGTATCAATACTTTAGGGTGTGGAATTGAGGGACTACATGCCTGTAATCCCAGTAGCCAAGGAGCAGAGGCAGAACAATGAAGAGTTCAAGGTCAGAGAGAGCTATACAACAAATTCCTGCTGGGAGAACAAATCTAACAGATAAGCAAGCGAAGCCATTGCTTTTTACATAATCAGTGTGTGGCTGGGAGGAGCCAATCGTTTGCCTGAGGTCACACAGCAGGCCATTGCTGAAGAGCCCAAAGATCTAACTGTAAATGAGAACTAGAGTTTCCAAATCCATGCCTGTCACCTGGAGAGGTGGGAACTTCCTTGTGTTGGAGACTTAACCGCATGCTGAGAGGGGAGTCCCTTAAGAGCAAGCTGCTCACAAGGGCTCTGCCTTTGTGAACGAATTAATACTGCTAATTGTGAGAGTAGACTGATTGCCACAGGAGCAACTCCCTGTTGAAAACACGAATATGGCCTCCTTTTCTCCACCCCGACTCTGTCTTGTAAGACACCTCCACTTGCACCCTTGCCCTCTACATTCTTCTATGGGAAGGTTCAGCAAGAAGGCCCCTCAACCTTGAACTTTCCAGTCTCTAGAACTGTGAGAAAGAATACATACACTTAATACATGACTCAGTCTTAGATATCCTTTTACAGCAACATAAAACAGACCGAGACACCAGCCCATTAGGCTAAGACGCGGGACCCCTGTGGCACCCCCACTGGACCCCTCCAATCCGAGAGAAGCCAGCTGTTCCGCTTCTTTTGGCTTTTGTAATTGATTGTTCCCCAGGAGGCAGTGGGCATCCAGGCCGGCTATGTCCAAGAACAAGGATTTAGGAACCACTTTTGAGACAAGGCCACGTAAAGGGTAACTCCCTCTTCCGGTCCTGGTCCTCGGAGCAAGATCTCTGAGGCGAGGCGGAAGGCTCTCCCTGCCTGCTGCTTTTCCGTGTTTGCTCTCACTCCCCTCTCATCTGGCCGGAAAACAGAAAGGGATACAAAAACTGTTTAATATCCATGAATGAACTGCAGTTCTAGTATCTCAAAGTAAACTCTCGTGGTTATTATTCTAAATCCAGAGATAATAGCAGATGCCTTTGAGCCGCCACACACCAGCCCACCAGAATGCCCCACACCCATTAGAAGCAGCGTTATTAAAAACAGCAGCTATGGGCATGCTTAGAAACGACTCCTCTCCAGTAAATAAGTTGGAATGTTTTTATTTTAGAATATCAAAGGGAGTCTGGACCACATTATGGCTAATTGACTGCATGTTTCCATGAGCAGAAATGAAGCTATATTTTAGTTATAAGGATACCAACCACAATGTCTTTAATGCTGGTTACCAGCTTTTTTAAAAGGGGGGGGGGTGCAAAATGTTAAGTGGCGCATGAAATTTCAGCCTTACTTTGAACATTAAATCTTAGCTCTTGCTCTCGAAGGAGAGAATGAAGATTATATTGTGAACATTTTTGGCCTGATACAGGACAGCAGGCTTGAGGCTGTGGTTCCCCTGAGTACTCTATCACAGATAGACACATTCTTATGGAAAATTATCTCCCCTTCTTCTCCTTCTCCTCCCTCTCCCTTGCCCTCTCTCCTCCTCCCTCCCTTCAGTTTCCCCTTTCTCCCCTCCTTAATGAGAGATGGTTACAGCAGGTCAGATGCTAGGAACCAATGACTTCTGAAAGTTGAGCATCCTTAAACTGCAGAGCCTTTCCTGAAGTCACGAAGCAAGTAGATCTTTCTCTTCATGGTTTTCATAACTGCTTTGTGTTCCACAGTCATTGGGCTTAAAAAGTATTGTTTATTTTTTGACCTGGCCATTCATTCTGGGCTTAGCTGGAGGAGGAGAGTTGTGGGGGTGAGAGAATACAGGTTCCAGGGTTTCCCCTCAAGTCTTCAGCTCCCTCCTTGTTCCTCAGTTCTGGGGGGGGGGGGCGGCCACTGAAGCCACACCTCGATCCCCTGCTCCCAGGCTAGTGACTCCCCTGTTTACTTTGTTGGGGAGCAAATCACTCAGCTGGGGACTTCTTGAACTCTAGGCTGTGGGTGGCCTTGATTAAATGCTCTAGGAAGGAAAGAAAAGAGAGAAAAGTCTTCATTATCCAGAACTCTTGGACAGTTAACCAAGGATTCTTTTTGACTCTGAGCTTTAAATTTAATTTTTACAGCTTCAGATGAAAAATTAAGTCAAATGAATCACACTCTTCCTTAGCTTCTTAAACAATGGACATAATTCAAAACCTTCTACCTGGTTTTAAAAAGGATAGTTTATCACACTGACTTGTAAGAGAAAGATGACCTCCACGGTTGCTGAGACATCTGATTTGTTTTTATATTAAGTGATCCAGATTTGTGTGTGTGTGTGTGTGTGTGTGTTCTTCAATGACAATTTTTTTTTTTTTTTTTTTTAGTTTTTTTGTTTTTTGAGACAGAGTTTCTCTTTGTAGACCAGGCTGGCTTTGAACTCACAGAGATTGCCCGCCTCTGCCTACTGATTGCTGGAATCAAAGGTGTGCATCACCAACGCCCTCTCTGTGACTTTTTAAAATAATCTTTCTGAAAATCTCTGTCCTGGCTACCAGCCATACCATTCCCCTGTCCTAAAGAGTGGCCTCTGTGGAAATTAGAATAGCTGTGTTCTCCACGCTGAGTGTAAAGGTTAACAGGGTCGGAGGGTGGACACAGGAACAGAAGGTAGGACTGTATACGTGTTCTACAAAGCTCCGTAATGACTGTCACCCTTCTTTACAGGGACTTTGTCAGAAAGCTGAGTGTTAAAAACCTGGGAGGTTATTGTAGCTTGTCCAGGGAGACTGATTCAAAACCTCCGAAGGGGTACGCCTATATTCTTTACTTTTCTATTGCTGTGATGAAACACCATGACAAATGCAACTTGTAGAAAAAATGAGTTTATTTGGGCTTATGGTTCCAGAGGGATAGAGTTCATCATGGCGGGGATGATGTCATCAGGCAGCGGACACATAACAGGAACAGCAAGGAGCTCACATCTCAAACCACAAGTAGGAAGCACAGAGCAAACTGGTATCGACATGGTTTTTAAGCCTCAAACCTGCACCCAGTGACATACTTCCTCCAGCGAGGCCACACTTCCTAAGCCTTCCAAACAGCACCACTGACTGAGGATCAAGGATCCAAACCCCTAAGACTATGGGAGACACCTCATTCAAACCACAGGAGCCCAGCAGTAGAACAGTTATCTAGCATGCTTGAAACCCTGGGCTCAATCGCCAACAGCACTGAAAAAAAAAAAAAAGGTAAGATAGTAAGGTGAGATATAACTCATAATAATATGATGAAAGGAATGTGTGCCAATTTTTAAAATAACCAAATTTTACAGATATATATATACCATGTTGCAATGAAATCCGTTCATATTCTCCCCTTCCCTTGCCATCCTAAATAATTACTCATGAAAGGTATACTAGTGTATTTGCTATTCACATACTAGCATGTTGTGACTTTTAAAAGTATAAATTAGGATCTGCTTATGCCCATGACTTCATATTTCAATATACTAATCTATCTTAAACATTTCATGAATGTTTAAGAGTCCATTTTTAGTTACTTGATTACTTTTAGCTATGCTTAGTATCCATTAAAGAAATACCACTATTCACTTAAAAAGTTTTCTGCTGATGGATACTTGGATACAATCCAGTTTTTTAACATTAAAATCAACAATGAAGGCTAAGTGTGGTGGCACATGTCAGCAATCCCAGTCTAGGGGAGGGTGAGGCAGGAAAATGAGCTATAAAGAAAAACTCATTGTATTGATTAACTTTTCTCGTTTCTATAACAAAATGCCTACAGAGTAGTGTTGTCTACATTCAGAGTAGATTTCCCCTCTTACTCTTCTCTGAAAACATGCTCAGAGCTTCTTCTGAGCTACTTCTGAGCTACTTCTCTGTTGTTTTGATAAACTATCCGGCAAAAGCAACCTAAGTAAAGGAGAGTTCGTTTTGGCGTACATACCATCCATCACAATGGAGAAGCCGGGCGTCAGGAACCTGAGACGGCTGGTCACTTTGCAAGAATAAAAGCAATGAATACACGTGTTTATACCTTCTCCTTTTTACAGAGGTCAAGATTCCAGTCCAGGGAATAGTGTCACTCTTAGTGGGCAGTGCTTTCCACTTCAACCTAATCAAGATAATATCCCACAGGCTTATCTGGTGGCCTATCTTCCAGGTGATTCTAGATATCACCAAATTGACAATTGAGATTAGCCACCATAACTTTTCACCCTGTTAAGGTATGGACATTAAGTGCACACCTATACACACACACACACACACACACACAGAGAGAGAGAGAGAGAGAGAGAGAGAGAGAGGGAGTTAGTTTGTGTATTGAAAAGCCTAATCCCTGTCGAGTGGTAATTGGATGGAAAATGATGATTTCATTAATGGATTAACTTATGATTGAGTTCATAGCTAAATGAGCTCTTATTAGGCGAAACTAAGTTAAAGAAAGTAATTATAGTTTACTGGGGTTTGCCTCTTTTTTTTGTCTGTTTTGTTTTGTTTGTTTTTCAAGACAGGGTTTCTCTGGCTGTCCTGGAACTCACTCAGTAGACCAGGCTGGCCTCTAACTCAGATCTGCCTGCCTCTGCCTCCTGAGTGATGGATTAAAAGCATGTGTCACCACCCAGTGGAGGTTCGCCTTTGCAAGATATTTCTTCTCCTACTTCTTCTCTTCTTTTTCCTCCTCCTCTCCCTTCTCTTCCCTTGCTCTCTTTCTCTGACCCCTTTGTGTCTCTGCTTTTTGGCTGTCATGAGGTGAGCACCTTTCATCCATCATGCCCTTCTCCCACAATACTTTGCCTCAGAGCTAGAGCAATGGAGCCAA
Organism: Cricetomys ansorgei; assembly: GCA_026225945.1. NCBI lineage: Eukaryota > Metazoa > Chordata > Mammalia > Rodentia > Nesomyidae > Cricetomys > Cricetomys ansorgei. Next base: position 7,803,519 of record JAMJFZ010001264.1, read on the forward strand.
CTGAGCACTGAATCAAAGTCTCTGAAACGGTGGGCCAAAACCTGCCTTTCTTCCATTAAGAACATGCTCTCCAGTATTCCATCAGTGTTGGAGGCTTAGCTAACAGCTTCAGTAGATTTCCTTCCTGATCGTTGCTTGTATGCCGAAAGGTTGTTAATGTCTTACAATGTTAAAAACTCAACTGGCTACTTCTCTGAATCCTTGTAATATTTCTATTGGATTTGCGCTTGTTTCCCTCGGAGTTTCAAATGTGTTGTCACATTACATGCGACTCTCTTGTAATACTTGTGTCTTCGATTGGCTCCCCTCTCTTATACCTCTTTTTAGACAAGGCCCTCCTGTACTGTCAGGCCAGCTATTAACTTCTGGGAGCAAGAAAAGCTTTTGTCTCACCCTCCTGAATAGCTAGTATTATAGGTACAGGTCACTGAACACAAAATTTTATTAGCTTCATTTTTTTTTTCCCAGAAAAGAATGTTAAACAATGGCAGTAATAATAGGTATTTTTGTTTTGTTGATTTTGATGGAAACGTTTCCATTGTTTTTCTGTTAATTGTGATGTTGAGTCATCACATCCTTTGGGACACATGTACCTGTTATATGGTGGAAGTATTCTAGTATTCTTATTTTTTACAAAGACATCAAGAACATTAATGGCTATATGTAATTCACTTCCTAGTATGTGTGACCTGACTTTGCCAGACTTTAGCAACCTCATCTATGAAATAAAGATGATAGCTATATTGTGTGTCGTTGGATGATGGAGAGGGTTGAGAGAAGATGAATACAGTCATGTCAGGGAGGGCCCATTACATAATAAGTGCAAAATGAATGTTCTTGCCAGTGCTATATTTGACTGTGGATGAATGTGCAAATTTATTACATTCTCATTATATATCTTTTAAGGCAACCCTGGCTTTCCCCCCTTGACTATTTATACAGTGAATTATACTAATGGATTTTCTAAAATTGAATTAGCCGAAAATGAGTCCCACTTTGTCATAGTAGATTACTGGACTCTATTTGTTAATAGTTTAATTAGATTTTTTGCATTATGTTTAAAAACAAGATTACTCTTTTGTTTAGAAGTGCTGTGTGTGAGTATGTTCAAATTTGTGCAGTGTATGATATATGAGTCTTAGTCGATGTCTTATTGCTGTGAAGAGACACCGCGACCATGGCAACTCCTATAAAGGAAAACATTTAGCTGGGGCTGGCTTACAGTTTCAGAGGTTTAGTCCATCATCATCTTGGTGGGGAGCATGGTGGTACACAGACATGGTGCTGGAGAAGGAGCTGAGAGGTCTACACCCACATCTACAGGCAGTAGGAAGAGAGAGCCACTGGGCCTGGCTTGGGATTTTGAAACTTCAGAGCTCATCTTAGTGACACACTTCCTCAACAAGTCCACACCTAATGCTTTCAAATAGTGCCACTCCCTATGCATTCAAATCTACTCTCCTATGGGAGCCATTCTTTTTCAAACCACCACAGTTTATGTATCTGATGTATATAGGGTGAGTATTTGTGGTATCAAGAAACATTAGGACGAAGGCAGTTACTTTTGTAGGCAGTCAGGGTTACAGGTCCAAGGAAAACAAAATGTCTGTATGTCCTGGTTGAACCCATAAATAGTCAGCTCCCAAAGTAACAAGGCTTTATAATAAACCACCTAATTAATGAGCTCAGGAACTAAAACTCCAAAGCTCTGACTCATCAAAATGTGGGCTGACCACCAGCCCTTTGTCTTTTTTACTTCCTGTCTCTACTTCCCCTTCAGAAATTTTAGTGTGCTTTTTCCCCCCTCCCTCAGCAGGCAAGCTACCCTGAACCTATGCCCTTTCACCCAACCCATCTACCAGCCCATCAATATTCCTCAGGTTCAAACTAGCTAACAAGGTTCATCCCAAATCAACGCCTTCTTTATAAACAGTATAAACCAATCAGACTCAACCTGAACACAGAAGAGAGTCTTGGATCTACAATACTATTTAACAGCTCCCTGTTGAGTCTCTCCCTGCTGCAGAGAGCTGTTTTCTATACTGCTCAATAAACCTTGCTGGCTTGCCCTTCTGTCGTTCTTGTTTATCATTCTTCATGATCATCATCAGGATCATGAGCCACTGGCAGCTTTGGTGGCCGCTGAGTTCTCTGGCACCTAAACCCACTAAGAGCTGGAGAGGCTCCCTAGTGCTGCAAACAAATATTCTCAGTGTTGCACAAAACAAAGGTAACTCAACTAGGCGATTTCTTTTTGTGAAAAGGTCACTCCATGGACCCAACCAAACTAGCAAAGCACATGGGATCAGAAAGTCCATTTTGCTTTTATTTTAAACACAGGTGGTAACTCTGTCTCCACACACCTCCTCCCTATTGCCTGCGTCCAATGTCACGGATTTTTTAGACTGGCTAGTTTTAAAAGAATAAGAGCAAAGAAAATGAAGGAAAGGGGAATGGAGTAGGGTGCTCTAGGCCATCAAGTTCTAGGAATTTGGAGGGGCCTTTGTGTAAACAAAAGTTTCTCTAAGTGGGAGAGATTATAAGATTTGAAGTCTTATGCATAAAAGTGTGGTCCACATACCTTTGATAGATTAAAAACACAAAAATCATTGCTCATAGTAGCTTTCAAAGGACGCCACAAAATTATGGAGTTGTGCGGGTCCTGTACGTGTGCAGACACATCTGTATTTATGGAGACTGTGGTACATGTGGGGCGTGTGATGTGTTGTGTGTGTGTGGAGGTGGACAGTGCAATGTGTATTGTGTGTGATCTCAGTGAAGTTTGGGCACCATGGGTGTGTTGGCTTCCTACACTAAATAGGGGGATTTTTCCCTTATGTACCGGATAAGTTAAGTCACAAAAAGAGCATTTCTTCCTCAAAGGTTTAAAATTAGCAACTTGTTGAGTGATCTAAGACTCAGTAGTCCATGGCAGCCTGTCAATTTCTTCCACAAATTGCTTAAAAAAAAAAAAAATCTGGGAGTCAATTTCAGTAAGAATGTCTTTGAAAATCATCCATTCATTCTTGTGTATTAGAAAATTAGAAACAGCTGTTTTGGATATAATATCAAATAATAGTGCAGTATATTAAAAAGCTGTCCTGGAGTTAGTGTGAAGAGAAGGAGAAGAGTTGAGAAGCAATGTTGGCACTGAGAATGCGGTAAAACGGTTGGCAGAGGAACATGTCTCCCAGGGGAACTGCACCATCTTTGACAAATAAAGATGAAGAAATACGTGTTTGACTTATTTACCATGGCTAGGTAGTAAATAAAGAGCCGCAAAGTGAATGTGTTCTTCCAACATGGCGGCTCTTGGGAAATTGTTGGGGCTCCCCTCGGCCGGTGTTCCTGGCACCCAGTGCACAGGCACAGATGGAAGCCAGGTGAGTGGCGCTTCACTGGTTTCGTGGAATCAGAAACCTCTTCGTAGAGAGATGGCTAGGACTGAGCTGGAAAAGAGAAAAGGTTCCTAAAGATCGAATGAACTCATTAAGTGCCCGAATGGTTTGCAGGGCCCGCTCCTTGCTGGATGGGAAGGGAGTGCAGGCTCCAGGGCTTTGGTTTTCCCAGAACATGGAAAGCTCTACTCTTGCCCTCGCTGCTTCTCCAGCACAGAGGCTGGAAGACCAATCCTAACCTCTCAAGGAGCTTAAACAGAGACATGAACATCATATCTCTCTCTCTCTCTCTGGTTTTTTCAGAGACAGAGTTTCTCTGTTGTAACTCTGGCTGTCTTGGAACTCACTCTGTAAACCAGACTGGCCTCAAACACACAGAGATCCTCCTGCCTCTGCTCCCGAGTGCTGGGATTAAAGGCGTGTACCACCACCCAGTAAACACCCCGCTCTCAATGACAGTCCAGCTACTTTGTGTTGCTTCAGCTTCCAGAGAATGTTTCTGTCCCTGGTCTTCTGGGGAACATTAAAATGAAACAGGCTTTATTTGGCTGGCTTTGCAGTCAGTTTGAGCCATCAGAACTGTAAGGGATGTCATACCTGAAGAGATGGGTCCCTGGAGGCTACTGAGAGTTTGCTTTGGGACAGCAAGTTGTGATGGCTGATTTTATGTCAACTTGACTGGGTCACGGGGCGCACGATGCCGAGCTGTGGATCTTCCTGGCTGCTTGTTGCAGACTTGCTGGCTCTGTGATTCCTCAGATTGTACTCTAAGGGGTGTTTCTGAAGCATTCCTGGTTTTCCAGCTATCACATGTGCTAGTGGAAAGTGGATTTGGAGCCAAGCAAACCTTGGCTCAAAATTACAAACATACCAATTTTTTTGCATCGTTGAACTGGTTCTGCAACCTTTCAGAATTGATGTCCCCTCGTCTGCAAAGTCAGGCTAGCAGAGGGAGCTTGCACAGTTACCAGGAGGATTAGAGATAATGTCCAGAGTGTCAGCCATGTTCTAATAGAAGTTCTTATGTCAGTTTCATATTTTTAAAAAGTATACAGTGAAAGAGCCAAGGGCCCACTGAAGAATGTTTCACACTAAGAATACAGTGGTTTTTCTGCCTCTGCCACTAAAAAGGAATCATAGTTTGGGATCAAAATGAAAATCATCCAACACTTGTATACTGGGGATTGTGCTAAAAAAAATTAACTTCACCCATGAGAACCAGAAGTTCTGCAGATATTTGTGTAATATTTATTGGCACAGAACCTCTGCTCCATCCCATCAGGATAGTTGGGATTTTAAATCAGTGAATCCAGATTTTTCCATGCCAGATACCTCTTGGAATATAAAGAGGTTGACCTCTCATGCTTTCAGGCAGAGGGCATCTGAATCGTGTGTGTCTAATGGCCCTCTCTGGTGGGTGGAAGATGGTTGCAAATTCTTTGACACTCTCCCAGTGAAATGAAATGAGCTTCAATTCCCTCTCCTGCATTCTGAGCCACCCAGCAGAGTACAATGGAAGGGAAGCTATGCTAGTTCTGGAACTAAAACCTGAGTGGCTGCTCTGCCAGAAAGGTTACATGGAGATGCCATGAAACTACAGGGAGAAGACGAGCCAGCCAAATCAGTCTTCCAGGCATTCCGATTAAAGAGTCAGGCATGTGAGAAAATCCACGATGGACCCTCCAAGTCAGAGCTGCAGCTAGGTACCACTGAACAGTCCCAGCCAGTACCAGGTTGAACAGAACAGTCATTTGACTGAGAGCAGAGAGATGCTTGACCCCAGAGCAATGAAATAGAAAATTGCTGCTATTTCGAGACACTAATTTTTTTAAATGACCCTGAAGTAAAAGTCTACTCTGGAACTTGCTTTGTTAGAGTTTGTTAGAATCTGAAATGACTCAATACCTTGGATGCTTTATTAGGACTGAGACTGGGCATGTCGTGGGCTACTTTGCCTGCTCACCATCTGAGAGTTCAGGGCGATGACGTAGGGGTGAGACACAAAAGAAACCTCTCCGCTTCAAATAGAAACTGATTAGTCAACTGCAACCGTTTTCGCCTTGGTCATCGTTCTAAAATCTGAAACAGTAAGACTATGGAGAGGAAGAATGTAGTGTGGATAGGCCGAATGGAAAGACAAAGAAGAGGCAGGTTCAGGTGGGTTGACATCTAGTGAGAAACGAAAGAACAAAATCAAAACGTTGTAGGGAAGAAACGATCTAACCTTTGCTGCACTTTGGAAACGCTGTCTGTCCATCACTCGACCAAACTCCACCGTAGAGGGGAAGTCAAGACAAGCGCCTCCCGGGCTAGCAGAGCTTCTTCCTTTCTAGTTTATTTCTGACATTGGTTTCATTGATTCACTCGTTCAGTTAGCAAGCATTAAGTGTTCTAACGCAGGAGAAGTGAAGAAATGCGCTATTAGTGAGATATTTACTTCACCCGCTTAGAGCACAAAATAGGACACCTGTTTCCCAAATCACATCAGTGACAGGCAACACCCCCGTCCAGGGATAAGGAACTCAGTCTGCTGACCCGGGATTTCCTACCTTGATGCATTCAGAAAGCCTGCACATGGCTGCCCAGATCCTGTAACGAAAGTCCATCCTGTCTGCTGAATAAAACCACCCTCGGCTTACCACTGTTGCTGCCCAATTCTTCACGATGAAAAAGCTAATATCAGGGCATCTACTGGACTATTTCGGCTAAATAAATGGAACTGCGTGTGTAGCAGAGTGATACTTGCCTAGCATGCTTTGAGGTCCCTAGTGAGGAGGAGGAGGAAGAGAAGGAGGAAGAGAAGGAGGAAGAGACAGAGCCGCTGGCCTTGTGTACTATAAGAATCACCACTGAATGTGAGGCTCACAGCGAATTTGGCAGTGGTCTTTAGTAAAAGGAGGATTAAAAATACCTCATTCTGCCCCTCCTTTCTATTCCTCACCTCCAAGCTCTGTGCTTCAGATATCAGTATTGAGAAGGTTTAGGGAAATATATTTATATTCCCAAATCCTCTCCACCTACGGTAACCACGGAACCTACGACCAGGCAGTAGATATTTTCAGTAGCCACGTGATATACCTCAAATGAGACCTCTTACATGAGCAACCAATTAGATTCTGAGAGGAGAAAAAGTTTCTCCCTCTTTGGTAATGTCACTTCCTGCCCCCTCATTAACCACTTGGCATTCCTCCACCAGCCCCTCCCCACTCACTAACAAAAATCAAAATTTTTCCAGTGATACATTGTCCTTGTCCATGGCCACCTCAGAACGATAAAACATGGTCTGTCAACCTTGGAGACAGTCACACAGCAAACTAGGAAACAAATAAGAGAACCATGAATTGTAGTGTAGAACTGTAGAACCAGAACAGGCTTCAGGACCATGGAACCCAATCATGTCACCAAACAGACAAAGAAGCAGGCCCAGAGGCATGCCCATGTTGGCAAAACCATGCACGGCGTCAGGTAGTTCGTCCAAGCCCTCAACCCAAACTCCTCCCTTCACATTTTCAAATACTCTCTCGGCCCCTAAACCAACTGAAAGATAATTAAATAATTTGAGGGCTTTTTTTTTTTTTTCTTTTAAAACAACAACAACAAAACAAATGAGAAAAATTCCTCAGTGGCCAAGGCAGGGCCTGATGGAGCTCGGCAGCTGGGGAGTGTCTTTCTAAATATGGAAACATCACATCTCTTTTGAAAGTGGGAGAAACAATCTGTGCCTCTTAAGTGCGAGGAGATGTATTTCTTTGTGTGAACAAAATAACTGCAGTGAAATTGCTCAAGGTAAACATTGGGCAAAACAATCAGCGAAGCAAGCGATTCTGGGCTTGTCAGAACCGTTTCCTAAGAGAAGATAAAGCAAGAAAATTATTTTCCATTTGCAAATATGTTCTGCAAATTTCCCCTGGAAAATGAATATACACGAACTCATGTGTCATAAAAGCTGAATATCCAATTATTTGATAAAGAAAGCAAGCTGAAATGGGCTTAAGAGGAAACAAATTATTTACCTGATGGCCAAGATCTCCATCATTACCCTCGGGATTGTAACCAAGGCACCTGATTGTGGGAAGATGTCAATGTTAAGTGCACACTGTGTTTGTTTACAATGGTGTGGAGATGATGATGACATGGGTGAGAAGCGCTCGTGGGTCCTCATTCGTTCTTGTTCACTTATTAAATACCTATGGCAGGTCAAGATTCAACTTATTTTGGGGCATATAAGATACAGAAACATCCGTTAGTTCTCACAGTCCATTAGAGGAAGACAGACTGATGAGCAGATGAGAATTATAAGCCAGGCACAGTGATGGGAGTACAGACCCTGGGAGGGGGATGTGCCTTGGGAAAGGTGGGAGGGACCTGGGACATAAAGGTGAATGAGCTGGTGTCTAAAGACATTAGGAGCAAAACTAAGTAAAGGTGGGAAGGGAGGGAAGAGAGCAATGTTCGAAATGCAAAGATAAGACTGAATCAGTGTCTCGGTGATTGGCTGGGTGGAGGGTCTGTGGGAGACCACATGTCCTAGTTTGCTTTCGGTTGCTGTGTCCAAAGAGGTTTGTGTGGCTTACACAGCCCGATCACAGTCCATCCCGGAGGGAAGCCAAGGAAACTCAAGCCAAGAAGGAACCCAGAGGTAGGAACTGAAGCAGAGACCACAGAGGAACACAGTTTACTGTCTTGCTCCTAAGAGCTTCCTTTCTTTTTTTACAGAACCCAGGACCACCTGCCCATAGCTGGCAACACCCTCCCATAACAATCGTTAGTCAAGAAAATGCCCCCACAGGCTTCCCCCAGGACATCTGATGGAGGTATTTTCTCAGTTGAGGTTCCTTCTTTGCAGACGACTCTAGCTTGTGTCAAGTTGGCAAAAATCTAACCAGCACAGGTGGCAGTAGAATGGCTTCCCAGGGCCATACCCTGACTGTGTGCTTAGGCTGCTCACAGTGGGGCAGGCCTGTGCCAATACCTCATACACATGACTCACTCCCTCTCTGGTCAGCCCTACCTGCAAGACCAGCACACTAACCAGCAAGCTGCTTTCAGAGACCTTGAATTCGTGACACAGGATGACCTTTGACCTGAGGGAACTCCATTTCTCAGAGCTTAGTCTCTAGTTAGTTCGCCAGACTGCTTGGCAACATTTTCTCTAGTGTCATCAGTCTCTAGACTCTTAACCTTCATTGGTGCTTTAACACTGGATGCTTGATCTGGACCACTGGATCACACAAACAGGTAAGAAATCTCAGAGAAAACAAAAATTCATTAGAATTTTACTTTGGCCTGATGTTTCAAGTGTCTGTGGGCCACAGTTCTCCAACCAAAGCATGGAATTCCTTTGTATACACGCCTGGAACTCCGTGTGAAGCTCACCACCACCTTGCTCTTTAGCCTGAGTACTCTGGCTTTCTGCTGTCCTCCCTCCCTTGTGTCTTGCCCTACCGCCACATTTGCAAGGAAGAGCAGGGTGCCGGTTGGCTTCTGTTCTAGCTCCATTTCTGTTGCTGTGACAAATCCCCTGATGAAAGCAGCTTGGGGAGGAAAGGGTTTATTTGATTTACAATTCTACTTCATAGTCCACCGTTTCAGGGAGATCAGGGCAGCGGCTAGTCACATCACATCCTCAGTCAGGAGCAGAGACAAACACATCCTTGCTTGTTAGCTGCGTAGCTAGCTTTCTCTACTCTGACACAGTTCGGGACCCGGCTTATGGAATGGTGCTGTACACATTCAGGTGGGTCTTCACACCTCAATTAGCAATCATGACGGTTCCCCACAGACATTCCAGAAGGGCAGCCTCACTGGATGTTTCCTCAGAAGACTCCTCTCCAGGTGATTCTGGCTGACAGAACTGACCGCCATACCTTCTTACTTTGGATTCATTCGGTTGTCTTCGTCATGTCCCCCGCAGACTCCATTGCACGCGTGTATGCAGACTGCCTTTCTTTCATTTATTTTCCCTCTTCTTACTCCCTTGACATGGGTCAGGGAACCGCTGTACCAATTAATATGTTCATTGAAACGGGATAAGGTTGATTGTTAATGCAGAAAGTGCTACAATTAGGGTCCTGTCCGCTGGAGGACTGGAGACCGAAAGGGAGGTACCTGCTGAAGAAGTTGGAAGTTCATTCTGCATCCAAAGCAAGACTATGACAAGTAGGGCTGGGCCGGCTCGTTTCGGAGTGGCGGAGTTCATGTCAGAGTGTCATGGGGTGAAGATGAAATTGCCACTGACAATGAGAAGTCAGAGATGCCCCTGAAGATAGTAGGCAAGATTTAAGGCAGGCAGTGCCAAGACACAAAGAAGGGAGCCATAGTATCAGATGGGGCTCAGCATCCAAGGTAGCTGAACCCCGGAGCTTCTTCATCATAGCTGTCCCCTGTGGGTGGGCAGTGAAGAGAGACAGCTATAGAGAGACCACCCTTGACTTGCAAGAGGGGTCGCCCATTGTGCCTGACATCTCACAACCCTACTGTGTGGACTTCCTTGAGGGCAAAACCATTCTGCCATCGGCCAAATGCCCTCAGTCACAGCACATGGCTTGTGTGCTTAGCAATGGCAAATCTGGTGACTTGACTCAGGGCCAGATTCCACTGTAGCACACAGCTCTGTGGGTTTAGTGTACCGTGGGGCACAGGTGAGCCTCAGAAAAGGAACACATCCATACAGTAAATGCCTGATTGTGCAAGCAACGACAACTGACAGAAATAGCCCCATAGTCCCAAGAAAGGACACTGATGACATGGATGGAGACTCTCAGCCCTCAGAGGGACTTAATGGCCCTCAGTCCTGCTGCACAGGCTGATTCCACCACGGGGCAGAGCTGCCAGATTTCCAGGGCTTCCTTCACTGTTCATATGGGGTGGGAGAAAGGCTCATCACACAGCCCTCTATTCTGTTCTGGAGACTCTAGCTCAGAACCTACCTGCCAGACAGGGACAAAGAACAGGCACTCAGCACATTCTTAAGCGTTACTGTGAAGGCAAAGGAGGGGTCAGTTTCCCAAGACCACTTCCCGGGGACACCATTTCTGAAACCCAGTTCTAGTAATTCCTGCGCTGGTTCAGTACAGCAATCCAGCGGCCTACCTGAGCGCCCTCAGAGGGCAGGGTGTGACAGTGCTTTATTTATGTTCTGAACAATAGGTTGCCTACATCTGCCAGAGCGGGATATGTTCCTGTGGACCTCGTGCTAAAGATGCAGTTTCTGCTAAGTCAGGGGCCAGCTCTAGATACACAATGGACTTTTGTACAAAAATTGTTTCGTTCTGTTTTGTTTTGTTTTTCTCTGAACTAATAGGTAAACGGCTTCTGCCAGAAGCAAACTGTGAAACTGAGACTTCAGTCAATTGTCTTGGTTATCTGTGGCAGCTTGAATGAGATGTCCCGCCCCCACCACCACCACCCTGTCTCAGGCTTTTGAATGATTGTTCCCTGTTGGTGATGTTGTCTGGAGAGGTTCAAGAGGTGTGAGCTTGGAGGAAGGGTATCACTGGGGGAGGGCTTTGACTCACACCATCTGAGGTTCACTCTCTCTGCCTCCTGTGGTTCAAAGTGTGAGTTCTCAGCTTCCAGTTCCTGCCATTATACCTAAGCTCTGCCGTTACAGATTCTCACCCCTCTGGAACCATGGGCCCAAATAAACCCTTCTATAAGCTACCTTGGCTTTGGTTTTTTATCAAAGCAACAGAAAAGTAGTACAGTATCTCTAACCTGTTCCACTTCCCCTCCCTTCTCTCCTCCCAGCCCCTCCCTGGGAGCATTCCTGAAGTTTAAAAATAACCAACATAGGGCCTGATAAAGCATCTCACTTAACCATCTCCTTGTGTGGCTGCAGTGGCCATCCGGTACCTGTCTTTCTGTGGGATGAGATGGCCTTATAGAACATCTCTGGAGGGGGTTTTTATGCAGCATTAAGCAGGGAGAGTCTGCTTGTTATGAGGGCTTTCTTGTTTTCAAAATCTCACCAGAGTGTTCCCTGGTTTTGCAAGTTGTACTGTGCCAGATCGGAGGCCACTGGCCCTGGCTGCATAAGGTGTTGGGGAGTGACTCGGAAGGACTTGGATGTAACAGGTGCTGGGACACTTCTTCAGAAGTAGCATCTTGACTTCTCTCTGCCCAGGTTTTACCTCAGGGCCTGCTGAAGAGACCACTCAAAAGTGAAATACAAAAAGAAAAAAGAAAGAGAAGAAAGAAAAAGAAACAAAAACCAATTTGTGTGCTATCTCACATAATCCTCCCGAGTCTTATGAAATCGGATTATAATTACCCTAATTAAAACAGTAATTTCATTTACAGCTCCTTTTACAAACAACGCCCTCTTGGCCTGGTCTCCAGGGATTCCTCTCCCTTCATTGAGCTTTCTTTGCTGGCTGTCTAGTTCTGTTCTCATCACACAGAACTATATTTTTTTAAGATTTATTTTATTTTATATGTGTGTTTTGCATGCATTTATGTCTGTGCACCTGGTTCATGCGGGAAGTCCACAGAGGTCAGAAGAAGTCAGATACCCTGAAACTAGAGCCACAAATGGTTGGGAGCCACCACATGAACTCAGGTCCTCTGGAAGAACAGCCAATCACGTGACCTCTGAACCATCTCTCTAGTCCCAGGAACCCTTTTTTTTTTTTTTTTTTTTTTTTGACACAGGGTCTCACTGACTGGCTTTGAACTCGGAGATCCACCTCCTGTGTCTACCTACCTGGTACTGAAGTTAAAGGCGTGTGCCATCACACCCAGTTGCTGCTGCCACAGCCTCTTCCTCCTCCTCCTCTTCCTCCTCCTCCTCCTTCTACTTCTTCTTCTTCCTCTTTCCCTTCCTCCTCCTCTTTTACCTGAAGTGTACATGTCCTGACTCCCCTGGCAGCATCGATGCAAGCCCTTTGAGCTCCAGGCCTTTTCAACTCTCATATTTGGATATCTCACAGGTTCCTGATATTCCATATGTCTAAAGCAGAATGGAGAACTGGGTCCCACTCATCCACCACCCACCACTGGTTAAAAAAAAAAAAATGACTTTCAGACAGTGCTCCTTGGCTCCTCTGTGGTCCACTCCAGTCAGTGGTAAAATCCTGCTTTCCTTCAAGTGGTCTCTTAACTCCCATTGCCACATCTTCTTTTTGCGTGGACATAGACATCACTCCCCCAGTGAGCCAACATATTCACTCTGCCTCTTCTTAACCCACTGTCCATTGATGAGCTTGAGCAATTTTATAAAATATCACCAAGCCACTCCTCTGCTTAAACAGTCAATAACTGGCTAAATGTCCATAAATACGGTCCCCACCTTTCATGTATGGTATCTGAGACTCCGAGCAGCAGCCAGCTCTTGTACAGTTTCCTACTTTCATCTTACCCAACTGTGTCTACTGCTATCGATATTCCTGTGTCTCGCTTCTTTTTTGATTCCTTGGAAGTTCAAAGGTACAGGTATCTTGGGACATTTGCCTCTGGGATCTCCAGAGGGGACCCATATCTAAAGGGCCACATTTGGCTACTGACTGTTTTAAGCAGAAATGTAGCTTGATGAGATTTGTACTTTACTCTTAGGTAGTATTGTTAACCTCTTACTATAGAGTCTAGTTTTCCTCCCCTTTGACCTCGGTGAAAGCCTGTGGCTATTCCAAGAGGCCATATACGAGTCTGGCTCGCATCACCAGAGGCCACATTCCAAGGTTGCCAGTTGATGCCTGACACCACTAATAACACTACACAAAGTTGTCCTCTGACCTCCACACATGCACTCTGGTTCTCATGCTCAGACATACACATCATGTGTACATACACATTTCTAGTTAAATTGTTTCTGTTTTGTTTTTTGGTTTTTTTTTTTTTTCAAGACAGGATTTCTCTGTTGTAACTCTGGCTGTCCTGGAACTCACTCTGTAGACCAGGCTGGCTTCAAACCGAAATCCTCCTGCCTCTGCCTCCTGAGTGCTGGGATTAAAGGCATGAGCCACCACCGTCCGGCTTGTTTCTGTTTATTAATTGACGTAATCCTCTCAACAACTGTGTAAGTATTATCCTGCTGCTGTAGATGAGGAAAATGAGGCATGAAGGGGTGGATATGTAACTTACCTACAGTCAAATGACAGACCAGTGTGTGAATACAGTGTTCGGGGCTGACATCCTTTAAAGGCCATGTATGTTTCCGTCCATTTGGAGGCCAAGGGATTTTAAACAACCAAATGTTCAGTGAGCAAGACCATTCCAAAGATAGGCAGGCACACACGTGTGTGCGCACGCAGGTTCACATTGGCAGTCTACAGCGAACATCTCAACTGGATCAAGAACATCTAATAAAACAGTAAAGAACCTGACCTCAGGGTGGACTGGCACACGTGGGAGCGAGGCAGGGGGATAGAATGCTAAGCGCATCCAGGTTTGGCAGAGTTGAGACGGTCAGGGCTGTGTTCATGACCCTGGAGGACGTGAGCCAAAATCCCAGGGGACCTCTGAAAAGACTACGCCACCCTCCCAACTGCAAGAAGACAGCTGCCTCTGGGTCAGACCTTGTTTTGCTTTTTTTTTCCCTCCCTCATTTCAGCTGGGCCTCAAAAACACGAAAGCTAAAATCCAACAAGAAATCTGTTTCTGTTGTATTATCTTGGCTGCCTAGGAGACTTCTTTTGGCAGGCTCTCTGTCGATTTGTCCAAGCCTGGGGCCTCTCTTTCCTGGACTTTCCATCACCTTGTTTGAAGAAGAATCTAAGCAGGATTACGCACAGTCAGAGAGGTCATCTGTCCTTCCAGTGCGAGGGACAAAGCTGGACCCTGAGCACTCTAGATGAGCGCTCGGTCACAGAGCTGCGTCCTCACCCCACTTCCCTAACCTTCAGTTCTTCCTTTTCCTCTTTGTCTCTGGAAGACAGAAAACCTGCACACGAGAAGACCCGGAGCCGGCAAGATGGTGGTGACAACGATAAAGGTAATGACAGCAGCTACTCTTGGTTGCTTGCTTATTATTGTCAGGCGCGAGACCAAGTATTTTATCTGTTAGCTCAACTGTTAAAAAGAATGGCCAGGGTTAATATGGCATATGATAGCATTAAAAGGCAAAAAGCAGTTTCATATTTATAAAACATTTAGTCCACCAAGGAGCTATGCTAACCATGAACTTTTATGCACAAAACAATATAGTTTCAAAAATGCGTAAAGCAAAAGCGTTTCCAGTAATTTTTACAAGGATGAGTCAACAGAACCGTTATCATAGAAGTTAACACATCTTTTTTTAAAAAAAAAAAACTAGATCAAATTAACAAAGATTAAGTATATAGAGAATTTATATTAATGAAATATTAAATCCATCTCTATATTCAACGGGGATTACATACACATCGCTCTGAAACGTGAAAACAGTTAGTATGATTGATCACATGCTAATCCATAAGGGACAAATTTTGAAGACTGATTATATTATATTTATGTACACATGTGTGTATTGCACATGTGTGTATGTGTGTGTGAGAGTGTGTAGCTGGAGTTATGGGCACTTGTGAGCCATCCCAGCTGGGAACTCAACTCCAGTCCTCTGCAAGAGCAGCAAGTGCTCCCAACAACTAAGCCATCTCTCCAGTTCCATCACAAAGTAATTTTTTACAAATTAAAATGGAGGATCATAAAGCACATTTATTAAAAATTGTCAAATTTAGGCCAACAAATTGGCTCAGAAGGCAACGGCATGGCTGCCCAGCCTAAGTTCAACCCCTGATCCCATAAGGCAGAAGGAGAGACCCAACTCCCACAAGTTTTTTTCTGACCTCTACACATACATGCATACACACACAGACACACAGACACAAAAATATATAAATGTAAAAAAAATTAAATGTCAAACTAAATACACTTATATATGATATCTTTGCGAAAATATGTAGCCCAGAATGGCCTCAAACTCTCTGTCTTCCTGCCTCAGCCTCCTGAGTACTGGGATTGTAGGTATGAGGCACTGTGACAGGCTCTTAGACCTTAGCACAACTGACACCATGGTGAAAGTACCAGTCAGGCCTTGGAACCCAGCACATAGGCAGCAAACCTGCCAAAACAAGATCGAAGGCCTAGTCCATCAAAGATTATAGTTCTAGGAAAGCCCCTAAATGTGCTAACCTTGCTTCTTGGCTTCTGTAATTCTGGTTCTGGCTAACTGTTCTGCTCACTGAAGTATGTCAAGCCAGGATGTGGTTTTTGTGCTTTAAAGTTCACCCTGAGAAAGGTTCAGGGCTACACGGGGACCCCAAACACCCAGTATGGTTGCTGCCCAGCTAATAAAGACTTTGTATTGGCTTGAACCCATGTCTGAGCGGTCTTCTCTGGTAAATACCTCACAACAACACCACACCTGGCTCCATGAAATACATTTATTAACCAAAATGCTATAAAGCTTAGAAGCTAACAACAAAAAGAATAACAAAAAAAAATCTACTTAAAGTTACATGAACATACACACACATACACGCATTGCATGTACCTTCACACCTGTATGTACACACACACACACACACACACACACACACACACACACACGGATCTACTAGAAATTACCTTATACAATGCGGCTGTGGGTCCCATGGAGTCTGTGGTGCTGTTACCATTGCATCCGATGCTGCCAGAGCTTGAAGTCCTCAGAGCAGCTGGTCGGTGTGTAAAATGGGAAGAGCAGACACAAGCTGGACTCAGAAGCACAAGCCGGAGCCAGTGAGAGCAGTGGGAAAGCTGTGGCTCTTCCTGTTGCTTCTGAGCCTTCCTTCCGGGCTAAGCACACACTCCATCCTGAGTCAGACAAGCTGGAATTGGATGAGTACCAGTCACAGGCACAATCCCACGCCATCGAGGACAGCCAGCAGACCACATATGGGAGTTACCAAACTTGTACTGCTTCATAGACACTTGTCAAATTGCCCGGGAGACTCTGTTTTGTGGACCAGCCTAACTGAAAACACAGAATCATGGGATTTTGTACCATAGTTCAGCCTGGCCAAGATGACATGTTACAAAGCCACCAAGGTCTATCCTTTGACAACTGAGAACCTGTACACAGCTTTGTATTTAATCTCCAAATAAAGACAATAATAATCAGTGCCCTGTCTAACATCAAACAACTGTCCCGGAAAGCAAAACCCACACTGGCCCGGGAACAGAGGCTTTCCTTAAAGGACCAAATGGTCAATATTTTAGGTTTTGAGGGCCACGTGGTTTCTATTGCAACTGCTTCTGCCATCAGAGCATAAAAGCGGTCACAGGCATAGATACACAAGTGAGCATGGCTGTGCTCCGCTGAAACCTTATCTGCAAAGACGGTCGGGCGGCCCTTGAGCCACAGTTTTCTGACCTCCTATGCTAATTCTTTCATCAAAACAGAATGAAAAGTTTCTCTCTTATTTAGGTGATCATTATCCTTCTCCTAGCAGATTCACATACACTTTAATATCCTGTTACTTAAATACCAACATAAAAGTCAATGTTATTATATTAGATAAAGAAATGAGAAAAAAGGAAGAAAATAAAAATATTTGCTTACTATATACGAAAACATATGGAAATAATTCTCCTATTACATTGCTCATTTCTGCAGCTGTCATGTGGTCACGGCTGATCTGTTTTCTTCCAGTGCCCGTTCACGCTGTGAAGGTGAGCCTTGAAGTTCTCTTGACTGTTGCTAAATTTTATTCCTGGAAGGTTTGAGCTGAACTGCTCTAGAGGTCTTAGCTGCTAAGGGAGAAAAGTTTCCACCAGGGACCAATCAGCAAACCAGAAGCTGAGATCGGTCCCTGGGCATTTGGGCCTTCTCAGAAACAACTCACAAAGAAGGGAGTGGCTGTAGGATGCATTTGCCTATGGGGGGAGGAGTGAAGTTGCCACCTCATATGACTATGACTAAAAAGCAGGAGACCCTCTAGGCAGCAGTTACTGTAGCCATGTTTTATGATTACTAAGTCAATGGAAAACAATAATTTCTTCTAGTTCAAGAACTCTTCATGGCTCAGTCCTCTCAGAAATAAAATTTAGAAGCAGACATGGGTATCTGATGCCTTCTGGACTCTGTGGGCAACGAACACATGTAGTACACAGACATACATGTAGGCAGAACACCTATAGACATGTAGGCAGAGCACCCATACACATGTGGGCAGAACACACATACACATGTGGGCAGAACACCCGTACACATGTGGGCAGAACACCCGTACACATGTGGGCAGAACACCCATACACATGTGGGCAGAACATCCGTACACATGTGGGCAGAACACTCATACACATGTGGGCAGAACACCCGTACACATGTGGGCAGAACACCCGTACACATGTGGGCAGAAAACCCGTACACATGTGGGCAGACCACCCGTACACATGTGGGCAGAACACCCGTACACATGTGGGCAGAACACTCATACACATGTGGGCAGAACACCCGTACACATGTGGGCAGAACACCCATACACATGTAGGCAGAACACCCAAACACATGTAGGCAGAACACCCATACACATGTAGGCAGAGCACGCATACACATGTGGGCAGAACACCCGTACACATGTGGGCAGAACACCCATACACATGTGGGCAGAACACCCAAACACATGTGGGCAGAACACCCGTACACATGTGGGCAGAACACCCGTACACATGTGGGCAGAACACCCATACACATGTGGGCAGAACACCCACACACATGTAGGCAGAACACCCATACACATGTAGGCAGAACACCCATACACATGTGGGCAGAACACCCATACACATGTGGGCAGAACACCCATACACATGTAGGCAGAACACCCATACACATGTAGGCAGAACACCCATACACATGTAGGCAGAACACCCATACACATGTGGGCAGAACACCCATACACATGTGGGCAGAACACCCGTACACATGTGGGCAGAGCACCCGTACACATGTGGGCAGAACACCCGTACACATGTGGGCAGAACACCCGCACACATGTGGGCAGAGCACCCGTACACATGTGGGCAGAACACCCGTACACATGTGGGCAGAACACCCGTACACATGTGGGCAGAACACCCGTACACATGTGGGCAGAACACCCATACACATGTGGGCAGAACACCCATATACATGTGGGCAGAACAGCCATACACATGTAGGCAGAACACCCGTACACATGTAGGCAGAACACTCGTATACATGTGGGCAGAGCACCCATACACATGTGGGCAGAACAGCCATAGACATTTAAAAAAATCTTTAAATTTTATTTTGTGTGTATGGCTGTTGTGCCTTCACATCTGTCTGCAAACCACTTGTGTGCCCGGTGCCCAAGGAGGCCAGAAGAGAGCGTTGGATCTCCGGAGTTACACGTATTTGTGAGCTGTGATATAGGAGCTGGAAATTGAACCCAGGTCCTTTGCAAGGGCAGTGAGTGCTCTTAACCACTGATCAATCTCTCCAACCCATATATGTATGTGTGTGTATATAGATATATATGCATGCATTCGTACGTGCATATCTACATATACATGTCTTTGTGTGTGTGTGTGTGTGTGTGTGTGTGTGTGTACATTCACCCTACCATTCCTCTATTCCTCTAGTGGACCCTGACTAACACAACAGCCTAAAGTATGAACACGGTAAACAAAGGCTGTGCTAGTAGGTCATGAGGGGATAAGAACAACAGGTTCTCTTTCTTCTCTCCCCATTTCTGGACTTGAAGATCCAGCTAGGTAGTAGCACTAGCAGTTACTAATATAGACTGAGAGCATTTGCCACAGCCCAGAGGACTCATCCCAGCAGCACAGTATGCATGCACCACCTAGATGGGCTGTTGCTGGTCCTTCAAAGGCTACCCCACTGCTCAGACTCACTGGCTTTGAGCCAGTGCAAAGTGCCCCACTGAATTTATGTGAAATTAATTCTGTGGTCAAAAACAATGATATGTAATATACAATAGTTTGGGATAAAATTATCTGACAATTCACAGCTATAGTTAGGACACAAATATTGCAAGCAGAAAAGGCAAATCCATATCTAATAAATTCGAGTGCTGTCCTTTTCCTGATGAAAGCAGAACCATGTAGTTAACTTGCCATCATGTAGCCGGTGAATGAGTACTCATTAGTGTGCTGCTGAGCCCAGCGTAGCCTCAATCCTTGATTCCCTTGCTATTTTCTCATTAGCCCATTAGGCAATACCAGGAATGACTAGAAAAGGGTGGCTGCTGTCCTCAGAACCATTCTTTTCATTTGATTGTCCTTGTGCACCTTCTAAGTTTCCCTTTGCTAGATTATCATACTGGACACAAATGCTACCATGATCTGCGTTCCTTTGGAGAGGGCTATACAAACACTGCTTCCTCACATACCAATTTTCCGACTGTATATCCACCAAGTCCCTGGCTGTCTAAACAAACCATTAACTGTAGTCAATAAATTGATGTGGGCCAAAACATCTGGCCATTTAGCTTTCCGGGCAAAAATGAGCAACCACATTCAAAGTCCCTGTTCAAAGTCCAGTCCAATCGATGGCTTTCTCTTTGCCACTGTCTGCCAACTTTCCCAAAGTGGTCTGTACAGCTGTGCTCTCCTCTTTCAGGTGACACCTACAAATCAGGAAGAACGATGTTCTTCCTCGTCAGCTGAGAACATAAGCTAAGGTTATAGGTAGCATGAGTGGGGGCCATTCACATCCGATGTATTTCCTTGTGCAACTTGGACTGCAGGAGCTACCCCGGTCTAATCTCAAAGATGTCATGCCGTTTAACAGAGCTACTGGAAACTTTAAGACTCGGTAGGCCAGCAATACCTGTACACCAGGAACAGCTCTTCCATGGTAACTCGGCCGCTCCCAGCCAAGCTATCAGTCTCTAAGGCCTGCTCGCAGACCACAGACATTCCCCGAAAGAGAATTGTTATTCTCAGCAGGTGGCATCACGTAATGAAAAGTTTCCGAGGATCTGTGCGATGATTCACCAAAGCAGCCTGCCAGAGTCTCCTAAAGCATCTTTGTATCTCCAGAACCATTGTACCTGATGAGTCACGTGGCCCAGCGAGCAAAATAGTTTGCACAGCAGCTTGACCTGTTCTAGAGACTGCTCTCATTCTGAGGATTACTCAAAATGGGCATTAAGCAAATGAGTCAAAGAAGCAAACCCAAATAAGAAATGTATTTCCATCAAAAGCCAGAGAGACCAGGAGGCGCTATGCCTCTTTCTTAATGGTGGGGAGACCTTGGTTCAACAACTTGACTGTCACCAGAGAAGAGAAATCTCTTCATATCTCAGATAATTGGGCCCCTATGGCTTTCACCAAAATAGCAAGTCCTTGAATTTCTGAAGAGTTTATCTCCCACTCTCCACACACAAATAAAATATGCCCAGAACTTTCTGACCACCATGTCCATTAAGCAGATCGTCAGTGTAATAGAACAATGCAATCTCTTGTAGAAGAGGAAGGCAGCCAGGGTCCTGTGGACTCAGTCACTGCTGGGCCGGACTTTATTATTTAATAATATGCATATTATAGCTTATTATTCCTGAGGTGGCCTAGTGAAGACAGATTGCTGCCTCATCAGATGAGAGTCACCATCTTCTGAGAGCTTTGTTAATTGGTAAAAAGATAAAAGCATGTGCCAGATTGCTAGCTAAATACCGGATGTGTAGTGATATTGTAACAACAGCAAAGTCACATCAGGGAACTTGTACTACTGCCTGATTAGGTTTAAGACAGTCCACTGTCGCTCCAACTGTGGCCTCGTGTCAGGGAATCCCTCCAAGAATGTGTCGTAGGAGAGGCCTGACCATCACTTCCGCTCTCATTCTTACCACAGTAGCCCTTGTTCCCTGCACCAGGGAACCACTGTGGGAATGTTGCCAGTTTCTGAGAGCACCTATCTTAATTATGCATTGTACACCTAGGGAAATAACCACAGGATGGGCTTGGGGTATCCTGAGCCCACTGTGAGATGGGCCTGAGCCAGCTATGACTTCTCTATTTCTCAATAACAAATTCTTCTGAGCTTAAAAAAGAAGTCAAACATGCATTATCTCATAATTTCTTTTGGTTGGAAATCTGGGAACAGCTTCATTGGATGTCTGGTGCAAGGTCTCTCGGGGGCTGACAGCCAAGCTGTTGCCTGAGGCTGTAGTTTTCTCTGTTGGAGAGAACAGAGCTACTCCTATATGCACTCACCTAGCTGTTGGCAGTCTGCAGTGTCTCTGAAATGTCCACCCAGGCACCTCAGTTCCTCACCTCAGTCTGAGAGTGTTGCCACAGAGCTGTCCACAGTAGGAAAGCACGTGTCCCTCAGTCCAGGGACTATGTGAGGAAGAGAGTGAACCAAACCCAGAGGCTTTAAGTTATAGCATAACATAAGAGGTTATTCCAGCCACGTCCTCTATGTTCTATTTACAAGAAGTGAGTCACTGGGTCCAACCAACTCTCAAAAAGAAAATATTATACAAGCCTACAGACGCTGGAGAATAAGGATCAAAATAACAATATGTACTCTGAGTAACTTAGAAATAAACATTAAGAGTCAAAATACTATGTCAGTAGTGGGAGTGCACACATGACCCCAGCATTTGGGGGATAGAAACAGAAGGGGGGTGACTTCAAGGCTAGATAAGGCTACAGAGCAAGGCCCTATCCTAAACAAGCAAACAAGCAACATGAGGCTGGAGGGATGGCTCAGCAGTCAAGAGTACTGGGTATCTTCCAGATAACCAGAGGCCAATTCCCAGTGCCCACTTGGCAGCTCACAACAGCCTCTTCCAAGGGTTCTGACACCTTCCAGCCTCCGAGGGCATATGACTGGCACACAGACACACATGCAGGAAAAACACTCAAAGAAACATACAAACTAAATATTAATGTTTTAAAAGCTGGAAGAGGAGAAGAGGGAAAGTGAATCAAAATAGCCAAATGAATGAATATCCATTTGACATATTTGAAACTCAAGGCACAGAGCAGTTAGAGGTATTTGCCCTGGAGTCTTTCGTTGGTGGCAAAAACCAGAGTTCAAACCTCATCTTAATTTCAAAGGTTCATTCTAACTTTGGCTTTTCCCCATAAGTCTTTCAATTGGCTAGTTTTGTCGTTTGTTTAGAGATAAGTTCTTATACATCCCTGGAAGTTGGTATGTAGCTGCGGATAAACTCTTCAGCTCCAGTTCTTTGCCTTGAGTTCTTGATTCTCCTGCCTACCATCTGTCTACCAAATGCTGGGATTACAGATGTGTGGCCCAGGCCTGGTTTATGTGGCACTGGGGGTTTGAACCTAAGGCCTCCTACATGATAAATAAGCATACTACCAACAGAGCCACATCCCTGATAGTTTTGTTGTTGTTGTTGGGTTGTTTTTTTTTGTTTGTTTGTTTGTTTGTTTTTACCCAGTCACCCTATGTAGCCCTGGCTGGCCTTGACCTATCAACAATCCTCCTGCCTCAGCTTCCCAAATATCAGGCTTACAAGCATGTGCCACCAGGTAAGCGTGGTTAGATCATTTATGGAAGCTGGCCTTTTCTCACTTTACTTCTCCATCTTCTGCTTTTCTTTCTACTTCTCATCATGGAAGAGATCCAGAAGCTGACATGTTTATCTTAATAAATCAGTTCTTAGACACACAAACCAAAGGTAAGCTCTGGGTTTCAGCTCAGGAGCAAAGCAGTTGCCTAGCATATACAACGCCCTGGATTCCATCCCTTTGCACCCCTGGTGTATACACACACACACACACACACACACACACACACAAGTTCAAATGTGAGGCTATATGTACTCAGAGAAAGATAGTTCTTCATCTGTCTTAGTCACTGTTCTATTGCTGTAAAGAAGCACCATGACCACCAAGACAACTCTTAGAAAGTATTTACATGGGGGCTTGCTTACAGATTCAGAGGTTTAGTCCATTATCATCATGGTGGGGAGCATGGTGGCATACAGGTAGGCACTGGAGTAGTAGCTGAAAGCTACATCCTGATCTGTAGGCAGACAGAGAGTGACACTGGGCCTGGCTTGGGCTTTTGAAACCTTCAAAGCCCACCCCTAGTGACACACTTCCACCAAGGTCACACATCCTAACCCTTCTCAAGTAATGTCACTCCCTGATGCCCTGATGACAAAGCATTCAAATATATGAGCCTACTGGGGACACTTGTATCCCAGCCACCAAGCCTCATACCTTATTACCATCACACGGAATCACTCCTCCCCAGTGATGACTTCACACCTTTTCTTTACCTTATGCCATTTGAACAGGATCTGGTGATACTGATATCAGAATTCATATATGCTTGTTCCTTAGCAGTACCTGAACTATCTTTGTAAATACCTAAAGCTTAAGGCATCTGAGACCCTCCCTTTCAAACGGTTCAGAGTTCCTTTCAAAGAATAACAACTCACACATTAGAACATAACTCCAGTGGTTTTGTCATGGACCAAATTTACCACCCTTACCCACCGCATCCTCTACCTTTTCCTTCCTTCCTGGGGCTTCAGTCAGTGTGAACTCAGCTATAACTTCTGTAGCCCAGGAAAATGCCCAGGTTATACCTGTCTGCTCATAGATAGTTCTAGTCCCCTTATCCACTACAAACAAGTCATACTTTGCAAACATAGAACATTCATTTTCTTTATGTATCAGAAATAAATCTCAGATCACAAATTAAGGATCGAGAGAAATGAATTTTGTTGCCATCAAGATGGCTCAGCAGGTAAAGGCACTTGCTGCCAATCTGCCAACCTGAGTTCCATCCTCAGGTCCTCCTGTGGTCCAACTCCCACAGAACTGTCCTCTGAGCTCTGTAAGCATACAATGGCACAAGTGTGCACACGTGTGCACATACATACAATGAATAAGTACGTAAATAGGTGTAATTTTAGATCGTTCAAAGAAATCTATTTTGCTTTCTAGTAACTGAACACAGGTATTTTATAGGATTGGCTCCATGTAAGAATAGTCTCCAATGGTCACTTTAGGAGCCATCCTTGAGGTTAGCTGCCGTCTTTCTACATCTGGATCTATGAGATACACTGTCCATCCGTCCGGTCCTCAGTCCCAGAGCCTGCCAGTGGTGCTACCCTGGGGTCTTCTGTGCCCCTCACAGGTTCCAGAAACACTCGGCTGTGTTTCTATCTCCTCAGACAGGAAATGTCCACAAGTCTCATGACCTCACAGGAAGCAAAGTACACTCTTTCTCTTTCCCTGAATCCCTGTTCGCATCTAAGGAAGATCCCTGAGTCGGCCCTGGGGGAGAGTACAGGATCCACAGCGCCCTAGGTGAGCGCTTGGGAAACCATAGTGTCCTGCTCTAGCCCCAGTGCGTCTCCTACTCATTTAGAAACTTAGATAAATCTCAGTAGGAAAAGAGGGAAGAAAAACTAGCTAGATGTATTCTACTCCTTCTTTACTTCTTCCGGGGCTTAAGTTTTTGAAACACAAAAGGTAAAATTCTTTCTCTCTCTCTCTCTCCCCCCACTTTCCTCACCTCTATTTTCCCATGACAACCCATGTCTTCAGAATGGGAAAAGGAGCCGGGTGTGGTACATGTCTAGAATCCCAGCACTTTGGAAGCTAAGGCAGGAGAATTGAGAGTTAAAGGCCAGACTGGAGTAAATAGTATGTTCAGGACAGCTGGAGATACAGCCAGGCCCACACACTCCAAATCAGGGGTGGGGGTTGGGGAGGAAGGGGATGGCCCTAGGATAACTAAAAAGAACTATGGGGGCACATATCAATATAAAAATGATACTCCCCTACAACGAAAGACGTGTCTCAGCTCTACATAGAAGGTATTTGTTTTTAAATCACAGCCCTTAACTTTCTTTCATATCTAACCCAGGCAGAAAACTTGCTGAATGACCCCAGTCTCCTTAGAGCACCAGTTCTGAACCTGTGGGTCGTGACGCCTTCGTGGGTTGAAGGACCCTTCCACAGAGGTCACCAAAGACCATCCTGCATATCAAATATTTACATTATGATTCATAGCAGTAGTAAAATTACAGTTATGGACTAGCAACAAAAATAATTTTATGGTTGGGGGTCACCACAACATGAGGAGCTGCATTAAAGGGTTGTAGCATTAGAAAGGGTGAGAACCACAGGCTTAGGGCAAAGAAAGCATGAGGCATAGTCTCTTTCCATAATAGTGATTGTGGTTACAGATTAAATTACGTCTCCCCAAAATAAGATATATTGAAGGCCTAACTCCGAGTACCTCAGACTGTGACCTTACTTGGAAACAGGGTTCTAGAAGGTGCAGTTAGTTATGATGGAGTCATACTGGTGAGGGGTAAGCTCATGATACAATATGGCCTCAGAGATGGCTCTTTGTCAGCCTGTATTAGAGCCACCTCGGAGACACATCTCTGGTGTATCTGTGAGGATGTTACTGGAGAGGTTTAACCAAAATGGGCAGCACCATTCCATGACCGGGGCCTCAGACTGAGTAAAAAAGAAAAAGGAAGTCAGCTAAGCACCGGGGTCTGTCTCTCTTTGCTTCCTGACTGCAGTGTGACAAAGCGCCTCAGGCACCTGCTGCTGTGCCTTCCCACCATGATCGACTGTACCCTCTAGCCATAAACCAAAGTAAGCCTTCCTTCTTTAGCTAATTTCATTTGGCATTGTCACAGTGGTAAGTGAAAGAACTAATTCAGCATTTGCAGACAAAGGGAACAGACACCAAGACACGGGGAAAAGACTGTGCTATAGTGAGATCTGAGATGTCCCTCTCAAAGGTCCATGTGTTAAAAGCTGTTCCCCAGAGTGGCCCTTTTGGAAGATAGAGGAACCTTTTTGTGGTAGGGATGAGTGGGAGATTTCTACCTTCAGAAGAGATTGAGGGATCCCAATCCCTTCCTCATCTTCCACTTCTCGATCACAAAGGAAGCGGTTTGGGTTTTATTTGTTGGTTTGTTTGTTTGTTAAGACAGAGTCTCTCTACATACCCCTAGCTGTCCTGAAACTCACTGTGTGGACCAGGCTGTCCTGGAACTCACAGAAATTCACCTTCAGTCTGCCTCCAAGTGATAGGATTAAAGGTGTGTGACACCACGCCCTGCTGTTTGTGGTTTGTTTGCTTGCTTTCTGTCACCTGCTCCCATCTCGATTCGCAGTCACAGGCCCAAAGCAATGGTGCCAACTGACCAGGACTGAAACTTTGGGAACTATGAATCAAAATAAGCCCCACCTCTTTATAAGTTGATTAGCCTAAGGATTTGTCACAGTGACTGATTTGAAGCTGAATACAGAGAGCTGCTTGCAGTGGTGCGCCTGCAAACTAAGAAACATGGAGGGTTATCAGCCAGCAAACAGAAGCTATTAGGGAAGGCAGGATTCCTCTGCTGAGTCCTCAGTGGCTTGGGTCCCAGAAACCTACTAACCAGAGCAATAAGAAATGAAGAAAGGGCAGACACCAGTGGGCTGTGCGTGCTTTGATGGAGGGACGTTAATTATGAAACACCGACCTGGAAGCTCAGGACATTTCTTGTGTACAGCACAGGGGAAGGGTAGCTTGTCTCCATGGAGGGCCTCTACAAGCTAGCAGTCTGAGGCTGTAAACAGCAAGGAGGAGGAAACTGCAATGGCTAGTTTCTTCACAGACTGGTCAGGTGTTCATAAACCCTTGTAGTTGCACACACTGTCCCCATTTGCACTTGGACCAGAGGAAGACTTTTCAGTTTCCCGTGGGTCCGAGGCCCTGGACCTTGACATGGCTGAGCCCACGCCACCAGTCTGCATTCGCTCAGGACTTCCCACACTCTCTACACACTCACTCAAGGTTTCCTAGGTAACCCACATTCCTCCTCTCAGGCCTCACGAGAACATGTGGCCTCGGATCTGACAGTGCTCCATATTTGGTCCTGTAAAGAACATACTTTGGTCCCTGAAGGCCTCTTGGATTAATGACATAGCATGGTCTTGCTGACACCTTGATCTTCAATATCCAGCCTCCAGAACTGCATGATAATACATTTTTTTTTTTCCTGTTAAAACACCAATTTGGAGCAAGAAGGCTCAGAGAACATCCATTCTGGACCAACAAGATGGCTCAGAAATAGATGACTTGCATTGCAAGCCCTGGCTTCAATTCTTTTCCTGAAACCCGAGATGAAGGGGAAAATCAACTCTAAATTAAGAGTCGTCCTCTGGCCTCCACATGTTAAAGCATGTCACATGTGCATCTATGTGTGCATGTGCACAAAAATAAAATAAGTTTAAAAGCTCTCCCCCATCCCAACCCATGGTGCTCCACAGTGGCAACGGCGGGAACTAACACAGTTCTAATGAAAGACCAAAGAATTCAGCTAGGTGATGATGGCATACACCTTTAATCCCAGCACTCAGGAGGCAGAGGCAGGCAGATCTCTGTGAGTTCGAGGCCAGCCTGGTCTACAGAGAGAGTTCCAGGACAGCCAGAGTTACAACAGAGAAACCCTGTCTTGGAAAACCAAAGAGGGTGGGGGGGAGATTGAAGAGCTCAGACACAGGGCTGGAGAGATGGCTTAGTGGTTAAAAAACACTTGCTGTTCTTCCAGAGGAGTGGAGTTCTGTTCCCAGCAGCCACAACAGACAGCTCACACAAACTGTAGCTCCAGCTCCGGGGAATCTGGCGCCCTCTTCTGGACTCCTCAACAACTGCACTCACATGCGTTCACACACAGAGACACTATGTGTGTATATATATATATATATATATATATATATATATATATATATATATATATACACCAAAATTTTAAAATAATAAAAATAAATATATTTTTATAACTTTTAAATATAAAGCCAGGAATTACAAGCTCGCCTTTAAATCCAAGCACCTGGGAAACTGGGACAGGAAGATTACCGTGATCTCAAAGGCTGAGCTATACAGCGAGTTCTAGTCTAGTCTGGACTATAGAGTGAAACCTTGTCACAAAAGCACTGAAAAACAAAGAAGTAAGAAACTCAGATACATAAAAGAGGCTGCAGAGTAATGCAGTAATAAGCTGCATGGCCCTGAGAAGAGCCGTGTGAGCAGCGCAGACCCTGAAGACTCTCACCCCAGTCTCTTCCCTAGTCCCCAACAACGACAGCATTAGCACCAAGGGAGTCCTATCAACCTGGTGTTCTGCGCCTCTTGTTCCAAGATCTTCCAAGAGAAAGCTTCCAGCCACAGGTGAGTTTTTCCAGAAGTGGTGCCTTAGGTTTCTACTGCTGTGATAAAACATCATGATCAAAAGCAACTGGAGGAGTAAAGAAGTTATTTCATCTTGCAGCTCTCAGGTCACACTCCATCACTGAAGGATGTCAGGGCAGAAACTCAAGGTGGAAACCTGAAGGCAGGAACTGAAGCAGAGGCCATGGGGCACCTCTGTTTACTGGCTTGCTCTGAATGACCTGCTTAGCCTACCTATGACCACCAGCCCAAGGGTGGTGTCATCCTCGGTGAACTGGGCCCTGCAGTTCACATCAACCATTAATCAAGAAACTGCCCTGCAGACATATCCACAGGCCAATCCTAAGGAGGCATTTTTCTCCATCAAGATGCTTTCTTCCCAAACAGTCAGGGTTTATGTAAAGTTGACAAAACCAACCAGCACAATTGGTGACTCTTGTTTTCAACACAAATTCCCTAGACCATTGGGACAAACAGGACATTCTTTATACCTCGGAAAGTGACTGTTGATTTGTTGTGACTTAGGGCCAGAATTGGGCCAACCACAGAGCTCTGAGCTCCTCCCCAGCAGCCTCAGCCAGCAGGGCAGCACCAGCTTGGGAACACTTACAGTGAGCCCTACTCCCAGCCTGGCTTGCCTTAAGTCTTCCTGGGTGGATTGTGCTAATGGATCCCCACAAGCTGCCTCCGAACTGATCTCTCTGTCTGTCTCTGTCTCTATCTCTCTCGTCTACCTTTTGTTCCTTTTATTGAGACAGGGTTTCCTGTAGCCCACACTAGCCTCAAACTCATTATGTAGCCAAGAATGACTTTAAACTGTTGATCATCCTGCTTCTGCCTCTTGAGTGCTAGGATTGCAGGCATGCAACCCGACACCCAGCTATTTCTGCAATTTTACTCCCGTATAATTCATTCTCTACCAAATAACCACGGTAACCTTAAATCATGAATAAAACTACTTCTATCTCCTAATTTGAATAGTTTTTACTTCTGGCCAAGATGGATTAAGAGAGATCCAATCTACTTCCCTAAGCAATAAGGAAAAGGAAAAGAACAAACTATATTTCCAAATAGGTACTATATAACTCAGGTCCCAGAGAGAAGGTAGCTAGCAAGGTGAGCCCGTGATTGCACGAGCTCAGTGCCTGGAGGCACTTTCCAGCCCAGATCACTGGAGTTTGTAAACTAAACACAGCTTCACCGACTGCAGAGATAGAGGGCTGGTTAAAGTTACTAGAATTTGGGAGGCAGAGTCCAGGTGAAGAGTAAATGGGCAACTCAGATAGAGCAAGGGCTGTACAGGGTTACGCAGGGATCTCGTCAAGTCTCCCTCCAGCTAAATAGTGAGCTGTACACAGGCAGACTTCCTACTACCCAGACTAAAAGACCTCAGAATGTGCCAGAGCTTGGGAAGAGACTTGAAGAGATCACAAAAGGTAGCAGTTTAATAGTAAATGAGCCATAGATGAAAGGCTGGACACACTTCAGCAAAACTAGAAAGCAAACCTCAGAATAAGCCAAACAATCTCAAGTTGCTTTAAATGTGCAGCTCAGTGAAATCCAACATTCATCAGAGGCATAGAACACAATTCAGCCACAAAGAACATAAATTCATAATTCCCAGAAGCTAATTTTTAAAATTAGAAGCATGTACACAGGACTTCTGGTTTTGGCAGACTTTGAAAATAGTCACAAATCCTGTCTTTATCAAGCAAGTATAAGCTACACAAAAAAATGTCACACATACACAACCATTCCAGGACCCTGGAAGGTAAATGGCAAATCGAGAGCAAAAATCAGTGATTTTTTCACAGGTTTCCTGGAGCTTCTGCTGGGGACACTAGGGTAGGTCTTAGGGCTGGGGCTAGACCAACCCCGACAGGCTTGCTGCTGACAATGACCACTTTCAAAAGGAGGGGCTGGCTATAAAACTAGTAGCTTACTGCCAGAGAAGGCATGACAAGGGACAAAAATGAGAAGAAACCAGCAAAATGAGGCATGGACTGCCTGAGTTTACTGATGAACAGTAAACACTTTGCCTGGGGGCAGCCTGCAGACCCTCTCACTGGAGGAAGCAAAGCCTGGTCCTTCCTGGGAGTTACGGTTAGTGAGCTAGCTGGAGGAATGGAGATGGATGGGATTTGGGAACCTGAACACTTATGAAGGTGAGCAGAGCTCTCTTTGACTCAGGCAGGAAGCAAGACTCATGGCCAGCTGTTCGTAAATGAAATTTTGTAATAACCAAAAAGTTAAACTCCAACCTCTGCCAGCCTGAAGCTGTTTGCTTGCTTGTGACGGTGTGTAGGTAGCCCAGGCTGGCCCTGAACTCCAGGAAGATGATCGCGAACTCCAGACGTTCCAGCCTCTTCTTCCCACATGTGTAGGTCACAGGCATGTATTCCCACCTGTGTAGATCATAGGCCTGTATTCCCACCTGTATAGATCACAAGCATGTATTCCCACATGTGTGGGTCACAGGCATGTATTCCCATCTGTGTAGATGACAGGCATGTATTCCCATGTGTGTAGATCACAAGCATGTATTCCCACATGTGTAGGTCACAGGCATGTATTCCCACCTGTGTAGATCACAAGCATGTCTTCCCACATGTGTAGGTCACAGGCATGTATTCCCACCTGTATAGATCACAGGCATGTATTTCCACCTGAGTAGATCACAAGCATGTCTTCCCACATGTGTAGGTCACAGGCATGTATTCCCACATGTGTAGGTCACAGACATATATTCTCACCTGTGTAGATGACAGGCATATATTCCCATGTGTGTAGATCACAAGCATGTATTCCCACCTGTGTAGATCACAGGCATGTATTCCCACATGTGTAGATTACAGGCATGTATTCCCATGTATGTAGATGACAAGCATGTATTCCAACCTGTGTAGATCACAGGCATGTATTTCCACCTGTGTAGATCACAGGCATGTATTCCCACCTGTGTAGATCACAGGTATGTGCCAATGTACCCACTTAGCCTGACTATGATCACAGCTGAGACAAGTGGCAACACCAGACACAAATTTAACAAGGAGAGCCAGGAAGTAGCCACACACAATTAAAAATAATAATAAAATCAAATTTATTGTTGTAAGCTTGATTCCTAATTTTTTTAAATTAAAAAAATTATATAGTACATTTTTATCATATTTTTCTCTTCTTTCCAACTCCCCCATACCCTGCTACCTCCCTACCCACTCAACTTCATTCTGTTTTCTCTGCCTCAAAAAAAAAAAAAAAGACAAAAATATGCCAAAATGAAACAAAAATCCCTCCGATACACACACAAAACCATAGAATTCATTTTGTGTAGGCTAGCTATTCCTGGGCATGGGACCTGCCAAATAATTTTTTTTTTAAAAGAACCAAATGAAAATTCTAGACTTATTAACTACAATAAAAATTTCCATTTCCCTAAATGGTCTCTACCACAGAATTGAGTTGGCAGAAGATCCAATCTTTAGTTGAAGATAAATTAATAGAAATTCTCAAGTATGAAGAAGACAAAGAGAAATGACAGATGCGTAATGAACAGGGCCTTTCAAGGACCTGCGGGATAGTGTGGAGCTGTCCCTGTGGAGGAGCACCAGGTGAGGAGAGAGAAATCACAGAGAAAAATAGCTTTGCTGAGCATGATGGCTGGTGCACACCCTTAGTCCCAGTATCCAGGAAGCAGGAGCAGGCAGATGGCCAACCTGGTCTACATAGATTTCAGGTCAGGGCCACACAGTGAGAGCTTGTCTCAAACAAAGCAAAAGTAGACTGTAGGGGGCAAGTGAAACCCTGATTAATGTGTATTGTTGACATGGTCACTGCCACACAGGGTCCTCAATGCCTCAGACCCAGGGCAGTGGGAAGCCTTCCTCGGGTGAGGCTCGGTGGGAGGGCAGAGCTTCCCTTGAGTCTGAGAGTGAATGTTGAGTGCGTACAGAAAATGTCCGCTGCTCCTTTCTCTTGCCTTACCGGTCTCTCTTCCGAATGCTTATAGCCTGAAGGCCGTTCCCCTAAGAAATTGCTCCTACCCATTAGCTAAACCCGCCCTCTTGGTTTGCTGTATATGCTAGCCCCGCCTCCTTGTTTATCTGTATGGAACAACCCCGCCTCCCTGTCCAACTGCGTATAATAAGCTTGCTGAGCTTCCAGGGCACTGTGGCTTCTCCATCAGAGAGTACAGATCACCAGATCACCAGATCCCGCCAGCATCTGTTCTTCCTTTATCCCCTCACCACTCCGGTTAGGTCGGTAAGCGAGGAGGGGGTCATAGAGCTTAAAGTTCTTAAAAATTCATCACAAGCTTTGGCTTTCATATCTAAGAATTTAACCACCCCACGTATGTAGTAAACTCAAACTGGCCCGTCAATAGACACATTGCAGTTCTAAAAGAGAAAAAGAAAAGTCAAAGAAAAAAGAAAAGAAATGAAATGAAATTAGTGAAAGGAGCAACGACATGGTGTGTTGAGGACAAAGCCGTGACAGAGGCAGCATTTCGGAAACAGCGGAGTCCAGAAGGCAGCGCAGTGCGAGATCCCGAAGGATTCAAGGAAACACTCAACCAGCCTGCACTCCAGAGGCAGGGGCCAGCCTGCTCTACATAGGGAATTCCTAGCAGCTAAGGCTACATACACAGTGAGAGCCTGTCTCAAAAAAGAAAGAAAGAAAAAAACATTCCACCAAGAAATTCTATATCCACACAAAGTAAAAAGCGAAGACACTTCTACTTGGCCAAAACCTCACAGGATGTGTGGCTGGCTGACCTGTCATACAACAAATGCTAAAGGAAGTTCCTTAGGCTGGAAGGGAATGATTTCAGACAGCAACTCACATCTAATAGAGACATGACGAACACAACAGCAGCCAGGACATGGATGAATAGGAATGACAGATACGCAGACATAGACAAAATCCTGTACTTATAAATATAGCAGCTTATCGACATAGTTCTCTTCACTTAAAAAATTCCCTTAAAACTGTTTGAAACAATAATT
This sequence comes from Cricetomys ansorgei, assembly GCA_026225945.1. NCBI lineage: Eukaryota > Metazoa > Chordata > Mammalia > Rodentia > Nesomyidae > Cricetomys > Cricetomys ansorgei. Next base: position 7,837,040 of record JAMJFZ010001264.1, read on the forward strand.
GTAAGTCTATATTATAAGGTTTGTTAACCATGTAGATTAAAATTTAGGACAATAATATACCAAAGGAGGGGGAATAAATAGAACAATGTCAGGAGTCTACTTGCTAAATTTCCTGGAATTAAGGGAATTATAGTGTAAAGTAGGTTGAAGTAAGACATTTGCTGTGGTTCTCACAGAAATTCTCTCTGTCCCTCTCAGTTGTGAGAGCGGAGGGTGGGACAGGAGTGGAGGGTTTTTCATGCATACAGTAACAATAAAAAAAAATAGGACAGTCATGTTAACATCAGGGAGAACAAACATTCAGATAGAACTGTTATTGGAGCAGAAGGAATTTCATGATAACTGGACTCAGTGCAATAAAAGGATATAAAACTGCAGCTGGAGAGATGTTCAATGGCTCCACATGCACCTGCACACAACCGGTGCTCATACAGAGAAGTAGGCGCGCACACACACACACATACACACACAAATTTCCAAAACGTTATGAAAATGCCTGAATATGCATGGGCCAAATAACAGAGCTCTGAAATATATAAAGCAGAATATTAGAGAATCAAACAATAGACGATTCAACAATGTGGACCAGAGACTTGAATGTCCTTTCTCAATAATTTATAGAACTCGACCGTAAATAAGTATGGATACAGAAGACTTCAGTGACGGTGATGGTTGGTATTGCTAACTTGACAGACGGAGACAAGCCTCTGGCCACCTCCATGAGGAATCGTCTAGATTAGGGGAGCCTTTGGCTGTGAAGGACTATTTGAATAGGCTAACTGAGGTGGGAAGCCTCGCCCACTATGGGCAGCTCTCTTCCTTAGGGTGGGCCCCTGGCTGAATAAAAAGGACCCAGATGAACACAAGCCCTCACCGTTGTCTTCTTCTAGACTGTGACAGTGTGACTAGCTCCCTGAAGGTTCTACTGCTTTGTCTGCCCCTGCCATGATGCACCATACCCCAGAGTAAAATGTGAGCCCAAATAAACCCTTTCTTCCTTGTGTTGCTTTAGCAGAGATATGTTATCATAGCAAAAGGAAAAGTAAGACACACACTGTCAATCAGCCTCATCTAACAATCAAGACAGGTGGTACTCTAGTTATGCCCAGCCCACTGTTTCTTTACAAGAATTTATAAACTATTCTGAACAAATAAACAAACCCTACAAACAAAATCCATACTCTTTTCAAGCACAAATACAACATTCTTCAAGATAGTCTAAATACTAGAATATTTTTAAAGTTTCAATAAATTTAAAAGGACAAGAATTACTCAAAATATGCTATGACCATGCCTTAGTTACTTTTCTACTGCTGTGTAGACACCATGACCAAATCACCTTATAGAAGGAAGAGATTTGCAGTTTCAGAGGGTTCGTTAGTTAGAGTCTATGATCATCATGGTGGGAAGCATGGCAGCAGACAGGCAGGCGTGGCACTGGAGCAGTATCTGAGAGCTTACAACTGTTTCCATAGCACAAGGCAGAGAGAGCTAATGGGGAATGGCATGAGTTTTTGAAACCTCAAAGCTCACTCTCAGTGACACACCTCTTCCAACAAGGCCACACCTCCCAATTCTTTCTAAACAGTTCTACCAGTAGGGAACCAACCTTTCAAGTATATGAGCCATGGGGGCCATTCTCATTCAAACCACCATACTTAGTTTACACAGTACAGGCTGGGTCACCCAACAGTGGCTGTTGCATGCTAGAGAGGCAGAGACTCCAATGGCTGCTCGATCCATGAGGCTGGATGCTTTTGCAATTCCAGTCTGGCATGGAAGGCCTAAAGAGCTCCTGAAGCCACAGATCTTCAGTTCATATTATAAGGCCAGAGAAACCAAGTTTCAGTGTCAACAAAGGATGGCAGAGTGAGAGCAACAGCACCGTAGATGCACTTACCAGCAACGAGTGAAGGCAGGCAAGCAAAAACCTCACTGCTTTGCCTCAGAGCTCTTTATATCTGGAGAGGATTTTCTCTATCAGTTAATCCTTCCAGGAAATGGCTTCAAAGGCCCACTGAGAGGCATGTCTTTTAGTTGATCTCACACTTAATCAAGATGACAATCAGGACCAAGCATCCCAGAAGTGAACATGAAATACAAGCACTCTCACAGAAACAACCTGAGACGATTTACGTACAGCAGATATTTCTCACAAAAGAAATATTTCAGGCAGATGGAGATGACAATGGATGAAATCATGGATCTGAACGAGGCACAAAATTGTGATCAAAATAATGATTCATCAGTTAGAACAGGGCTGGGAGCACAGACACCTCAGCCAAGCAAAGTCACAGCTACTGACCATGAAATGGACTGACACCACACACTTGGTGATGGGATTTACTGAAACGATCCGCTTCTGTACACTCTGCAGTACTCACACCAACTATGTGTCGTGAGAATGTAATTATCAGGGGCCGGTCAAATGCTCCACTACATCTCTAGGTCAAATAGAACTAGAGACTTGTGAGCATCAACTACCACACATGACCCTGGAGGATTCTGGGTCAGAAAGAGAGGAGAATCATGAAGGGCACTATTGGGGAAAACGTGGAACTTCTGGAATATGTGTTAAATATCAGATATTATACCAACATTCAGTTTCTGAAGTTGATGATTAATTATATAAAAGAATATAATTTTCTTAGAAAAAAATGGGTCCGGGTCCAGCAAGATGTGATTCAGCAGGTTAAGGCACTTGACGCCATATTATTATTATTATTATTATTATTATTATTATTATTATTATTACTATTATTATTATTACCATCATCATCATCATCATAATACACTGATAAGTCCAATTCAAAGGATCCACATGGTGGAAGGAGAGAACTAGTTCTTGCAGGTTGTCTCTGACCACCACAGGTATTCCATCGTGTGTCCATGCCCCACACATACACACAATAAATAAAACTTAGGAAAGATGGGACCTTCTAGATGGCTCAGTGGGTAAAGGAGCTTGCCACTCAAGCTTGGCAACCTGAGTGGAATCCTGGGAATCCACACAGAAGTTGAAGGAGAGAACCGACTCCACAAAGTTATCCACTGTCTTCTATACATACTCCATGGCAGGCGTGAGTGCGCACATGTGCACACGCACACACACACACACACACACACACACACACACACACACTTTTTTTTTTTTAACTTAAAGAAAGAAAGATGGATTGAAATTCTTAGGGTTGAGGGACATCGCATCTATAATGTTTGTTCAAATGGTTCTGAAAAAAAGGAAGTGTATGTGCAGGGATCTAAAAAGTTCCCATTCTGATGCTACCACACCATTCTTACCCTTCAACTTCTGACCTCCTCACTCACCTCAGAGCTGCTCTACAACCTGCATCCCACTCACCATCTTTCCCACGGGGACCAGCCTCTTTTCAACACACACTGTTCATTTAAGAAGATGGGAGTAGTTAATGGCTGCCAGGACGGGTCTTGTCTCCTCAGGGGTGTAGCCACTGGTAAATTGCCACAATCCTGTAAATAATCCCCCACCCATGACACACAAGCAACCCTAAGTAAACTCAGTAAATAACAACAACAAAATAAACAGTAACAACTAAATGATGGGGCTTGTTGGGAAGAGGGGTTTCAACGGGAGTGGGGGGGTGTAAACATTAAAAGGAGGAAGAGGAGGAAACAGGGAAAGGGCACAGTGGCATGGGTCTATAATCCAAGGGTTTTGGGGTCGAGTCAGGATAAAGAGTTCAAGGTCAATCTCAGTCATTATATAAGTTGGAAGCTAGCCTGGGCAACATGAGATTCTGTCTTTAAAAAGAAGAGCTAGTGAAGTAGCTAGTGACAGAGAGCTTGTTTAGTACACTGAGTCTATAGAAGGGAGACGCTGCTTAGTATAAACAAGGCTCTGGGTTCAATTCCTGACACTGGAGAAAAAGAGAAAATGGAGGAGACACGCAGAGCATTCACCACAGAGGGTCTGTGGCCAGCACAGGTGCGCATGGACTGCTGCCTATTGCATTAGCCACTGGGGGATGCGTGTAAACCACAGGGAGGTTCCTCACACCCTTCCCAAGTGTAAGCAAAAGAGGGACATCAGATTCAGATGAGAACGTGGATTAATCGCAGAGTTAGGTGTCCTTAGTGGGAATGCAATGTGTTGTAGCCTCTGAAGAACAATACGGTGGTTTCCTAGAAACAACAGCACGTTTAACTCCCATGTGGCCGGGTGACACTGAGGGGAACGACGTAACCGTTAGGGCTGCACAAGCTGTGTGTATGTGTGTGTATATTTATGTGTGTGCACATAATTATTAAGCAAGGTTGATTGTTTCGGGTTTTTGTTTTTGTTTTTTGCTTTTTCCCTTTCAGTCTTTCAGGCATTTTGTAAAAATATTTTAATAGATGGTCCTTCAGCAAGAACAGAATGACCCTGAGTGCCCGGTGAGAAGAAGGTGGCCATGTGGTCGCGGTCAAAAGCAGCACAGAGCCAGGTCCTGAGTCACTGAACGTGGTGATTAAGTCCAGTCCTGGGTCCAGGAAGCCCAGCTTGCATAAACTGTTTCTTTAATTTTGCATATATATATATATATATATATATATATATATATATATATATATATATATATATCTCCCTTCCTGTGTGTACACACGTGCATACCACAGCACAACTGTGGAAGTCAGAGGGCAACTTGCGGGAACAGTTCTATCCTTCTACCACATGGGTCCCAAGGGTCTTTGGGTTCGCGCAGACATTTTACCTGCTGAGTCACCTCCCTGGCCCTTACATAGCTTCTTATAGGCTGACACACACTCTCTTAAATACAAAATATCACTACTCCGTATTGATTCCTGAGGACTTTCAACCCGCGGAGGCTCTATTTACTGAAGCCACATCTGCTTCAGTGTCAATTATAGGCGTGAATGACAAGTGAAATATTGGACTTTGATTCTCCTCCAAACCTCCCGACCTCTTCTCCTCTGGAGATGCATCTGTCTAGTCAATTCCCCATTATGAAAATTGTGTGTGTGTAGCTTTTGCGGGTGTCCTGCTGCTCTCTGTGCGGGGACATCACTGGGCTATGCCAGGTCGGCCCCACCACGACCACACCCCAACACCAGCTTTGCTTCCCATCACCTAGGCCGTTCCATAACCCCTCACCCAAAGGGGCGCTTCCTGCTCTCTTCAGTGAGTTATAACCACAGCCTTCACCTCACCTTTTGGCATCTTTGTTGGAGGACAGGATACAAGACTCTGAAAGTGATCCTTCTGGAAGGCACACACCTGCTCCTGTTGTTGGTGTCGGGTGGAAGAAGCTGGCCTTGAACTCCTAGCCCTCCTGCTTCCTCCTCCCCCAGTGCCGGGACTGTGGCATCCAGCACTATGTCTCCTTTAGAACAGACAGTTGCTAACACCCCCATTTTCTACATAACAAACTTTTTTTTTCAGTAACAATCATGAAGTCAGATGAACAAGATGGACAGAAGAAACACAGACAATGGAGTTTTTACATGTAAATGTATGTACATATATGCATGCTAGTAAAAATACATATATTAAGATACAAAATGGAAATCGACAATGGATTTTTAGTTAGTTTATCCATTATAATGCATTTCTGGAATTAAAATTTTTAAATGAGTCCTTAGAGTTGGTATATTAGAATCATGAATAATAGTACAATATAAAAACAATGGGACAACTAAGTTTTCATTTTAAACATGAATATCCAGTGGAAAATATTATGAATCAACTGAAATTTATATTTGCCAAAGAAAAATGTGACAGCTCAAATCATATTTCACTGTGCTAAATTTCAATCACAATTAAAATGGTGAAGTAGTCACATATTTTTTAAAAATGCTGTTTTAGGGCCTGTGTGATGGCTCAGTGTGTATAAGTATTTGCTGCCACTCCTGAAGACCTGCATCCCATCCCCAGGAACCACATGGTGGAAGGGGAGAACCCACTTCTACAAGTCTGACCTTCACAGGCACACTGTCACATGCATGCATGCTTGTCAAATCTCCCATCACCGTCAACACAAGTGCTCACGCACACACACACATGCACATGTGCAAGCACACACACACACACACATGCACATGTGCAAGCACACACACACACGCACATATGCAAGCACACACACACAAGCACATGCACGCACACACATGCACATGCACACACACAAGCACATGCACACACACACGCACATGTGCAAGCACGCACACACACATGCACATGCACACACACATGCACATGTGCAAGCACACACACACACACATGCACATGTGCAAGCACACACATGCACATGTGCAAGCACACACACACACAAGCACATGCACACACACATGCACATGCACACACACACACATGTGCAAGCACACACACAAGCATACACATACAAATGCACGCACAAGCACACACCCAGGAACATACACGCAAAAAATTTTTTTTGAAGATAGAAATTCGCTAACTCTTGTTCTGATTCTTTGTCTTTGCAAACTGCCTTGCTAGGAGTGTCAATTTCTAATCCATAACTTAAATGTGGGGCTATGAAACTCCCTTGGGAGTGGAGACACAAAGCCAGCTTAAAGGATTCCAGACAATGACAACCCGATTCTTGAAACAAAAGTCCGTGGCTGAGCAAAACTGGGAATTCTCTATATAAACTTCCGTGTAGAACAAAAATAGAAGACAACTAACAAAATATGATAATTTGAAATTGCACGTGCTGGTGAATATAACAGCTGGTCAAGCCGTGGCTAAGATGGGCAGAAGTTGCACGTACAGTATTTCATCACTGACTGTATCTAGAGCTGATGGCCCCTGTATGATAATGAAGATACGTCAATAATATGATCATCTCAGAGCCATTACTTTAACTTGGCTTTATTATTGTTTTTGAATGCCCCAGGGAAAGCCCACTCTCTCTGCTTCCCTGGGATGTGATCTCTCCCACAACCCCACTCTTGTTTTACTGCTGCATAAAATACCTGGCCCTTGGAGCCCCATTGTTCCTTCACGTTTATAGCAGGAAAAGGATTCGGGGCTTAGCAGCATCAGAGAGCAAGTCTTCCTTCCTTTCTTCTCTGTTTTCTGTTTTGTTGGGGGACAAGGGATGTGCTGGGGATTGAATCCAGTGCCTCTGCCTGCTAAGCAAGGCCCCTCCTGCTGTGCTGTTCCCTTAACACCCCCTCCACATCCCACCATTTTTATTGCTACAAAGTCTTTCAATATATCCCTGGCATGCAGGAGGGTGTCTTTCAAGGCTGGACTGTGTCTCTTCTCCAGAGAAGGGTGTTTTGGCAGTTGAGGGTGGGGATGGGGGGAAGATATGTCAATAATATTTAAAACACTCCTTGCTGCCATCATTCTTTCAATTTACTCTCTTTCACCAGAGCTTCTGGAACTAGTTCCCTCAGAGGCGTCTCACTGTCACGAGGCTGAAGGCTTTTCTCACCACCTCTGATGCCTTGGTCTGGGCTGATGGTTCTCGAGCTCAGTCTTTGCACCCAAAACACTTAGGAACTTGCTGGAAAGCATGTCATCGGCCCCCTGAAGAATTACTCTGACACTCCAAGAATATCTTCATCACCCTCCAGCTGTCCCTGGTGCACGCTAACGTCAGATTTACCACAGCCTTCTTGGTGTGCACTAATTTTCTTCTCAGTGTTTTGAAAATATAATTTCATAGGCTTTCAGCATCCATTCTTCTTTGTGAAAAAGTCCGTGTCATTGCATTCAATTAAAGCACATAAAATAGCTAGTGTTCTTCTGTTTTACTGTAGTAAACTTATAAATAATTAAATTCATCAATCTTCAGTGTACAGTTCAGTGAATTTGGGTAAATGTACAGCAGCGCACATCGTAATCAAGATATGAAACATTTCCAGAACCCCGAAGTCTACTGTCCGAACGCTATAAACTCTGTAACCTCTTCCTGTGTCTGGTACCTGGGAACCTGCTGTTTGCCACTCTAAACTAGTTCAATTGTCTAGAATTTCAGATACCTGGAATCATAGAGCGGGTGCTCTTTTATATCTTCTGCCTTTTATTTAGCATAGTGCTTCTGAGAATCATTCATGTCATCGTATTTGCTGGTAGTTTTGTTCCCTTTTTATTGCAGAGTAGTATTCCGCTGTTTAGAGAAGCCATGTTCTGGTCGATGGATAACTGCGCTAATACATTCTGTGTGGTTGTGTGGCTACTTACGGAGGAAGGGCAGTTAGCACAACAGCCAACCATTCATAGAAGTAGCAAAGGTCTACACCATTATTTTTCTATCTGCAATTAAGCTACATTCCATACGGCTTAGCCAGTAGATAATTTGGTATCTTAGAGTTTTAAGATTTTTCTTTTGTGTTTCTGTGTTTCTACTACACTGTATTTCTATTTTGATTTGGTTTCTTTTATTTATTTGTTGTAATATAGCTTTTTCCTCTAGGCCTGACATGTTTATCAGCTGTGAGGGAGCAGAGGTGACCTGGTCCTATAATCAGCGCAGTGAAATACACCAAATCATACAGTGAAAGCTATAGTTACAGTGCTGTTATACTCCCTAGTCACAGGACTCTTACCTGGGATTCATGCCAGCACTCTCTCTGCTACAAGTGACCTTGGGAAGTGCTCAATTATAATGAGGTAGATAGGTGAGAGAAGATGAGATTTCATGACTGTCTTAGTTAGGTTTCTATTGCTGTGATGAAACACCACAACCAAAGCCAGCTGGGGACAAAAGGACTTCTTCAGTCTATGCTTCCACATCATCAAAGGAAGTCAATATAGAAATTCAAACAGTTCAGGAACCCGGAGGCAGGAGCTGATGCAGAGTCCATGGAGGGGTGCTGCTTATTGGCTTGCTCCTCATGGCTTGCTCAGACTGCTTTTTTTTTTTTTTTTTTAAATAAAACTTGAGACTACCAGGCCAAGGGTGGAGCCATCCCCAATGAGCTGATTTCTTCCCCTTCAAGCACTAATTAGGAAAATGATCCAAGGGCCTGCCTACAGTCAGATCTTATGGAGGCATTTTCTCAGCTAAGGTTCCCTCCTCTCAGTTGACAATAGCTCTCTCAAGCTGACATAAAACTAGCCAGTACAAGAACCCAGCTTGCATGTAGTCATTACTCGTGATGGAGTGAGACTTTGCAGTGATGTAGATATTTGGAGAACACAACTCCCCTGTCAGTAACCCCTAACCCCTCCTCTGTAAATAACTCCAATAAACTTATTACTTCTGCAAACTGAACTTGGTTGATGTTTTTCCTTTGGTCTGCCATTGGTACCTGTGTTAGTTACTTTTCCATTGTTGTGTTAAGACACCACAACCAAGACAACTGATAGAAGGAAGGTTGTACTTGGGTTTATGATTCCAGAAGGTTGTTGGCAGAACAGAGGCATCAAGAATGGCACCTGGAGTAGCTACTGAGACTTCACCATCTTGAACTGCAAGCACAAAGCGGGGAGAGAAAAACTCAAAATGGCATGAGTCTTTTAAACTAGCCAGTCTCTATTGACACACTTCCTCCAGCAAGGCCATACCTCCTGAACCTCACCAAACCGTTCCACCAACTAGGGACCAAACATTCAAATGTTCAAGACTATGGGGGACATATCATTCAAATCACCACAGAGCCCAATCGACGGTGAATAAATGTTTGGTCACATATCCTCAGGAAAAGCCACACACCACTGAATTCATTATGAAGTCAATATTTAAGGACTCATCTTTCTTCAGTGTTTTTTACCTTTCCCCTTCACTTTCTTTCACTGCAGTTCCTCCAGATATAAAGTATAACCTTGCTCTTCATTTTCCATCCCTGAGCTGTGGGTTATGTGGTTTCTATATTTATTTATTTTGGAGCAGGGTCTCACCAGACAGCCTTGGCTGACAAAAACTGCCTATGTAGACCAGGGTAGCCTCAGACACTAGAGATTCGCCTGCCTCTGCCTCGTGAGTACTAGGAGCAAAAGTGTGTCACCCACCAAGGTAATATATGCAATTTTTTTTTAGTTATGTTATTTCCTGTTCAGAAAATCTAAATTGCTATTTAATTCATTTACTAAATTTTCTCAGTGTTAACTGCTAAAATTTTTGGAATGTTCCAGTTGCTTGTTGCTGCATAACAAATTATCTGAAACTTAACAGCTTAAAATGCGTATTGCATTTTGCTCAGAAGTTCTGTGATTAGAAGCTCATCACACTCAGCAGCACAGTGAAAGGCTCTGCCTTAGAGTCGCTCCTGCTCTCCCTATTGAAGAGCGGCTGCAGCTGGAATGACAGAGGCCAGGAGAGGCTGGGGAAGGGCCAGATACCTCTGTTTCTTTATGCAGTCCCAGGTCTTATACATGCAAAGGCAAGTTTTGACTTCTGAAACTGAAAGCCACTAGCAGAGAGATCCTTGTATGGCAGTGTGTGGCTCCAGTGCAAACTGTCCAGTAAGCAAAGCAGACTAGCCCCACATTTCTGATCTAATACAAGTTGCACAGTATCACATCTAACCATTGCTGATGCTGGCATTTCATCAACACGTGCTCTCCTCTGGAGGTCATCTGACATCACTGTTGAGGTAAATAAAAGCATATGGCTTTCTTATGGAGGAATGAGGATTCCTTTATGAACTTGGAGAAGCCTATGAGGGAGTGGGCAAAGTTGGAGTCTTTCGGTCACATCGGTCACAGACGCAATGAATTCATGATAGAAAAGGTTTGCCAGTGTACGTCTGCAGTCTGAAGGGGCCCCTGTGAGTCCAGAGGACTCTAGTTACATTCTCTGTTCAACGGCCTTTCCATCCTCATTGGCTGGACACGCAGATTCTAGAAGGATAAGAACTCTAAATGTTTGCCTTCCTAACCAGATTTCTAATGGCTTAGTGGAAGCAGCATGCTACCCAGCCAAGACCACATCCAGGCCACAGTGTTTGCCAAACCCCGGGGTTACCTCAGAAAAGTCTTGAAGAGGGCAATCAGCACAAGGCTCATGGCAGAGCCAGGAACTAGGAGAGCTGAGGAATTCGCTCACATCACAACTGCAGAGACCTCAGCGTGCAGGTGTGTGAGCTATGGCCCGGAGATCTTAAGGAAACCTAATGCAGGGAACAAATAGAGAGACTGCAGTAGAGCTGCCGTTCTGCTCACTTTCCTCCCATCCCCTCCTCTTGATGCTTATGCAAAGGGAACTGCTCTCAGACTTCTGTTCAAAGGGTCCTCTCAAATGGAGGCTTGGAAGGTTCCATTTTTATACAGCTGCTCACATGTATCAGCATTGTCTCACTGTATAACATAAATGATAACTCTCCACCCACTCTGCATTCTCTAAGGTCCAGTTAACCGCCCCCCGCCCCCTCTTCTATGAGCCATCTCCGTCTCTCTGTTCATTCTGGCCTCCCTACCCCCAACCTCCAGTTCGTGGTGTATTCCTCTCTCTACATAGCACAGGTGGTCCAGGATGTTTTCTGGAAACCTTATTCTTTCCTAGTATTCTTGTAAACGTTCTGAGGTTTGGGGTCTCTCGCCAGATCACGGAATTTTTAAGTCCAGAAATGTGCATCACACATTTTTATTTTAATAATTTATAACTTCCAGCATCGAATGAGGACGGCACTGGGCCTCCATCAATATTCGTGGGTTAATAGCTATTTGCTCACTGTTCTTATCTGGGCGCCTACACGATTTACCGCACACTCTGATACTGGGATGCTCTGGAAAATGAAGGACCCTTGAGGAAGTGATGCAGCCTCCTCCTGGTTCTGTTTCCCACCTGCAATATGAAGATAACAACCCCTTCAGTCTCTGCTCTGGGACATGAGAAGATAGCTGCTGTTTTCTGCATCGTGTGACATCAATATCTTTATATACAATCTTAGTGTAAGCTCTCAGCCCAGGTATGTTTCACTTTATACAAATAACACATTTGCATAAGAAAGGATGAAACAGAAGCTTCATTTTTAAGATTTTATTTTTCAGTATGCGGACATGTGTGGTTTGTACACACATGCACATGTGCACAAGGAGGCCAAGAAAGGACACTGATCCTTGTGAGATGCCCAACATGATTGCTGGAAAGCCATCTCAAGCCTTATTCGGGAAGATACACTCTTAACCACTGAGCCAGAAAGGTGGGTTGTCGCCCAGTGAGTTATTTTTAATTTCATCACTTAAAGACTGATATGGGTATGTCAGTCATCGAATTATACATGGGGAAGAAAGGAAGAAAGAAAGAAAGAAAGAAAGAAAGAAAGAAAGAAAGAAAGAAAGAAAGAAAGAAAGAAAGAAAGAAAGAAAGAAAGAAGGGAGGGAGGGAGGGAGGGAGGGAGGGAGGGAGGGAGGGAGGGAGGAGAGAGAAGAAAGAAAGAAAGAAAGAAAGAAAGAAAGAAAGAAAGAAAGAAAGAAAGAAAGAAAGAAAGAAAGAAAGAAAGAAAGAAAGAAAGGGAGAAAGGAAAAGAGAGAGAAAGGAAGGGAAAGAGGAAGAAAGAGAGAGGTATATAGAGATAGAGACAGAGAGAGAAGGAGGGAAAGAGAGAGAAGAAAGATCTTGATCTTGGCTTGAAATGAAGACTCTGCCGTGGCGTGCACATGTTTGCCTTTGCCTTGTCTAACCTTCTGTAGTCCACATTTTGACTCCAGAGCCCTGGGACCCAGAATGCTCACCTAGGTTCCCATCACCACGTCTCAGAATATCCTGTTACAGTGGTGGCTTTATGAATTCTATGACTTCATTCGAGGGCATGAGGAGTCACAGGTTGGCATCATTCGGTCACCGAGGCGTTGCCTTCGTACTTCTCATCCTAAATGAGGAGTCGCCCAAAGCCTCTGCTTCTAACCCATGGCCTTCAGCTCTGTGAGCATCCCCTGGACGCCATTCTACCTCTGCGGCTTCTCTCCTGCGGGGCAGCGCAGCTCAGTTCCCAGCACTTGGGGATTCTGGGAAAGAAAACTTCCCGCCTGTGCTGTGCTGCGCTCCCTTTGAAGCATTCCCTTTCTCCGTGTCTACTGGAAGGCTTGCGCTGCTTGTTTTTCACCGGTCGGAGGTTTCTTCTGCCGTCTACTCTGAAATTCTAGTTCTTGAATCTTCTAAGGCTCAACTAGGCCAATTATCTTTTTTTCTTCCTCTCTTGCGCTCTCTGCACAGTACATAAATATTCCTAGTTTGTTTTCTTTCTCTTACATTGTGCTTCACTTTATTTGATTAGTCTATATTTTTCTTCTCTCTGTCATGAGTTCAGGGCCAACCTGGGCTAGGTAAAACAGTCCCCCCCCCCAAAAAAAATCATAGTAACATTTTTAGAAAACAGCCTAAACATCATGAAATACTGATGAATAACTGCCCCTAATTGAGTGCTCCTAGACAGTTAGTCCCTTCTAGTCATGGGTCTTCAAGCTGGCCACAGTTGAGATGGGCGAGGTGAGCCAATAGGCTCCTGATTGGTTGAAGAAACATCAACAGTGTGACTGGCCATTGCAATAAAAGTCCTGCTTTGTCAGGAGACCCTGGCACTGGTCTCCTACTGGGTGACTAAGTAAAATCAAATAAGATACTTTCTTTTTAAATTAGCAACTCACTACATTGACCAGGCTGGCTTCGAACTCAGAGATCTACCTGTTTTTGCATCCCGAGTGCTGGAATGAAATACTCGTATCTCCATGCTCGTCCTAGGACAAGTAATTGGGGAGAGCAAAAGTTAACTGCTATAGTTTCAGCCTCTCTGGAACACTGCTTGAGTTTTAAGGCAGAAAATGCCCATTCAGGATCTAATACCAAACCCACCCTCACCAAAGCCTGCATTCAGCAGTTTACACATTAATAAAGGTGGTAGATTGCTAATCCTTCCAAGTTTGTCACCTGAGTTTTCACTGAGAAATATGCAGCATGACATAATTTAATTCCTCTGCTAAAAGAATTTAAATCACCATGGAAGACAGGGAAGATTTTAATACTAAGTAAAAACCTGTATTGTCCTACAGGTAAGCTTCATTCAAAAGCCAGATTCAATTCCCATTAGTTTAGACACAGATGTCAGCTCAGAGGCTGACAATCATGTTACAAAAAGTTTTGCTAGATTGGGTACTTTATTTTAAGCCCTCCAGGATGGATGGAAGCTTTCTCTGAATGCACTGTGGATAAAGACAGCTGCCAGACGAGGATCTTGCTTACCACACCAGCATTCCTGGCCGCCACCCTCACCATTAATCCTTTAGCCTGTGGTGTACACAAGGCTTCGTCCAGTCAGATCTCTGGACGCCCCTAGAAATAGGTCGTCTGAAATAAACATCAACTTCGCTTCAAAAAGATTCTATGCCTATGCAGTCATAATCCAATAAAAGAGTCCTTTGGGGAAACAGAACATGTAAACAGCGGAGCCCGAGTCTCCCTCCCATCCTGTTCCTTCCCTCCCGGGGGCAGTGACATCTCTGACCTCTGTTAAGTCATCAGCGCTCTGCTTTCTAAACTGGGTTTAGGCAAGGTCTTTCCCTCTCTCCCTTGGCTGCCATCTCTCCTCCCTCTAGCATAGTATTTATTTGAGACAAACATGGCTTAAATCCTATATACAGCAGCCTGTTCCATCGTCTGATAAAACATTTAACTAGAATGCATCTCTAAAGCAGGTTAGTGAGGATGGGATTGGGAGGAATGCAAGGGTGCAGAGGAAACTGATATTTAGTGAGCAATTTCCATGCACCGTTGCCCTATTGTTTTATATGCAGGATGTAGTTTAATCCTCATAACAATTATCTGAGAGATCTGTTATTTTCTCTCTCTAAATAGGAAATCCAAAGCTCAGAGTTTCATCAGTGGGCTCTGGGGCTCTGGCTCTGGGCTCTGGGACTGGGCTCTGTGCTGGCAATCATTAGAGACAGAGTTAGAACCAACTAAGCCAAGCAGTCTCTAAAGTCCACATCCCCAGCACCTGCCACAACACATCTCCATGACTGAGGCTGAGTAAGAAGAGAATGAGAGACGTTTACTGAATTGCAAGGTGAGTGAGAAAATATTTTCATGAATCAATCAATGGTCTCGTAAGAGCTAACATCCAGGAGGAGTAATGGGGACCCACAGGAGGAAGCAGTGGCTTCACTGACCCCTAATGGATTTCAGCCTAGGAGAGAAGGGCAGCTTCTTGTGTCCAGAGACTTGTCCACAATTGAATACAAGCTCAACTGCAAGACCCAGGGAGATGGGTGGAGGGTTAGAGCACTTACCGCTCTTCCAGAGGATCCAAGTTTAGTTCCCAACATCCATATCAAGTAGCTCACAACTGCCTGAAACAGCCTAGGAGGTCTGATGGCCTCTTCTGGCCTCCACACTTACACACACACACACACACACACACACAAGTGCGCGCACACACACACATGCACAATTGACAATAAACTGGGCATGGTAGCACACACCTTTAATCCCAGTGCTCAGAGACAGAAGCAGGCATATCTCTGTGAATTCCAGGCCAGCCTGATCTACATAGGAAATTCTGGGCAAGTCAGGGATACACAATAAGTGGATGCCTGTCTCAAAAATGTCTCAAAAATAAATAAATAAATACATGAATAAATAAATAAACTCCATTACATTTCTGAGATTTTTGGCCCAGTATGGACTGGATAAAGAGAAACTAAATTAAAGAAGGAAGAATTTATTTTAAAATTAGTGGCAAAATCACAATGAAATATCACTTTCTATCACTAGGATGATTATTAAAAAAAAATAACAATAGTAAGAGCAAGTGTTGGCAAAGTTATAGAGAAAGTGGAACCATCGCACATCACGGGTGGTAGAGCAAATGGCTAAACATCCTGGCTTTACAATTAAATGGCTTACAATCCTGCGCTTTCATTACTTGACACATGTCTGGGAGAAATGGAAACCTGCTATCAGCACAAGAACTTATACATGACAATTTTCACAGAATCCGTTATCAGCTAGAAAAGAGAAACAACCCGGATGTCATCACTGGTGAAAGCATGAAGGAATGGCGTATACCCATACAACGGAACACTAGTCAGCCACCAAACCGGTAATGGTACGTGTTACAGCATGGATGAACCATGAAAACATGCTCAGCGAAAAGGCCAGACACAAGATCATGTGTGATGGGATTCCTTTAAACAAGCAGATCTATACAGTAGATCAGTGAGTGATCACTCAGAGCTTGGAGCTGGGGAGAAGAGAAGCAGCTACTAGTGAGTGTGGAAATTCCTTTTAAGTACAAAACTAGTCTGAAGTTAGACTGTAGGAGCAGGACTGGGGAGATGGCTCAGTGGTTGAGGATATGCTGCTATTGCGGAGGATTGGAGTTCTGTTCACAGTACACATGTTGGGCAGCTCACAGCCGCCTCTAACTCCAGCTACAGGCAATCCAACGCCCTCTTCTGGCCACCCTGGGCCCTGCACACAAGTAGCATGCATATTCATACACACACACACACAAATAAAAATTTAAATACAATTTAAATACAATACATCCTTTTAGAACAATAAAAAATAAAATCTGATTATAGTGTTAAAACTTATCAAGAGCAGACTGCCTGACAGGCCTTTATAACTATGCCTGGCAGCCTTAAGCAGGAAAATGACGGCCAAGGAGAACCTCTGGCTAGAGCGCCTTGGCAGTAGCCCTGCTGTTGTGGATACTTTCCAACCACTCTGAGGATACTAAGCAATGCAGAGGACCACTACGGCTAAGGCTGAAGACATGCTCTAGTCATGCAGCCTGCACTGGCCTTAGAAGCAGCACCCCAAATTAAACAGGCCTTGGTAAACACAACCCCACCTCCCTGCAGCTATTCTCACCTCAGCCAGAGGGAGAGTACTTCTGGTGATCCAGCAGAAAGAAGGCTTGTGATTGGCAAAAGCTGCAAACAGCTTTTCCACAACTTCCTCCTGGCTATGGAACGTCTGCTCAGAGTCACCTAGGAAACATCTTCCTGAGCTGTGCCTTGGTATTGCAACTTGGACTCATTAAAATGTTTCTCTAGAAAGGTCTTTTCTTGCTCACTTTTGATCTTGATTGTTAGTTGGGCTGGTAAGATAAAGAAACAATGGCAGAAGCATCTGTGCAATGGTTAGTGGCATGAGGCTGCAGGCATTATAAATGGCGGGGGCAGAAGCAACAGCAGCAGAGAACGGTTGAAGAATTCCAAAGCACAGAGGAGGTAGAGGGGAGAGGCAGCAACGATGAAGAGCTGAACCTTAGTTACTAGAAGAGTCAAGAGAACTGTCAAACTTTAAGGACTGAGAATTCAGACACCTTGAGGTCAAGGACTGCAACAGTAATCTCTATGAAGAGCCAAGGATTCTGGCATCCTAAGCCAGAGAGCTTACAGTAGAAACTTAGGGTCTCCGTATCCATGCATACTCAAGAACGTAACGCTAGCAGGCGTTGCCAGCTGCTGCTGCTGCGCTGCTGCTGCTGCTGCTTCTGGAAGCTGGAGGTTCCACTAGTGTTCAAGTCCAGGGCCATCAGTGGCTAAAGCTCAGAGGAGCAAGGCTCCAGTTGAGTACCTAGAGGCCCAAGTCTCTAACTTCTAACGCCTAGAACAATAAGCTGTCAAGGCTTTGGACTGTAAACCTCTGGGTCCACCAGTCCAGTCCTTAAATTTTGAGCATTCAAAGGCTTGGGATTGCCAGCAGTAAAGGACTTTCTCTTACCTACTAGTAATTTTTATCTGGGCAGAACAAAAGGCCCCCAGCACGCTGATCGGTAACAGTCGGCCCTGCGAATAATACGGAGGAGGTACACAGACGGTTCCATCGCTTCCTCTCTTTGGTCTCTTGAACACATAGCAGGGGTGGAGGCACCGATGCAAAAGAGGATTTGCAGGTGCATCCAAGTGGGGGCCACGGGGACGGTTTGTGAGTGGGACTAGTTATTTCTGCTTTGGCCAGGTTATTGCCAGATGATTCCTTTGTCTAAGAGCACTGGATAAATTAATTGATCCCTTCCTCAGACTGTCCCACATCCTTTCTTTCTGTTCTTGAGTTCCGTTTGAAACTCTAAATCTTTGTTCCATCTGGGTAACAGGGATGATGTAGGGCAGGCTGAGAGAGGGTCTGGCCCTCTTGCCATAGCTCATTTCATTTCGTGTTCCCTTTCTATCTGGCTTTTCTTAATAGCCTTGAGATGAATTTCCTTTTAGCCTTGCTCTGGCCCTGTGGAAGCAAAGAGCTGAGTTATTAAGCACAAATATGAGCGTTTATTTATCTGACTTTCATCAAGATAACAGATCTATATAAAATGGTGGAACATCAAAAATAGCCCGCATATATATTTTTTTAAATGTTTTATTTAATGTTTTTTTCCAAGCCTTTGCTCATAATCTACCAAGATGGTAAATTAATTTGCTAATTGACATTGTCACCTGGAGTCCTTTAGAGAACTAGGGGGCAGATGGGAGAGGTGGATTTTAAGAAAATCTCACCATGGATTTAAAAAAAAATCAACACATTATCAACCTCACCGGTAAAAAGCACGGGTGAGGGAATGGCCATCAGTGGATTTAACAGCAGCCACAGCACCATTTGCCAGAAATTCACTTCCCATCTGAATTATTTTAAATAAGGCCTCACATGTAAGGGTAAGAAACAAAAAAAAAAAAAAAAAAAGAGTCCTCTGCTCAGTCCCCATTAATTTCCCAGCCAGTAACTTTGAAATAGCATAAAATGTGCAGGTTGGCAGCACAAGCTCACTCAACCAGGGAGAAAATGGGCCATTTCTCTTTGGTGTCCAACTGAAGCCCCCACTTAAGAGCCCCTGGTTCTTTAAGGGTCTTTTAACTGTGGCATTTCTTGATTTTAACTGGGCAGAAGCCGCTCCCCAGGATCCAGGGAAATGTGAGTGAATTGGGTTTTTTCTGCATTACAAGGGAATTATCCAGGCCCCCAAGTGGCAACCTGCCCAGATTGTGTTTAAGCCTGTGTGGCACCAGCTGAGAGGAAGACGAGGCACATGTGTGGCTTTTGTGTCATTGGCAACTCAGAAATGCTGAGGAAGTAAAGGAAAGAAATGTGTCTATAGGTTTTGCAGCCCATTAAAGAAAGGGCTTTGCCTTGTCTGTCTGCCCCGCCCCGGCCCCGGTCCCGGCCCCGGTCCCGGTCCAGGCCCCGACCCCTGCTCCTGCATACAGGGGCTGAGGATTCCCGAGGCCATTTGGTTGCTTCTCACATTCAGGAAGGGCTTCAGCTCTTGGCATTTGATGTCAGCATCAGAGTCAGCCATCCACCCAGTCGCTGAAACATACACCATCAGAAAGAGGACGATGTTGATAGTAAAACCCTCATCTGTCCAGTGTGCTTCCTGTGGTCCTGGACGCTCACGCCTGGCATCTCGTCATTATTGCATGAATGACCCAAATGCATTGCAGCAGCCAATGTAAATAACACTTGAAATTCACCACACAACCAGGTAAAGTAGCACAACATGTCTGTAATCCCAGCAATTGGGTAGCTAAGGCAGGATGGTGAGTTAGAAGCCAGATGGGCCACATAGGGAGTGCAGGCTAGTGTGAACTATATAGTGAGACCTTGTCACAAATAAAACAAAATACAAGGCTAAAGTGAGCTCCGTGGAAGACCATTTGGCTAGCGTGCACAAGGCCTGGCGTCTGATCCCTGGCACAAGGGGGGGGTGGGGGGGCGTTAAAAACACTTTCGAATTTTTTTTTCTACTTTAAATAGTAAAAGCCTCAAAATAAATTTTAAAAAGGGCTCTCTCAACTTCTCAGAAACCTATCCGATGGACTGGTTGAACTGTTAATGACGAAAGGCTACATTTTTAATTCACTTTGATTAATAATCAAATTAATAAAGAGGTGTTTAAATGGCAGAGTTGGTTTTGTTGTTACGGTTGTTTTGTTTTTTAATCTGTAAACTGGTCCTAGTGGCACAGGCCTGTGATCCTGGCACTTGGAAGACTATGTCTCAAAACTAATAGCAAATTAAATAAGTAAATAAGAGTAAGAATTCCTAATTAGTAAGTCCAGCCAGCACACGCCCCTGTGCCTTAGGGTGAGTGTTCTTTTGAATTCACAACAGCCCATAAGGTAAGGATTATTATCCAGCTCTTACCTATATGCAGAAAATTAGCATTGGTCTAGAAAATCATTCAGCTAATAGAACACTTAACATTTGAACCCCAGTCTGTTCCTCCTCAAAGCCATGTTCTTAGCCAAACCACAGGATCACTAAACAGAAGTTACGAGTTTTATAAGAAAGAGAAAAGACACCTTTAGAAGCATCTCCCCACCACGATCAGGCCAATAAGCCCAAAATGTCAAATTCTACTCTCTGGGCCTCCAGTTCTAGCTGTGGCTGATCAGCCTCCATCAGCCAGCACAGGCTTCCTGCAGAGAGACGACCGATCATAGCACAGACCATGGGCCTGCTTTAGACAAGCTAAACTCCAGGGCAGACCATGCCCAGCCCTGGGGAGGTTTGACACTCCCAGAAGCCCACACATCACTGTTCCATTAACACTTGATTCGCAGAGGCTATCCTTTCATTTATGGTTGGGATTGCTTTGCTGTTTCTCTGTGTGCTCAGTGTGTATGTGTGTGTGTGTGTGTGTGTGTGTGTGTGTAGTTTCAGAAATGAACCACCAACAATTTTTTTTTTTTTTTGAGAGAACTGGGAACTTACTATGTAGACCAGGCTGGCCTCAAACTCACAGAGTTGACCTGCCTCTACATACCAAGTGCTGGACTCAACACTTGTGCCCAGCCTAACAATTTTTGTCTAGGAATGGACACATTGTCCAAACCAGGAACAAACCTTCCTACAGAAGATATCTTATTCTCTATAAAAGGGACATTTAAATAAGTACCCTAGGTACATGAGAATATTGCAAAAGTACAAAACTATACAGTGGAAAGCAAGCCTTTCCCGCCCACCTTCCCACCCTCTGTCCCTCTTCCCCCTCTAGGTCTCTGCCTGGAGGCAGCCACTATCTCTACTGTGGACCTATTCCCAGGAGAAGCATTGAGTTTATCCATTTAACAGGCAATATTCCACTCATTCTTTTTTGTTGTTGTTTTCTTAAACAACAAAAAACATTTTATTTTATATAAAATACATTTTATATAAAATATATAATAAAATACATATAAAAATATATACGGATGTTTTGCCTCAATGTTTGTTTGAGTACCTCTTGCATATCTGGTGGTGAGCACCACTGGCCTACAGAGGCCAGGAGTGGGTGTTGGAGCCTATTCTGGCTAGTTTTATGTCAACTTGACACAAGCTGAAGTCATCTGAGAGGAGAGAACCTCCATAAGATCCAGCTGTAGGCAGGCCTGTAGGACATTTCTTCATTAGTAATTGATGTCAGAGGGCCCAGCCCGTTGTGGGTGGTGCCATCCCTGGGCTGGTGGTCCTGGGTTCTATAAGAAAGCAGGCTGAGCAAGCCATGGGGAGCAAGCCAGTAAGCAGCACCCCTCTATGGCCTCTGATCAGCTCCTGCCTCCAGGTTCCTGCCTTGCTTGAATTCATGTCCTGACCTCCTTCGATGATGAACAGTGATGTGGAAGCGTAAGCCAAATAAACCCTTTCCTCCCCAATTTGCTTTTTGGCTATGGTGTTTCCTCGCAGTGATAGAAACCCTAATGAAAACAGATCACCCGGTGCTGAAGTTCCAGGTAGTTGCCATCTGCCTGACATGGGTGCTGGAGCAGTATGCACTCTTAACTGCTGAGCCATCTCTCCTGTCTCTGGGTTGTCTCTTATACTTTGCTGTTGTGAATAATACCACAGGGACTGCCTTTTCACCTGTAATAATTTACAAAGCCAAGTCTCTAATATTAACTCTACAAATGGAGTTACTCTGTTGCATTTAATCTGCCCTTCCGGGAAGTACCCATCACCAACAGTGTGCGTGCTTCCCAGTGTCCTCACTTGTACAGTGTGCCCCAGATTTTCTATCCATGTCAGTCAGTTAGAGTTCTTTATTCTAAAGATATCTGCAGCTTTTCATGTTTTCAAGGAATGTTTTCTTTTCCATAAGCTAGCTTTATAATCTCTATTGCCTGTGTTTCTAATAGGTGTGTGATGCCTTTTCATGGTAATATGTAGCAATTCTTTCTAATGTGTTAGAGATAGACCCTATTCAGTAGATGGTATTTTTCTCAACTCTTGCTTATCGTTTAACTTCATTGTTTCTTGGCAGGCAAAATATTTTCATTTTATACATTAAAAATCATCACTCCTTTCTTTTATGACCTCTGGGATTAGCATCAAACTTTCAAAGCCCTTTTCCACATTGACATTATATAAAACTCTTATGTTTTTGTCTAGCATTTTATGACTTTATGGTTTACGTTTAAATCTTTGATCCATCTGGAATATATCAGATTCAAGGAACAGTTCTTAGTTTTTAGTTTTCTAAATGACTGCCAAGTTGACCAAAAACCCATTTTGTATTTTATGTTTTTAAGATAATTTCTGGGAACACAGTTAGGAAATCTGGAAATTGGTGTTACCTAGACTCCAACCCTTCAGAAAACTTGTTCTTCATAGTTTATGAAAAACACTCTCATTGCCTGGTAGAAAGTCCAGTGGGAGCTGGAGACGTGGCTCACAGTGAAGAGCACTTACTGCTCTTACAGAGAACCCTGGGGCTTGTTTTTCAGCATCCATATTGAGGCTCAAAACTATAACTGTAACTCCAGTTATGGGGGATCTGATTCCCACTTCACATCTCTGCAGAAACCAAGTACACATGTGGTGTATGTACACACACACACACACACACACACACAAAGTGCATCCTCACAGTCAAAAGAAAAAAGCTGGAATGAGTAGTGTGTGTATGAAAGAGAAGCCAAATTCTGAGTAAACAACCTTTGTAAGGCCTAATCCACACAAAAGGGTGGAGGGACAGGAGAAAGTGTTACTTTAATAAGAGTAATAAAAATTACAAAAATAAAATTATGTAAAGTGAATATTTATTTGAAATAAAGGGATGGACTATAATAAATGTTCAAATTTTGGAGATACGAGAGATGGTTCAATCAGTAAAGCAGCTGCATAAACAGCAAGATGAGGACCAGAGTTGGTGTCTCCAGAAGCCACTAAACGCAGGGCAATTCCCATGCTCAGAGGCAGAGACAGGAGCCCTGGAGCAAGCTGGCTAGCTACCCAAGCCGTACAGGTGAGCTCTGCATTCAGTTGGTAGACTCTGGATCAATGAATAAGGTGGAGAGTTCTCAAGAGAAACTCCCAATGTCAACCTCAAGCACCCCCACACGGCACATACGTGCTAACACACACACACACACACACACACACACACACACACACACACAAAAGAAAAGAAAAGAAAAGAAAAGAAAAAGAAAATCATTCTGCAAACAGAAAAAAAATGCAATTTTTTGTTTGTTTTGAGACAAGGTTTCTTTGTCTGGAATTCACTCTGTAGACCAGGCTGGCCTCGAACTTAGAGATCTGCCTGCCTCTACCGCCCAAGAACTGGGATTAAAGGTGTGCACCATCATCGCCTGACTTAAAACAACGTAATATTAATAAAAGCAATAATGTTTTATAACTTGCCAGATACAGACAATTGATTGACAACAAAGTTTTCTTTACATTTTCTTTGCTTGTCACTTCCTATGACAACCATTCTACAATATTACTTTCCATGGAGGAAACAGGTATCTCCACATTTCCTTGAATGCCATTTGTCAATTTTAATTCTATTAAAGATGATTTAGAAAGGTTTCCCTCAGCATCACAGTATGCTCTGAGACTTGTCATGTAACTTAAAGGATTTGTGTCACACTTTGAGCGCTGTTAACAGGTTTCTTTTGTACATGAGCTGTAAGATCCATTTCCATTTGTTTTTCTAAGTGACTAATTTTCAGTTCTCTTTGAGTTGATGATGCTCACTAACCACTTGTTACCATTGGTCCCTCAATAGAAGTTACAGACCATCACATAATTACCTCTTGTCTATGCTTGGTACTGCATCGCTGGGAAGTTACTTCCCACTTTGTTCACATGCTTTTCTGATCTTCATCGACTTGATTCTCAGCCCAAGACAGTGCACATCCCTCCTACTCAAACTGCGTCTCTTCTTAGTGAATTACTGCTTTGGGGTTTGACCTAAACTTTTGAGGATACAAATTCACTTTTTTATGTCATTGCTTATCTACCTTGCTTTTTATTTCATATTGTAGTAGTTTTTAAAGATCTATTTCATTTTGAATTGTGTGTATGTGTGTCTGTATATGTGAGCGTCAGTACTAACAGACATCAGAAGTAGGCGTTGATCCTTTAGCTGGAGTCACAGGCAGTTGTCAGATGACAGATGTGGGTGATGGGAACTGAACGCCGGTCCTCTGGGAGAGCAGCATACCCTTAACCCTTATACTCCTGACCACTGAGCCATCTCTTCAGCTAATCTGTAATTATAATTATAAATTATGTGGAAAATCTTGAAAAGGAGACTACTTTATGGTAAAAACCAACGGGTTAGAGCTTAAGGTGTATTCTGAGGAAAATTTACAGCCTGAGTACCAAAAAGAAATGAGCTTCATTTCTGTTATTTATTTTTTCTTTCTTCCTTTTTTGTTGTTCTTGTTGTTGCTGTGAGTTTCTAAGAAAGTAGGAAAAATAGCAAAGAGGGATCGATCATACAAAAACGGGAACTAGGATGTCACATCTCGAAATTGTTGAAATTTTTTTAAAAAGTACGTGGAATTATAAATAAAACCTCTGTTTCATTTTAGAAATAAATCGATAAGAGGAGTAAATATCGTTCAAATCTAGTTTTAAAAAGCAGTACAGTAAGTAAAGAGAAACAAGTTATTAGGAATAAAAAATAAAAGGAGCCGGGTGGTGGTGCACGCCTTTAATCCCAGCACTGGGGAGGCAGAGGCAGGCGGATCTCTGTGAGTTCCGGGCCAGCCTGTCTACAGAGTGAGGTCCAGGCCAGCCTGGTCTGCAGAGTGAGTTCCAGCAGAGAAACCTTGTTCTGAAAAACAAACAAAAACAAACAAAACGGTAAAAGGCAACAATAAGGGTGAATAGTAAGTTAAACTCTAGACTATTTTAGAATAAAGAGAATATTAAACTTTTTGTATTAAATTTTCAGGCAAAGAGCTGACACATTTTTAAATGTTACATGAAAACAAACGGAGACATCCGTGAGGCTGCAGTGAACCCAGATTCTGGCCAAAGGCTCATGAAAACTAGCTCCATATTTAAAAACGAACAATAGGCAACAGCTGAGATCAACGTCCACAGTTATTGTACAATAAGAGATAATAATCTGCAGCATAGCAATTTCATAATCCAAGGGTCTGCAAACATTTATTCTCGGGTAGCCTTTATTTACAGTGTTTAAAAAAAAAAAAAAACAGTGAGGGAGGGGCTGGAGAGATGCCTTAATGGTTAAGAGCACTTGCTGCTCTTAAAGAGGACGGGGCCAATTTCCAGCACCCACGTGATGATTCACGGTCATCTGTAACCGCACTTCCGGGGGAGCCCACCCCCGTCTTCTGGCCTCTGTAATACCAGGCATGTACATGGTGCACACACATGCAGGCAAAACATTCACACACATAAAATAAGTTAGTCTTTAAAAATTAAATAGTGAGGTGAGCCTCCAAAAAAATCTTTTGTATTCTTTTGTTTTTGTTTTATATTGTTTTGTTTTATTCTGAGGTAGGGTTTCAAGTACACCCACTAGGCTCTGAACTCAGCTACAACCTCTGCTCAACCTCCAATTCTTTATGAGGTCACATTATACCCACTGTACTTTACCCAATCCAAGATTTAAACTGAGTGATATTCAGAATAACTGTTAGTGTTAAAAACATAATGTGTCCATCACGTGTTAACTCGATACCATCGCATATGAGAAATAGCTGTCTTTCAAAACGAAAAGGTAACTTAATGAGAAGGACGCCACTGTCTTCTATTCACTTGGCCCCCTAAATTAATATATCAAACTTAGAAGAGCTGGGTGTCCATATGTGTTGCTGCATTCCATTTTTTATACGCTATGTCAGTTAAATTGATACGGAAAAAAAAGCTAGCTTTGCACAGCCATGTGATTGAAATTGGTGAGGAAAACATCTAGTTAGAGTAGTTTTAGATACATGCAGAACTCACCAAAAGGTACAGGGATTTTCTGTGTACCCTCTGCCCCTGTACACACAAAGCCTCACTACTATGAAATTCTTTACAGATTTGCATGTCATTCTTGGGCAGAGATCACACTGATCTTCTCTGTCTTATTCCAAAGGAAAAGATATCTTAATGCATTTTTCAAAGAATCGAAAACACTCTTTGATCGTACCAAACTTTAACAAGTGGTAGTGATTTGAAAGTTAGCTGTAACATGCAGTATAAAAAGCCAGTTAATAAACTTTTCACATTCTTCCATTAAGATGGATTGTTCTCAACTTTGAGTAGATCTTTTACCTATGCGTGACTTTACAGCAACGTGTTGATCATTTGGATAACTTTGGTTCTGAATCATGCAGGGTTTCTAAATCTTGACTTATTTCATTGCATAACGACAAAAAAAAAAAAAAATCACATGAATAAATGTCACCACCATTTTTACCAGAAAAATCTTAAAAGTTTAGAAAGCTGCCAAACTAGAAGAGGCACAAATAAGCTTTCTAAAATTCTTATTTTCATCTGAAAGCTCAAACTTGATCATAGGCAATAAATATTCACAGTTGTTGGGCTGGGGACATGGCTCATTTGATAGGAGGTTTTCCTCCACTGAAGGAACAAGAGGGGCATAATACAATTTTTAAAAAGTCTTCTCACCAAACATTACTATTTTACTAACTATTGTATATGCTATGGGATATTATATATGTGGGATAAAGCAAACGTATCACCATGTGTTCTAACCCTATCATCCCCTATAACCAGGACTCTCGGTGGAAATAAGTTGAGACAACTATGAAATGAAAGAGGCTAAGTAACAAGCTGTGGACTCGAGTTTGAAGTAGACATAGCACTATAAACTCATGAGGAATTTTCCCTTGGAAACTATAAGTAGAAATGTAGACAAGATGCTAACTAGCTTTGTTTACTAAAAATGCTAGAAAGCAGCCATCCAATAGCAGTGAGCTGAGCTAGTGTCCAAAATGTAGGTCAGGAAAAAAAACATCAGAGCAGCCTAGAGAGATGGAAGATTCCTGGTCTACAACAAGAAATATGCATGTTACACCTAGAATATCCCATAATACCACTTGCTCAGGAAAAATAACATGACATTTAAGAATGGAGAAGCCAACTAAAGAAGCACATATGAATGACTAAGGGAAGAAAATCCAAGCTTCAGAAAGATAATTATATTGATCACCAAATGGGTTTAAATGCATTAATTCATAATCTTAGAAAAAACAATTGATTAAGTGGGGTGTGGTGGCACAGGCCTAAAATCCCAGCGCTTGGTAGGCAGAGGTGAGCAGTCTGGGCTTTCAAGCTTGTCTGGCCCAGTTATAGAGGACTTGCTGGGCGTGCCCAAGGCCTTTCTCAGAACAACATCATCCCAACAAGAAGAGAGGTCAAACACTAAAGGCCACCTATGGGATGATTCTACTTACAGGAAGTGTCCAGATAAGGCAAATGCACAGAGGCTACTGGCTGAGGAAAGGCCAGAGTGACTAATGCACGAAATACTTAAGGAGGGGCTTCTCTCCCCCTTTTTATAAAAAAAGGGAACAAAGGGGCTTATTTAGTATATAGCCAAGATTGGCTTTGAACTCACAATGTTCCTGCCTCTGTCTCCAGAACACTGGAACTACAGGCATTGACGTCTCATTTGAGGTGATGCAGTTGTTCTAGAAGTAGGCGGTGGAGATGTTTAGACAACACTGTAAATCATCAAATGGTCAAATTTACCTTAGGGTATTTTGCCACACTTTTAAATGACTGGAAAGAAAAAGTAATCACATTCCGAGAATTACAGAAGACTAATTCATCGTCTTCAGAGGCGGCAAACAAAAGCAAAAGAGTCCAGGGTCTGTCCTGTCTGTCCTGCATTATGATTGTGGGGCCTGTACATACTAGCAAGTGATCTGCCCTGAGCCACAGCCTCTACTCATCTTTGTATACAAGAATTGAGTGGCCATGAAATCGAAATCGTAAAAGAAGCATATCACTCTCTTACAGACTCTGTTTGTTTGTTTTTTTCCAAACAGTCTCCTGTAGCCCAAACTCACCTCATATTCTATGTAGCTGAGGATTAGCCTTGAACTCTGATCTTCCTGCCTCCACCTCCCGCATGCTGGGATTACAGGTATATGGACACCTAGTCTGGCTGGCACTGGGTTTAATACTGATAGTATCAGAAAGGCAGACTGAGCTCACATGCCTCCTGATGAAAGAACACATTCTAGAATCTTGATAAAAGACAGCAAATTTATGTACTTGGCTTCCAATTTTCAGGGAGAGATGCATTGTCCAGTTTGTTGCTAGGAGATCAACAACATCCAGATTTGGCTAGATGTTCAAAAGGCAACTTGTAAGAAGAAGAAAGGGAAAAGGTGAAGGAGAAACTAGTTTAAAGGTTTGTAATGCATGGAAAACATTTTACATGGGCAAGAGGAAAGTGTGATGTCTAGTAAATGATCACCCGCCTGGTAACAAAACTGAATGCCAGCAAGTGAGCAGACTGAGGAAAGGTGTCACATGGAGACGGAAGTGTGACTGGGGGGGAACCACTCAGACGATGCTCCAGAGGTGGCTGATGGGAGAGTGAACAGAGCAAGGCTATTCCTCTTACATTAATTCTTATTATTTCATAAGCTTATTTTGTTCCAACTTCTGTGATTGTTTTTATTTCACAACAAAAATGTTGAGGAGGAAGAGGAGTTTGGGGAAAGAAAGGAGATGGGGAGAGAAGGAGTGGGGAAGGAAGAAAGACAAGAACATAATCAGTAGCAAAAGCCAGCAGCGCACAGCATCCACCCCAGACCTGCAAGTGTGGCGGGGGTGGGAGGGGCTGCTCTCAACGAAGACTGCCGTGTTGGTGAATGGACTAGTTAATTACACCACTGAGTCTGCTCCCACCCTTACAGATAACTTGGGACTTTCTTCCAAAGACCTGCCCGAGTTCATTCTGTCAGAGACTACCCCACTAAGCAGGGTTAAAGAAGAGGTCAACAGTTACTCCTGGGCGTTGGAAGTGATAGTCTATTGCAGGCCAGACATGGTGATCCCAGCACTGGGATGCAGAGGCAGGCAGGTCTCTGAAGTCCAAAGGCAGCCTGGTCTATAGAGAGTTCGGGCAGATAGGTAGGTAGGTGGGTGGGTGGGTGGATGGATGGATGGATGGATGGATGGATAGATAGATAGATAGATAGATAGATAGATAGATAGATAGATAGATAGATAGATAGATAATGTAAGATAGATCTATATAGAGAAATATCAACTGTGAAAGGTGACTGAAGAAGCAATATATAATTCAAATAAAGCAATTATGATTTTTACACTTTAAAAGGTAATTAAAGATCTATATTTTTTAAGCTGGGAGGTTTGGTTATAATTAAGATATGTTTAACCTTTTAATAACGGACGAGGCCAGTGTTTTTAAAATTCTCTCAGATCATTTCAAATGTGCAAAACTCATTATTTTATGAAGCTAACAGACCTTAATGCTTCAGTTATACAGAAACAGAATTCCCATCCACCAGCCAATGACCATAATAGATGGTCCTACTTTTGAGGAAGATACTTTAGAGCTAAATACAATTTGAAAATTTTAAGTGATATGATGCGGGACACTGGATTTTCTAGGAAAATCCAAGGCTGGTTTAAGTGTAACAAATCTCTCAACATTATGAATGTTCTTAATAAGTAAAAGAAAAAAATCAAAATCCACATCTAATACAGACTCAGAGGAGAGAGCCTAAATGTTGGAAACTCTATTTATCAAATCTGACAGCAACAGTTATTCAAAAGAAGATCATCCAAGAACCGGGCATGATAGCGCGTACCTGCAATCCAGCACCCAAGAGGCTGAGACAGGCGGCCCACGAGTTCAAGACCAACCTGGACTACAAAGAGAACCACACACGCACTAAAAGCATTAATCAAAGGATGAATTTCTAAGCCTCTGATTTATACACAAAATCAATAAATGTAACCCTGCCTGTGCTAAGCCAATGTTTTAGATCTCCTAGTGAGGAAAAACTAAATAATATAATCTGTGCAAATGCTTTTTCTTTTTCCTCCGCCTCTCCTCCTCTCCTCATGATGTAGTGTGGCTGGCCTAGAGCTTGCACTGTCCCGCTTCTATGCCCCCAAAGAATTCCGGTTATGTCTCATATAAACATCCAATTTTCTGGTTCATTTTTAAGGACTGGAAAATACACTTAGTTGGAATTACATATGACATAAGAAGGGAGTGAGGGAAGGATCTAAGGCAGTGGTTCTCAACCTGTGGGTCGTGACCCCTTTGCATCAAACGACCCTTTCACAGGGCTCACCTAAGACCATCTGCATATCAGATATTTACATTATGATTCATGACAGTAGCAAAATTACAGTTATGAAGGCAATGAAAATTTTGTGGTTGGAGGTCACCACAACATGAGCAACCATATTAAAGGGTCGAAGCATTAGGAAGGTTGAGAGCCACTGAAAGGAAACATTTCTCAGAATGTGTCCCCCAGTTCATGACACCCTACTATTCTGTTTTTATTAAAACTAAAGTTAGTGCACACAAAGAGAATCCTAAAGTCCAGGAGTGGGCAAATATGTGCCTGAACAGAGGAGAGGACTGGAAATAGAAGTCAGAGTGTGCCAGGACTTCGCGTACCACAAAGGTGGAATTTCAGGTCATCGGAGAATGATAATTTATTTACCAAAGTGGCATAACAAGCTAACCATCTGGGAGAAATGCACAGCACACACACAAATAAATTCCAGATGGATTCCGCATTCGACATAACAAACATGAAATGAAACTCTTAGAAAATTTAGGAGAGTAACCAACCTTGGGGTGAGAAAGGCATTTTTAAATATGACAGAAAACTCAGACGCAATAAATGAAAAGGCAGACATATCTGACGACACACAATTTAACATTTTTATACAGCAAAAATGCCAGCATGAATTTGAAAAAAAAAAATTCTCTTGAAAAATATTGGCAGCACACCCATTCCGCTAAGAGATATTTGTTTAAAAATGTTTTACTCGATTGCTGCCGCCGGGCGCGGTGCTGACTGGAAGGAAGCATTCCAGTGGAAGATGGTACATTTGAGCGATGACACGGAGTTCCTGCACGTGAGAGCGAGCAAAGAGCAAATGGAAATGTGGGAAAGTATAAGAGTGGACTGCAGATACCTCCAGCAACACAGAAGGACGCTTCCTGCGCTCCTACGGAGGAGACGGCGCACGCCTCCTCCGGACTCCCTCACGCTGGTAGCTTGAACTCAGTGACGGTGGGAATATTTAGATAACGGAAATTAGCAAGTGTTACATATCCCATTTCCACTTACGGTATTGTTGGCTGTCTAAACTGAAGAAAGTGAAAGAGAAAAATGTTAAAATACATATTAAACTTAAAAGCATGTCTGTAAAGCACGTCACGTGTCTGCAAATAGCAGATCAATTACATTGATCTCTACCACTATTTGAAAATTCCCCAAACTGGGAAAGGCAGGGCCTCCATCGCTGGTGAATGAGGGGTGTCTCATCGGGTGACTCTGAAGCTGAAGGAGATTGCAGTTAGTGAATATGATTTGTATAAACATAAGAAATACATCATGCCTCAAACTTGATAGCATTTATTGGGGGAAAGTTAATGGATTGGAGTGAAATCCCACTTGCCAAATCACAGTTAAATTGCAACCATAGATCACATGATCCTTTAACTTCGGCAAAAAAGCAAATCATTCCATAATATTCACTGGGTCCTGTGAAACTTAAAAAGTCTTGGATAGGGTTGGAGTTATGGCTCTGTGGTTAAGAGCACTGGCTACTCTCCCAGAGGAGCCCGGTTCAATTCCCAGCACTTACGATTAACAACTGTCTGTAACTCCAGTACCAGGTATGCCCATGGTGCAAACACACGCATGCAGGCAAAACACTCCTACATATAAAATAAAAATAAATAAATCTTTTTTTAAAAAGAAAGAAAAAAGTCCTGGGTATTTTTTTTATTTGTAAGTTGCATAGCCTAACCAGCTGTGAATTTTGTAATAAACATGTATCTATGTGTGTGAACTTATGTATATACACTAAACATACATTTGAAAACCATGTACGCACATGCTGTGCATGTGTGTGATCAAGTAAACATTTGCACACCACTGCTTCTACCCTTTACCAGAATTTATTAGCATAGCCAAGGAAAGCTTCCTCTACCTTGAACAACTTTGTAACTAGAAATTCTGCTACTGTGGTGAAAGATCCACTTTCGGAGGGGAGAACTAGTAGTTTCTGGCACACAAGGTTGCTTTTACCTTGAAAAAATGGCATTGAGTGTAGCCATCCACACCTACAATTCCAGCACTTAGGAGGCAGAGGCAATAGGATCACCACACGTTCAAGGCCAGCCTGGACAGAGGAAGATCGTGTCTCAGAACTGGCAATATGGCTCAGACGGTAAAGACACTGGCAGCACAAGCCTGATGACCTGCGGATGATCCCTGGATCCTGTGGTGGGAGAACAGAACCTCCCAAAAAGTTGTCTTCTGACCTGCACAGGGGTGCCATTGCGTGCGTGCCCCTACATATACACATGCACACATGCATACATACATGCACATACACACATAAATAAGTGAATAGATAATAGATAAACAAATAAATAGATAAATAAACAAGTAGGAAACTGATTATCAGAGGTTAGTTAACTGTCTAGGGTCACTACTAGTCTATGTACAGTTAGCGGAGGAGCTGAATTTGGAGCCATATTTTCTAGTTTCAAAACCTTCCCCCCCCACCCTTCACTAACTTTAGATATATAACATTCTGAGTTTGAGTTAATGGTGGAATTTACAAGTAAAAGATCTTATTCAATTTCCCAGCTGCCATGTATTTATTTATAAGATGGTTAATGTCCTAAATAATTTCTACCACAGAGCCGTCAGCAACTGGCAAGGGCTCGGAAGTCAGTGTGAACAATATACGTTCTCCATGAAACCCACTTCTCTGCGGGGAGATAAACCTGTGGGTTTATTCTGAGGAGTAGGGGGTTAGACACCTATGTCTAGTTTTCCTCAGACACAATCTATATGATGTTTTTATCTCAGAAATAAACTTGCTACAGACATATCAGAGGAGGTAGCTAGATGTCACAGAGAGAAAGAGCAACTCAGACACCAGAATGAGGTGACTAGAAAAAATACCTTCCTCCCTGGCCCTGATGAACTTGCTATGTGTGACCCTTCCCTGCTGGACTTCAAGACTGTAGGTCAAGCACTGTGTCTTGTTACATTTCCTAACATAATGACTTTATGTACAGAACAAAGAACAAATACTAATTAGTTGAATGAAGTGTCAGGAGTGACTTGTGATCAAATATGGTCAGTAAGTACTTATATTATGTGTCTATTTCCTTTTGTACATTCCTGGAAAGGAGGGGCCATACTTTTCATCTAAACCAGGAAACTATTTAATCATTGAGCCGACAGATAGCCATTAAATTCTTGCCATATGTGAAACACCATAGAGTGACCGTGAACTTGGCAGTGGGGAATAATTCCTTCCTTCCTCCGGAATTTCCCACAAAGCACTGTATGGATTCAAAAGCAAAGTTCGCTTTCAAAACAACGTTTATTAGATGTTCGTTGTGCGTCATCATTGAACTACGTGCTTTATATTTGTCTCACTATTCTGTAAGATGGGCACTAATGCTGTGCCCGCTTTATAAACTGGGAAGCCAAAGTTTAAGAGGTTAAGTACTGTAAAATCACTGAGCTATGAAGTGTCAGGATTCCTAAAACTTACCATGGTTTTCCTCTGGCTACTTCCTGTACAGCTCTCTGAGGGCAGCCTAATCAAGGATGTGTTATTACAAAAACTAACTCCTCTGTGGGCAAGGAGTATTCTCTGGACCCTACTTCTTGTTTGTTGGGACTTGGAGATGAACAAGAGGCCAAGTTTTTAGACTGTAACAAAATCAGTGATTAATGGCATTTCTACCGGGGATTTGGGTTTGGTTTGGTGGTTTGGATTATAGGTCCTTTTATCTGTCTCCAGCTAATTGAAATACTAAGTGTGGCCTTGTTTGCTCAAGCTGTAGGCCATACTGACTGAAAATGCCTTAGAGAAACAGCAGAGCTTTACATTTTCCCTGCCTTGTCTGCTCTAAGATGAATGACTAAACCCACGCGTTTATATTCCCTTCACCCAAATCCTTCCTCACACATGACTAAAGATGCGTGAAAGAACTGAAGAGAAACACAGACCACAGACTCTGATTGTCATCTGGAAAAGAGAAAAAGGGGTTGTCTGCAGGTAAATACAGATTAGAGGGAAGCCAAGTCAGAAAGAAAGCAGGAATCAGAGGAAGAGAGGGGTGAGGGAGAGGGGGAGAGAGTAAGAGAAAGAGAGAGAGAAAGAGAGGGTGGGAGGGAGCAGAGAGAAAGGGAAGGAAGAGGGAGGGAGGGAATAAAAACGTTAGAAGGGAGAGGACTTCATAACAAATTTAGCCTCTGTCTATGCCTCAAACCAAAATGCAACGTGGTTTCTGGAGTGCAGTGGGGTGGAGGGAAATGCAACCTCCATTTGATCCATTTGACTACTTAGGAGATCGGAAACCAAGAAACATGGCTGAACACTGTGGCACAGCCTGTAATCTCAGCACACAGGAGGTCAAGGCAGGAGGAGCACAAGTTCAAGGCCAGCTTGAGCTACATAAGGTCCTGTCTCAGAGAGAGGAAAACTTACCATATTATTCTAAATAATCATGGTGACCAAGAAGAACTAAAAATTTATATGAAGTAAAAAAAAAAAAAAAAAAATCTATTCTAAAGAAAGTGTTTACAAGCTGGGCAGTGGTGTCACATACCTTTAATCTCAGTACTTGGGAGGCAGAGCCAGGCAGATCTATGTGAGTTCAAAGCCAGCCTGGTCTACAGGGTGTGTTCCAGGACAGCCAGAGTTACAACAGAGAAACCTTGTCTCCCAAAAAAAAAAAAAAAGTGTTTACATATATACCAGGAAGTGGAGGAAACACTGAAGAGAAAAAGAAAATATCTAAATGGTTGTCGTTTATAACCACATGTTCATATTCAGTCATTGTATCAGTTAGAATTCTCTAGACGAACAGAACCGATAGAATGAATATGTGTAGTCATATATTATATATATGAAGATTTATTAGAATGGCTTACAGGTGGTGATCTGGCTAGTCTAACAATGGCTGTCTACCCATGGAAGATCCAAGAATCCAAAAATCCAGTAGTTGTTCAGTCCACAAGGTTGGATGTCTCAGCTGGTCTTCAGTATAAGCCGGAATCCTGAAAAAGTAGACTCTAATGCCAGTGAAAAATATGGACTTGCCAGCAGAGTGATAGCAAGCAGGCAAAGAGAAAACAAATTTCCTCCGCCCATAGCCTTTATTTAGGCCGCCAGCAGAAGCTGTGGCCCAGATTAAAGGTGGATCTACCCACTTCAAAAGATCTAGATTAAAGTGTATCTTCTCACCTCAAAAGATCCAAATTTTAATAGCTCTGAAGTGGATCTTCACCCCTTCAAAGGATTTAACTAAGGAAATAAATCCCTCAAAGGCACAGATCGCTGCTGGAGTTGTAGTTAATTCCAGATATAGTCAAGTTGACAACCAAGAACAGCCATCAGGCATATTAGGTAGCAATTTAAAATAGTGAATTGGACTCCGAATGCACTGGAATGGGAAAACATCCAAGTGGCAGAATAATCAATGTGGTGTGGTGTTTGGGGAAAATAGAGAGCACAAAGCACCTATCTGTGAAGATCACCAAGCACTGTCAACAGTGAAGACCGCCTCTGAGGGCAGGCGTGCCGTGGGGAGGGGCAGGGGAGAGTCTGGTTTTATCCACAAAGTTTGAAATGTTCACAATAAAATATGCATGACTCAAGCAATCTAAAACTGATCATTCTAAAGTGGCTACCACTGGGGCAAAGAAACAGAGGAGGCAGGGCTGGAGGGTGGCTCAGCAGAAGAGCACACACTGATCTTGCAGAGGACTCAGGTTTGGCCCCAAGCACTCACATTGGGTGGCTCCAGGATGCCTGTAACTTTAGTTCCAAGTGATCCAACACCTTCTTCTGACTTCCAAGGGCACCTGAATGCACCTTTATACTCACACATTCGGACATACAAACATAATGCTTTTAAAATTAATCTTTTAAAAAGTAGCATTTTCATTTAATATCACTCTATGAAGTCCGATGGATTGGTTGTTTTAGCCGTGAGTTTTACTTTAAAAGGATAATTTTATTAATTTTGAGTAACAAAAACGAACGTAAATACTCCTTTAGTTGCAAAAAAAAACTATCCCGGCACAATGTTGCAGGCGGCAGTTCTGAAGCCAAAAGGTTGCCCTCCCACCAACCCATAAATGATTGTGATTTATGAATACCCCCTGACATCGATGCGCACAGCTATTTACCATTTCGGCTGGGAAGACGGCTGTTCACATCCATGTGAGACAAATACAAATCAAGATGCAACGAGACAGGCTGTTGCGGGCTGGGGATTAGGAAAGCAAAAATAAAATAAAATAAAATAAAATAAAAAAACAAAGCCAGTGACATACCCCAGTAAATCACTTCTCTTTCCTGTCTTGGTTTAAAAAGAGAATCCAACAACCTCATCTGGGCTGCAGACATTTTTATGGACTCACCACCAAGTTCTAAGAATCACGAGCAAAATATTTGGTAGAACCGGCCTCCGGGCTGAAAGCTACATTGCAATCTTGGTGGGTTTCTTTGTCCAGGGCTCAGGATCACAGTATCTGTGTGTCACTCCAATGATAGTTTTTCCTCTTCCTTTATTTCTTTTTTTTCTTTCTCCTTCTCTTATCTTTTCGAGCAGTCTTTCAGAAAGCTTCAGAATTTTGCCAGACTCCATAGATTACTTTTTTTTTTTTCTTAAAGATGCTGCAAGATGGCTCAGCGGGTAAAAGCGCTTGCCACCAAAACTGACTACCTGACTTCAGTCCCCTGGACTCACATGGTAGAAGGAGAAAACCAACTCCTGAAAGCTGTCCTCTGCCCCTAACATCATGCATGCTGTGTCATGTGTGTTTATGTATATGTAATTGTGTGTGTGTGTGTGTGTGTGCGTGTTTGCACATGTGTAACTGTGGGTACCCATAGAGTCTAGAGGAGGGCACTGCATCTCCCAGACCTGGAGTTATAGGTGGTTGTGAGCTGCCCAACATGGGTGCTGGGAACTGAATCCCAGCCCTCTGCAGGAGCAAGGAGTGCTATAACCACTAAGCCTTCTCTCCAGCCCCAGATCTCGTTTCTTAGACCAAGTGAGATCTTTCCAACCTTAGTGAGAAAATGTTTCTTTTGGTTTTTCCACAGATGCTGGCCTGGCTTTCTGGCTTTAATGCTGGCCCAGTTATCAGAAAGGAGCAGTACATGCGGATGCCTTGTCTGCTTTTGCAGTGGCCTCTCTCTGCAGTTTGGTGAACGGTGGGACTTGATCGGGGAAATCTCTCAGTGAATGTCTTTGAAGTGGCAAAGTCACTTCTTAGCCTGTCTGTCAGTGACTCCTGTTTTCAGACCTGTCAAAGCTAAGTGTGCCATCTGTGATGTTAGGCTCTGAATCCTCACCTTCATTTCTCCTAGAGCAGTATATTGAGGGCAATGAAAACAGGACCCACCTGCGTGTGTCCCATTACCATTCTTCCTTTGCTCAAACTTGTCTTCTACCTAATATTGTTTCATCACTTCTGGGCCCTTAGTCCGATCTTCCTGCCCAGAACCAGGGGGCAAAAGACAATAAAGAGGTCTGGGGTGTGGCTCAGCTTGTAAAATGCTTGCCCGGCATGCATAAAGCTCTACTGATGTCACAGTGCACACCTCTAATCCCGGGATGCTGCAGAGGCAGGAAGGTCAGAGGCTGAAGGCTGTCCTGAGCCACAAAGTGAGTTTGGGGTCACCTAGGACCAGCAGCTCCACACACAGAAACGGTACAGAATCGCTCCCATCTGCCTTTGCATCCATGCTCCTCACACCTGACCAAACTATGAAGGGCTCAAAGCTTTCTGTTACTGTGCTCCAGCAAGCCTCCCCACCTGCCTCCCCTGTGGACCTGGCATCACTGCTCTGGCATGGTTCAAGGGGCTTCCCCAAGCTTCTCTAAGCTTCTCCAAGCCTCTCCAAGCTTCTCCGCCCTTTCCCGTGTTGAGCTGGTCCACACTCCTGCATTTCTTTTGCTCTAAGAGACCCATTTCTTCCGTAGTGAGCTTACCTGATGAACCAGCCCATGAAATATTTCAAGTCTCAAAACAGAATCTTCATCCCCTCCCAAA
Organism: Cricetomys ansorgei; assembly: GCA_026225945.1. Classification (NCBI taxonomy): domain Eukaryota; kingdom Metazoa; phylum Chordata; class Mammalia; order Rodentia; family Nesomyidae; genus Cricetomys; species Cricetomys ansorgei. The sequence continues at coordinate 7,875,453 of JAMJFZ010001264.1, forward strand.
TAACTCACAAATAGTTCCTTCAAGACTAAAAATAGCCAAAACTAAGAAAAATTATAAATATGTAAAATTTCTCCCACCTGATTTTTCTAAAACATACCACGAACGTCTCCCCACATCAATTTCCTGCAGTGCCCTTTTTAAGCTTTCTAAATTCAGTGACTCCTCCTGCCTTCTCACTGTGTGCACTGGGATTTTCTCCAGATGTTCCTCCTGCCTTCCCACTGTGTGCACTGATTTTCTCCAGCTGTTCCTCCTTGCCTTCCCACTGTGTGCACTGGTTTTCTCTAGCCAACCCACACAGTGCGTGAGCATCCTACATCTAAGTCTGTAGACACAATGGGTGATTCCAGAGTAACAGGAATGTAGCTTAATCTAAAAGGAAGGGCACCCCCAAGAGCAAGCATATAGCTTTATTTCCTGTACCAGCCTGGGGCAACCCTCCTGTGATCCAATCTTCAGTCTGAGGCTTGCAATCATCACTCTCAAAGTTTTTACTTGGGGATGGACTTCAGGGAAGGGTTTGAGAGCTGATAAACCTTGGTATTTATTTCTTTTAAAAGATCACTTTTATTACATATACCTCAGAGCTGATATCTCAGAGCTGATAAATTTTAAATAAAGTCTTCATGATCACTCTGCTGCGGAAATTTATATTTAGTTGTGTTTAAAATAATTGTTATTGTGCACTGTTGGAAAAAAGAATGCATAGGCCTTGGCATTTTGTATTGTCTGCAGGTATTGGATTTCTGTGGGGGGATGTTTGATTGCTAATGATTTGCATGTGCTATCAATAGAATACCTGAGGAGCTCTGAAAGAATAAAAACACCTGAGCTCAGATGCACGAGGTTCTATTGTGAGTATGGCACGGGCTATGATAGTGATTCTCTCTGCTGAGGTCTGACAGGGCTTCCACATATAAAAATGCCTCCATGTCCTGTTTGATGAGCTGCCACCGTAGGCATACAACTACAAGTGGTGCCCAATGTAGGGCCCGACATCACACTAGGTAATCCAATGTGGAGACAAGGAAGAAACAAAAGAAACTCCAGACCTCATAGAATCTGGTAAAGTATGGTCAGGACAGCTCCTAGAGGACAGAGATTATATATGTACAAAAATAATTAGTAGAAGTCTCCTGAAAGAAGAAGAGAGAGAAAAAGAAATAAGCCTCTATGAAGAGAACAGGCTGTGAAATTAATAAATAAATGAGGAAAAAAGCTCTGAGGTGAGAGTCACAGAATGGAGGCCCTTAGAGATAGAGAATTCAGCTGGGAACAGGAAAAAGCGAGGTTCTAACTGCTTTTCCTGATCACGGAGCCAATGCTCCCTCCTGCTGTTGGTGGTAGTGTGCTGTTTCACAAACTGAGTTTTCTGACAGCTGCATTGTATGTGTGTGTGTGAAGCTCAAGATGTTGTGTTTGAGATCTATGGATAGCGGTGGTGAAAAAGAACACCAAACCACCAGGATGCCTCAACTGGATAGTCATCCCACTGGCTGGGACCACCTGCTGTTGTGGAAGCCACAGCTTAGAGCCAAGAAGCTGCTTAGTTAAACTGAACAGGTTTTTTTCTTTCTTTCTTTCTTTCTGCAAACCTGACTACAAGTGGTCCAGGCACTGGCAATGGTAAGGAGAACTCCACCCATGAGGCGACTCTTACTGCAGACAAAGTGACCACTTATTTTTCCAGCAAACCAGACTCTATCTTAAAACCTGAAAAATATTTCCTCAAGGTCAGCACACAGAAGCTGTCTTCCAAACTGTCCAAGGTTGTATCTTGTGCTGGCAGTCGAACTTGGTACTGTAAGAGTCACCTGGCTGGTGTTTGAAGGCATGTAGGGGTCATGGAGAGCATCTGAGGCTTGACACTGAGAGGCCAGGAGAGGCCATTAGTAAAAGTGCAGCCCAGTTGCAGCAAGGGACCCCAGCAATTTTTGAGATGCCAGTACCACTGGACAACCACCAAGAACAGCAGCAGCAGTGGTGTGAGCCAGCCAGACCCTGGAAGACAAGCTGTGTGTGCTGCAGAGGGCAGAGGCAGAGAAGTGACCCAAATCCTTTGGAAGAGCCCAGAAGATCATGAGTGAATTCCAGATAATTAGACATTGATAATGATGTTTTTCTGCTGGCCAAAGACATTGTGAAACATTAATAGATGTTTGGTTTCATTTGGTCCTATGCATTAGCAACCCTTGTAATTATTCCTCTTGTAAATGGTTTTGCTGGTATAGTGTTAATTTGTGTTGTAAAGGTAGAGAAAAATTTTTATAGAGAAAAGGGGAAATGTTATGGAAGGTTATTTTTTTTTAGTTGTGTTTAAAATAATTGTTTTATGCACTGTTGGATGAGGGTCTATTTTGGTCTAGGGTGTTTTGTATTGTCTGCAGGTGTTGATTGCTAATGATCTGCATGTGCTATCAGTAGAATACCTGACAAGTTCTGAAAGAATAAAAACACTTGAGCTCAGATGCATGAGGTTCCATTGGCCAGTATGCAGCTGGCCAGGATGGTGGTTCCCTCTGCTGAGGTCTGGCAGGGCTTCCACCTATGAAAACACCTCCCTGTTGTCCTTGCTTAGCTGCCCCAACAGCAACGTTCAACTACACCACTCTATTAAAATTCTGTCTAGGCAATAAGAAAGGCAATCGAATTTCTTTAAATTTTTTAAAAAATATAATTATTGGGTTTTGAGTGTAGCTTAGTTAGGAAATTCTTGTTTATCATGCAAGTCATCATGGGGCTAATCCCTAGTACCAAGTTAAATGGGACTAGTGGTGTATACCTTTAATCCCAGCCCTCGGGAGGCAGCAACAGGAGAATCAGTTCAAGGTCATCTTCCACTATATAGCAACTCTAAAGCACTTGAACTATATGAAATCTTGACTCTAAAAAGGGGTATGGTCTGCGGAGATGTCACAGTGTGTAGAACACTTGCTAAGGAAGTGTAAGGATGTAAATTCAAACATCCAGAACCCACATAAAAGATGAGCACAGTAACCCACATCCATAATCCCAGTAATGCTGTGATCCTGAGGGAGGAAGAGACAGAAGGATGCCCAAATGCTCTCTGGCCAGCTAGTCGTGGGAGGCAAGCACCAACAACCCAAGGTTGTCCTCCTCTCACACATTCACCATGGTGTGTGCACATCCACACTCACTGTGGCAAAATACATATACTCGTCATACGCAAGTTCAAGTTCATCCTTGGCTCCATACATAGTCAAAAACCAACACTAGTCTACATGAGACTCAGTTTCAAAGGAAAAGGGTTAAAGGAAATAGCCATTGTCCTTTTCCCTCAGCATTGTTTTGTAATTCAGGCATTTTGATGACAAGAGAGCATTGGCAGCAATGACAGAAGTGTTCAAAGAGTGAGTACCGACTTTGGCAGACATGTTCATTCTGGACATAGCCCAGGATGGTCACACTGGAGGTGAGACTCCTCGGGGAAAATACGAGGACTCATTCAGTATGTGACATCCTCTCAGCAGTGTGATGTAGCCCCCAGCCCATCCTGTGCTCCTCATTTCCATGAAGGGCAGACTTGACATGATTTGGGTGATTACAAAGGCAGACACCAGGTCTGTAGAGATGGCTCAGTGGGTGAGGTGTTTGTGGTGTATGCCTGAGGACCTGAAGCTGCATAAAACCCAGATGTGTGCACCTGTTATCCCAGAGCCTATATATATGGTGAGATTGGAGGTGGAGACAAAAGAATTCCTGGAGGCTTACAGGTGGGCTAGCCTGGTGTATGCTGTAGTGAATGAGACGCTGTGGCAAACAAGGTGAGAGGCAAAGACTGACACTCAACATTGTCTTCTGACCTACACACACACACACACATACACACACTCACATACACTCACTCTCACACACACACATGCACTCACACTCACACACATACACACACTCACACACACATACACACACACACTCACACTCACACTCACTCACCCACACACATGCACTCACACACATACACACTCACTCACACACACATACACACACTCACATGCACACACTCACATACACATACTCACACTCACATACACACACTCACACACATTCACACACATACACACACACACACACACACACACACACACACACGGGGGATAATTTAAACAGACACTTGAGGACTGAAACAGGTTTGAGGCAAAGCTTCATAAATCTCTTCTTAGATACAGGACTGAGGACTCTGCGAAATCCTGAGGACAGAGCTGGTGCACTGCCCATCACACCGACATGGCTAGCACTCAGTCACAGAGAAGAACTCAGCTTTAATGGAGTGCCAGGGAGAGCTGGTGGATGATTAGGTATTGATTTAAGGCAGCACAGAAGGTGTGTATACTCTGTGTCAGGAGAATGGAGGATCTTTCTCTGTGACCAGAATTAGAGATCTTGCCAGTAAGACTCCTGAAGGGCAACTACACACTCATGGCCTGAGGGGCAACTGCCAGATTCTCAGTTGTTCCAGACATGGCACCTTCTACCCTGGATCATGGTTTATAGTCTGTCTGCTTTTATTCAAAGTCCACTGTCAATTAATGAGACAGGCACATGTGGTATGAATGGAAGGCAAACATAGATTTAGGGTAAATGTAATGGCTCCTATGTTGAATGAATCGAACACCAGAAAGGCTCTGCTCTGTTCCTATCACATGCATCCACTGCTGCTCCTAAAGAACTTCTAAGATGTAAAGCTGTTCGGACTTTAATAGTTAATGAAGCGCATAAACTCGGGAAAATTTCCCCTCAGTGAATCTGTCTCTCCTTGACACACATATCCCCTGTTTGTTCGGGAAGCTCTTCTGTTGTCTTTTCCTTTTATTACATGTATCTGGGAAAGGGGCATTGCCACAGTGTGTTTGTGTGGCAGTCAGAGCTCAACCTGAAGCAGTAGGTTCTCTCCTTCTACCGTGTGGGTACTGGGGATCGAACTCAGGAGGTTAGCTTTGGCAGCAAGCACCTTGGACCCCTAAACTATTTTATCAGCCCATTCTGTTGGTTTTTAAAAACAAGATCTTTCTATGTAGCCAAGGCTGGCCTGAACTCCTTGTGTAGCACAGGCTGGCCTGACCTCACCATCCTCCTGCCTTTGTCTGCTGAGTGCTGGAATTACAAGTGTGTACCATCACACCTGCCTCCCCGCAGTCGAATTCTCTAATGGTCTCTTGACTGCAAGGGCTGGGCTAGTTACTCCTAGTACTGTGGCTGGATGTGTCCCCCAGAGGCCAATGTGATGAACTCAGTTGCTAGTCTCTAGTACCGCTGGAGGTGATGGGTCCTTTAAAAGGAGGAGCCTAATAGAAGAAAGTTGGGTCACTCGTGTGTATGTGTGTGTGTGTGTGTGTATGTGTGTCCTTGAAGAAATATTGAGATCCTGGCTCCCTTCTCTGACTCTCTGTTCTCTGTCCTGAAGTGAGCAGCATCGATCCACCATCATGATGTCCTGCCTCCCCTCGGGCCCAAACCCAATAGAGCCAACCAACACAAGGACAAAAGTTTCTGAAACCATGAGTTCAAACAAACTTTTCCTCTCTATAAGTTGTTAATTCTGGTGTTTTATTACAGTAACAGAACACCAAATAACACATAAGACTTTACCTCTAAGTGGGAAAAGTGCAACAAATACCTTTCTTAATTTCTAGAATTTACATACCTCACGTTTAGCCCTAACATGTAAGAAGGAAAATACCTCAGTTTCATAATTGTCAAAGAATAACAAGTTTTATCTGAGTTTCTTTTTCTTTTTTCGTTAAAAGAAAACCAACAAGAGATAATACTGGAGTGCCCTTGTTACTGCCAAACTGTTATAAATCTGTTAAAAAAATAAATAAAAACTGCGATTTTGCTGCCCAAACAAAACCCTCTGCTGACATTTTTCTGCATATCTTTCCATATTTCATTACATAGTTTCTATGGTATCCCTTTGTGTGGATGTACTTATGTACCTTTATTTTATTCTCCATTTAGAGAGTCTTAAAAATCCTGGGATAAAACCAGACACGGTAGTACACATGTATGCCGCCCCCCCTTCTTGGAAGATGGAGGTGAAAGGGTCAAAAATCCAGAGTCACCCTCAGGTACATGTCAAGTTCAAGGCCAGCCTGGGCTACATAAGACGTTGTTTGGTTTGGTGTTGCTTGATTGCTTGCTTTCTTTAATAATGGGAGTAACATTCTTGAATATACATCATTATTCAGGGGTTCAACAGATTCTAAAAAGTGGAATTTCCAGCCCAAAGAAAATGCTCACTTAAAGCTGGACAAAGCAACTTTTCTGCCCTCCAGAAAGCCCCAAGTTGTTTGCTTCCACCAGCACCGACTGACCATGACAGCACTGCAGCCTCTGACTGCTGTCAGTCAGATTAGGACTCCTCGCAGTCTGGGAAACCAATCCATCCGGCATTGACAGGGCATCCCACAATGCTGTGCTTGCGCTCTACACCTGATGTACTGCGGGTTCCGGTTCAGTCCCCGCTGTCTCTGTCTGCTCCTGAGAGAATAGGAGTCCACCGAGGGGCCAGTGTTTCCTGCCTATCAAACCCCGGCTGGGAACACACGGAGATCCACGCTTCTTTCTTCACCTGCCGCCCTCACGAGCTGGCTTTCCATTCCTGCACCACTCACCCAGCTCCGCGAGGAGCTCACTCAGATTCTCTGTCTCTCTAGACACTGTCCGAATTAAGGGTATGAAAGACAAAGCCTTTTTGTGTCCCATTTTTGCAATTAGCACTTGTTCTGTTGCTGTTTGTTTGTTTGTTTTAATAGTGTGGGCTTTATTAAGTAGCCCTAGGTAACTGGAGATTCTCAATTCTTTGGATTCCTCTCCTTTATGATTTTGAGTAGAAAGAGCAATCCGCTCCACACAGGCCACTCTGCTTTTCTGTCTCCAGAGTTCCAACTGGGTTCTTTTCATCGTGGGCTGCTGGATCATCATCATGAATGACAATAACTTTCTGACCCAGGAATTTCATGACTAACTGTCTGGTTCGGAGGAAACAAATGGTCATTGGTGTCTGTTACCCTAGGAGGACAGCAGTACAAAAGGCAGAAATTGGGAAAAGAAGCCAAAATTCACAGGGCCACATTAGATGTCATCTTTGGATTTGGAGTTACAACCCCTTTTGCTGCTGCTGATTCCTTAGATTACGGAAAGAAAATGAGCCCAAACACAGACATGCAAGACACAGCAAACACGAGAAGGAAAAGACCTCGAGAAGACATGAAAAGGAATGCAGGCACACATGACTGGGGGCTGCAAAGGCGACCCTGGCGCTGGCAGACGGTGAGCTGGAGATTGGACAACGGCAAAAGGAACAGAGGCTACCTATCTGCCTTGGTGGGGTAAATTTTTAAAATCTTTTTTTAAGGTTTCCGTTGGGATACTTTTCCCAACAAATTTAAATTCTTAACCAATTTATGCTTTGGGCCAGTCTTCCCTCCCGCCTCACCTCCTGGCGGAGCATACTGTGAAGTCATTAGGTTAGGAAACATGAGACCCTGCACACTGCAGATCACCCCGCCTGTGGCCCGGCTGTGCACACATTCCCAGTCTCTGCAGAAAACACTGTGCACGGCTGTCAGCTGCACTGTGAGAGCCTTCTGTCTTCAGGGTGTCCCTGAACACAAGTCTCTCAAATAACCGGTGGATCCAAACAGCGCTCCTAGCCAGCCAATCACAGCTGGAGAAATGAACTTCCCTTGAAAGAGGGCATGGTGAGAAAGGAAAGATCTTCAGAAGCGTCGCAGAGGGCTATGGAAATTTGTTGATCATCAATCAATTTGCTGATGAAAGGCAATGAGCTTTCCTGGAAGGTGAGGTTTAAAGTAGCCCTGACCCAGGACACGATAACTATACAGGACATTAAATAAGAGGCCATGGTCACATGGGCCAGAGCTGGGTGGCTCCAGGAAATTTTTAAAATTGTGTATTACAGACTCCAGGGAATACTTTTAAGCTATGATCTTTTGAAGGAATTTTTGCATTAGCTGGGCACAGAAGGCAAACGGTTGAGGTCCACAGACTTCAGTGCTGTCCACAACCCTCCTGCTTCAAATCCCATCCCCTCATACCCAGAAAGAAAGAATTTATTATTGGTTTAAGACACTACTGCATAAATTTTTTAACACATACTTTACACACATACATACAAAATTCTCATATATCTACCTTCACAGAGATTCTGATGGCTTGTACACACACCCAGTTTAGAAATCACTCCCTTCTGTATATCCCCACCAGCTTGGAAGACTCTACCTAGATTTACTTATAGTTCTGTTCATTATGAAGATGCTAAAAGATTGTTTTTACTTGTTAAATGTCTTCCAGAACTCAAAATAAGTTTTCAACCCTGTGATCCAGCCGTCCCACTCCTGGGTATATACCCGAAGGACTCTAAGGCAACAAGCCCAGAGAAATCTTCACTTCTGTTGAGATGTCAACAGATGAATGGATGAAGGCATGTGGTGCATACACACAATGAAATCTATGCAGCCGTACGGACAAGGGGAATTACGACACAGAAGGGAAAATGTACCTAAGCAGACACTGTGATGGTAAGGGAAATGAGCCAGACTCAGAAAGACAAATGCCACGTGCATATTCTCATATTGTCTTAGTCAGTGTTCCACTGCTGTGAAGAGACACCATGACCAATACAACTAAAATAAGAGAAAGCATGGGGCTTTCTTACAGTTTCAGATGTTTAGTCCGGTATCCTCATCTCAAGAAGCGCGGCAGTAGGCAGGCAGAAGCTGGAGCAGTAGCTGAGAACTACATCCTGATCCATAGGCAGAGAGAGAAAGAGAGAGACTCTGGACTCAGCATGGGTTCTTGAATCCTCAAAGCCCACCCCCAGTGACACACTTCCTCCAACAAGGCCACACCTCCTAATCCTGCTAATCCTTTCAAATAGTACCGCTCCCTCATGACTAAGTCTTTAAATATATGAGCCTATGGAGGCCATTCTTATTCAAACCACCATACATGTATAGACCTAAATTCAAGATTTGTAAGCAAAACTGTGAATGTATGTTTGTAGATCACAAAACTAGAGGTGGAATCATGAGAGAAGGACTCTTAAGAGAGGTAGGAAATAGAGATGGTTGTAGAATACAGGTAGCAGGAAAGCAGAAGAGCAACTAACAAGGGGGAAGAAAGAGAACCAGATGGAGTGGGGAAAGGAGAGGGTGGCGGTAGGAAAAGGAAATATATAAGAATGTAATGACCAGGGTGAGACGGCTCAGTGGGTGAAGGTGTTTACCACTGATTCTGACAGCCTGAGTCCTGTCCCTGGAATCCATATGATAGAAAGAAAGAATGATACCCAGAAGATGCCCTCTGACCTCCACATGCCCACCATCACCACCACCAACACACACACACACACAAACAATTTGGTGCAGCCAATGCAAGCCAGCCAGGAGCTTCTTGCTGACCCTTCCCATTACACCAGCCTAGTTCAGCCCAGCCCCAAAGCTCCAAACCACCTCTACCATCCCACCATCCCCCACTTCTGGCCACTGTTTCTGTGTTCATGAGATCAACTTAGGCAGACAGCTCCTGCCCCAGCATAGGCCATGGAAGCCAGCCAGGAAAACAGTCTCCAAGACCCACCCCCTAACTCAGATGGAAACTCTCCATTGGAACAAAGACCAAACCAGCCACTAGAGCTCCAGCATCTAACTTGGGCAAAGACTCCCTGCTTGACAAGAAGCCACAAAGAACAGACCAGAGAGGAAAAAGAAACCAAGGTACAAAACACGCATCCAATAAAGACAAATCCAGGAATTCAGCACCTAAACCTGTAATCACTCCAAACCCAGATGTCTTAAACACCAGTGTAAGAACACAACCAGCAACAACCAAGGCAATATGTCACCGTCAGAGCACAACTACCCTATTACAACAAACCCTGAGCACTATGACACAGTGGAAGCATAAAAAAAAGATCTTAAAACCAATTTTATGAAGACAATAGAGGCCCTTAAAGAGAAAATGAATAAATCCCTCAAAGAAATCCATGAAAAGACAAACCAACAATGGGAGGAATTGAGTAAATTCATTAAAGAAATCAGTAAAACACAAGCAAACAATTAGAAGAAATGAATAAACCCTTTAAAGAAAGCCAAGCCGGGGTGGAGGGGGAGCAAACAGTTGAAGGAAATGAACAAAACTGTTCAAGGCCTGAAAATGGAAATATAAGCCATAAAGAAAACACAAACTAAGGGAATTTTGGAAATGAAGAACCTAGAAAAGTGAACAGGAACTACAGAGGCAAGCTACAGCAATAGAATACAAGAGATCAGGAGATAGAAGAGGGAATCTCAGGAGTTGAGGACACTATAGAAGAAATAGATACATTGGTAAAAGAAGATATCAAATACAAAAAATTCCTGACACAAAACATCCAGGAAATCTGGGACACTATGAAAAGATCAACCCTAAGAATAATAGGAATAAAGGAAGGAGAAGAATCCCAACTCAAGGCCCAGAAAATATTTCCAATAAAATTATAGAAAAAAAAATCCAAACCTAAAGAAAGATATACCTATAAAGGTACAAGAAGCATACAGAACACCAAATAGAATAGACCAGAAAAAAAGTCACCACCACACCCCCCCGCCCCAGCACCACACAATAATCAAAAAACTAAAACACACAGAACAAAGAAAGAATACTAAAGACTGCAAGAGAAAAAGAATAAGTAACATGCAGTTATATGTTATACATAGCAAACCAATTATAATTACACCTGAATTCTCAATGGAGACTAAAAGCAAGAAGGGCCTGGACAGATGTGCTACAGACTCTAAGGGACCACAGGTGCAAGCCCAGACTTCTATACCCAGCAAAACTTTCGATTACCGGAGATGGAGAAAACAAAATATTCCATGATAAATCCAAATTCAAACAATACCTATGTATAAATCCAGCCCTACAGAAGGTACTAGAAGGAGATCTCCAACCTAAGGACCTTAACTACACCCCTGAAAACCCAGGAAATAAATAATCTCACACTATCAAATCCAGGAGAAAGGAGACACACATACACACACACACACACTCACACACACACACACATACCCATACCACAACAACAAAAGGTAACTACAAAATAACAGGACCTAACAATCATTGGTCTTTGATATCTCTCAACATCCATGGACTCAATTCTCCAATAAAAAGACACAGACTAACAGAATTGATGTGAAAACAGGATCCATCCTTTTGCTGCATACAAGAAATACACCCTAACATCAAAGATAAACATTACCTCAGAGTAAAGGATTGGGAAAAGATTTTCCAAGCAAATGGACCCAAGAAGCAAGCTGCTGTAGCCATTCTAATATCTAACAAAATAGACTTCAAACCAAAATTAATCAAAAGAGACAGGGAAGAACACTACATACTCATCAAAGGAAAAATCCACCAAGATGACACTTCAGTTCTTAACATCTGTTCCCCCAAAACAAGGGTTCACTCGTTTGTAAAAGAAACATTGCTAAAGCTTAAAACGCACATTGACCCATACACACTGATAGAGGGACTTCAATACCCGACTCTCACCAACAGACAGATCATCCAGACAAAAACTAAACAGGGAAATACATGTTATAAACCAAATGGACCTAACAAATATCAAGAGAGTATTTCACCAACACACAAAAGAATACATCTTTTTCTCACCACCTCATTGAAGCTTCTCCAAAGTTGACCACATCCTCGGTCACAAAGCAAGCCTCAATAGATACAAGAAAATTGAAATAACCCCCTGCGTCCTATCAGAATCCACAACATACCCAGACTTATAGGGCACAATGAAAGTGGGGCTAAGGAAAATTCATAGCACAAAGTACCTACAGAAAAAAAGAGTGGAGAGATCTCATACTAGCAAATCTAGCAAATCTGAAAACTCTAAAACAAAAAGAAGTAAGCACACCCAAGAGGAGTAGACAGCAAGATGTAGTCAAACTGAGGGCTAAAATCAATAAAATAGAGACAAAGAGAGCAATACAAAGAATCTATGAAACAAGGAATCAGTTCTTTGAGAAAATCAATAAGATAAATAAACCTTTATCCAAACTAATTAAAAGAGAGAGAGAGAGAGAGAGAGACTATCCAAATCAACAAAGTCAGAAATGAAAAGGGGGGTAACCACAGACAATGAGAAAACCCAAAGAATCATCAGGTCACACTTTAAAAACCTGTGCTCTACAAAATTGGAAAACCTAAAAGAAATGGATAATTTTCTCCATAGATACCACCTACCAATGTTAAGTCAAGAACAGATAAACAATTTAAACAGACTTATTAACCTCCAAAACAATAGAAGATGTCAGTAAAAGTTTCTCAAACACAAAAAGCCCAGGACCAGATAAGTTTAGTGCAAAAACCTATCAGGTATTCAAAGACAAGTTAATGCCAATACTTCAAATTATTCCACAAAATAGAAACCGAAGGAACACCGTCACGCTTGTCCTTTGAGGCCACAGTCATCCTGATAACCAAACTACACAAAGATTCAACAAAGAAGGAGAATTACAGACCAATTTCACTCATGAACATAGATGAAAAAATACTCAATAAAATACTCACAAACCAAATTCAAGAACACATCAAAAATATCATCCACCATGATCAAGTAGGCTTCATCCCAGAGATGCATGGATGGTTCAACATATGAAAATCAGTCAGTGTAGCCTACCACATAAACAAAGGGGGAAAAAAACAAAAACACATGATCATCTCACTAGATTTGGAGAAAGAGTTCCGCAAAATCCCACAGCCCACGATGATGAAAGTCTTGGAAAGGTTAGGGGTACAAGGGAGATGCCTACACATAGAAAGACAATGTACAGCAAGCTCATTAAATTACATGGAGAGAAGCTCAAAGCAGTTCCACTAAAATCGGAACAAGACAAGGTTGCCCTCTCTCTCTCCATATCTATTCAATATAGTACTTGAAGTTCTGGTTAGACAATAAGACAACAGAAGGAGATCAAGAGAATATACATAGGAAAGGAAGGAGTCAAAGTACCCTTATTTGCAGATGATGTGATAGCATATATAAACCACCCCAAAAATTCTACCAGGAAACTCCTACAGCTGATAAACAGCTTCAGGGAAGTGGCTGGCTACAAGATCAACTCAAAAAAATCAGTAGCCCTCCTATATACAAACAACAAATGGACTGAAACAGAAATCAGGGAAACAATTCCCCGCACAATAGCCACAAATAATTTAAAATATCTTCAGGTGACTCTAACCAAGCAAGTGAAAGACTTGTGTAGCAAAAGCTTTAAGTCTTTGAAGAAGGAAGTTAAAGATCTCAGAAGGTGGAAAGATCTCCCATGCTCTTGGATTGGTAGGATTAACATAGCGAAAATGACCATCTTACCAAAAGCAATCTACAGATTCAGTGCAATCCCTATCAAAATCCCAACACAATTCTTTACAGATCTTGAAAGGGTCAACTTCATATGGAAAAACAAAAAAACCCAGGATAGCTAAACTAAGCCTAAAAAATAAAAGTACTTCCAGAGATTTCATCATTCCTGATCTCAAGTTGTATTACAGAGTCATCGTAATAAAAACTGCAAGGTATTGGCATAAAAAGCAGATGTGTTGATCAATGGAACTGAATCAAAGATCCAGACATAAATCCACACACTTATGGACACCTGATCTTTGATGAAGAAGCAGAAATAGACAAAGAAAAAAAAAAAAGAAAGCATCTTTAACAAATGGTGTTGGTCTAATTGGATGTCCACATGTAGAAGAATGCAAATAGATCCGTATCTATCACCGTGCATAAAACTCAAGTTCAAGTGGATAAAAGACCTCAACATAAAACCAGATACACTGAACATCATTGAAGAGAAAGTGGGGAGTAGTCTTGAACACGTTGGTACAGGAGACAACTTCCTGAATAGAACACCGATAGCTCAGGCACTAAGATCAATAATTAAAAATTGGGACCTCAGAGCTGGAGAGATGGCTCAGCAGTCAAGAGCACTGTCTGCTCTTTCAGAGGTCCTGAGTTCAATTCCCAGCAACCACATGGTGGCTCACTGCCATCTATAATGGGATCAGATTCCCTCTTCTGGCATGGGGGTGTACATGCAGACTGAGCACTCATATAAATAAACTAATAAACAAATCTTTAAAAAAAATAGGACCTCATAAAACTAAAAAGTTCCTATAAGGCAAAGGACACTGTCAATGAGACAAAACGGCAGCCTACAGAAAAGATTTTCATCCATTCCAATTTCAATAGAGGGCTAATATCCAAAATATATAAAACATCTAGAAACTAGACATCGACAGAACAAATAATCCAATTAAAAAATGGGGTACAGATCTAAACAGAGAATTCTCAAAAGAGGAATCGCAAATGGCTGAGAAACACTTAAAGAAATGTTCAATATCCTTAACCCATCTTTGTTTGAGCAGCAACCCTGGGAGAGCTGCTTTTTTCTAGAGAGAGGTGGGGGGTGGGATGTAGGTCTGAGGGAGACGGGAGAAGGGGAGAACTGAGAGGAGTGGAAGGAGGTGAAAAGGCAGTCAGATGTATTATACGAGATCAGAAAAAGTAATAAATTAAGTGGAACAAGGTGTAACGACACATATGTATGAAGGGGCTGTGATAAAAGCAATGGCTTCGTATGCCAACCTAAAAAACAAATATGATCTTTGTCCTCTGCAGTTCTCCCACGGGTAGATAACAGCATCCCAGAGGATCAAGAAAGAGCATGCCCATAACCCCCACTAGTATGCACCCTTCCTGCCCTCCCATACATCATTCTCAGTTAAGCTCCTGGCCAAAGTTGCAGATGTAGAACTGTCTCTCGCCTCTCTAGACTTCTGTGTAGAGGAAGCCTCATCACACTGCTATGTCACGGGCTGTGCTGAGTGGCCACAAGTCACAGAAGAGATTCTGGTTCACTTGGATTCCTTTGCATCATGAGTTCCTGATGGCTGCCTGACACACTGTCAGCCAAACACACAAGCCACACTTCACAATAGGTAATCACATTTTTCTCTTCTTTGAAAGTTCAGGCAGTGGAAGCACAATGCTGTAATCCCAGCACTCAGGAGGCAGAGGCAGGCAGATCTCTGTGAGTTTGAGGCCAGCCTGGACTACAGAGTGAGTTCCAGGACAGCCAGAGTTACAACAGAGAAACCCTGTCTCAAAAAGTCAAAAAAGAAAAAAAAAAGGAAGAGAAAAAAGAAAAAGAAAAGAAAACTCAGTTAGGGAGCTGGAGAGACCACTCAGGGATTAAGAACACTTATTGCACTTGGAGAGGACCTGGGTTGGGTTCCCAGCATCTACATGCTGGTTTACAACCATCCATAATTCCAGTTCCAGGGCATCCAACACTCTTTTCTGACCTCCACAGGTACTAGGCATGCATGTGGCACACATACAGGCATACAGCAAAACATACAAATAAATGAAAACAAATAATTGTTTTTAACTCAGTTGGATTAGTTAGTGAGAAGATTATTTAGCAGGCAGATTTGCCTAAACCAGGTATGGTGGAATGTATCTGCAATTCCTGTACTGTGGAGACTCAAGCTGAGGGACTATGACTTCAAAGTCAATTTGTCTACATAGCAAGGCTCATGTCAAAAAAGCTATAAATACATGTTCATACCTCGAAGTGCCTGGACTCTAACACTGACAGCTTGTGATATGGGGTAGTATAGGCATTCCCACTCTGGAGATTTCAACACGTAGCTGAGTTTGGGAACCTCTAGACTTCAGCCCCTATGTCTCTTCTCTTCTAACAACAGTTGAATAGGCTGGGCAGTGGTGGCACACACCTTTAATCCCAGCACTAGGCAGATCTCTGAGTTGGAGACCAGCCTAGTCTATAAACAAGTTCCAGGGCAGCCAGGGCTACACAAGAAACCTTGCCTTGAAAGACAAGAAAAAAGAAAACACATTGAATAAATGTCTTCCCAATTAAAATATCTTGAGTATATTCTTCTACCTCTAAAACCTCTGACCATTAAAGATTCCTAAGGTCCCTTCTAGCTCTGAAAATCTAGCATTGTATAAGATTTCTAAGTTATAGACAGGTCACTGACACAACTAGTCTCTCTCATTAAGTGCAGCTGAGATAAACTACAACTTGCAAAGTAATGAAGTTGGGCCCCTAACTCACACCATTTACTAACACAAGTTCAAAACAGATCAAAGAACTAAATGTAAGAGCTAAAATTTAAAATCCCCTGGAAGGACAATATGTATCAATCTTGACTCAGTATTTAACTAAATCAATTTATTAATTATTAATTAATTACATTCAATTTATTGAATTTATTAATTAATATTAATAATTTATATTAATTTATTTATAATTATATTTATATTATATTATAATTTATAATAATTAATATTAATTTATTAAATTGATTTAATTTAATTAGTTAAATACTGGCTAGGAAGATGGACTCTGACCAGGTCCATTCTGAGGTACCCATGGAGTAGACCTGACACCTCCAGAGCTCCCACAGAATGGCCCTTAATCACATGACACAGGTGCTTAAAAAGACAGAACCTGTAAGGCTACGTACTTCCCACCAGGTCAATCAGTAGCAAGCATCTAACCTGATGTACTTCCTGCCTGGGTTATCTCCCACCTACAAGTGACCAAGCACATCCTGTTCATCTGAAGCACAGTAAGGTCAACTTGGGATCTAGACATTCTCTACCCAACAATTCAAGAGATTATGTCCTTGGGCAAGGTAGATTCAAGATTATCTCAGGAGAAAACCCCATCCGACATTCCAGGAGGTTATCTGTCTTTTTCTTTTAGAGAGATCTCAGACACAGTAACTAAAATTTAAAGCATATTGTTTGCTCTTACACATCAACTTACATCTGAAAACAAACACACAAGCAACATAAGAAAAGAGAGACAGGCAGACTCACTATCCTTAGAATTAAAACCTTTGGACACCATCAAGAAAGTAAAAAGACAGTTCACAGAATGCAAGATTTTGTAAATCCAATGAGGGACTTGTATCTAGACTACATCTTTAAAATTTCAATTTAATAGAAAAAATTTAAAACCTTTATGCCACCCAAGCTTGACAACCTGTATTCCATTTCAAGACCCCTTGCTGGATGAAGGAAACCAACTCCCAGAAGTTGTCTTCTGACCTTCATGGGTTAGCAGGCTCTCCAGTCTATAAATAAACAAATAAAATTAAATAAATAAATAGTAAAATTTAAAAAACCCAATTCAAGGGTCAAGGGGATGGCTCAGCCGCTGAAAGTGTTAACCACACTAGCCTGATGACTTGACTTGATCTGCAGATCCCACAGTAGAAGCACCAGTTCTCAACTCTGACCTTCACACATGTGCATGCCCACATCTGCACACACACAAACATACATTGATGATAAATGAAATCAAAATTTTAAAAATTGAACTGTTACAAGGTAATAACAAAAGACTAATGATCCGATTAAAAATTGTTGAAGAATCTAAATAGATATTTTTTCACATAATATATTAAAATAGCCAACACATACATCAAAAGATGCCCAATAGGAAAATTAGGGAGATGCAAACCAAAACTACAATGAAATGCCATAAGGATGGCTATTTTTATTTATTAAATTTGTCATAATTAAAATTTTTATTTCATGTTCATGAGCGTTTTGCCTGCATGTTGCGTATCTGTGTACCACTTGCCTGCCTAGTGCCCTTGGAGACCAGAAGAGGGTGTGCAATCCCTTGGGACTGCAGTTATAGACAGTTACCGTTACCTGCTATGTGTGTGCTGAGAATCAAGCCAGGGTCCTCTGGAGGAGCAGCCACTGCTCTTAACTGCTGAGCCATCTCTCCATCTGCAGTATGACTGGTTTTAAAATGGAAAATAACAGCTGTTAAAAATATGGAGTCACGGAGGTTGGGGATAGAGGTCAGTGGTAAAACGCTTTCCTAACATGAATGAGTCCCTAGCTTCAAAACTAGCAACACTACACACACACACACACACACACACACACACACACAAACACACGCACAAACAAATATATGGAAATATTTGAACTCACGTAAACTACTAGTGGACTATAAAAACATTGCAATCATGTTGAAAAAACAGTGAGTGGTTGCTCAAAATATTAAATGTATTGTTACCAGCTGTTGTATGGCAGTTTCCTCTGAATTGAAACGTTTCCTCCAGGAGGGAGAGAGGAGGGTTGTGAGCATGAGGTAAACAAAAGGTCACGTGTCCAGAAGAACAGAAACTTGCCACATTCCTGAGGGCCCCTCGCAGTACAAAAAAGAATAAACTCGTGCTGCAGGAGGGGACGGCCCAGCCCAACTGCAGAGAGAAGAGAGGTTCTGACTATGTAGCTGCCTGCGCGCTGTGCCGAGATTCCAGGACTGTGGCTCTTGAGTCTTTGAGGTGGACTTTTCAGGGATGCAGCTGCTCTCTAGTTCTCCCTGTCCCTTGTACCCCTCGCCCGTACTCCTGCTAGTGGCCCTAATAAAAGCCACTGGTTCACTAAGTTGGACACTGATAGAATCGTTACTTCAGTATGTCCTAGATTCCCTCGTTAGGGTGAGTCATGCATGTGTGTTGTCTCTCTCCAGGAAAAGTCTGTCACACAATACTAGCAGTTCTGCTCCTTGGCATATAACTGAAAGAAATGAAAACATATGTCTATGCAAAAGCTTGTATGTGAGCCTTCAAAACCATATCACTGATAATAGGCAAAAAAGTGGAAACAACTCAAATGCACATCATCTGATGTCTGGATAAACAACATGCGGTGTATGTAGGGCGAAAAGATCCTGCACACTTCTAGGCTTTGAAAAATCCACCAATCACTGAGCTCAAAATCTCACCAATCCTTGAACACACCCAAGTTCAGGGCTAGAAAACCCACCAATCCCCACCCTGGAAAATTTCACCCTGGAAAACTCTTCCCCCACACTTTATAAGGCCTGATTTCTGTTCGGTTCTCTGCTGCTTCTCACCTGAGCAGAGGCAGCCACCCTCCTGTGTTTCGCCAATATATTGCTTGTGTGAGATTTGTCGTGCAGTGTGACTTTGTGATACTCCATGGACTCTCAGCTGCCAGGATACCTTTCCTCTCAGAGCTACAACACTTCCACTGGGGATATTTCTCCCCTCAGAGCTGTAACTCTTACATTGGGGATACCTTTCCCCGACACTTCTGAGCTGTAACACTTACACGTTGGCTACAGATTGCCGAAATGTCCTTGCGTCAGAAAAACACAGTATATTCTTGCAATGGCATATGGCTCATCAATAAAGGATAATGAGTTTGAATCCCCAGAACCCATGTGAAAGATGAACATGCAGTCAGAGCACCTGCAATAGCTCCTATAACGCTCCTATCGTGAGATGGAGGCAGAGATAAGAGTCCCCAGAAATCCTGGGCCAGCTGCCTTGGTATATGTAGCTATGAACAAGATACTCTGCTTCAAAGTAAAAGCCCAGAACAGAGGGTTTTTTCTGACCTCTGTGTGTACACTGTGGTGTGTAGCTATTTAATAGGTCCAGAGATCTATTAATAAAGACACATGAGACATGTTGAAAGGTACAGGCCAGACAGACCCCAATGAGCACAGCACACCATCTTCCAGCTCCAACTCTGCTCCTCATCCAGGCAGTTAGTTTATTCTTATCTTAAAGGCCTCTCCTAGCTCTCTCTTAGAAGTCTATTTGCATGATCAAAGAGATACAATGGTTTTACTCCTCTCAAACCTTTTGCCATTGGGTGTGTCCACATTTATAGTGGGGTACCACCAACACAAAATGGGCCAGGCCACACCCTGTCTGAGCTATGTCCATGTTTTATAGTGGGGTAACTTCAGAACAATAGGAGAGACCAGGCCACACCTAATGTTGCCTTCAGTCTGGTAGAGTACCCCAGTGACCTCTTTATCAGTTAAAGAGGTTTTACGTCGAGCTAAGAGAAAGTAGTTCTTATTTACATTAAAAGGCAGGCTGTTTCAACTACAGAAATCACATCCTGCCAGGCTTCCGGTAAGCAGTGCAATGAATCTTCAGTGAATATAATATTTAGAGATACGCTCAAATATACTGCAACAGTATGCACGCGTGCCCACACTCCTACACACATGAGCATGTAATGCATGTATACACATATTTTACACACACATACATTTTTAAAGAATACAGTTTTGAGTAGATGTTGGAAAAGTAATAGTACGTGACTAATCAGTCGAATTCTTGTGCTCCGAGAAGGTGATGGAAGAAAAGAAGATGTGAGCCCTAAGATATGGGTGCTGAAGACAAGGAGAAAAAGTCAGCACAGAAGCCAAGTCAACACAAAGGCAAGAGTGACTGGAAGGGCAAGACTGTCCAAACAGCAGGGGCAAAGTTCCTGTAGAAAATGGGGAATGCATGGGCCTAGATGGCTCAGTAGTTGAGAGCACTGGCTGCTCTTCCAGATGACCTGGGTTCATTTCTCAGCACCTACACAGCGGCTAACAACTGTCTTTAACTCCAGCTCCAGGGGATTACCTTCTTCTGGCCTCTGCGGGCACTGCATGTATACTGCATGTACAGAGAAACTATGAGAGCTAAAGTTATGTTTCAAGTTTTGATTGCTCTGCCTAAGAGAGCTGCTGAACAAAAATGCCTCCAACTGTAAGTCCCACTTGTATTTTCCGTATTCTCATTAAAACTGATTTTTTCTCCTGTGCCGTTAAAGTTGTTTACAATAAAATATGTACTACTCTGTGATTAACAACATAATAGTTAAGTGTTCACATTAGCGTATCTAACTCTTTAAAGGAAAGGAAGGATCATGAAGTCAACTAATCTCAGAACTGAGACTGAGACTGAGTCTGAGGTAGGAGAAAAAGGAGAAAGGATGGGAGGGAGACTAATGTGGTTGCTCTTAGACACTGGTGGGTTTGATAAAGAACCGAAAGCCACTTCAGGATGCAAATCTAGAATTCACAAGAGTGGAGGGAACAGTCTATGTGAACTGAACTGGACTGAACCCAGAGTTCAACTTAGTTCCAGTCCTTTATTGTAGAAAGACAAAGTTAATTGCCCTCCCCTACCCATTCAAAGGCCTCTTTTGCAAAATGAACAAAACAATATAGCCTGCAGCCTCAGCCAGCTGACCTGGCACCATCACTGCACTTCAGGAAGCCCATGGACCACAGGTGTTCCTTGAAGTCTGTCATTGTTGAAGGCTGCAAGGACCATAAGTCCTCTCCATCAGCAATATCATAAAACAAATGCATTTAGCATGTAAGAATTTAGGGGCAGGGTATTTTTAACAACAATTGCCTCAGCCGGGAGTTACTGTCAGGTACTGGTTACATCTTCAAGAAGCAGTCATTAATAGTTACTGGATTTATAGGTTTTTCCCAAATCCAAGCTTACATATTCCAGGGAGCTGTGTCCCACACATTCCAGGAAGCAGCCCATCTCCCAGCATCTTATTCCACAGTTAACAATTGCCTTAGAGTCTCAGGAAGCACACATTATCACAGAATATTTGCAAAGATTTCCTCAAAGCTAAAGTATGATTTATCATTAAACCATCATACTATATTTCTAAAGTGTAACTATCATTATACCATCTTACTACAGACTAAAGTCATCACTAGAAAGGCATCAGAGAAGGAAACTCATGCATCATTACTTCATATTTCTGTTGTTCTTGTTTTTAAGCTAGTTCTAGAAGAATTACAGTACAAAATTACTAGTAGTGACTGTGTTTTTTCATTGGTTTATATAATTAAAGGTGAAATCCAGTTTTGATGAAATGTGGGACAAATAAGTTAGAATACTGAGTGGTGGGCTGATACTGAAGCATTCCTGAGGTAATGAAACTTTCATTTAAAAAGTTTAAGACAATAGTGTATCTGTATTTGCTGGTAACTTGCAGCAGCGGTTCCTGAACTTGACTGTGATCAGAATCATATAGCTGGCTCTGAAGACAGGTAGATTACTTTATTCATTGCTAAGACAAAATATCCAAAGAAACGGCCTAAGGGAGATGGGTTTTTTTTTTGGTTTATACCTCAAGAGGACATAGTCTATCATGGTAGAGAAGGCTCAGATGATAACAGGTCACATTGTATCCTCAGCCAGGAATCAGAGACTAAACAGGAAGTAGAGCTGGGTTATAAAACTTAAAGGTACACACCCCAGTGACTCACTTCCTCCAGCAAAAGAAAGTTCTCTTAAAGGTTCACAGCCTTCCCAAATGACACAACCAGCTAGGTACCAAGTGCCTACAGGGGATATATATTTCATATCCAAGCCATAATAACTGATAGGCAAACACTGATAGACATAAATTTCTGGAGATTGCTACCTTCCTTATTAGGAATGAATGAAATATTAGATGACTTAGAAAATAGGAACAATGAAGGCAAAGTGACAGGCAAGAGGCTATTGGAGAGTTGAGGATGTAGCTCAGTTGATAGAATGGTTGGCTAGCATGCACAAAACCCTAGGGTTCATCCCAGAAACATAACTGGGCATGGGGCTTCATGCCTGCAATCCCAGCATGCAGGTAGAAACAGGAGAATCAGAAGTTTAAGGTCATCGTCAGCTCATAGGAAGTTTGAGACCAGCCTGGGATATATGAGAACCTGCCTTAAATAAGTAAATAAAAGCAAAGCTGGAGAAGATCTGAAAGTTCTGGACTACTGAACTAGAATGACAGAAGGGTTAATGTGATCCTCACTGTGAAGGCAGTATTAGTAAGACCTGGTAAATGTTTATGTCCCACAGATATGCTCCTGGTGTCATAGGTAAACTCTATCCCAAGTCCAGGATCATGAGGCCTTACACCTGCATCTTCTTCTAAGGGTTTTATGTATTTAGGTTTTACATGCAGGTCTTCAGTTTATCTTCAATCCATTTTTGTGTAAGTAGGGCTCAGCTTCTTTCTTTCTCATGTGTTTACTGAATTGTCTCAGCCCTGTTTACCAAATAGACTACTCTTTCTCCATTGAATGGTTTGATTTCTTCGTGAAAAACTAATTCACCATAGATTCGTTGACTTATTTCTGTACCCTCAATTATATTTTACTGATCCATAAGAATACTTTATACCACGTGCCATACTGTTTTGATTCCTGTAGTTCTGTAGTAATACAATTTTAATGCATTTAAGTAGTTACATGTGTCTAGTGCCTACCATATTAGACAGCACAAGATTAGGTAAATTTGAATTAGCTCAGTGTGGTGGTTTGAATGAAAATGGCCCCAAAAGGTTCACACATTTGAATGTTTGGTCCCCAGTTAGTAAAATTGTTTAGAAAGGGTTGGGAGGTGTGACCTTGTTGTAGGAGGTGTGTCACTGGGGGTGGGTGGGTGATTTCATTATAGAAAACAAAAACTAAAAGCCAATGTTTTCCTATCATCACTCCTCCCTATGAAGTTAGTCTTTGCATTGTATTGTGTTTAGTTTTTTAAATTGCTGTCTGGGAGGTGTGTTGGTGGGAACAGGCACTGCCAAGCCTGACGATGGAGGAGAGAACTGGCTCCCACACGCCCCGCACGTTGTCTCCTCACCTTCACTTGCACACTGTGACACACACATACATTGTATGCATGAGAATGTTTACCTGCACCTTCACTTGCACACTGTGACACACACATGCATTGTATGCATGCGAGTGTTTACCTGCAGGTGCTTATGTGCACTACATACCCACACAGACCGGAAAAGGGCACTGTATCCCTGGAACTGGAGTTACAGCCAATTGTGAGCCACCATGTGGGTTCTGGGAATTTACTCTAGGTCCCCAGAAAAGCAAGCAGCCAGTGCTCTTAACCACTGAGCCATTTCTCCAGCTAAATTTTTTCAAATAAAATTACTGACTTGACGTTCATAAAATAGTGTTAAATGACGTTTGTCTTGTAGTAGGGCAGAATTTCTGAAATGATTCTAGACCATGTTGTTTTTGTTTACTTGTTTGTTTATTTGGTTGGTTGTTTTGACACAGAATCTTATGTAGCCCAGGTTGACCTCATTCCCAAAAATGATCTTGAACTTCTGATCCTGTGCCTCTATCTCTAGAATATCAGGATTACAGGCAGGAACCACCACTCAGCTTGCAAATTTTACATTGTGGAACAAATAACATGGTGTGTGTCTTTTCAGACTTTGTTATTGATGTGTAAAGTAACTGAGGAAATTGCCTTTTTTTTTTTTTTCTTAAATTTTGATGACACCAGGGTTTTTACCACAATTTTCTCAATCTGTGAAAAACCTACCAGGCACCTTTAATCCCAGCACTGGGGAGGTAGAGGCCAGCCTGGTCTACAGAGGAAGTTTCAGGTTAGCCAGGGCTACAGGGAGAAACCGTGTCTTGAAAAACAAGAAAGAAAGAAAGAAAGGAAGAAAGAAAGAAAGGAAGGAAGGAAGGAAGGAAGGAAGGAAGGAAGGAAGGAAGGGAGGGAGGGAGGGAGGGAGGAGGAAAAGTTTAAGAGCAAAAGTAATGTTTTAAATTTTAATTACTGTGCCTAGAAGATCTATAGAACAAGAGCAAAGAACTTCCTAGAGTGCTGGGTGGGACCGTTCAGTGAGATACAAAAAGACATAATCCTGCAATCTCACTTGCCCAAGGACAGCTAACCTCCTGGAATGTTGGGTAGGGACTATGTAGATTCCATTTAGTTAATCCAGCTGCACCAGATGTGCTCCAAATGCACCAGATATACTTAGTTACTTGTAGGTAGGAGATAACCCAGACAGGAAGTACATCAGAATACGGTTACAGCTGATTGGACCTGGTGGGAAGTAGGAAGCCTACTAGGCTTCCTAGGAAGTCTTACTTCCTAGTCTGGGTTCTGTCTTTTTAAGCATCTCTCCCACCTGACTCAGGGCCATCTGTGCAAACTCTGGAAGTGGCAGGTCCACTCTGTGGGAAGGAACCTCAGAATGGTCCTGATCAGAGTCCATCTTCCTGGCCAGTATTAAATTAACTGAATTAAAGCTTGCTGCGAATTTGTGGTGATGGTCTTATTCTCAACCAATGGGATTTACAAAAGAAAGCTGAGTAACTGGGAGGGGTGGGGTCCTGAAAGTCAGTTCTGCAGTGTCCTGTGGGTATAAGAGTTATAAGAGGAAGAAATGTATCAGACAGGGCTGGCGAGATGCCTCAGTGGGTAGAGCTATCGACACACGACCTGAGTTCAATCTCCACAAAACACTGTGGAAGGCAAGAACCAATTTCCAAAAAGTTGTCTTCTGACATTCATACATGTATGTGGATATGTCATGTGGTATGACACATGCCCACACACATATGCATATTAGTAAATACATTAATAATAATAAATAATTTTGTGATTTTTAAGGACATTCTATTTTATGTGTATGGGTGCTGAGCATGCGTGTGTCCTATTCCCTAGAACAGGAGTTACAGTGGTTGTGAAATATCATGTGGGAATCGAACTCAGGTCTCTGAAAGAGCAAGAAGTTCCCTTAACCACTGAGCTATCTCTCCAGCCCCAATAAACAAATAAATAACTTTTAAAGAAACACATCTGACAATATTTCTTAACCTCTTCTGTTCTATACTCTTTCCACAGATATTCCTAAATAGGCTCCATGCACCTGTTACTGCTGTACCCCAGAGGTACAGCACAGTGCCTGATATAAGGAGGTTTCTTGGGTGGAAGATGGATGAGATTAATTATTATTAATTATTATTAATTCACAGTAACTAGGAAGATCATTATGTTACCACACACACACACACACACACACACTATATAAATATATAGTGTGTGTGTGTATATATATATATATATATATATATATATATATATATACTGTGTCTGTATATATATATATATATACTGTGTCTGTATATATATATTACATATATAATATATGTAATATATTATATTATATATATAATGTATAATAATATAATATATTACATATATTATATATATCAATATATATAAATATATAGTGTGTGTATATATTATATTATATAATTATATATTATACACACACATACATATATTTGTGTATGTGTGTAATCAACAAGGTATGAGTTTCCTATTGTGACAGTGATTGACAGCTTTGGAGACCCCTGAGGATGGGCCTCCACCCCCTTTTTTTCTGGTAACACTAGAAAAGAAAACATCGAACTATGTCTCCTTAGCCTCCTGGTCAAAAGAGTCGAATATCTCTGTCTCTGGGTTGGGATATAACATTCTGATCTCATCAAAGGTTAGAAGAACGTTGCACACTGTTGTTTCCCGCTTTAGGAATTAATCTAGTTGGGTTTGTCAATCACCTGGCCAGGAGTCAATCCCCAAAGGAAAACCGATTCATGCCAAAGTCCCCTAAAGAAAGCTGAAGACATGCTAAACAGATGGGAGGAGTAATGGTCTCCCGGAAGAGAGAATACAGTTTCTCCCCGAAGCCCCTCCCCCATACGGTCCCTTTCAGAACCTCCCTCGTGCGGCTCTGTAGCCGCCACCTTGCTGGGTTACTCAAAAGTTAACTCAGAAGTAGCAGATTTTCCTTCTTTTCTGTCTCTTTCTTTCAGTTACTGACCGAGACTTATGCATGCTTTCCCGATTCCCTGGGCTTTCTTACTCATTCTGGAGCAGTCCCTCCCTTGTGCCATGTGGCAGCTTGCCCTCCATGCAGCTGCTGCTGAACTCCATCCATGAGCCTTGCTGCTTTCTTGGACCGTGACTCAGAAGGCATGGCTTCCTCAATTCCTCCTCTTTGGCTCCCTTCACTCAGCAGCTGCCGAGACCGGAGCTAGCCTGCTTTGTCATTTTTCTCTCAAATGCTAATAAATATAAATTGTACTCGAGCTTCCTCTGAGTCGGTTTCTAAATTTTTCTATTAACAAGACTAAGTGCACAGAAGAGGGAACCCCAAATTCCCCAGAAACACTACCACCAATGTTTTATGTTTGCTGGTGTAAGCACTTTCTCAGAGTACAAAATGAACCGTTGTATCTGGTGATCGGTCAATGCTGTGCCAGGCTAATACAAAGAATTCTTCAACCTCTGACCTTACTGAGGAGATCCACTGCATAGATAATTCAAAGTATCTGGTACATTTTCCCAATATGCATATTTTTGTGGGGTTGAGAGATTTCTGGCCTAAGGTTAATTTTAACTTGGTTGCACTTGGTCTTCAATCATATGCTTTCATGAATATTGCTGCTGCCTAGAGAAAAATTCCCTTCACTGAGTTGTTAGGAGTATTTCAGAAATCTCCGAATCTGAATGTAATAGAAACTTACTGTAGAAAATGGAAGCATCACTTGTGACAAAGGTTTTTGCTTCTTTGTTTTGCTCGGCAGAATAATGCACCAATATTTGCAGCGTGAACTGTTCTCCGGTAAGGTAGTGGAGAGCAGGCTGGGGGTGGGACTTAGTGAGTGGTACAGCACTGAGAGCAACAAGGCCCTGGGTTCAATCCGCAGCACCGCCCAAATCAGAAATGATGGGAGGAGTTAAAGGCGGGATAGGAGGAAGGGGAAAGAAAGGAGGGAGAGTAGGCTGGGTATGATGGTACATACCTATGACCCTAGCACTTGAAGTGATGAGGCAGGGGTACTATGAGCTTGAGGCCAGACCAGGCAACAGTAATATTTGTTCTATTTTTTTCAAAAAGGGAAGAAATATAGGAAGGTTTGGGGAAAGGCATGGAGGTCTGGAATAGGAAATGTCTACCCCTGAGGAGGCCAGAATTAGTCTGTCTAGGGCTACCCAAGAGGACAACCAAGGATAAGCTTGCTTTGGTTTATGAATAGAAAGAACCCAGAAACTGTGCTGTACCAGAAAGTGCTGTGTACAGTGTAAAATCTCCTGTCTTGCCTACAAAATCTTCTGTAAATGGTAGAGGAGATGGCTCAGCAGGTAGAGGCACTTACTACCTGACAATCTGAATTTGATCCCATTACTCAGACCTTTTCACAGCAGAAGGAAAGAACTGACTCCTATACGTTGTCCTTTGACTTCCATACTCCCGCTGTGGTGCACGTACACACATACACACCAATATGTAATAAAAAAAAAAATCTTCAGTAAAAACCAACACTTGTTGTTTCTGGACAGAAGGGGACTTTTGGTCCTGTTTAATGAGTGGCTCAAGAATATGTCAGAACCTTTGAGCTAGCCCCAAAGACTAACAGAAGAATGTGGAGAAAATGTAAGCAATTGATCTGTAACTCTGCTTCTCAGAAATGACCAATCTTGACCTAGAGCATGTCTTTGTACTGCGCGTGTGTGTGTGTGTGTGTGTGTGTGTGTGTGTGTGTGCGTGTGTGTGTTAAGATCTGCATTATATAAACTCTTAACTGTTTTTCATTTTTCTTCTAACATTAAATCACTAATATTGTAGTGATTTGAATGAAAATGGCCCCCATAGGCTCATATATTTTAATGCTTAGTCACCAGGGAGTAGAACTGTTTGAGGATTAGATGGATTAGGAGGTGTGGCCTTGTTGGAGGAAATGTGTCACTGGGAGTGAGTGGGCTTGAGGTTTCAAAAGTCATGCCAGGCCCAAAGTCTGTCTCTCTGCCTGCTGCCTAAGAATCAGGATGTTAAGCTCTCAGCTACTGCTCCAGCCATGCTGATCTGCTTCCTGCCATGATGATCATAGACTCTCTGAAACCGTAAGCAAGTCCCCAATTAGTTGCTTCTTTTATGAGAATTGCCATGGTCCTGGTGTCTCTTCACAGCAGCAGAACAGTAACTAAGTCAGCATTAAATGTTATTCATGTCCTTCAATAGTGTACACTGCCCAAGCATGAGGAGCTGAGTTGGAGCCCCAGAACCCACTTAAAAGCCAACTGTGATGATGCCTGCCTGTAACCCCAGCACTGGAGGAGTGGAGGCGGGTAGATTCCTGGTCACTAGGTAGCCGGTCTTGCCAGAGGGTGAGCTCTCAGTTCAGTGAGAAATCTTATCTCAAAAAATGAAGTGAAGAGCAATAAAGGATGTCAGTCTCTGGCCTCCACATACATGCACACACACATGCACATGCATGTGCTCGTATGTAAAACACAGATACGTACACAACACAGAAACACATACACACACGAGAAATGGGAAATTCGACTCACAAAAGAGAAAATTTGATTTGGTTGGTGGTTTTTGAGAGTTTTGGGTTCACGGTCAGTTGGCCATGTTACTTTTGAGCCTGTGGTAGGGCAGTAAATCATGTCAGGGAGCATGTCTCAGAGAAAAGCTGCTGACTGCAGCACCAGGACTCTAAGAGGAAAAAAAGATGGGGTCACGGTCTTAGTCAGTGTTCCAGTGCTGTGAAGAGACACTGTGACCACAGTCACTCTTATAAAGGACAACATTAATTGGGCTGGTTACATCAATTGGTTCAGAGGTTGAGTCCATTATTGTCACGGTGGGAAGCACGGCAGCACAC
Source organism: Cricetomys ansorgei (assembly GCA_026225945.1). Lineage (NCBI taxonomy): Eukaryota > Metazoa > Chordata > Mammalia > Rodentia > Nesomyidae > Cricetomys > Cricetomys ansorgei. Next base: position 7,904,885 of record JAMJFZ010001264.1, read on the forward strand.
AGGCAGACGTGTGCTGGAAGAGGGGCCGAGAGTTCTCTATCTGGTTTTGCAGGCAGGAGAGAGAGAGAGACTGAGCCTGGCTGGAGCATCTAAAACCTCAACCTCAACGCCTACCTCCCAGTGACACACTTCCTCCAACAGGGTCACCCCTTCTAATAGTGCCACGCCCTATGCACCTATGGGGGCCATTTTCACTCAGACCATGACCGTCACGTTCTCATCTTTGAGGGAATGACCCCAGGACCTAAAACTGTCCACTAAGCGCTACCTCTGAAGGATTCTACCACCCCTCATTAGATCCACACTGAGAACCATACCTCCCACACATTCCACACCTGAGCTCTCTCTAGCACTCATCAGTGATATATATCAGAATTTACGTAACCACTTCTCCATTGCAGATATGTATCGGCTACAAGTTATTGTCACAATAACCCTATTGTGAATGTATTTTAATATAAAATCTACAGAAGCATTTGTAAATCTTCCTTAAGTATTTAGAAATACTGTTTTGGTTTTACTTTATTTTTTACAACTAGGGCTCCCGGCACAACCGTGGCTGTCCTGGAACTCACTGTTAAAGACCTCAAACTTACAGAGATTTACCTGCCTCCGCCTCCTGAGTGGTGGGAGTAAAGATGTGTCCAGCACACCAGGTTGGAGTTTAGGAATCTTCTTCATCCGTTTTTCCATTTTGCTAAAATGGTTTTTCAGAACAGGTGATTTACAATCTTACCAACACACAAAAGAGATTATTTTCAACTTTGAAAAAAAAATATCTTATAAATGGGAGGAATCGGAACGTACAATTTTTCTCTTCCTTCAGTGCTAGGAATAGAACCCAGGGCTGTGGCCTCGCTAGGTAAGTACTCTACCACACCGAGCCACAGCCCCCGCTGAGAATGCACTCTGATGCCCAGCATCTTCACTGCGACATCACATTCATAACATTCCCTCCTGCCCTCCCACGCAGCTGCGGGCTGTCCCCTCCACGCGTGGTAATGTGAGTGTGCCACAGTTTGCTCACCATTGCTGAGCACTTGGGTGAATTTCCACTAGTACTTTCCTATGACATGTCTTTTGGAACATGAAGACACAGTGGCACAAGAATACAAAATGGAGGCACCAGTAGAGCAGGATGGAGAGTGTAGGAACAAAACTGAATGCACCTCATTAGCTGGCTTACAGCAGAGGATGTAAACGTAGAGCAGGGGTAAAAGATCTTTCCATTCTAGGGTGTTGGGCAGATAAATTATTTGTTTAATATCTGGGCCCCTCCCTATTGACCCCATTCATAAAAAAAATGGAAAATAAAAAAATTTTTGAGAGTTTTCTAGAAGTGGAATTATTGGGACACAAATATTTAGATTTAATAGATGTTGTAAACTGTCCAAAATGGCTTTAACAATTTACACATTAACAAGGTATGAAAGTTGCAATTGCTCTCTATCCATGTCAACATTTGGTGTTGTCAGACTTTAAAATTTTAACTATTCTAGTAAATGTGGGCTGTTTCTTTTCTGTGTGTGTATGCGTGTATGTATGTGTGTGTACTTACACATACCCTTTATTTAGTCCTCTTATTGTGGTTCTGATATGAATTCCCCATCTGTTCAAATATACTTATTTTCCTACCCACTAAGTTGGATATGTATGCAAATATCTTTACCCAGCCTGTGAGTTCCTCTTTTCACTCTCGTAATAGTATCTTTGGATTAACAGAAGTTTCAAAAACTTTAAAACAGTCACGAATGGTTGGTGCTTTTTGTAAAACCTGCTTATGTCAAGTCATCTTTGCCCACTCCAAAAAGATGGGGGTGCTCTTCAGTGGAAGTTTTCTCTAGTAGTTTGTGGTTTAATCTTTCATAATTGACATATATGATCTAGTCAGGAGTTGATTTTTATGAATGGGGTCCATAGGGAGGGGCCCAGATATCTTGTATATATTAAACAAATAACTTATCTGCTCAACACCATAGAATGGAAAGATCTTTCACCCCTGCTCTACTTTTACATCCTCTGCTGTAAGTCAGATAATGAGGTGCATTCAGTTTTGTTCCTACACTCTCCATCCTGCTCTACTGGTGCCTCCATTTTGTATTCTTGTGCCACTGTGCCTTCATCACATCACACAGTATAAGCCCTTCAGCATATTCTTCCAGTGTTCCCATAATGTCTTGTCTGCTTTTTTTTTTTTTTTTTTTTAAGACAAGCCATACAATGTCACCATGTAACTCAGGCTGGCCTCGAACTCATAACCCCCCTGCCTCTCCCTCCTGTGTGCCAGAATTTCAGGAGCACAATGCCACACCTGGCTTGGGCGTTTGTATGGTAAAATGGTAGCATCTTTTTTCTCACTGCTATGTACAAATTCCTCGTTGCTGAACATTTTAGTCTTCACCTTCTATTCATGTTCTAAGTATTTTCCCATGGGTCGCCCGACTTGGATTTATTTATAGTTTTTCTTGTTGTAGAGAAGAACTACATTCTTATGAAATGAAGTATATTCATATTTTAGCTTCGTAACCTTATTCCCACTATTTTTATACTTAGGAAATCTTTCCCTAATCCCCATGAAGTTTAAATATAATGTGAATATTCACAATGTCGATGAAATGTAACCACACGAGTGTAAATATTATTTCCTATAAAAATAGCCCAAAAACCTTCACTTTCTAGAGTAAAGGAATTGGAGACCAGGCTTAAAGGGGAGGGGAGAATAAGTCCAAATTTTAAATTGTGAGTTCTGACAAAGTGTTTGCTTTCTTTCTTACCCCGCCCTCTCAGGTCAGTTGTCTCTGGTAGAAAAGAATGTTCCCACCTGTAGCTGTTTACTTAGGCCAGATGTGCCCACGGGCCATCATGAAGCAGGGACAGCTGTGGTGTCCTACAGAGGACCCCAGACTTACAGTCATAGCAAGAATAAGCAGAACAGCACAGTGACAGCGAAGCCCACGGCGGTGAAGACAGAGCTGTGACAGTCCCTGGAGGAAGCAGGGACCGGAGGGTCACCAGAGCCTCACCTGCAATTCTACCCCCTACTTCCCTCCTGCACCCCAACTCTACGTGATCTTGTGGGGGAGGGTGGTAGAATACACCCTGGAAAGCCCTTTGAGGGTGGGTCACCAGTGACTCGGCTTTATGAGTCATCACACCTACTGGGGTGGAATTTTCACTGAGTAAGGCCCCTTTGAGTCATGCATGTTCCTGTATGTAACCCAGGAAGCTCATTGGCTCACTAACCTGGAACTGAATGGAACAGCCTCTTTTTTGCATGTTGTTGTTGCATCAGGGGCAAACAGGTGTTTCTCTCCAGGAAAAGAGCCATGCCATCCACTTCACATGGTTTATCTGGGCGGTGAATGGACCAGGCCAACACAATGACTAGCAGTTTTAGGTTTCCAAAGAATCGAGGGTCTCTGGTTTCAGTAACTAGAACTGAAGCTGCCAGCCAGAAGACCCGCCTGCTGTACAAGTTACCCGCACTGAGGTAGTCAAATACCTGCTGGACAGGGCAACTTCCAACCACTGTGGCTCAGCAGGCTGCCTGGGAACTACTAGCCAAATTACGAGGTTTTACGGTGCCTGACCAACTTAGTAGTGGCCTCAGCTCCGCTTAGGGTTCTTTGAAAAGTGCAGTGGGAAGACCCATGGCTTGGTTATTGGAGATGGTTTGTTGTTGTTTTTACAAAATCGGCACTTCAGTGAGAGGTAGGATAGAAGTCCTGATGGGGGTTGGAAATGTGGTTTCCATTCTGGCTAATTTTGATCCTGTGCTTGGGATTCTTCCCCCCCACCACCCATCCCCACCTTTGCAGGAGAAATAAAGGGAAGGCATAAAACCCCTCTTGGCACAATGTATGTTGTACTTAGTTCATGGCCAAAGACAGTTTTCTGGGAAAGTCCACTGTGAGCCAGCAAAGCATTTTCTTTTTCTTCATCCATACTTTTAAAAACAAAAACATTAACTAAAATAAAATCTCCCATTTCCCATCAAAGAAGAAGAGAGGGTGGAGAAGGGAGGAGGATGGAAGAGAAGGAGGAGGGGGGAGGATGGAGGAGAGGGAAGGGGAGGAGGGAGGCGAGGGAGAAGGAGAGGAAACTCACAGAGACTCTCTCTAATATGAAACTGCAGATTTTAGGCTTTCCAAAAAATTAATGCAAAAGATTGATCACAGCTACGGGACACTTAAGCCTTGGCTCTTCAGCCTCTAGATGTCCTGTTCTGCTGTCTTTGGTGGACAGCCAAGAGCACTGACATCGGAAAGGCTGAGAGATGAGTATCTCCTATATGGTTCTCTAAATTCCTAGTTTTTAAAAAAACCTAGAATAAGCCAATGTAGATGGGAACAGATTTTTCCCCTCCTTTTCTTAAAATTATGTTAAATCAGAGTCTGAAGAGATGGCTCAGCGGTTTACAACGCTTGTTGCTCTTGCAGAGGACCAGGTTTCAGTTCCCAACACCCAAGGGTGTCTCACAACCACCTGTAACTACAGTTCCAACGGCCTCAGTGCCCTCTTCTGACCTCTGACGTCCTCTTAGGACCTCTGTGAACACGAGGCACACATATGACATATATACCTTCATACACATAAAAAAAAATCTAAATTTTTTAAGTTTTAAAAATTATGTTAAATCATTCCAGATATATCTTAGTCACTGTTCTGTTGACGTGAAGAGACAGCATGACCGAGGTTATAAAGGGAAACATTTCATTGGAGGTTTGCTTGTAGTTTCAGACGTGAATCCATGATCATCATGGTGGCAAGCAGACAGGCACGGCACTGGAGCAGTAGCTGAGAGCTTTATATCCTGATCCTCAGGTAGCAGGCAGAGGGAGAGAGAGGGAGAGCATGAGAGAGAGAGAGAGACTGGGCCTGACACAGGCTTTTAAAACTTCAAAGTCCAACCCCAGTAACATCCTTCCTCCAACAAGTCCACACCTCCTGATCCTTCTCAAACAGTACCACTCCCTGGTGATTAAGCTTTCAAATATACGAGCCTGTGGCGACCATGGCATCCAAACCATCACGAGGTATGATGACTCACACCTGTAATCCCAAAACTTGGGCGATTAAGATCAGGAGTTTAAGGCTAGCCTGGGCTATATACAGTGAGGTCCAGGGCAGTTGGGCTACATGAGATCCTGTCTTAAACAAATTGTATTCAGTCATATTTACATATTTGCATACAGCCTCATGCCTAAAATTGATTACAATGAGCCACAGCCTTTGTAGATTACTATCTAACATCAAAGAAGGAGCTGCAATGCCCCAAGGTGACACCCCTACAAACCACCCAAAACCTGAAAGTCTGTACTTGAGTTTCACTTTTTAATGAAGTTTTCCTAGGGTAGAAATATAAATATTGGACTCGTGAGACGGCTCAGCTGTGAAGGCGCTGACCACCAAGCCTGACAACCCACATTCAATCCCCAGAACCCACCGTAGTAGAAAAAGAAAACTGACTCCTACAAGTTGTCCTCCGACCTCCATAAACAGCACGTTCAGGCGTGGGTGCACACACACACACCAAAAGCTTTTTAAAAGAAACATTTCAAGATTTTATTTTCAGAACACTTAAATCGTCTTTGCTTGTTTGTTTATGCGACCATTCGTTCGTTTTGCACTTCTACCACGGAGTTGTGTGCCAAGCCCTGAGTTCCCGGTTCAAAAACAGAGAAGCGGGGGCTGGAGAGACGGTTCAGTGGTTGAGAGCACTTGCTGCTCTTGCTGAGGACCTGGGTTAGGCTCCCAGGACCCACACAGTGACTCACAAGTAGTTGTAATTCCATTGCTGTCTTCTGGCCTCCATGAACACCAGGCATGCTCTTGGTGTACATACATACACACAGGCAAATGATCATACACAGAAAATAAAACTTATAAATTAAGAAAAGTAACAGAAAGGCTGAATTAGAGTCATAACATTGATACAGCTTTGAATGTAGCTTTGAACACTCTTCGGGCCCACATAAGGTGTCTAGACAAAGCTACTGCTTTCTCTATAAGCTCTGTGTTCATTTGGAGCTGATTGATCTAACACATGTACTAACTCCATTCTTTCATATATACACAGAAGGAAAAATGAGGATGAAATAAATTAAGTCCTTTTAAAACATTCCAAAATTCCTAAATCACTTACTCTTCTTAAACAAACAATGTCAAACAAAGGCCCAAATATTGTCTGAAGGACTGAGACGCTGTGAGTAATAAGTCTCATCCCGAATCCCACTCACTCAGGCAGGGAAAATGTATTCTCCTTCTGCCTTCCCTAGGAACACTGCTAGGTTCCTTGCCCTGACCCAGCATTGCAAAGTAAAGGCCAGCCCTGAATAGGAGACAAGGGGCAAGGGGAAAACACAGCAGACACATGAACGCATGTGATTGTGCATGTGAACTGAGTTCCCAGAGAAAGCTGCACCTGTGTTAAGAAGGCTACATGGCTGACTGACTGGTCAGAACTCTGTGATTGAAGAGAGCTTTCCAAAGTACCTTAAGCTCTCTTTAGCCTTCATAACAGGCATGCATGGCTCACCCCTGTGTTTGACCTAACATCCATGTGACTATCAGGTAAAATCCCTGTTGGAAATGTACAAGTAGATCCCTTAGCTTTCACCAACCCAAAGGCTGAGGAGGATGCCATCAGATAGCATCTGAGACCCGTAGCAGATACTCCCTGCCTTTCTGTAACCATCCTGCCTGCTGCTTCCTACTAAAGGACTTGAAAGGGACCTTGATTTAGAGTGTTCTTTGTTGTTACCATAAAAATTCCATGAACTGTTGTTACATTGCCACCTGGCATTTGAAATACTTTGAGTATGTGTTCTTGGGCCATGGTCACTCGTATTTGGCCCCAGAATAAAGGATCCCTTATTCCTTTTGAGGCAAGAGTTATGTGGTACCAACAAATGTAAAAATGTTACCTGTCCCTGGATGACTTTTTATTCTAGGAATTTGTCTCAGAACTAACTGGGATTCCCCCTCAACACCCTCACCTGGGGACAGGAAAAGAAATTCCTTTGCCTCCAGCTAGACCTCTTAACAAACTGTCCTGCAAAGTTTGGAGCGATAAAGAAGCTAATTGAAGCTGGTGGTGGTGGCCCACCATCTTTAATCCTAGCACTCGGGAAGCAAAGTCAGGTAGATCTCTGAGTTGGAGGCCAGCCTGGTCTACAGAGCAGTTCCAGGACAGCCAGAGCTGCAAAGAAAAACTGTCTCAAAAAAAACTAAAAGAAGAAAAAGAAGAAGAGAAGGAGAAAGAAGTTATTTGAAAATATTAATAACTTGGTATAAACCAAAGCTCTTTAGAGTACTTAGTACTTAGTACCTAGGCCAGGAGTTATCAAACTTGTTCTGTAGAGGCTAGTTCATCTCTAATAATGAATTCTGCCTTTGTGGTCTGAAAGTAGCTATAGATAATAGATAATAATACATAAACTGGCATGGCTGAGTACCAATAAGATTTGACCTAAAATCTGGGTGAGGTGAGTCCTTTAATCCTAGAACTTGGGAGGCAAAGACAGGTGGATCTCTGTGAGTTCAAGGTCAGCCTGGTCTTCAGAGTTGAGTTCTAGAACAGTCAGAGCTACATAAGAAAGAGACTTACCAAAAAAAAAAAGAAGAAGAAGGAGGAGGAGGAAGAGGAGGAGGAGGAGGAGGAAAGAAAAAAGAAAGAAAGAAAGAAAGAAAGAAAGAAAGAAAGAAAGAAAGAAAGAAAGAAAGAAAGAAAGGAAAAAGAAAACATAAGATTTGATCTACAAAGTTTCCAAAGAAGGAGGGATGCCTGGGCTTCAACATACACAACATCATTTGCCAGTCCCTTCTTTATACTGATAATAATAAATCTAATAATAATAGCTATAACATTTAATGAGTACTCATGTCACAATAATCACAGTGGTTCCCATGAGGTAATTACTCGTATGTAAAAAGGATATTGAACATAATTAACAATTGATATGAACAACCAAACAGAACACAAAACATAGTCAGATGTATCACTGGTCAAAAATAAAATTCTTGAACTGGAGCGAAAGCTCAGCAATTAAAAGCACTGAGTCTTGCAGAGACTGGTGTTAGATCCTCAGCGGTGCACTGAGCAGCTCACAACTGCCTGCATCTCCAGCTCCAGGGCATCTGATACCTCCTGCCTCCACAGGCACCTCACTGTATGCACGCACCCACACACAGAGACATACACACATAGACACATAAGTTTTAAAGTAAGTCTTTAAAAAAAATAAAATCCTGATGTCACCTTTTTATAGATTTGGAATTATATGTCACATTTTCTATTATATATATAAATATATAGATATTTATATAAATATAATTATATATTATATGTCACATTTTATAGATTTGGGAACTAGGGCTTAGCATAAAAGAGGAAATCTTCCTAGATCATACAAAAAAGATCTGCAGCAGGGCTGGGATTTTCATGCATGCTTCTAACTCTAGAGCCCATGTCTTCAGACACTTGATATATGCTTCTGTAGGCCAGAGAGACTTCCCTTTAGTCACCTGCTTCAGCTGTAACCTGCTGTGTGATCAAAGGCATGCCTGAGCAAGAGGAACCTGATCATACCATTTCCAAAGATATTAAAAACACAAGGTGCCATTGTCCTTTAGAGATCCTCCGGTATGCTGATATTTACAGTGGGAAACAATTTAGATAAAGCCGGGGGAAGGGGCATACAGCTCCAGCTAGTACTTCTGAAACCGAGACAGGGGGATAACAAGTTTAAGGCTACCCTGGGCTCTATTATATAAGAAACTGTTTGCGGGGAGGTCTTAAAAGAAAATGTGAAGTCCTTTGCCTTACATCTATCTCACTTAATATTTCTGCTTCTCTGTCCTTACAGCTTATTCCCACAGGAACATTCCTCCGCTCAGGTCTCCGGTCAGATGTTTCCTTCAAGGTTTTCCTGGCCACCATCTAATTAACAAAATAGCAACATCTGCTTTTGCATTTCCTCTCATTCTCTTGTCTTGCTTTACTTCTTTCTCAATAGCACTTAAAACTTGTCTTGCTTTATTTTTTTTCTCAATAGCACTTAACGCCATTGGATATACTATGCTCTGAATTAATTTCTTGTTTCTGTCCCCAATTGAACTCCACAAAATCAAGGCCTTTGTTTTGTTAGGTACTATATCTTAGTGTGACACTTAGTTTTTAGATTTTTCCTTTATGTGTCTGTGTGAGTGTGCCACATGTAAGCAGGTGCCCAAGGAGGACTCTAGAAGAACTCTATCCCCCGGAGCTGGAGTTACAGGTAATTGTTAAGTTACCTGACATGGTTGCTGGGAATTGAACTCCAGCTCTCTGGAAGAGTAGCAAGTGGTCTTAACCACTAAGCCATCTCTCCAGCAGCATAGAGCTCTGTGAATGAATTTATGAAAAAGATGAATGAATGAATGTTATTTAGTATATAAAGATCACAAAGGTACAATAATAAAAGCACTAGATTAGAATCATAGTTGGGTTGGAATCTCAGCTCTGCCACTTCCTGCTGTGTGGTCTTGGACAAGTTAACCAGGTAAAGCCTCAGAGGCTGCAGGGAAGCCCCGAGACAGGAGCATGCTCTTCAGGGCAGGGCAGTTAGTGTAACTGCAGTACTAAAGACACCGATGGCATGGTCCTGTGGGCTGCTGTGAGGCCTTTGAGGTTTGTTCTGGGTGAGAGGAAGCAGGAGAGGATACCTAACAGCTATGGTGTGGTCTGTTCTAAGTATTATGAAGACTGGACAAAGGCAAGGGCTGAGAGATCAACTGGCTGTGCCCGAAGTTCATGCGGGAGACTCTGCCCAGCGGGAAGATGCCTGCTCCAGCCCCATGAGCACCAGCGCGGTGGTGAAACACTCAGATTCTGTAGGAAGTTTGAAGACAGAGCCAACAGGGCTTGTCGAGGGTTTGGGTTTGGAACGGAGAGAACAGTCAATGACTCATTCCGCCAGGGATTAGGAGGGACCTGGGGAGGAGGTAGGGTGGGGATCAGGTGGTGCAATTACGTCTGAGAAGCTTATTAGAGGCTATCCAAGCAGATGCTGTCAACAGATAGATTAGAAATTGCTACCCAGCTGCTCATAAGAATCACCTGAAGAGGGTTTCTGTTCGCCTCGGTTTCTCTGTTTTGTGCTTTTCGTGAAGCTCTGTATGGAATCTCCACCCACCATGCCCCTTGCTAGGATGGTGCTCCACCACTGAGCCCTCCAAAGGACCTTTAAAAAATCTTAGCCCCCAGGAGGCAGAGGCAGGAGACTCTCTGAGCATGAAGCCAGCCTGGTCTACATAGTGAGTGACAGGCTAGCCAGATCTACACAGTGAGACCTGCCTCAAGATGAATAGAAAGGAAGAAAGGCACAGAACGATCTGTACTTAGTGAGTGCAGTGATTCCAAATCCAGGGAGCCAGAGAAGGAAGGCTACATGTGTTTGAGGCCAGCCTGGGCTACATAGCAAGACTCTGTCTTAGAAAACAACAACAATTAAAAAAAAAAAAAAAAAACTTGACCCTAACTTGAATCAGTGGGATCAGACTTTCTTTGGAGGAAGGACTGGGAACCATTATTTCTAACAAAATAAGTATTTAGATTTGGAGAGATGGAGAGAAACAATACAGGAAATAGGAAGGAGCGGGTAGATGACTCAGAGTTTTCCAAGTACTTCCTGTTCTTCCAGAGGGCCCAACTTCAGTTCACAGCATCCACATGAGGTGGCTCACAACCTGCTGTTCCTGCAGCTCCCGGGGATCTTCCGGCTCCCACAAGCACCCGCACATGCATGGCATACATGCACACAGACAGTTACACATATACATAAATAAAAGTAAGTCTTACTGTGGGCACAGGCTCCCACCCCTAACCAACAAGCTATCTGCAATTGATGCCTGCTGGCAAAGAAAAAATAATCAGACTTCTCCAATGAGAAATATTAGCCATACTCATTAACCACAATTGATCACTAAGTGTATTAACCACAGTTCAGGGTAGGTCCCATGCTCGGAAGTTGTTGGTCAACATAAAATGAACTCAATGGTACTTTTGTTTCATTTTTGTTTTGTTTTGGCATTTTTTTTTGTTTGTTTCATTGGTCTTTTGTTTGTTTTGATTTCCATTTTTGTGTTTTTGTGGGAATTTTTCTGGTTCTTATTTATTTGTTTTAAAGTGAGAAAAAAGAACAAAGTCAGGTGGGTAGGAAGGTGGGAGGTGGGGAGAATCTGGGAAGAATTGGGGGAGGGAAAACATAATCAAAATGTATGAAAAATAGCTTTGAGAAAAAAAAAATACCACCACCCTTCTTGAGACAGGGTTTCTCTGTTGTAACTCTGGCTGTCCTGGAGCTTACTTTGTAGACCAGGCTGGCCTTGAACTCACAGCAATCTGCCTGCCTCTGCCTCCGGAGTACTGAGATTAAAGGTATTTGCTACCACCTGGCCTGGCTGGAAAAAAAAAAAAAATCTGAGGAAAACAAGAAATGGGGAAGTCACCAAAGCAAAATATTAAAAAAAAAATTTTTTTTCAATAAACTTGTAACAAGCAGTGTTGGTGGTACACACCTGTAATCCTAGCATGCTGAAGGCAGAGGCAGGAAGATCCAGAGGTCAAAACCAGTCTGGGCTACTTAGGAAGGCCCTGCTTTGAAGGGGAAGAGGAAGAAAGAGGAAGAGGAGAAGGAGGAGGAGGAGGAAGAGGAGGAGGAAGAGGAGGAGGGAGAGGAGGAGGGAGAAGGAGAAAGAGGAGGAGGAGGGAGGAGGAGGAGATGAAGAAGAAGAAGGAGGAGGAGGAAGGGGAAGAAGAGGAAGGGGAAGAAGAGAAAGCAGCTAATAGCAAACTGTCAGATGCTGCTGATAGCTAAGTCATGCAATGTGAAGACTAAAGAACGGCCATGGGAGGCTGGCAATGGCTCTGAGTGGCAGAGAGCTTGCCTGGGATGTGTGGAGCCCCAGGTTCAAGCATTGAAAAAAAAAAAAATCATCAAATTTAGCAAAGTATAGATGGCAGCTTTCCCTAGCCATCCTAAGAATAAAGTCAAGAGAGATTTTTAGATTGATGTGCACTACTATATTTATCCACACTAAAATAATGACTGACAAATTAAAAAAAATAGCCCCCTTTGACAAAAAGGTCCGTTAGCTCTCTGTGCTGCTCTGCTCACTCTGGCATCATCTACACCCAACATTCAGGACAAGGTCGCCAATGTTTGGTCTTAGTCTGAGTCCCCTAAAATTGACATAAATCCCATATTCTTCTCTGAGGTGAAATGAAGAAGGAATCTTTTGATTTAATTTCTAGCTACTCCCCAAGGGGGAGGACCAATCAAACTGGACCCCATGAAAACAGAGCTCACCTTTTTTTCCTTTTAAATAATTTGAGAAAATGCCTGAATGCCTTGTTTCTCTGTAACAGTACAAACAAATGCTCAGTTTACATGGTACTTTAAGATTAACAGGGTTGAGCTTTTCCAGATTCTGGTAGTGGAAAGAGCATTAAAAAAGCAGAACTGTCCATTAAGAAAGACCTGCTGTTCAAGTAGATGACTTCAGATGTCTCCTCCTTAACTCCTGAGTGTGACTTTCTGCTTTCTGGACTTGAATCTACCCTCAATTTATTTGTGAGTCTGGCTGGAGGCATTCACTGTTTATCAGGGCTTCCCTACAGTCTCTGCTAAGGGACTAAACTTTCCTCTTCCCCCAGTGCTGGGGGTGGGGGGTGGTGTGGGGAGGATGGAAGCTCTGATGGGAAAAGTGAAACCCCCTAAAGACCTCAGAGCAGGACTGCAGTGGTGATATCAAAACCCTCCGGGTTACCCTTCTGTTTCCTTCCTTTAGCTCATCAGGACGACAGAGACTGTGTTCTCCTCCTACACAGTCCCTCAGAACAAGAGACCTTAGTCCTGAAACTCTTGTACATAAACTGCATGTGTCCTTGTGCGAGGACTCTCAGACTGAGGGCTGGTCACATGTGGAAGCGCTAAGCCCCAGTATGATGGTATTTGAAGGAAGGGCACTCAGGAACTAATTACAGTTAGATTAGTTCACTAGCTTAGCTTTGAGCACTCATTACGGAAGTAGTTTCTCTCCATCCACCGCTCCCAAATTTGAGGATATTGTAGGACGGTAGCAGTTAGCACACTAAGAGCAGTCACATACACCAGGCGCTTCATTTGTTGCTGCTTTTAACTTGAACTTCCAGACTCCAGAACTTGAAAAGTAAGTGTCGTTTAGTCTGCTGCATTTTGTTATAGCACCCCAAACTAAGACATTGTGGGCCAAAACTCTGACCAGAAATTCAAATAACCCCATCAATGACCCCCAAAAAGCTATAGATTAGTGATACAGAGGTGAACCTATGACCATTTATAATGTAGATGACTTCAAGATTGAGGATCCTAGTCTAATTTAATGTCTTACTTAAAGGCATGACCAATATCTACGAGTACTAACAACTATGATGAAAGATTCAAAAAGATATACATAGATGGGCTGGTTGGATGGTTTGTCAGATAGAGGTGCTTGCCACCAAGTCCCAGAATCTGAGTCTAAATCTTGTGTTGGAAAGGGGATGATCTTAGTTCCCCACAAAACAACAAAAGAATGAAGCGAAAGTATCTCAGCAAGGCACCTTCTTTTTGCAAAAAGGGTGGGTGCACCAGAGCCCATGCTAGGCCACGAGGACCCAGCAGGGGTGTGCTTGGTTTTTATTGAAAGCAAGTGGTGATGGGTCTTTTCACCCTTGACTAAGGTGACCTCTCAGTCTTTTGAGACAGGCTACTTTACATAGAGATGGTGCAAAGGAAATGAAGGAAAGGGGAGGAGTCCATTTGCTCCTGGGTCAGGTTCCAGGAATGGGTTTTATCTGGTGAGAGATAAAAGTATTTGCATAAAAGTTTTACAAGGTGAGGGAGATTTGTGGAATATCAGTCCTTGGCTGGCTAACTACCTGTGGTCGAATAAGAAAAATGAAGCTGGGTGGTAATCCCAGCACTTGGAAGGCAGAGGAAGGAGAGGTCAGCCTGGTCTACAGAGCTAGTTCCAGGATAGCCAGAGCTACACTGAGAAACCCTGTTTGGAAAAAACAAAATAAACGAACAAAAAACAAAGAAAAGAAAAGAGTAAAATGAAACAGTTTTGACACCTTTAATTCAAACCACGGAGAGAACTTACTCCCCAAAACTTACCTAACCTACACACGAAGGCCATGCACATTCACACATACGCACACAATAAAATGTAGTTTTTAAAAAAGAAGAGGCATTTAACTTATCCAATGTTATTAACACTCATCTAAGAAAGTTTACTCTACCCAGAATAAGATGTGCAATCCGAATCCCAATCCTGATATGAGTTTACTCCAATACAGTCTCCAATCCCCAGAAGACACTTGTGCTGTATTCCCTACGTATTGTATAATATCAATCTTAGATCCAAGAAAACTAAACCATTGGCCTAACTTTCTCCCTGCTTTTCTCCCTACTCCCTTACCACAATAATCTATCACAAAGCTAAATACAGCTTTTGATGGTCAATTAGTTTTCTGTGCAGTTGGGCCTAACATAAAAGTATAGATCGCAACGTTGACCAACATCAGTCTGTTCCTCTAGCATGTGCATGAACAGCAAAAATCAAGGACAGGGCCAGAGCACTGTCACAGCACCGAAGGTTTGTTCAGAAAGAGAAATCAAGAAAAATGTGATTCAACGTGGAGTGAAAGAAATCAACACAAGTGACTGCATATTGTGCTGAGAATATGCAAATCCTGTCTCAAAATAAAAGAAAGAAAGAAAAAGAAGGGGAGAAAGAAAGCAAGGAAAGAAGGAAGGGAGGGAGGGAGAGAGGAAGGAAGGAAGGAAGGAAGGAAGGAAGGGAAGGAGGGAGGGAAGGAGGGAGGAAGGAAGAAGGAAAATGAAAACAGCCTTGAAAGTAAAACTCAGAATAGAGTAAATAGCTATAATGACTAAATCTCTCATTAATATTAGAAGAGATAGACTATCCAATCAAACACATCACAGAGTTTCACTAGAAGCCAGAAAGAGAGAAATCTCAAGATGTCAGAAGTGACTGTGGAAGGGAAAAGGAGAAAATTTTAAAAAGGTAAAGTAGACAGACACATGTATCGTGATCACCCTTTGTAGACTATATTCCTGGCAGGGGACAGTGTTGAACAGATCCAAAGGTAAATTAAGATGGAAAGAAAGCTTCGCCCTGCTCCCCAAAAGATATCTGGGAGGAAACCCTATCCTAGCACAAGGATACAGATGAGCTATAGTGAGAAACAATGGGATGTGACTGCTTTGTGAGGCAGCACAGCAATCACAAACTGTCAGCAGCTGCAGCGTAGCTGATCATTGTTTTGGAGCATGCCTGTCAAGGACTTGAGCCCCCAGCCAATGCCATGCGGACTGAAGAGTGCCAGCTGCGTGGCCACCGAATCAAGAAGAAACAACCTTGCTAAGGAATTGAGCTTGCAATTTATAGAATATCTAATCAATACAGATCATTTAAAGCAACATAGACAGTTGAACCAACAGAGATTATTTAATCAGCAGTAGATAACCTTAACTGGGAAGGTAGGAGATTCCATCAATTAGCATAAAGAAAGAAGCCACCTATTTTTACCCCTGACTAGTGAATTGTCTATCTCTACTCCAGAGCTTATAAATGTTTTTAGCAAATATATGAATAAAAGGCTGTGTTTTGAGCACATATGCTTTCTAAAATTATATTTATATTTATGTATATGGGCAAATATGTTCCACATCATTTATGTGGAGATCTGATTGTAGAGGAATAGGCCTGCGTGAAAGCTAGGAAGGTCCTATATACCCCTTTAGGGTATAGAGTATATAGGGTATATAGGGTATACATTCAGAGGCCTATGTGGTCTGGATGGAATGTAGACTCACCTTTAATCCAATATTCAGAAGGTAATGGTGGTCCACACCTTTAATCCCTAGAAAAAAGCAGCAAAGCAGACACAAGAAGCAGAACTCAGAAGGAGTCAGTGTCACACAGGAAATGATGTCTGAGATGAGTCAGAGTAAATAGCAGACCAAGTGACTAATCAGAGGGGGAGTTAGCAGAGTAAGGACATGTCCAACTCTCATAAGAAAAGGTGGGCCCTCAGCTCAGTTAAGGAGAGTTACATGGGAGTAAGCATAGTCAGTTAACAGAATAAGAAGAGTTGGTTAAATTAACAGAAGTAGACAGAGTCAGCTTCAGAGGAGTCAGAGCAGTTAGTTGAAGCAGTTGTTACAGAAGCAGTATGGAGCAGTGAGAGCTCAGGGAGAGACACAGAGACACAACAGAGCTCAGCAGAAGAAGCCCAGAACAGAGAGTGAGTTGAACCAGAAGAGTCAGAGTTCAGATGGAGCTAGTCAGAGTGGCTCAGTCAGCAGTAGGTCTAAGGCTGAAGCCTTCTAGGTCCGGGCTTGCAGGTTAAATGTTCAAGATTGGACAAAAGCTGAAGCCTTCCAATTCGAGGCAAAACGCTTGAGGGCTCAATGGCTTCCGGACAAAAACCAGTGATTTAATTAGACAAAAGAATAAATGGCTTTGAACCTGATTCCACAACTACATCTGATAAAAACTCGTGGGAATTAATTCTCTCTTTCTGTGTGGGTCCCAAGGATCAAACTCAAGTCATTGGCCTTAGTGGCAAGTCATTTATTTAATCTCACCAGCTCCTGAGCACATGCACCTCGGTAGCCTGGTGTTTTTTATTTGTGATATTGTGTAATGTTATCATTTATAAATTAAAGAACAGCTAGGTGGTGGTGGTGTACACTTTTAATCCCAGCACTTGGGAGGCAGGTAGATCTCTGTGAGTTTGGGGCCAGCCTGCTCTACAGGGTGAGTTCCAGGACAGCCAGAGTTACAACAAAGAACCCCTGTCTCAAAAAAAAAAAAAAAAAAAAACTAAATAAATAAATTAGAGAACAGAAACTATGCTTTACCTCTTACACAGTTTCCTGTGGTCAGAATGTCCTTGTGCTCCCAGTCCTCCAGCCTCCACTGCCCCAACTAGAATTAAGGGCATGTGCCATGATGCCCAGTTTTTTCTTTGCAGACACCCCATCACTGCCATCTAAGCGCACTTGGTCTATCCTGATGAATGAGCAAAACCGGGGAAACAAAGAATAAGCAGAAGACAGCTGAGAAGAAGAGGCCAGTGAGAGGAGCACTAAACTACTACCTGTGTTAGCACTGATTTTTAAAAATTTATCTCTTTTTTTCCTGTTCTGTAAGCTCCATCCCTGAATTGTAGATAATGCCTTCACTACCTTACATACATGTCCTGAGAGGCAAATAGGAAAATATATATGACATCACTCTTAAACAAATGCAAAATGATCAAGTATAATTTTTAGTACCAAATTTATTTATTTATAGCACATGTGTACCTGCATGTGCATGTGTGGGAGCCACAGGACACATGTGAAGAGAAGTCAGTTCTTTCCCTCCACCATGTAGGTCCCAGGGGTCAAACTCAGCTTATTAGGCTTAGCAGCAGGCTTACGCACTGAGCCACCGTGCCAGCCCTACCACCTAATTTTACCAGTGACCCCCATAGAATACCAATGAGCCAGAAAGCAGGATCTCTGCTGGCTCCCCTCCTTGCATAATCTTTCTTGCAAATGTATATCCTTAGAATAACTCTGCCACAGCTCTCTACCCTCCAAACAGCCACTATGGGCTCTGACTGTAGCCACCAGTCTGTAGTCAGCAACTTCTGGGTTAATACTGGTCTTTCAAGAACAGCTGAATGACTTTCCTTTAGCTGACTTACGATGATTTACTGGCATGGGTAGGAAAAGGTTATTTAGAAACAGGAAAACAATCAGGGCATTTTTCATTCTAACAGTGATTAAAGATCTTTAGTCTTTTCCACATCCCTAATTAACTGGTCTTACAGGTCCTGATGGGGAGCAAATAAAGGTTGGGATTTTCTTCACATGTCAATAGTCCTAATTTATAGGACAAGCAATCTGGAAGCCAGAATATCACCTGGGCCAGGCAATGAGCCTTGATTCCTGACCAGGTGGTGTCTGCTGTCCTGTTCTCCAATAGTTTCTCAATCTCAAGTGGAGTGGCCCTAAATAATTCTTTCGCTGTATTTCTAATCAAATTCAAAGTCGGATATTCTTCATCGTCTGAGAAATACCTTCTTAAAAAATATAGATATACATATATTTTTTTTGTTGGCCCTAGTTTAATCCCAGCCCTCAGGAGACAAAGGCAGGTGGATCTCTGTGAGTTTTGGCCAGCCTGGGTTCTATAGCAAGTTCTAAGCTAGCCAAGGCTATTTAGTGAGACCCTGCCCCTTGTCTCAGAACAAAACATAAAAACCAACTTTTTATTTTTATACTGCTGGGGAAAAATGCTTTTTATTGTTGAGCCAACTCTTCACTTAGAATTATTAAATGAATATTTTTCATAGACCAGGACCTGTGTCAGGAAACAAATTAATCCAGTCCAGCTTAGTTAGAGAAACAGGTTGTCAAGCAAGACATCGTCTACTCTGTGCAGAAATAGAGGCTCATTGGCTCTCCTAGGAGGTGGCAGAACTTTCACCAGGTAGGCCTATGGAGAGAAGTTAGGTCACAGCGCACTCTTGGAAGGGGCTGTTAGGACCCGGCTCCTTCCTCTCCGTTCCCCACCACAGGAGGGAGGAGGCATCTCTACCACATGCTTGTGTCATGAGGTATGATTGTACTGCCACGGGCCCAGAGCAACTGGACCAACCAACCACGGATTGAAACAAACTAAACCTTTCCTTCTCTGAATGGAATGGATTGTCGTTCTCTGACTGTCATCATTTTATCATTTATTTATTTACTCACCCATTTGCTCAGTGTGCTGGGGTCAGAAACAGGATTGCACATACTAGGCAAGTACTCTAACATGGATCTATGGCCCTATTCTTTAATGACCACTATTTTAAAATAAATTTCATTTTATGCCATTATAGATGTAAGACATGCTTATTTAGAAATATAGGAGATAGAGCGATGGCTCAGTGGTTAAGAGTACTTGCTGCTCTTGCAGACCACGGGCCTTCAGTTCCCAACACCCATCCAGGGTAACTCACAACTGCCTGCAACTCCAACTCCAAGAGATCAACACCTTCTTCTACCCTCAGGGGGCTTCATGTACGTGCACTCGTACACACACACACACACACACACATACGCCTGCACACACATGCACATAAGTAAAAAATAAAATGTAGACTAAAAAAAAGTCCAAGAATATTTTAAAGTCCTTTTAAGACAGGGTGTTTTAAGCAGGGTGTTTAGGTTTGGTTTGGTTTTGGCTAGCTGTCTGTCTTGTTTTTGTTTTGTTTTGTTGTTGTTTGCTTTTTGTTTATTTGTTTGTGACAGGGTTTCACTGTATATCCCTGCCTGGCCTGGAGTTCAGTAATTAGACCAGGTTCTACTCAAATTCACTTAGGTTTGCCCACCTTAAATCCCTTTTAAAGTCTAAGAAAAATCAAAAGACCTCTTTTGCCTTTGCGTAGCTATTAACATTTTAAATTTGTAAAATAAATAAATAAATGCCTTGCCTGTGCCCTGGCACACGCCTTTGATCCTAGCACTCTCGGCAGAGGCAGGTGGTTCCCTGAGTCTGAGGCCAGCCTGGTCTACAGAGTTCTAGGTCAGCCAGGGCTATACAAAAAACCCTATCTCAAAAAAAACAAAAATAAGCAAATAAATAAATAAACGAAATTTGCCACCACAAAATTTCAGCTCTCAGCCTGCCATAAAACTAACCTGGAGCACTAGACTGCATTAATATTACACAGCAGACAGCCCTTCTCCAGCCCACAGTCCGTCATCAATGACTAGGGGGCCGCGGACGGGCTTTGGGACTGGTGGATGCTCAGAGAAGTGTTGCCTTTTAAGGAACAGGGCTGTGGTTCCTCTGCAGTTCTTGTTTACAACCCCTTCTGATTCTTAGCTGTAATTAATTTACTGGAAAGGTTTTATGAGAGTTAATTGACAATGCAAACAGTATTCTCTGATAAAAAGTCTGCTTTGTTATTCCTCCTATAGCTACAGTTTTTAAAATTTTAACTATTTTTCAAAGAAGCTATCAGACATAGATCAAGTTATATTATGTGGTATTAGAAAACTCAACAATATAAACATTCTCAAGAATCTCGGAGCCTACAAATGAAGTCTGAATAGTATTTGACAAAATCAAAATGCCAACCCATCAAGACGGTGTCCCTAAAACTTGTTTTAAAGGAACTGGGGTTGCAAGGATGGATTGGTGCAGCTGCAGAGCCTGACTGTTGTTGTGGTTCTCCTGCTTCTGTCTGGCTTTTCATAACATTATAGTGATGGGGAAGGGGACTTTGGCTAATGGTTTTCATGCCCGATGTTTTGCCCATGTTCTCCAGAGAGCCCTTCCAAGATTATTCTTTGGGATCTAGCTTTATGCATGTGGTCTGAGCACAAGGTGGACATTCGCTAGTCCATTGGATGCCAGTGTCCATCATCAGTGCCTGGACCTCTGTGAAGGGTAGATTATATAGAGAAAGAGCACTACCCATCCATGCTGACAATCTCAGCTCTCAGAAGGCTGAGGCCAGAGGCCACCCTGAACTACATGGCAAGACTCTGTTAGGAAAAAAATAAAAAAAGAGTGATGGGTCCCAATTCTAATTTTGACTCTGTCCTTTTGTGTCTCTCGACAGGCCACTTAAACTAAATAAGCTATCAATTGCTTATCAGTATAATGGAACAATAGCTTCCCTACCCACCTCTCAGTTATTGTGGGGAGCCAACAGGACGGTACACATGACAAGCACTTTGCAAACTCTAAAATTCCAAACAACTATTGACAATTTTTATTGTGGTAAAATATAATGTAAAAATCTGCTTTCACGGTCTTAGGGCAGAGGCAGTGAATATCACCACGCTGTACTGCAGCCATCTTCCCAGACACAAACTCTTCACCATTAAGCAATCCCACTATCCCTCCTTCCCCAGCCCCAACCTCCGTTCCACTGACTACATCCATGGTTTGACCACTTTAGGTACTTCTGACATGTCAAATCATATCAAATTTGCCTTTTTATCTGACAATTTCACAAACTTAAAACACATTCACAGTCCATTCTTGTTGATGGGTGTATTAAAATTCCTTGCTTTTTATTTTTAATTTTTGGGGGAGCCAAAGTCTTGTTTTGTTGTCTAAGATTGCCTCAGACTCCTAGACTTAAGCAATTCTCCTGCCTCACCCTCCAGAATATCTAGGACATCAGGTAAATGGTAATTTTTTTTAAAGGCTGAAAATTATTTCACAGAAGCCCAAATTTATGTGTCCATTCATCCGTTAATGGACTTCTGAGCTGTTTTTACCTTTAAGCAATTGTGAATAATGTTGTTGTGACCACTGATGGGGCAAGATGCTGTTCAGGTGGCTGCTGGCAACTCTTTTGGGTACTTATCTGGTAGAGGAATTGCTGGGTGCTTCCAAACTGAGCATTTGCGAACTGCCCTGCTGTTTTCCACAGCAGCACCAGGTCTCCAGCTTCTCCACTGGTTTGCCAACACTTGTTACTTTCTGTCTTTATTTCTTAGTAATAGCTATCCAACTGGTAAGGTGGGATCTCACTGTGGTTTGACTTGTACTTCTTTAGTGACTGGGGATAATGAGCATCTTTTCATGTGCTTGTGGGCCATTTGTCTTCTTCAGAGAAACATCTATTGAGTCTTTTCCCATTTTTAAAACTGGCTTGCTTTTTCCCGTTGTTGTGTCCTTTATACATTATGGATATTAATCCTTTATCACGTATATGATTTGCAAATATTTTTCTTTCATTTCAGGAGTCACCAATTATTTCTTATTTTTAATTCATATACCAGCTCCTATTAAAAAGATATGTTCAAACCTTTACCTTGAATACTTAGGAACTGAAAATCCTTCAACAAACAGACTTTTTCAATATAAAGACTAAACCACAGTTTAAAAAGCAAATGAAGGGCAGGAACAATGGCTCAGCTAATCTTGCTGCTCTTGCAGAGGACCAGAGTTCAGTTCTCAGCACCCACGTCAGGCAGCTTAGTACTGTCCAGCTCCAGACAATTCTATGCTGTCTTCTGGCTTCCTCCATCTACCCCTCTTCTGCACACACACACACACACACACACACACACACACACACACACAGAGGGAGAGAGAGACAGACAGACAGACAGAGACAGAGAGAGAGAGAAAAGAGAAAGAGAAAGAGAACGAGAGGGAGACAACCTTTGGAAATCATGAGAATTTTTCAATGGAAATTTTTTTCTTCAAGTTTAATATTAATATTAAACTCAAACTAATGTTAAATATTAAATTCAAACTTCCTCAGTTCACAACTTGTCTCAGTAAGACACAGTCATGCAATGCATAATGATAACTTGTTAATGACAGACCATATACAATGGTGGTCCCACAAGATCATATCACCTAGTGATGTCATAGCCATTTTGATTTATGTAAATACATTCAATGATGTTGACATAATGTTGAAATTGCCTAGCAACACATTTCTCAGAACATATTCCTGTCATTAAGCAGTGCATGACTATACTTAATTTATTAGCAAACTGGAAAGTATATTTCTTGGCTTACACAATAATTAGACAGATTAGCAGATTTGACAACAGAAAACTGTAGATGCCTGTGGGGAAATATAATAATACTTTTTAAAAATAACATTTCTTGATTATGCTTTAGCTTTCACAAAGGAAAAGCCTACAAGCCAGATCCTAGCAGAAAATAAACACCCTCTTCAGAAGCCAACTGTTAAACTTCATGGAGAGAAATAATGTTGAAAATGTAGACAGAATTCCTGTGAGCCTTCCACTCATTCTTCTACTTTATGAGTAGGTCTGATTCTGTATTAGACACTGAACACAGGAACGGGTGAGCCCAATTCTTGCCTTCAAGATGCTCTCATTCTAGTGGGGAAAAGGATCAAGGAAAGGGGCAATTACAACACAATGTGGGGCAAAGAACTAGCTCTGAGGAATGTTTCCATCATGGGTAATTCACAGCTAATTGCTGTCGGGAATACCTCAGAACTACCAAGCCAGTGGCTGACATGTAAGGGCTTGTGAAATCTATTACCACTATAAAACTTCACGGAATGTTGACTGCTGTCATGGCCGCCTCAGTGCCCTTCCAGCGCTGAGGGGGAGGTGCAGATGCATGGTGTTTTGTCTCGTGTGTGTCTGTGTGTGTGTGTGTGTGTGTGTGACAAAGACTTTTTTAATTTCCTTTCATTATAAAAGTAATATATTATTCTTGTATAGAACTTTTCAGAGGTAGCTACTGCTAACAGTCTGCAATAGTCTATTTCATCCGAGATGCCACTAAAGATGGATTCTAAACTTAAAGGCACTAAAAGTAAAGGAAAAATAAAAGGATTTTAATAAGCACTTGAGATCTATGTGAATGGTGAGCAGTGACATCAAAGTAGGCCTAGGCAAACTGAACAGGGAAATCAGCAAGAAATCTGGATTGCAAAATTAAAAGGGAATGATATTCGTTTTCATACCCAAGTTAATATTTACATATATTGAACTAAGACAGTGGTTCTCAACCTTCCTAATGCTGCAACCCTTTAATAGTTCCTCATGCTGTAGCGACCCCCAACCATAAAATTATTTTTATTGCAACTTTCTAACTGTAACTTTGCTACTGTTATGAATCATAATGTAAATATCTGATGTGCAGATGGTCTTAGGCGACTCTAGTGAAAAGGCCATGCGAGCCCCAAAGGGGTTGTGACCCACAGGTTGAGAACTGCTGAACTAAAGGATAACTACTCCTTAGAAGATTCTGTTTATCTTCCAAAGTCACACTTACTACCTTAGGAATGAGTTAAAGAATGTGATCCTCACCTTTTTGAAGATTTATTCTGTGTTATCCAAGTGAAACTTTGCCTGCAGGAGATAAATCTCTAGTTTCTGAAACATTGGTCAATATTAATATATTGGTCCCGCGCAGGCGGAACCGACATGACAGAGAATGTGGCTTGCTTTATTCATTGCCTAATATTTATTTTCTGTGCTAAAATCCAAAGGGTTTTAAGAGATGAAAAATGTTAAGATGCAACCTGTCCAACTCCAACTGTCAGGTCACTGTCTCCGGATCATTAAGAATAGCACAATCCACAGGGCGACGTGTGTGGAGAACCCTGGGTTCAACTGTTAGAACTCCTGCTCTCTTGCTAATTAAATGCAGAATTTTAAATAAATCCCCTCACCTCTCTACACTTCTGTTTTTGTCTCTAATTATTCTGTGGAATACGCAACTATTAGGAAGATCGAAAACATTGTAAAGGTGGAAGTACTTCAAAAATGTAGCACATGAATATTATAAGGTATTATTAGTACTTGTATTTATTATTGGTCTGCAATGTACTCTTATAATCAGGCAAGAGGGATCCTCACTCCAAGTCTTTTTGTTTTGTTTTGTTTTTCGAGACAGGGTTTCTCTGTTGTAACTCTGGCTGTCCTGGAACTCACTCTGTAGACCAGGCTGGCCTCAAACTCAGAGATTTGTCTGAGTCTGCTTCCCAAGTGCTGGGGTTAAAGCATGCACCACCACCGCCCAGGCCAAGTCTTATCCTTAAGAAGGAGCTTCATACCAAAATACACATGAACACAAATTTACCATCTATCAACTCATCCCTAGACGTGGCTTCAAGGCTGACAATAGTATTGACATGCCTTGGAGTGGTTTAAAAAACTCTATATAACACGTTCTGGATCTTTATTAAATACACACCAAATACGACCTCAAACTCGATCTTGAGTGCCACGGGCTATGCCATTTAAAATGCCACTTGAGTTGTTAGATTTAATTTCAAAAAGATAATGAGCAAAACTAGGAATGTTAAATGAACTAGCAGAGAATCCTGAAATAAATAAGGAAATGTGGTCTACAGTAGATTTTTTTTTAATAGCTGTTTTAGGATTTTCTAATTTTTATCATTTTTAATTATGTGTATGTGTGTATGTGCACATGAGTGCAGGTGCCCTTGGAGGCTAGAAGCAATGGATTCTCCTGGATCTGGAGTCAGAGACCATTTATTGTGAGCTACCTGACTGGGAACTAAACTCATGTCCGCTGGAAAAGCATACACATGTTTAACCACTGAGCCACCTCTCTTACCCCTAGAAAATATTTTGATCTTGTGCCAACCACAGTTATTTGGTATGGTCTTTTGCTTGCTATTAATAGTGTCAGAGAAGGCTTATTCTAGGCTGGACACAGCAGTGTATGCCTGTACTCACAGCAGTCTGGAGGCTGAAGCCGAGTTCCAAGTCAGCCCGGGCTCAGAGAAACCCTTCCTCAAAAACAAAACAACAACAAAACTTATAAAAGACACAGATCTGTTTGACTAGTTTACTTTTTAAGTAATTTGGAATATGTTTGAAATTTTTAAACATGCTTCTTGTAGAAAAATACAAATGTGGAATATGCAACAAAAATGAGATTCTAGTGAATGAAAATTGGAACAAGACAAAAACATAGCATGATTTTTAAAAAGTTCATGTGCAAATCTGCATCTATATTTAAATATTCCAATTTTGTATACATTCCAGACAGCAGTTTGGTCTCCTTCAAATGAACTTTGAATGAACTGAACCACATATCGTTCTTCTTGTTTTTCATTATAAAATACTACCACAAAAATAATTGAAATAAAAATTCAATACTTCATAGATAGATATTGCTTCAGGGGCTGGCAAAAATATCAGTGAAAGTAATAGAAGTCATATGATAAATATTCGTGATATTTTCTATGATAATTATTATTATTGCAACTTCATTAAAATTAGTGAACATTATATGTGAAATTTGTGGTTCATTTCAAATGTGTTGATTTAGAAGCTGTATTGACATGGCTACTGCCTCAGCAGAATGAAATTCCTCCAATTTCTTACATCTAATATTAAAGAATTATTGTTTGACATGCAAATATCATTAAGATAGATTGTGAAGAGATCCTTTTTGCTCAAAATGCATATTAATACACTCACGAACAGAATTATATAATATCTAGGATTTACTTTAAAATAATTGGATAGAATCAGAGAACTTAAATAAAGGTTCATCAACAGTTTGTTGAGATTAAATGAAAGGTACATGGAAGACTTTAAAAAATATTTAACATTGTGTGTGTGCGTGTGCATGTGTGTGTGCGTGTGTTTGCCCATGTGTGCTCATGTAGAGGCCTGCTGTCAAGTCACGTATCTTCCTCCATCTCTACATAGAGTCTCTCTGGGCTCATGGATTAACTAGACTGGCTGGGAAGCAATCCCTTAGGCTCTGCCCTTTTCTGCTACCCTACCATCAGCACGGGGTTACAGAAGCACACTGCCATGCCCAGCTGGTTGTTGGTTAGGGTGTTTTGTTTTGGGACAGGGTCTCTCTATGTAGCCTTGGATGGCCTAGAACTCTCTATGTAGACCAGGCTGGCCTTGAATTCACAGAGACCTGTCTCTGTCTAAGTGTTGGGGTTAAAGGACACTCGGCTCCAAGCCCAGCGTTTACTTGTGTGCTGGGGACCTGAATGCAGGCCCTCAAGCTTGCACAGCAGCACCTACCTGATGCGCCCTCTCCCCGCCCAGAAAGTTCTCTATACTCTATCGTCTGTATTTGTAAATGTTTGAAAATTCCCACAATAAAAACATAACTAAAATCTAAAAAGTACACAAAAGAGAAAAACATCTTTTCTTACACTTTTAGAGGTTCTTTCACTGGTGTCTGAAAACCAAACTGAGGAAAGAGAAACCAATA
Organism: Cricetomys ansorgei; assembly: GCA_026225945.1. Lineage (NCBI taxonomy): Eukaryota > Metazoa > Chordata > Mammalia > Rodentia > Nesomyidae > Cricetomys > Cricetomys ansorgei. Next base: position 7,931,693 of record JAMJFZ010001264.1, read on the forward strand.
GGAGAAAAGACTTTAAAAAGTTTTACTGGACAGCAATAGTATTTTTATTTATTTTTAATTTTTTTCTTTATGTGTGGGGATGACAGATCCCTTGGACTGGAGTTAAGATGATTATAATCTGCTATGTGAGTGCTGGGAATTAAACCCAAGTCTTCTAGAAGAGCAGTCTGTGCTCTTAACTGCTAAGCCATCTCCCAGGCCCCAATTTTTATTCTTATGAGCATGGGAGATGACAGGAAGGAAATGAAGGTACTGGGGGTGGGTTAGAACCCAAGTCTTACACACACCATTGCATTGAAGAAAGACTGGTAAGTTGTCAAGACACAAGAAAAAAAAGGGGGGAGGGTTAGAATTCTAGAAGCAGGAAATTGTGAAAAATATGAGGGAAAAACAAATGAAAGATGAGGGTCACTTTATGAGGCTGTTTGTGCAGACTCTCCTCACTCCTGGCTTTCTGATCCCAGTGATGAGGATAACAAAGAGCAATTCTGTACTCTGTTTTGTATTTGATAGCTTTTTGGTGTTTTTTGTTTGTTTGTTTGTTTTGTATGTGTATCCAACACAAATAGGGCCTTAAGAGCGGGAGGAGAAATCTTAACAGCCAGAGGAGCAGGAAGTCGGCTGCAAGACTACGCCTTCTAGCCATGGCAGGGAAGCTACACCCATGAGATCTCAACAACCTGACTGCTTTAAACAAGACCTGGACAATGACACCTGTTGCCATGGACATGCCAACTTGGATAGGATAACCTCATGAACCCCACTCCTAGAGGAAGAGCTGCAGTCAACTAATGACTCCTGAGAGAGGAAGAATTAGTCTTCCCCAGAGATAAACCCATACGCTTATCCCATACCAAGTAGTCGGTCCTAAAAATATATCCGTATAAGTAACACTAAATGGACTCAGCAGTTATATATTTATTTAAATATTTGTTACATTTCTATATTTGTTCACATATATAGGTAGCAATCATAAAGAAAAAGAAGCCATGGATTTGTCATGGGGGGCGGGGAGAGGCGGGCAGGGTACAGGAGGGGTTGGAGGAAAGAGGATAGGAGAGAAAGGATGTTATTTTAATTTTAAAAATACAACAAAACCTAGGACCTAGCACATGCTAGGGTAAGTACGCTCTCGCACACAGTAGAGTAAGTACTCTATCACTGAATTGTGTCCCCAGAGTTTGTGACTTGCCCTTTCTTAATTGCTTTTAAAAGCTCAATAATCCTTATGCCAAAGTTGCATGTTTTAGGTGGCATAGTCTGATCCCCCTCAAGTACACAAGTACACTGGTTCTAGAAATGTCTGTTTTATTGTTATTGTCAACACGGCACAAATTATGTGAAAGTATGCATGGCAATTATGTAACTATTTTGCTGAAAAACAGGAAAATGCAATGCTTTGTGTAATGAATACGTAGGGTTTTGTTGCTGCTTTGCTTTGCTTTGATACCTGGGTCTCTCTTTACATAGCTCTCTGGCTGTCCTGGAACTCACTCTGTAGAAAAGGCTGGCCTTGAACTCACAGAGATCTGCCTTCCTCTGCCTTCTAAGTGCTGGGATCATTGTTGTGAGTCATCATACCTGGTCGGGTTTTTGTTTTTTTGTTGTTGTTGTTGTTTGTTTGTTTTGCTTTGTCTTTAGTGGGACTAGATGGAGTCAAATCACAGTACTGTCAAGGTGGCCTGAAGTACTACATCAAGGATGTTCTAGAGAGGTTCTATGCAAAGTCCCAGCCTAGACCTGAGTCCAGACAGAGTGGTCCCTGTCTATAATTCTAGCACAGTAAAAGCAAAACTACAAAGTCTTAGCACTGAAAAAAAAAAAACACTATTTTTTTAAACACGTGCATGTGTGTGTGCATGAATCTTAAGGTCAGAGGACAACTTGCACGAGTTAGTTCTCTCTCTACTATGCAGTTCGTAGGGCTCAAACTCAGGCTATGAGGCTTGGAAGCAAGTGCCTTTACTTTCTGAGCCATCTCACCAGCTCCTAAATTTCTATTATATTTACTTATTTGTGTGTGTGTCTGTCTGTCTGTCTGTCCATACTTGCTCACACATATGCCACAGAGCACATGTGGAGATCAGAGGATAACTTTCAGGAGTCAGTTTTCTCCTCCTTCCAAGTGGGTTCCAAGAATCGAACTCTGACCCTCAGGGAAGCTTAACAAGCTCTTTTTCTGACTGAGTCATCTTGCCAGCCTTAAATTGTTTTTAAAGTGTTCTTTAGAATTACGAAAGTTAGTGGGAGAACTAGTGAGTGACAAGAATCGGAGAAAGGATTAGTAGGCACAGCATCCTGGCTATCAGCTCTGGCCCTAAAGGCCTAGCACTAAAACACAAGGACGTGTGTGGGTCAGCAAGTCAGGAAAGGAGTCTCAAAGCAGCCATGGGTCACACAGGGAAGAAACAAAAGGATGTGTCACATCACCAGCTTGCTTCTGCCTGGCCCAGATTTGAAATAATCCTAAAGAAACAAGAGACCTGGGAGAGGTTACAAAGGAGGGCTCTCACTCTGTAAGCTTCTCCCCCCAGTATATTTTCAAAACCTCACCAACAGGCAAAGCAGACTCTTTGACTAATTTGCTTGGGAAACTAGGTGGAGTTGTCTTCTTGAGCATTTCCAGTAATATTTAACCTCTTCTTGCACTATGTTACGATATTTGAATTTCAGTCTGGAAAGATGCTCAGTGGGTAAGAGCGCTAGCTGTTCTTACAGAAGGACTTATTCAGTTCTCAGCATTTACATGGTGGCTCCTGTTAGAGGGCACCCAAAGCCCTTTTCTGACTTCCTAGGGTACCAGGCAGGCCATGGTACACATAAACACTTACAGGCAAAACATTCATACACATCAAATAACATATAAACATCTAAAAATATTTTTAATATTTTGAATCCTATGTGTTCAGAAATGCAAACCATTCTAAAACTAAGTCCCAGAGGGTATAGTCATTGGATGTTACTGTGTTTACCTAATAATTGACTCCTTTCCTGTATAAATCTCTGCTTCAGAGTGGAAAAGTAAATTAAACAGAAAGCAAATTCGCCAAATAAAGGTCATATGAGCTCTTTGTAACCAGGAGTGAGGTTTCTTGGTAAGTATCCTGGGCCAGGGCATCTGGTATTTAGTGCAGGTGTTTTCCTCCACTCTGTAAATGCCAATAAGGAGCACTTATAAGCCTGAACTATTATAACGGACATGTTTACATAATAATTGTATCCTTATTCTGAGAAGAATAAACAGCACAAAAAGTGTGAGCAGCTCATCTCCAAAGCTACCTAAACACTGAGCTGAGCAAGGATGACACCTACAAACATGCTAAGATAAAAGGGGGAAATGTCATGGGGCCCCAACCCTAGATGAACAAGTATACACACCTAAAGAATTCTTAGAGTGAGAGAACTAGCATTCTCCAGGGAAGAGCCCCTAATTGGTCACCAATACCAAAAAGCTAGCACTGAAATCATATACATACAAGTAACTTTAAACAGACTGAACAGGTTACATTCATATATTTAAAAAAAAAATATATATATATAGTGTGTGTGTAACAAAGAAATAGAGGCCATAAATTTGAGAGAGAGCAGGGTGGTAGGGGTACATTGGAAAGGTTGGAGGAAAGAAAGGAAGGGAAGGGGAAAACAATGTAATTGTATTTTTAATTTCATATATATATGTGATATATATATATATATATATGTATGTATGTATAAAGCATAAACAATGAGTATCTTCACAGTCGAGGGATAGGAACAGTGTGAGGAGGCAGAGAATAGAAATGGCCACATGACATTCTAAGATCTCGGCAGTTTTGATTCTATTCTCACCACTTTAAAGTCTTAGCAAATAAAACTGATACAAAGCCTCTTCCAGGTCTTTGTAGACCTCATTTCCAAGTGCTTTCTAGGTGAACACAGGGAGCCCTTGGACTGAAGAGCACTTTCATTTGCATGCATTGTTCTGTCTCTTGACTACCATGGAGAAGGTATCAGATGCACGGGAATTTTCTGCTTCCGTTATGGAGTTCCTACTATGGACCTACGCTAGGTATGCAGGACCAATGAAACTAGGGTAGGGTCCCCACTTTCAGAAGATGGAATCCAGTGGGGAGAGGGAAAAGGGGAATCAGTTGAGTAAACGTATCCTTAAGCCTGGGGTATTCCGAGGACAAGTCAAAGCACCAGGAAGGATTGATCAAACAGCCCTAGGGCTTGGGTCCTTAGGGTATGAGATGAGTGGCCTCTCCAGCGAAAAGCATCCTAGGCTTTAACTTACTCTTAACCAAAATGTCTGACAAGCTGCTCTGTAATCCCAGAATTTAGGAGGCTGAGGCTGGAGAGCTGGAGATACCTTTTGAAGACTTGCTTATAAATTTAAAAAAAAGGGACGAGTAAATAAATATGTAAGTAAATAAGCAAAATGAAAACAAATGCATTAGCCACAGTGGATAGACATTAAGCCCGAGCTGGAAAAGCAGTCCTGATAGAGGGCAAAATAAACTTGGCAGAAATTGGTGAGTCATCAGAGGGGTCTGAGAAAGAGGAATCTCCTCCCAGAGGAGGGAGAAGCCCAAAGGGGTGAGCAGAGCAGTCACAATAAGATCCTCAGTACGTCTCATTTTTTTTTTATGGGGGGGGTGTCTTTCTAAAATTTAAGGTTTCTAAAAATTGTAAGGTTTATTATATTTACATGTGCACACACGTACGTATGCCTATATGTGTTTATGTGGACCACATGTGTGCCCTGGAGGTCAGAGAGGGCATCAGACAACCTGGAACCAGAGCTTCAGGTGGTTGTAAGCTGCTACATGGGTGCTAGGAACCCAACCCAGGTCCTTAGCAAGAGCAGCAACACTCTCAACTGCTGAGCCGTCTCTTTCACACTGCTGCTTTCTGTTCTTCGGTCTTGAGTGGTCTTTTTTTCCTGTCACAGCTTCTGACTTGGCTTCAGTAAAGACCAGGCTAATAAATAACTGGCCCTTCCATACTTGGAAAGTCTTTGTCTTCCCAGCCAGTTCCCTGTTCTCTTCCTGGGTTTTAATTTTTCTTGTCCTAACATCAAACCTAGTTTTAAACCTAGGCACGGCGGCACATGTCTTTAAACCTACCACATGAAAGGCAGAAACAGGTGGATCTCTGTGAGTTCAAGGCCAGCATAGTCTATATGCAAGTTCCAGATCAGCCGGGGTTACATGGTGCGATCTGTCTAAAAAAACAAAAACAAAAACAAAAACCCGTAATTGATTTATTTTTTTTGGTTGGTTTGGGTAATTATGTTTGTCTGTTCATTTTATTTTATATTGATTTACAGATAACCAAGACCTACTAAAAGAACAAGCCAAAGACAATAATACTACAGTTAAGGTGGGGTATGGCTCAGTTGGTAGGTGTCCCTAGGTGTGGTTCAGAGCATCACACAGATGGAGCGCACTGAAACACATCTGTAATCTTAGCACTTGGAAGTTGAAGGCAGGAGGAACAGCAGTTCAAGGTCATTGTCTGTTGCATAGTGAATTCCAAGGCAGTCTAGGAAACACTGTCTCAAAAGGGGAAAAAAAGGAAGGAAAGACAATGCATTCCTAGTACTGTAGAACTATCGCCACAATTTTCTTTCCTTTTTGTTGGAGGGATGGTTTTTTGAGACAGGGCTTCTCTGATTCTCTGTTGGCTGTCCTGGAACTCACTCTGTAGACCAGGCTGGCCTTGAACTCAAAGAGATCTGCCTGCCTCTACCTCCTGGGTGCTTGGATTAAAGGCATGCGCCACCACAGCCCGGCTATTGCCGCAGTTTTTTGATCAGAACATACTTTAGGTGCGTATTAATATCCTCTTACATATATATATTTAATTTTATGGGCATTGGTATTTTTGCCTGCATTCATGTGAGAGGATGTTGGATCTCCTTTTAAAACCAGAATTACAGACAGTTGTGAGCTGTCCTGTGGGACTGGGAATTGAACCCAGGACCTCTGGAAGAGCAGTGCTCTTAATTAACTGTGGAACCATCTCTCCAGCCTTTAATATCTTCTTTTTACTAAAAAGGAAACTTCCTCAAAGAAGTGTCTTACTAGGCAGATTACCAATTAGTGATACAGACAACAGTTAAGTCTAGGTCTGTCTGACTTCAAGACGACATTTTCTTACTTCATTTTACTGTCCAAGCAATTTATATTACAAAGAAATATTCATACTTCAAGCTTCCAGCTCAGTGACCATACTATATAGATGAGGAGTTTAGGAGGAAGAGAGGACAAATAAGAAACAAGATCCTAAATAAAAGTGATCCAAATGCAAGACATCAAAGAAGACACCGGCGGTTGGAGTCAAGATATGGCTGGAGGTTCGAGAACAGATTTCGAGGCGTCTTTTTAGTCAAGATACCAGGAACATCTGGCTGTACTGTTCACCCTCCTCTGGTTTGTGCCATCCTTGTCCTACCCACTTCTCCAGAGAATCCTGCCTAAAGACTAATAACAAACTATATTTTAAAACAAAGACACCCTCGATTTCATGTTAGGCATTCATTAGAATAAGTCGTGTAAGAAAGTTGATCTGTATCAGGAGAGAAACACCTCCTGGGATGAGGCTCGGCCCTGTAAATGAAGTTTGTAGACTGGCGAGCTCTGGTTCCCTCTTGTCAGGACAAGATAGTTTCCGGGTAGTGCCCCACTCCCAGCCCCAAATCATAAGCCTCTATGCTAAAAGCTGTCCACCTTGATGAATATCTCTGTTTACTTTTTAACTAAGGGGTTTTAACTGAGGCTATTAAAACACGGGGAGGTGTTTAATCTGTCCATCTGTTTGTTTTCAGAAGTCTGACTCCTTTCATTTGTGATCCCAGGTAAGTAGTAGCTGGAAGGGTTTTATATTACAAAAGACCAGTTCCCTAATTGTCAATTTCCATATGTTTCTAGTGTCAGAGGTGGTCTTGAAATGGGGGAGGGGAAGTTACCAGCATGAACTGAAACTCCCAGGTGCTTGTAGTATAGGTTGCTGCCTTTTTTCCAGTTCTTACCCTCATCCTCCTCTCTGCCCCATCCCTCCTATCTGAACTTTCAGAAGGAGCCTTGGAAGACAAGAGCTGTGCCACACTGAGTAGCCAGTCACACAAAGCACAGCGGCGGCTAGACTATAAGGTTACAGAAAAACTGGCTCAAGGCACATGGGATGGAGCCCCAAGGAAAGGAATACTCAGGCATCCTTTCAAACTGACGGCTTTTAAATGGCTGAGGACAGAGAGAATTCATTTTCTACTGATATAAAGTGTACAGCTCTTTATGGTTAAAATAAAGAATTTATTACACTCATTGAATATAGTAATGTTGCCACTGCTTTGGAATAGTCTTTCAGGTCACACCTTTTCTATCACTGGAATAGCAATAGTTACTCACCAAGCCGGGAGGCCACTTACAGTTGCAAAATCTTACTCAAAAAGTATGTATAAGGGCTAGAGAGATGGCTCAGTGGTTAAAAGCACTGGCTGCTCTAATGGAGGACCTGGGTTTGAATCCCAGCACCCACATGGCTGCTTACAATTGTCTCTTACTCCGACTGCCGGGGATCTGATACTCTCTTCTGACATCGGTAGGTACCAGGCATGAACATGGTGCACACACATACATTCAAGGAAAACACTCATACATACAAAATAATACATGCATACATACGTACATATGTTTTACTTTGTTTTGCTAGTTTTCATGTCATAAAAACAGTTCTAACTTTTTCAAAGTTCTTGTTCCTTCTGATTTTCCTTTGGGGAATTTGTGAGCTGGACAGCCTCTTTTAAGACATTTCCACAGCTTTCAAATGCAGAAAGTAACCAGATGTGATACACACCTGCATCCCAGACTTGGTAGTGGAGGCAGAAGAATCAGGAATTTAAGGCCAGTCTAGGCTACATAAGACTCTGTCCCCAAAGATGGATGGAACCTGGAAGACAACTCTGCCAGTGTCTTGATCACTGTTCTATTGTTGTGAAGAGACACCATGACCAAGGCAACACCTATAAAAGAAAGCATTTAATTGGGGCTTGCTTACAGTTTCAGAGGGTGAGTCCATTATCATCATACTGGGGAGCACAAAAAGCAGACACTGGAGAAGTAGCTGAGGGCTACGTTCTGATCTATAGGCAAAGAGAAAGACTCTGGGTTTGGCATGGGCTTTTTAATCCTCAAAGCCTAAGCCCAGTGACACTTCCTCCCACAAGGCCACACCTCCTGATCCTTATAATCCTATCAAAGAATTCCACTACCTGGTAATTAAGCACACACCTATAGGAGCCTATAGGGGCTGTTCTAATTCAAACCACCACAGTCAGTAAAGTGCTTGCCTTGCAAACCTGACAATCAGAGTTTAATCTCCAGAACCCAGAGTGGAAGAAGAGATCCAGATCCCAAAAATTATCTTCTGACCTCCACATGTTTGTAGGCAAATTCACATGCTCGTGTGTGTGTGTGTGTGAATGCACAACACAAGCTGGTTCATACACACACACACACACACACACACACACACACACACACCACTTAAAATAATAATTTTAAGAAAGACGTCAGAAAAATAAGACCCTCTAAGTGTTTGAAATTTGTAGTAAAACTCCAAAGCCAGATCCTACCACCACCTTTTCTCTCATCTGGCCTCCATGAAGGAGCACAAACACCTGAGTCTATTCTAGTGAGAAGCCAGTACCATCTTATTAGTGCTCGCTGACAAATGACTGAATTCAAAGTGAATCTTGCAAGTCAGCCTCCAATTATAAAACAAAATCTTGGGACTCCTCTCGGGTGTGCCAGAAGAGACTGAGGATAAGACCAAGACTCAAGTGGAATGGTACCAAAGACAATGAACTTAACTCCACCTACACTTCCCCATGCCAAAACGACACTGACTAGCTAGAGCCATAGGTCTGGAAGCAGGAAGAAGGGAAGAAGAGGAGGCTCTCTCCCCTCACCAGCTCCTGTCCCTAGATATGCTTTGTGTGTGTGTGTGTGTCTGTGTGTGCACGTGTGAACCAACTTGTTGTTCCCAATGGTTGGAAATGAAAGCGTAGACATCAGGGCTGCAGACAATAAGACAGTGCCTTTCAATATTCTCTAGGAAATTGTCCTCAGCGTCTCTGACCAGATGTGCTGTTAGCTTTTGTCAACTTGACACACATTGGAGTCACCTAGGAAGAGGAAATCTTAACTGAGAAGATTCCTATATCCAATTGGCTGTAGGAAAGTCTGTAGGGCATTTTCTTGCGAGAGTGCCTAGCCCACTGTGGGTGGTGCCACTCCAGGTAGGTGGTCCTGGCTGTGTAAGAAAGCAAACTGAGCAATCCATAGGAACTAGCCAGTGAACAGCACTCCCCATGCCTCTGCTTCAGGTCCTGCCCTGATGTCCTGACAGTGGACACCGCAGCTGGACAGCAGTGGGGTTCTGTAAGCCACATAAACCCTTTCCACCCCAAGTTGCTTTTGGTCATTGCATCTTTATTACAGCAACAGAAAGTAACTAGGACACCAGACTAATCACTTTTTTTCCATGCTGGAGATCTAATAAGAGCATAGAAGAGGGGCTGAGGCTGGGTAATGTTTCCTATTTTATGTGCTTTGGCAGAAATGTTGAGAGTCCACACCCACCTTTCTAGTCTCCACTTTAACAATGGAGTTTGACTAAATCCTTGCCAACAGAGGACTTTCTGGCTAAGAGAGATTAACAGCCCTCTTGGTGGTTACCATTGGTTTTTCACTGTAACTTCTCAACTAAAGATATCTGCAGTTAAGCCATCCCTCTGAAGATAGTCTATAATGGATCATTATAGACCCCAACCGGTCATCAATCAACTCAACTTCAAGGCTATACTGCACTCTGGGACAAATATTCACTCTCTGGGTCTATTTTCCATTCGAAATTACATTTGATCATAATGTCCAAAATCAGTCAGCAGAGAAAAATACTTTCATAAGTCCAAATAAAACAACAAAAAATGGCTAAAAACTGAACAATGTAAAAGCCTTTCCCATTAGTAAGTTTCCAGGAAAATTCAATCAAAACTGAATTCCTCTTCCTATTGTAAGTTGAACTCTAAGGACTTGAAACTCATAACTCCTCTCATTGTTTGTTTTCCCAGTCTCATCAGATGACGCACCCTCAAAGGCCTGTGGGTGTTCAATCCTTCAGGGGCCACTAAGTCTTCTTCCAACACAACGGACACAGTATTCTCATTACTTTCGAAGTAGAAGTCTACCCAGATCTCATGTCTCAAAGATGTAGAAGTAGAAACAATTTCTACAATAATAGGAAAATGCTGTCCTAGAACCCATGGAAGAGCCTTGTAACGTTACTCGTTAAAGACGATGGGGGAAGGGAATAACAATAAAGACATCTCATCTCCCTGTCCTTCCTACCAGGATGTCTGTCAGAACAGGACTGATCTCTAGCTATTATTTGTGAGTTTAAATTCAGTTTGCACTCCTCATCATGGGTTAACAGTGATGCTGTATTTTCAGTAAGGATGTAGCTGAGTTCCTGTATTAGTTACTTTTCTCATTGTGACAAACTACCCAGAAAAAGCAACTTTAAAGAAGGGCTTATTTTGACTTATGGTTTAATTAGGGTGTGCAGGCTAGTTTTATGTCAACTTGACCACAAGCCAGAGTCATCAGAGAGGAGGGAGTCTCAATTAAGAAAATGCTCCATAAGATGGGGCTGTAGGCAAGCCTGTAGGGAATTTTCTTAATTAGTGATTGCTATGGAAAGGCCTAGCCCATTGTGGGTGGTACCACCCCTGGGCTGTGGTCCTGGGTTCTATAAGCAAGTTGAAGAGCAAGCCTGTAAAAAACAGTACTCCAAGGCCTCTGCATTAGCTCCTGCCTCAGGGTTCCTGTCTGCTTATTTAAGTCCCTGCTTTGACTTCCTCCTAAGATGAACTACTGTAGTTGCTTTTGGTCATGGTGTTTCATTGCATCAATAGAAACCCTACGACAAAGGGATACAGTCAAATACCAGTGGAGACATGCTAGGTAGTAGGAGTGTGAGGTCACATTGTTCCCATTGCAGTCTGCAGTCAGGGACAGAGGAAACGGAGGCTCCATCTCCTAAAGGTATCATAACCTTCCAAATCAGCACCACCATTTGAGAATCAAATGTTTAAACGCATGAGCCTCTGGGATACATTTTGTTTTTGATTTTTGTTTTTTTTCTGTCACCATAGGCTTAAGCCATCTTATAATGTAAATACATTCATTCAAATTCTTAAGTTCCTACATAGACTTTAAAAACTTTTATTATATTTCGTGTGTGTGTGTGTGTGTGTGTGTATGCACAAATAAGCACATGTGCGCATGTGGAGGTCAAAGGACAACTTGTAGGATTTGGTTTTCTCCTTGAACCATGGGAATTGAATTCAGGTCCTCAGTCTGAAGGTCACCTCACTGGTCCCATGTCTCTCAACAGTCCCAACACTTCAAAAACCCAAAGTCTAAGTCTCTTCTGACATTCAAGGTAATCTCTTAGCTGTGTGCCTCTTTAAAATAAAATGAAAAAAGTTTACATACTTCCAATACAATAATATAGAGCAATCATTTCCATTCCAAGAGGAAGAAACAGAGGCACATCAAGTTAAGATCAGACCAAATCAAGCCTAAAATCCAGCAAGGAAAACACCAAATCCTATTGCAGAAGTTTATTTTTAGTTATGTATAAAATAATTGTTTTATGCACTGTGGGTGAGGGGCTGTGGAGGTCTTATGTTTTGTATTGCCTGCAGGTGTTGAATTTATGTGGGGGATGTTTGATTGCTCATGAGCTATCAGTAAAACACCTGAGGAGTTCTGTATCAATAAAAATATGTGAGCTGGAATGCTCAGGGTTCCACTGTCCAGTATGGTGCTAGCTATGACAGTGGTTCCCTCTGCTGAGGTTTGGCAGGGTTTGCACATATGTCTCCATCTCTTCTGTGCTGAGCGACACAGTGAGGCGTACTGCTACAAAATCCTACACCGTTGTGTCTGGTACCTAAGCCTACCATGGAATCCCTAGGGCCCCAATGGCTTTGGCTATCCCCACCACTCCAGATCTGCTGCCTATAGAACATGCAACCATGCACGGCTGCTCTGATCTGCCCCAAGCTTTTCTTGGCAGATGTTCCATAGTCTGAGCATCTCCGACATCCTGGGGCTTTACCTTGCCAGCTTTATGTACTGGCCTCTCAGGACCTTTCAGGGAATCCAAACCCTGCCACACATTGCTGGCCTAATGCATGCAAAACCAGTACCACGTAAACAATACTGCCGACTTCTGATGCCCGCTTGAGATGCAGCCTGACTCCCTTGGATCACAGCTGTAGTGGCTTCTGTAGGTTGAATCTAAGAAAATACTTTTGTAGTTGGTCATTTTGGAGTAGGGAATACATTCAGCAATTCTGAGTTCAGGCCCTTTCTTTTCAGATACACTTGAATTTTTACTAGCTAGAGCTCTTCCCTATGGCTGTAGTCCTCCTCAATGTAGCGTACTGCTTTCTCTATGATGGCGTTATCTCTTCTGTAAGTGTACCTGCTTTTGCATCCACCTTGTCTGCAACTGTATTTTTATTGTTTTTACACACACACACACACGCACACACACATACACAAACACACACACACAAGTGCTATTTGGTTTTTCTCAACTTGACACAAACCAAGATATATCTGGGAAGAAGGAATCTTAATTGAGAAAATGCTTCCATAAGACTTACCTGCAGACAAGTCAATGGAACATTGCCTTGATTAATGGTTGTGTGAGAGGGCCCAGCCCATTGGGGGCACCATCCCAGGGCAGTGGCCTTCGATGGTTTAAGAAAGTAGGCTGAGCAAAGCCACGGGAAACAAGCCAGTAAGTAGTACCTCTCCATGGCCTCTGCATCAATTCCTGCCTTCAAGTTCCTTCCTTGAGCTCACACGCTTACTTCCCTTGATAATGGACTACGATGTGGAAGTATAAGCTAAAATAGACCCCTTCCTCCCCAAATTGTTATTGGTCATGGTGTTTTATCTCCACAACAGAAACACACACACACACACACACACACACACACACACACACTTGCATTCCGTGGTATATGTGTGGAGGTGAGAGCTCAACGTGCAGTAGTCATTTCTCCTTTTTACCTGTGGGTTCTAGAGATTGAGTCAGAGTCCTCAGGCTTGGCAACAAAGGCCTTACCCACAGCACTCTCATGGGCCCTTATCTGCAACTTTAAATCTCGTTCTCCTTTCCTCACCAAACTGCACAATGTTCTTGACTTTCTGTGTAGACCTGGATAAGAGCAGGGAACAATAACTGGGACACAGCCTGAATGCTATCCTGCTTCAATTTTTCTCTACTAAACAAACCAGTCCATTACTTTTTTGTTTTTTGTTTGTTTGTTTGTTTGTTTTGTTTTTGAGACAGGGCCTCTCTATATAGTCCTGGAACTCACTGTGCAGACCAGTCTGTCCTCCATCTGACAGAGATCACTGCCCCCTCCTCCAATGCTCTGATTAAAGGTGTGTGCTCCCACAGTTGGCTAGTTGGCTCCATTACTTTTGAATCCAGCCTCACTCAAATTTCAGAACATGGGCAGAGCACAGCAAGATTATCTGAGAGAGAGAAGCATGAGGGTTCTAACTTAGTTCTCAATGAGTCCTTATGAGCTCATGAGCTGGGCCTCTACTGTTTCCACCCCTCTAGGCATTCTGTCTTCTAAACTCCCACCGGAGTGGCCCATTAAGCCCTGCTTATAGCCTTCTAGGACTGCTCCAGACCACAGCCCCAAACTCTTCTACATTCTGCTCTCAAAACAGTTGCAAAGGTTTAAAATCCTTGGTCAGGTTTATCACAGTAACTACTGACTCCTGGTGATACTTTTCTATATTAGTTACTTTTATCATTACTGGGAGAATACCTGACAGAAACAATTTGGGAAAAGCTGAGGCTATATCTCAGTGGTGGAATGCTTGCCTAGCGTGCACACAGTTCTGTGTTCAATTCTTCAACATGGTAAAAGAAAGAAAGGAAGGAAGGAAGAGGGCGGGAGGGAGGGAGGGAAGAGATGGCGATAGATAGATAGATAGATGATAGATGGATGGATGGATGGATAGCTAGATGGATAGATAGATAGATGATAGATAGATGATAGATGGATAGATGATAGATAGATGATAGATGGATAGATGATAGATAGATAGATAGATAGATAGATAGATGATAGATAGATGATAGATGGATGGATGGATGGATGGATGGATAGATAGATAGATAGACAGATGGATGAAGCAAAAGCAACTTAAGGGGCTGAAGAGATGGCTCAGCAGTTAAGGTGTGCTTGCTTCTTCCAGATGACTAGAGTTTGGCTCCCAGTGCCCACATCAAGCAGCTCAAAACCACCTGTAATATCAGGTTCTGGGGACCCAACACCCTCTTCTTGCTTCCACAGGCACCCACATTCTATATACACGCATAAATAAAAATACAATAAAAATTGTTTTGAAGACGAAAAGGAAGCCAGGTGTGGTGGAGCACAACTTTAATGTCAGCACTTGGGAGGCAGAGGCAGGCACCTATGAATCAGATATCTGTGAATTCAAGGCCAACCTGATCTATGTAGTGAGTTCCAAGCCAGGCAGAGTTACACAGTGGGACCCTCTCTCAATCCCCATCCCTCCCAAACAAAGCAATGTAAGGAATAGTGTTGTGTTTGTTTATTATATTCTAATCCTAGTTTCCACTCCTCATCTCCTCCAAGATCTTCTTTAACTTCCTAACCTTCAGACCCCATGCCTTCTTTCTCTTTTTAGAAAACAAGCAAACAACAAAACAGAATAAAACAAAACAAAGGGGGTGGAGAAAAAGCATAAGAAACTCACACAGACACAGAGATACACCCACACACAGAAAACCAATAAAAACACAAAACTGGAAACCATAAGGCATAAGCAAAAGACGGGTAAAGTAAAAAATGCCCAGACAAAACATTATGAAACAAAAATTCTCCAAAAATACCACTGAGTTTGCTTTGAGTTGGCTATCTAATGCTGGGCATGGGGCCTGACTTTAAGTATCATTTGTATACCCAGTGAATAAAGAGGTGTTTATTTTGGCTTGTCCATTATGGTGATGAAGGCATGGTGGTGGTTGAAGCATAAGGCAGCTGGTCACAGGCTTCTGCACTCAGAAAGAAGCTAGCAGACAGAAAGTAAGGCCAGGGCATAAAACCTATACTTCTTTCATGCAGACTCAACCTCTTAAAGGCTCCATAACCTTTCAAAACAGCACCTCCAGCTGGAGAGCAAGTGTTTAAACAATTTCACATTCAAACCATAACACTTTTTATACAACATCTTCCTTCTTTTCCTCCAAACTCTTCCATATCCCTCCTTCATAACAGCTGTTATGTTGCTAAGAGCAACAGTATGTTTTAGTACAGAACTACCCCACTTCTGGTACTATCCTATAGCCGCTACTTTTCATTACTATGACAAAATACCTAATAGAAAATTAATTTTTTTTTCTTCTAAAGATCTACATCTCTCCATCCAACTCACTCCATCCAAAGATCCAGAGCTAGTCTGAATGGTCTGAGAGCAATTCCCTCTCCTTTGCTAGAGATTAAGAACTAGCACAGAACCAGTTAGTTACGGATTGGAGGGTTCGGGTTGTAGGACTTCAATGTTCATTCACTAGCCTCCCTTCTTTCTCTTGGAATCCTCTCCATATCTTGAATGCTTATTTATGGAGTTCCTGGCCTGGAAGCGCAATGCTGAACTTATCCTGGTTACTGCCTAATGACATGACTTCTTCAATATGTGAACCCAGCACTCGAGATTCACAGCAGTCAACTCGAGAACCCATGCTTACAAACTTACAGTTGACTTTTCTGGGATTTGTTCATTTCCAAAAAGAACCCAAGACTTTAAACTTTATGGCATAGTTGTGTCTCCTCCACTGTTGCCTTTTCTAGAAACACAGCGGGGTCTACCATGTCCTCTGACATGTGTTTGTCTCCAAACAGCCTGCTTCTTTTGTTAGAACATCTTGCTCTTCAGTAGCTTGCCTACCACATACATCCATTTCTTCACCTTTTCTCCAGTCTATTTCTTTCTAGCATTTACTATCTCAATGGGGCTTAGTGTTTTTAATTCATTTTTCTTTTTTGGAGACAGGATCTTGCTATGTAGCCTTGGCTTGCCTGGAACTGGATATATAGACCTGACTGGCTTCCAAATTAGAGATCCTCCTGTCTCTGTCTCATGAGTGCTGTGAGATTAAGGGTGTGCCACCTTGTTAGGATGACTATTTAAGTTTTAACCTGGTACTTAAGTGGGTCCAATTCTCCCTCTAACACAAATAAACCTTCAGCTGCTACTTTCCCCTCTCTGTAGCTCTATTTGCTTCTTGACCTACTGCTTCCACTTGTCTTCAGCAGCTCACCCTTCATCTCCAAGATCCAAAGTTCAGGCATTGCTTGAGTGGAGAAACCCTTCACAGGAGCCTCCTCTCACTAGTTTCAACCCATTTCTGATTCATGTCTATGGTTGTCCTGTCTTTTTCTTTTTCTGTTTCTCTTATACCTTAAAAAATTCTCATGCCATCTATTTTCTAGGCACATTTCCTTACAAGAGCATACCTGCTTCCCTACCCAAAAAATGCACATGTAATCTTAACATTCATCAGAAAATGTGAAGTATACTGACCACCAGCAGCAATGACAATAGTGACTAACCATCAAATGGGTTTCTACCTTGCAATAAGCATGAGGTTAAGCATTTTATAGATACTAATTTATTTAGTGTAGATGTTGATTCAGGGCCAAAGGCAGATTATTCTTTTGGCTAATTCAATCTCTAGTTCTTAGAGGGTTTCAGCATCCATACAATCTAATCTTCAATTTGTTAGCTTAGACCTAGAATGTTTCAACCTCTGAGACTTACTGCTGACTTACTCAGTCTGACTAGCTCCTTCTGAACTCAGAGATGCAATGAATTCAGCTGACTCTTCTAGTTGGCTGATTTAACTCACTCGCTACTCTGGCTCAAACTTCTCCAAGCTGCTAGTTCAAACTAATCTCCTGAGCTGGCTGTCTGTTTGACTGAACTCTTCTGACTCTTTCTGACTCCCACATCTTCTCTGACTGAACTGCTCTGCGTGGCTTCAAACTGACTCTGTTAGCTCTCCCAAACTCACTCTCCTTCTGCTTAACTACTTCTGTCTCTGCCTCAGACTGCCTCAGACTCTGAGCTAAGAGCCTTTTATATCATGTGAGAGTTGAGTGTGTCCTCACACTGACTCACTCTGCTAACTCTTCCTCTGACTCATCACTTTGCCTGCTCTTTACTCTGATTCATCTCAGATGTCACTTCCTGCCTAACGCTGATTCCTTTTGAGCTCTGCTTCCTGTCTCTGCTTCTACTTCCTTCTGTCTTGGGGATTAAAGTTGTGTGCTACCACTGCTTTCTGAATACTGAGATTAAAAGTGTGTACTAACATTCCTTCAACCCTAAAGTGGCCAAACTGCCGGGTTAAAGGATTAAACATTCCTCTACAATTTAGTCCTTGTGATACTCCTACAAAATGAAAGCTGTTATGACACACCCCAGGCCCATTTTGCAGATGCAGAAACAAGCCCAGAGAGGTCAAGGAATTTGCTCAAGGTCATCCAGTCAACTACTACACTCACTCGTGGCCTTCTCCCTCCCAGCTACTCAGGCTATCATAGAACAACATACTCACAGTACTTTGGTCTAATCTTCTCAACATTTAGAAACAGGATTCTCCCTTTTAAAAGCAAAATATAGATGATTTTTATCTATTATCTTCCAGCCTCTGAGACAGGGTTTCTCTGATGTTACTCTGGCTGTCCTAGACCAACCTGGCCTCAAACTCACAAAGATCCACCTGCCTCTGCCTCTGCTGAGATTAAAGGCTGCACTACCACTACTCAACCACTCTAACTCTTGAACATGATTAATTTATTCTACTGTGCTAAGTTTGTATTATTCTATGGGGAAGGGTGTTAATGTTACTCTGCAATTCTTTAAAGATGACCTCTACTGTATCGGTGGATAGTGTTTACCAGACTTTCCCACATAGACATGCATTTAAATCTTTAGTTCCGAGTTAATTTTCACCACCTGATAAAGTATTATCTGAGCATGTACTAAAGAATGACTTTTTGCAGCTTAGTGAGATAAGTCATTCATACTAACTCGGATATTTTAAACAGAGTGGTTATTCCTGAAGGGGAACTATATTCAGATCAAACTAATTTCTTAAATGACATAAAAGGAATGAGAGGCTTTGAGGTGTCTTATGTAACTGAGTGCTGATGGCTTGGGACTAGATGGTAGCTGACAGGGAAAGAGAAGCTGAATCTTAGAAATGGTAAAAATTATAATTTAAAAATTACAGTAACTATCACCTGCCAGGTATTACAATGATTAAAGAGCTTATTTTTCTACACTTCTATTGTGATAGGTTTCATAAGCAAATAATTTTAAGTACACTAACCTGTTAAGCACTAATAATTAGTTGAGAAAAACAAACACAAATGTTCTTGAAGACAGAGCAAACCCTGAGGGAATTCAGTCCTCTGAAATTATACTAAGTGTTACTGAAGTAATTCTTGAAGACTGTTGCCCCAAATGAAAACTTGTTTTACATTTTCTCCTGTATTCCACCATCTAACTTCTTACGGAAAAACAAAACAAAATCCCCAGGGATTTGGCTCAGTCAGTAGGAAGAATGTTTGCTGATCAGAAATGAGAACCTGAGTTTGAGTCTCAGCACCCACGTAAGTAGCTGGATTCACTTCACACACTCACACAAAACCCTCGTGCTATGGGAGGCAGACACAGCAGTCAGAGCACTTGGGTTTGCTGGCAACCAGCCTGGCTCCAGGTGTATTGAAAGACCCTCCTTCAAAGGAATAAGGCACAGATGATAAAGCAGAAGTCTTCCTCAGGCCTTTTGTGTCACGGACTGGTGCACAGCAAACCTACACCCCCCCCCACCTCCGCCCAACACACAAAACAGGATCTCTCTGTAGCCAAGACTGTCCTGGAAATCAGTATGTAGCTCACAATGGTCTTGAACTTACAGGAACCAACCAACCTCAGCTTCCTGAGTGTTGGGATTACAACTTCAGTGGCAGCTGTCAGGGTCACTTGCTAATTTAGGTTAGTCTGGTGGTGGATGAAAACCCTCTGAAATATTTTGGGTTTTCACCAGAAGCATTAAATGTTTGTAATACCTGTGAATGGAAAGAGCATTGGATTGGCAGGCAGTAGCTGTGTTGCTGAGTAGTTCATGGGATACGGTTTTGTCATCTCTTGTCTCGGGACTTAGTTTCACAGTCTGTCAAATACAGAAATGAGATTAAATGGTCTCCGAAGCCCACCCTAAAAACTCTGAGTTCCACAAGTTTAAGATGTCTTTGAACACTGTTGTACAAACAAGACTCTAAGGCTTAATTTCATGAAATAAAAACTAAAAAATATGTCTAAACCAGTAATGTGGGAAGAGGACATTTTAAAAAATATCTCCCAAAAGGTCCATTATTGTTAAACTACTTTCTCACATTTCTTCACTTCATCTAAGAAATCAAGCAGAGCAAATGGCATCTCAAAGAGGAAGAGGAGCCTGTGTTCTCAGTGCTGTGGAGGATGAGGGAGAAGGGTGTAAATGCAAGGCTGGCCTGAGCTACAACATAGATAGTATCTTTAAAAAAAAAAAAAAAAGAAAGGATATAGTACACAAGGAACATTTCCAAAAGAAAAGAAATCCATTCTTTGTAGCCCAGGAGGATGAAGGAAAGAAGAAAGGGGAAAGGGAAGAGCTAATTTACTTTCCATGTCCTTTTGTTATGGAAAGAAAAGTTGGAGGTAGGTAGCTGACAGATTCACATACATTCAGAGAGATTCAGGGAGCCTAAGATAAAGAGCTGCTTTTCTGGGCATTCCTGTGATAGGCCAAGGCCCCCTTTGAGTGCTGTTTTAGCCTCAAAGTACGGTCAACATGACACAAGGAGAACATGGCACCACTGGAAGAAATAGCCCAAGGAGTGCAAAGCAAGGCCCCTGCCTCATCCAGGACTATGTGGGGTATTCAAGAAGTCCAGAGGTGATGATGCATTTCAGTGAGAAGACAAAGCACCACTTGAGGATGAATGGACCTGTGGAGAATTGAGGTCAATACAAAGGCATTGTAGTGTGGGGGAGGGGAGAGGAGATGACAAATATCTCAAATTGAACTACAGTGAAAGGAAATTGCATTATATCTTAAGATGATACAAATGAACAGTTTTACCTTTGGGGTTAGCGTTCCTTCTGAGTATAGATGGGTCATCTAGAGAACAATACAAGGCATGGCATGTGTCTTAGATGCCCTTTCCTCCTGCCATGTAAACCTCCCCACCCTCAGGTCTCTTCCCAGACAACTAGTCACTGGTTCATTGAAAAAGGGTGTTCCTGAGTTGGCAGTAGTTGTACATGCCTTCAATACTTGGGAGACAGAAGCAGATGGATCTGTGTGAGTTCAGGACTAGCCTGGATCATACAGTAAGACCCTGCCTAGAAGGAAGGGAAGGTGTTTCTTTTCTTAAAACACTTAAATTTTATGTATTGGGAAATTGTGAACAAGAAATGCTATGTTAGAAGCAAGGCGTGTTGCCTTCATTGGCCAGGTAACTGTTATAGTTGATTCATAAATCTAAGATATGCAAAAAAAAAATCTTCTATAACTTTATACAAACTCCTTACTCCTAAATGTACTTTTGAATAAGCAAAAGTGCAGAGCAAAATCTGAAAGAAGGTCTTTATGTGGAAGATTGAGATGTGTGGACCTGGAGTTAAAAATGACAGAAAATAGGGTTAAGTTTGGTCCCCAGAACACACATGGTAGGAGAGAACCAACTCTTCCTACAAGCTGTCCTCTGATCTCCAGATCCAAACCATTGTACCCATGTGTACACATATAGAATAAATACAAATTAAAAATTAGAGAAAATAAGCTATAGTTTCTTTCTACATCTGAATTAATATGAATAAATCTTCAATTCTGCCACACCAAAATTTAAACTATGCATTCTTGTTGAGTAGAAAATTTTAAAGTAATCAGAATTATGGACACAGTCATAATATGCTATTTCACCATACTTTTTAACGCTTCCCTCACTGTTTAAGCCAAATAAAAATGTTCTATTTTCACCTAGTTAACAACCATAACATTTTAACTATTATATATTTATATATTTACGTAGAGATGGGGCCTTGTTGTTATGCAGTTCAGGATAGCCTAGAACTTGCCATTCTTCTGCTTCAGCCTTCAGAGTCCTGAGATTATAGGCATGCACTACTCATGAAGTGCATGAATCATGAAGATTCAAGTTAATTATGCACAACTCAGGCTGTTTTTTTTTTTTTAATAAAAAAAATTTAAGTTTATGTGTATGGGTGTTTTACCTGAATGTAAGTCTGTACCACATACATGATATTAGAGGCCAAAACAGGGTGACAGGTGCCCTGTAACTGGAGTTACAGACAATTATGGGCTGCCATGTGGGTGCCGAGAATTGAACCATATCCTCTGGTAGGTTAGCCAGTGCTCTTAAAAGGGATGTCATCTTTCCAGCTCCTCAAGCTGTTATCTAAAGTTGTCCCCACATACAGATTTCGAAAAGATCATGTTCATCTGAGTCTCCCATTTTCCTAACCAAAAAGAAAGCACCTCGAAAATCACATGGCAAAAAGAAAAAAGGGCAATTGTACATCGTAAGATAAAGTTTTATTTAAATGGCAGGAGAGATGCCTGATAACAAGAAAGGTGATTTACCTAGAGTCACATAAACAATCTGGGGTTCGCACAGCACAATACTGGCTTGCCTCTCCTTGTGCGTCTCTAACACTTTTCTTTCCGTCTTACTTTTACTAATCTTTGTAATGGCTTATCTATCTTAAGCCTAGAAAGCAATCAATGAAATTCAAGTAGGAAATCACTGAAAGCTCTGAAAATAAGGGAACCCAGAGATAAGCTACTAGATACGCAATAAGGAATAAATAGTGAGTGGAGGACATTTTCAGTCATCACACCGGCAGCCTGGGGATAGAAGAAGCACATCTTCCTTGGGGAGAGATTATGCTAAGGGGACCAGACACAGATACAAAAGATACTTCCTCTTGGGAATTTATCTTTTTTAGTTTGTAGGACCTAAAAAAAAAACAAAACAAACCAATGACAATTGTAACTTCCACACATTTATTATCTTCCGGAACATTAAGTAGACCACTTTTCCAAAACCAAAGCAAAGCCAAGTAACTGGCCAAGACCTAAAACCTTCTGAAGGTTTGGGGGACAGAAACTGGAACCGACTCCAAATTCTCCAGCTTTAAGCTCGGTCAAAGCAGATCTCTAAGGTTTGCAAATACCCTCAACTGGGCTAAAGGGCACAGCGCCTGTAGTGCTCCCTACAGCTCAGCTTGAACCTACCGAGCACAGAAATCCCGAGTTACCAGAGATGACTCCCTCACTCCACTTTCCGTTTAAGAAAACCAGGTGAAGGTTGGGGTGGAGGGAGGCTGAAACCGTAAGAAGCAGAATTAATCACTTCCCAATTACATCAGCAGCCCCCGCCCTTTCTTCCGAGCACCTCCTCTCCTAGAATCTTCGCTAAGCACTGGTGCTCCTTCGCCTACCCCCCCTCCATTATAAGCCCTGATACCTCCCCATTATCACCCGCCCTGCCACACTCTCCTTTCCTCTTTCCTCCTCCTCCTCCGCGGGCGGGGGGGGGGGGGGAGGAGGAAACCCAAGAGAGGAAACAGGGCGTTGGAGGAAGGGACTTCGTGGTAAGTGCTGAGGCCTCATTGGCTCGGAGACTGTACGGGCGCTCCCCATTGGCCGTATCCGGCCGGAATTCCCCGCCCCTGTCCCCGCCCCTCCCCCGCCGCCTCGCGGCCCTCCCCCGCGCCCCCGGCCAGCCCCACGGCGGGGAGGGACCGACTGGCTAGAGTGGAGGCTTCGGCAGTGTCAATGGCTCCTCCTGCCACGGAGCAGCAGCGGCGGCGGCGGCGCTGGGGCTGAGGAGGAAGGGTTCCTTTAAGGAGGAGGAACGACGACGCCTCCTTTTGCCCCTATCTCCTCCCTTTACACCCATTTCCCCTTCGCTGAGGAGGGGGGCGGAGGAGAGAAGAGGCCGAAGAAAGAGAAAATTCCTCGCAGGGCGCTCTTTCAGGGGGTGTGGGGGGAGGAAGAGGAACGGAGGAGCCGGGCGCCCCCCGCGCGCTCCCGCCCCGCTCGCCCTCTCCGAGATCGCCAGCCCGCCCACTCCCCCCGCCGGAGACGCCGCTCGGGAGTCGGCGGCCCGGCTCGTCTGCTCGGCCGCAGCCGCCGCCGCGCTTCGGCTCGGGCTCCCCAGGCGGACGGACGCCCTTTCTTTCTTTCTCTCGCCCGGCCCGTCTTTCTGTCTGCGTCCCTCGCGGCCGCCCCGCCCGGCGGCCTCGGCCTTGCCCGTGCGCCAGGCCTGGCCGGCCGGCCTCGCTCAGGCTCCGGCTGTGCCCCGGCCTCCCCGCGGATCCGGGGGCTCACGCCCGACCCGGGACCCCGTTCCCCCGTTCCCGGCCTCCCCGCTCCTTCCCGCTCCCCACCCCCTTCCCTGGCCCCGGAGCTCGCGGTGCGTGTGCGCGTGAGTGTGTGTGTCCCTCCGCCAACGCCGCCACCTCAGCCCGGCAAATGAACTCCGTCCGAGCCGCCAACCGGAGACCCAGGCGAGTGTCGCGGCCGCGCCCGGTGCAGCAACAGCAGCAGCAGCCCCCGCAGCAGCCGCCGCCGCAGCCGCCCCAGCAGCAGCAGCCGCCGCAGCCGCCCCAGCAACAGCAGCAGCCCCCGCCGCCGCCGCAGCAGCAGCAGCAGCCCCCGCCACCGCCGCCGCCGCCTCCGCCGCCGCCTCAGGAGCGGAACAACGCCGGCGAGAGGGGTAAGGCCGCGCTCGGGGCCGGGGCGGGCGGGCGGGAGGCCGGGCGGGGGCGGCGGCGCGCCCGGGGTGGGAGACGGAGGCCGAGCGGAGGCGGGTCCCACCGTGCCGCAGTGTTCGCCTGGGCCGGGCCTGGCCGGGCCTGGCCGGCAGGAAAAGCCGCGGCTGCGCGATTCGCCCGGGCTGCGGCTCAGGCCGCGCTTTGTTTGGTTTCGGGGCCGGCACCCTCTGTCCCCACCCCTCCTTGGGGCTTCCCGGCTGGCTCGCCCACCCCACGGGAGTCTGCTGGCGGCCGGGGGCTGGCAAGAGGTGGGATTTCCCCCCTTTCTGCCGCCTGGCTGGGTCTGGGCTCCCCCTTTCTCGTGGTAGGTGGGGGGACGGCTGGCAGCGTGGGGCGGCAAGGCTGGCCAGGAACTTGTTTTCCCCTTCTCAGTGGGCTCCCCCTTGCTCTGGAGCGGGGAGAGGGGCGCCCGAGTGGTCCGCGGCGCGGGTTGGGGAACTTGTGTGGCCCCCCCCTCCGGGTCACGGGGAGCAGCGGCTCCTCTCCCAGCCCCTCGGTGTTCGCTGCGCAGTTTGCCTTTAGTTACAAAACCCCCGGGAAGGACCCGTTAAATCAATACCTTTAAATAAATAAATATAGAAGCCATCGGCCATTTCCAGCCCCCTCCTCGTGTGCAGTGCAGTTACCCTTCCGCCTTGTCGTCCCCCTCACCTCTCCTCCCCACTTCGCCGCCGCCGTGCTCCCCTCTTATCTCCCGGTGGGTTTGAGCACCCCTGCCGTAGAACCAGCCCCTTGGGATCCCGTGTGTATCTGTATGTAGACGCTCGCGCGCGCGCGCGTGTTGTGACCAAGGCCTAGTGAAATGTGTCATTTGGACCCAACTGTGCTGCGCTGTCTAGTAACCACCATTGTCTAAGGGCTGAGGCTCCCCGGGGTTGGATTCCTGCTTTAGCAAAAATAATGTTCTGTTTTGTTTGGATGATGTGGTTATTTGGGGAGGTTGGTGAGATGAGAGTGCTGCACCTTGATCTCCAAACATAACTAGTCTTTTTATTAATAAGCTGCTTGCATTGGGGTGTAAGTCAGCACAGTATTTTTGTGTGTGGTTGTTTTAAGGAGAATTGTTAGGAGACATTTTGCGTGTTTTGGTTGGCGGATTAAGGTTAATTTTACATGCGTTGCGTCGGTTGTCACACCTCCTTTGATTAAGGAGACTGCGTTTAAATGTATTTTTTTAAATTGTACATTCTTTCCTTAACTGTTTCATTGTATTTGATCAAAATATTTATCAGATAAAGGAAATTGTTAGTTTGAAAAACAGTTTAAAACATTAGTCACTGTTACAATATAGTCTTTGAGAAAGCAGTTTCCTGTATGTTATTTGAGAGGAGATGTTTCAAGCCAGCTAGAGGTCTTTCACAGCATGGTTGGTAAAAATGATTTAGTGATTCTTTGATACATTTACTAATTTTGACCAATTAAAAAATTGTAGTCTCATGTTACCTTTCACTTACAGGTACCAGAGTTTTACGGTGTTCCATTCAAATAATTACCTAGTTTTCTAGAAATAACACTAGAGAAAACAAGCAAAAATGAAATGCTGTTTTTAACGTTAAGGGTTCTGTCAGATTACTGAACATAGCCAAACTCAATCCACTCCCATTGTGTATTTTTAAATGTTTATCTTGCATTCCTTTTACACTTGTCTTGATTTCCAATCTAATTGAAGTAGACCCTGGGTATTTTCTTCATTTATTCTAAATTATTATGTACCAAAATCTTTTTCTACCTGCATCTTGGTCATTGATGGTCACATGCCAGAGTGTCAGTTTTCTTTTTATTGTTGTTCAAAAACTGACAAAGATGTTCTTGAATCGTGGTTTCATTATGTCCCTAACCAAATGGTAAGTGAAGTCCACTCTGGGGCTGTTGCTGTGTTGTAGCTAGTAGGAACTGTTCTGGAGGTTCAGTTGGTGGCACAGGGGATAAGAACTTGCTGATTAGCCTTCCGGGAGAATAGTGTGAGTCTTTCAGAGGACTAATAAATGGCCTCAAAATGAATAAAACATTAAGATGAATTAAGACTAAAATAATGAAGATTTTGCTAGGCTTGTGCAAAAATAATATTCTTTGAAAGATTAGCATTTTTTATTACATTTTAAAATGTACATTTTATATATTGATCAGCGTCACCTAAAAGTACTTTTTGTCTTAGAAGTTTTAGGGAGCAATCAGAGTTTCTAGTTTGAGAAGATTTTTTATTAATACTGTGTAGGAATATACTGTAATTAATAATTTTATAAAGGTCCAGCAAGATAGTTCAGGTGGTAAAGGCACTTGTCACCAAGCCTGATGACCTACCTGAGTATTCCATCCCTGAGAACCACATGATGGAAGGAGAGGACCAACTTCTTTAGGTGATTTTTCTGACTTCCTTATACATACAATACAATACACATACACACATTAAATAATGAATAATAAAATTTTAAATGATTTTATAAGGAAATTAAGGAACTAAAGCTAATGTATTTGTGGTTATTTTTTCTTTAAGTCTTGGTGAATATGTAATTCTTAAATTAGTCTTAGAGTCATACAATAGTGGTTCAGACAACTGTTCAGGCAGTAAATCAAAGTGAGAATCGCAATTTTTAGACAAATTAGTTCAATCTGTGTATAAAATTAACTTATTTCATATAAAGATATACTTTAAGCTTTTTAGTTGTTAGACTTATTTTTCAAACAAAAGTTCTTTCAGATTGTTGTTTTTTAGTTGCTTCTTTATCCACAGATTATTTCGAATAAAAAGTTCTTGGTAATGCTATTAAATATGTATCTACAAATACATGTATTTGTCTGTTTGTATACTCATACAGATTTGTGTATTGTATGTTATGATCAATGTTTGAAGTGCAGTAGAAACTTGGGTGAAGTCTTAGCAAGATTCTGTGCCAGTCACCTAGAGAATTTCTAATAGGCTACACTGGGAGAGGGGATGTGATGAGCTTCCTGGGAAGTGATGCAAGCTGAGATGGTCCACAATTTAGAACTGTACACTAACACAGATTTTTTTGTTTTAATTGAAAGTTTTTAGTTTGGGATTTCTTGTACTACCTAAAAATTACGTGTAGTCACAGTTGGATAATATATTCTATGATTTAATGATATTGGAAAGCATTTGGGGTTGGATTTTGTTTGTTGTATTCATATATTTTATTTACTTATTTAGAGCCAAGGTCCCACTCTATAGCTCTGAGTGCCTGGAACTCACTGCATAGACCAGGCTGGTCTTGTACTCACAGAGATCCACTTGCCTCTGCCTCCTGAATGGGTTAAATTAATGTACTGCCATGCTTGGCTGTATCTTATGTTTTTAATTTACGTATTTATGAGGTACTCTGTTTTAGTGCATGTATATAACATTTGTAAAGTTCAAATAAGGATAAGCGTATCTATTTCCTTGAATATTTATAATTTCTTTTGGATTAAAACCACGCAGAATCCTTTCTTCTAGCTCTTTGACATCTATAGTACACTATTGTTCTCTGCAGTCAACCTACAATGACAGTAGAACACCAGTACTTGTTGTTTTTTCTACTGTACTAGTATGTTTGTAACTGTATGCTGACCCACCTTTCCTCATCCTTCCTTTAGTCCAACTTTCCTCAAAATCTGGTATTAACTAATTCTGCTCTCAGCTTCGATGAGGCCAACTTTTGAAGTTCCATGTATCTATATCATGTAGTATTTGTCTTTAATGTGCTTGACTTATTTCACTTAACATCATAAAATTGACAGAATTTCATCCTTTTTTCTGCCTGGAAAAATATGTGTGCATGTATATGTGCATTTCCCTTTCTTCATCAATTGATAGGCTCTTGAGTTGTTTCCGCTTCCTAGCTATTAAGAACGGTAAACAAGGCACTATAGGTTTAACATACTGAATTCATTTCCTTGGGTTGTTCTACATGCACGTTTGTTCTAAAATTCTAAAAGGGTTTAGCTTTTGCAACCTCTTCCACAGAATATATCCTCTGTATTCTTAGAATCTATTTTCTACTCTTTTTCTAGAAATATAGGGAAAACAAATCTGCAGGTGTACTATAGATACTCTAGCTAGTTTTTTAAAGATTTATTTAATTACCTTCTCTGTGTGTGTCTGTGTGTTTGTATGTGGGTGGTGTACATGTATGAGTGAGTGCAGAACAGGGTGTCAGATCCCTAAGAGTGGAGGTACAGGAAGATACGAGTCACTTGACATGGGTGCTGGGAACAGAACATGGGTCCTAAAGACTAACCAGTGCTCTTAATGGCTGAGCTGTCTCTCTAGCCTTTTAAAAAACAATCAAAATTAAATTAAAACAAAACATGGGTCTCATTATGTAGCCCTAATTGGTCTGGAATTCATATAGAGATTGCCTGCTTCTGGCTCCCAAGTGCTGGGATGGATCAAGAGTGTGCATCACCATGTTTCTTAGTTATTTTTCTGTTGCTGTGATAAGGCAGGCACCATGGCCAAGGCAACTTTTGAAAGAAAGAGTTTATTTGGGGCTTACAATTTTGAAGGGTTAGAGCCCATTCCAATCATGGTGGGTAATATCAGCAGGCAAGATGCTAGAGCACTAGCTAAGAGGTTACATCTTTGTCTACAAATGCCAGGCAGAAAGCGCTAACAGGGAATGGGGTGGGCTTTTGAAACCTCAAACTGTGGTCCCATGACACACCTCCTCCAATAAGCCACACCTCCTAATCCTTCCCAGACAGTTATACCAACTGGGGACCAAGCGTTCAAACAGGAGCCTACGGTGTGCATTCTAATTCAGACCACCATCCCCAGTTTATAAGTAATTTTTTTAGATGCTAAAATTAATATTTTTTAACTGGATATGATTGATCCACTCTTATTAATCCCAGCTGTAGGGAGGCAGACACAGAGTCACGATTTGTAGGCTAGCCTGAGCTACAAAGCAAGACTCAAATAAAAAATAGTTAATACATGTGCATAGTTTAAAATTCGAAAGTCCCTTTTTTATATGTACCTTCCCCTGCTAAATTCTATTTGGAATCAGTCATTCTTCCTAGCGTCTCCATCATGATGTTGTAATAGAATTTGAGTTGTGTAAATAATATTTACATAGACGTTTCTGAAATTAGGGGTAACTTCTAGTATGTGGAAAAAAACATGACTGTTTTAGGTGCTGTAATTTTAACTATAAAGTATTATTCAAGAAATGTACTAATGCCGTATGTTGATAAGCATTGCTATTTATCATCTGAAATGATTATATAGCATAAAAGTTCAGTCTTTATTCTCATACTTGTAGGATAAAAATCTCATCTATGACTGTGGATTTTAGGCATTTAAAAAGTTGTACTTGTTGGAATAATTTAGTACATATAATCTTACCTAAAATGACTCTGATAGCGCTAACTTTACTATGTAGTAGTTAGCTAGGACTCTAGTTGTGTGTCCTGGGTATACCTTCTGTGTGATATTTGTTGTTGTTGTTGTTTTGTCTTACATAATTTTACCTTTAGGTGCTTCGTACTGTTTATAGAAGGAATCTCTGTGACCTAATAGTTATTTTGGTTACAAAATAATGATTTTCATTTTTTGAGGACTTAAGTGCTCTAGGATGCTACTTTCCATCCAGTGACTTCTCATAAAAGCTCCCATGAGAGGAGTGTTGTTCTTCATCTCTCTTGATTAAGGGAGCCTGTTTCTCCAAAGCTTAGACATTGAGGGACACAAGATGTTAATGTTAAACTTCGTCTGGTGAAGCTTCAAGGCTGTCACTATCCATCCATCCGTCTTCCCTCCCTTCCTTTTTCTCTCCCTCCCTCACTCCTCTCCTTCTCTCCCTTCTTTCCTTCCTTGAAATTGTGGCAAACCCAAGAAAAGGCCAACTAGCTTGGAAGCCTATTCAGTAAGGCAATGTCTTATTAGTGAGAGTCTGCCTTCCACCACTCAGATTTGGCAGATTTGGCTCATCTAGTAGTATCCTGGGGGGAAAGGAGGCTAGGTAGTTCTAAGACCCCCTATATCAAAATCTGGGTCCTAAAGCCCCTCCTACAAATGGCATGGTACAGAATCTGCATATAAGTTATACATAATGTTCCCATAGACACTAAATCATCTCTGGATTATTAGTAATAATGCAAATGCTATGCAAATTATTATATTGTCTTATCGGGAATAATAATAAGAAGAAAAAGCTTATTTATATACACAACACAGTTTTTCAGTATAGCTGCAGTTTCTCTCCAAATAGTTTTGTTTTGTTTGAGACAAGGTCTCTCTATTACTTGGGGACTTAAGTTTTTTCTTAATGTTAGAAATACCTTAAGGCCTGGTGTGGTAGTGTATTCCTTAATGCCAACACTCAGAAGGCAGAGGAAGGCTGATCTTAGGGTTCCAAGGTAGCCAGAGTATATAATGAGACCCTGTCTTAGATTTTAAAAAAAGGAAAACAACTAGCCAGTGGATCTTTTTCAATGTAAGAGTACTGAACTTCCTGTTTCTCTGTAACTAATACGGTGCCCTTGTTTTGTAAAAATCCTGTTGTACCTATCTCTGAAGCATTGTGATTTTTATTTTTCCATGTCACTTATTAGCTTAAATTACAATCTTCCAGATAACTCAGATTGGTATGTGAGATTGGTGACAAGGTGGTACTCCCCAAACTGCATTTGTTGTCCACTGGAGACAAAAATATGGAAACATAAAATATAAGGGGAATAACAGGGTAAAATGTGAAGAGCTTCACTGTTACAGGGCAAGCAGCCCACTTCTGTGTCTTACTTTATAGTCTTTGAAGAGAGATGAGTGCTCAGACTATACAGAAGTGTAAGAACAAAGGTACAGAGGACCCAGCATATGATGATTCCTCAGTAGTCACAACTCTTTGAATATTAAAAAAGACAGAAAGGAGGATCTGATCAGTTGTGTACAAAATTAAACCCAAGAAAGTAAGTGTCTGTGAGGCATTAAAGACTTTCGGCAGAGCCAGAAGACTTGATCTAGGTACTTGGCATAAACTGAGCAACACTGATTTTTTTTTTAGACTTCAACTTCACCAACAACTACTTCTTCTCCTTTTCCTCCTCCTCCTCCTCCTCTTTCTCCTCCTTCTCCTCCTTCTTCCCCTTCTTCCCCTTCCTCTTCTTTAATAAGATTCATTTTATGAGTATTTTGCCTACGTGTATTTATGTGTACTACATGCATGCTTGGTGCCTATAAAGGTCAGAAGAGGGCATTGGCTCTCCTGGAACTGAAGTGACTGGTTGTGAGCCGCTGTGTAGGTGCTGGGAATCAAACCCCTGGCCTTTTCATGATCAGGAAGTGCTCTTAACCACTGAGCCATCTCTCCAGCCCAGTAACACTAATTTTTAACTCTAAAGTAATATTAAATATAGCAAATTAAGCTGGTTTTTTTGTGTTTATTTTTGCTAATGTGTAGACAGGTGTCTGCACATCGCTATGTGCACATGAATGCAGGTGCTCACCGAGGCCATAGGCGTTGGGCCCCTGGAGGTGAGTTACAGCTGGTTGTAAACCTCTTGGTGTGGGTGCTGGGAATTGAACTTGAGTCCTCAGGGAGAGCAGCAAGTGCTCTTAATCACTGAGTCATCTCTCCAGGCCCTGATTGTTTTTGTTTGGTTGTTGTTTTTAAGTAGGAAACAAGAATAAGGGATTGAAATTAACTTTCTTCTATGTACTAATCTATGGCAGATACTTTCTTAATACTATCTCATTTAACCTTTCAGCAAGATTGGAAATATTTCATGTTTGGCTTTTTTCTTTTTTTCTTTTTTCTTTTCAAAACAACCAAGGATCACAGGTTCTATGCATAGGAAGTAGCAAAAAAAGGGAATTTTAAAATTGATTTATGTCACTGACTCCATATAAAGGGAGATGGCAGAACATGTTTGGTTGAATGCCTCCATCATGTTCAAAAGGAGGGTAACCTAGCCTTTGCAGTAGATTTGTGCTTTATCCAATCTTGCCTGGTTTTGTTTTGTTTTGGTTTTTTTTTGGGAGATGGGCATATTAATTAGATACCATTAATAAGCCATGAGGCTTCACATTTTCCAAATAACCTGATGATAATTTTGCCTCACTTGTGGACTTGTTAGGAAGGCACTACTGACTTTCCTAGCATGTTGATGACAACACTAGCAATTATTGTACAAAGAAGGATAGATTTCCTCTGAATTACTCATAACTTAAGAGTAAAGGATATTAAGCCATTTTAGCTGATGGTTGCAGCTGGAATATTCCAGGGAGGATGTGAGTTAAATAATAGTATTAGACAATTATTTTAACTGGTTTGCGAACTGAGAATGCTTTCATTACCAGAGGTGGTGTGTGTGTATATGCATGTATGTGTGTATGTGTATGTATATATGGCTAGATGTGTTTAAACTTAATCTTAGAGAACAAAGAAATGAAATTAACTTACTTCATATTATTTATTTGGTTTTAGGCAGATAAAAAGATAATGTTTTACCTTGAAAGTGGACACTAATTGTATTTATTCATTTTAAAACACCTTGAATGCATTATGTTAAAGCAAGTGCAGGTTCCATATGATTATTGCTTACCTCTCAGTTTCTAAAACTTCACTTTCAAATGGTTTGTTCTTCTAACATGCAAAACATTGAGAAGTTAATGATTGAAAAGAAGAAGGAAAAATTATTTGGTCCAAATCCTATTTGGTGATTAAACATTAAAAACCATTACTACTTTTGTATCATGAGAAAAAAAGAGTTATTTAAATTTTTTCTTTTGTTTTATGTTTTTTTTTAAATGTGTATGAAAGTTTTGCCTACATGTACGTATGTGCCTATGGATGGTTGTGAGCCACAATGTGGGTTCTGGGAATTGAACTCAGGTCCTCTTTAAGAACAGTAAGTGTTCTTAACTACTGAGCCTCTCTCCATCAGAGATTAAAGTTTTTTTCCAAGTGTAAAAATTTGAAGGGTAGAACTAGAGTTAAGAACTTGTGTTTTAAGATGTTTTTCAACAGTAATCGTAATATAAGCTTCACTATTTCCCAATTGAACAGCACTATTTTTCAGATGGCTGAGTTGGATTGTGCAGAATCTATGTTGAAGGTTTTTCTTTGGTCTGGAAATAACTGGCCACCAATGTGAGTTCAGCCCTTTGGCATTATTTCTTTAGTATCCTAATATAGCCGTCTGATTTGAATTAGATTAGTCTTTGCTAGTTAGCCAACTCTACTTGGGTTTAGATGCTTTCTTGCCTGGTGTCAAGAGTTTATGAAATTTTGTTTTCTATGCTTAAGTATTGGTTTTATATCTTGTACTCATAATATATAACTGTGCGTGCATATAGGAACATGTTGTTTATAAGAGTCTAGAGTCTGGGGCTGGAGACATGGCTCAACAGTTAAGAGCACAGGATGCTCTTCCAGAGGATCTGGATTCAACTCCCAGCACCCATATGGCAGCTCACAACTGTCTGCAACTCATGTTCCAGGGAATCCAACGCACTCTTCTAGCTTTCAAGACCATCAGGCATGCACGTGGTACAGAGGCTTGAACACAGTCAAAACACTCATATACATAACATAATAATTTTAAAAAAAAAGGAATTTATACCTTAAAAGGAAATGGAGAAAAGGAAGAACATAAAACCTTTTTATTCACTTTTTAAAAAGTTAATTATTTCTATTTTATGTGTATGAGGGTTTACCTGCTTGTATGTGTGTGTGCTATGTGCATACATATTGCCCATGGAGACCAGAAGAAGGTGTTGGATCACCTGAAACTGAAATTACAAATAGTGTGAGCTGCCATGTGGTGCTGGGAACTGAACTCTGATCTCTAAAAGAGCAACAAGTGTTATTAACCACCATCTCCCCAGCCTCCTTATTTGCTGTATTTTGAGATGGACAGAATTAGTATATATGTGTCACTAGTAATTATTTCTTCTCACATAACTGGTCATATACCTTTTTGAAAAAGAGAGAGAGAAAGAAAAAACAAAACAAAACAGAAAACCCACTTGAAAAATTGAGGATAAGGTGGGCATACTGGTGCATGCCTTTAATCCCAGCACTCAGGAAGCATAAAGGCAAGTGGATCTCTGAGTGTGAGACCAGCCTGGTCTACACAGTGAGTTCTAGGACAGCCAGAACGATGTAATAAGATCTTGTCTCAAACAGGAAGGAAGGAAGGAAAGGAGGGAGGGAAAATAATAAAGGTGAGTTGAATTTAACAAATGAAAAGCAATAGTCTTTACACACTTGTAATTTCCAGCTAAAAAAAGATCAAAGGCTTGTTTGAATGAGGTAGAAATAAAAGACTTTTTTAAAACCTGTTTTAACAATCACTTTATAGTATAAGAAATTGTATGAACATTTATGTTTTCTTCTTTTGACAAGATGAGGTATATGTTAACATAGCCATTTTCACAGTTGTGTATGAATGACTGATAATACTCTGAAGGTATTTACATTTTTAAGAATCTTGAGTGATGGGTACTTTAATATTTTAGACCCAAATTGAAGAAGAAAGTGAAATTCAGTGATTTAGAGAAAGGGAAAGTGGAAGTCTCAGGAGCAGCATATTTTCCCCAAGGCTTTTACTAATGCACTCTGACTTCAGTTTTCTTAAAGATTCCCTCTTGGTTTGAGGATTGGGATAGAGAGAAGTAGGTTTGGAATAGATCACAGTGGTAGTACATATGGGTTAGTCGTTTGAATCAGTAAAGGGCATTTGAATCACAAAGTATTGGTTTAAGTGCACAGCGTCCAGTTTGATATCTTTTGGCAAAGCGTGAATAGCTGTATAACCATTAACACGTAGGTCAAGAAATAAGCATTATTAACATCCTAGAAGTCCCTTTAAGGTCTCTCTGTTACTATTCTCAGCTCTTTCTAATTCCTTGGATTAGTTGCACATGTTTTTAGCTTTATGTAAATATAGCCACCCGGTGTGCACTCTTATGTCCCTTGCTTCTTGCCTCTAGTTTCGTGGGCTTCATCCATGTTAGTGGTTTGTAGTATTAGCTGTCCATTCTTATTTAGTATTGTATTGTTTAAATGTGCTACAATTTATCTATTCTACAATTGAACCTAAAGACAGACATAGAAATTATTTTTGTTTTAGATGTTAGTGTTATTATGTGTATTATTTAGTACACACATATCTACAATCCTTTTGAGTTTTATATCAACATACATTATTGCATTTTCCCAAAGAAATTTACAAGAAATGGAAAGTAGGACAGTTTGAAGATATGTGAACTTGGACTCTCATGATTATGTCACAAAAAACTTTTAATTTTTCAATCTCAGGCTAACAATCCAAAAACATAGTAGAAGAGGATGCATATCCTCTTATTTTATCTTTGCAGATAGCCACATTGCTATTAAAATAACTTGAGTTATGCCATAAGCATTTTTATAAACATTTTTGTGTTTGTTCCCCATCACCACTCCCCCCCCTTAAAGGTAAGGGATCACTGTGAAACCTGGTTTGACCTTGAACTCTTGGGCTCAAGCAGTCCTACTTCAGCCTCTTAAGGAGCTGGGATTTAAAATATGTGCACCACTGTGTCTACTTTCTCAGTCGTGTGTGTGTGTGTGTATGTATGTATGTATGTGTGCATGCACGTGCATTTTGTGTGAGAATGTGGGCACATGAATGCCATAGCACTTTTGTGGAGGTCAGAGGAGGACATCCCTGGGTGTCAGTCCTCACCAGTAGTGTCTTTGTTGTTTTCCTATTTGTACACAGCCCCTGGCCTGCAAGCTTCAAGGATTGGCTTGTCTCCACCTCCACTTTTCCTGCAGGAATACGGAGGTTACAGATGCTCAGATTACTTGGTCAGCTTTCAGGTGGATTCTGAGAATCGGAACTCAAGATGTGTGGGTATTTTTACCTACCAAGCTATTTTACTAGCCTATAAGAAATGTATTGTCAATACTTCAAAGTTTACCTATTAGTACCTGAAATCCCATCTTCTCAGGAGGCTGAGGCAGAAGGATTATAAATTTAAGGTCAGTTTGGGCAATTTAAGGAGTTTCTGTCTAAAGATAAAATTTGGAAAGAGAATTAGAGATATTTCTCACTAGTCCTGATTTCAATTCCCACTACTGTTTCCCTTTCTCCCCTCAAAATATTTACCCACGGAAATAAATACACTTCATGTTCCCCTCAAATTACAGGTTAAATGGTTTTAAGGAGGCCATCTTTTTATGTTTAGGAATTTTAAAATGTTACAAACTTTGACATGTGATTTTTGAGTATTTACTCCATGAACAAATGCTACTGAAGTGGTCCTAAGTATTTTTGTTTATACATTTAAATTTGAAACCTGTTTTTAACTACTTTTAAGCTTAATGCTTAATATCTTGCACTGGGAAGGTGCTGTATGTGGAGGCAGGAGGGTTATGAGTTCTAGACCAACTTGGATTATATAGTGAGAACCTCTTCCCCCCCCCCCCCAACAGGATATTCCTAAGTAGCCCTGGTTGGCCTAGAACTCCTTATGTTAATAACACTAATTGGAACTCACAGAAATCTGCCTGCCTCCTGAGTTCTGGGATTAAAGGCATACTCCATCATGCCCAGCAAAGAAACAGTTGTTTTTTATTTGCTTGCTTGTTTTGTGTTTGTATGGTTGGTTGGTTTGGTTTGGTTTGTTAGACAGGGCTTTTCTGTGTAGCCCTGGCTGTGCTGGAACTCATTCTTGTAGATCAGGATGTCTTGGAATTTAGAAACCTGCCTGCCTCTGCCTCCCTAGTGCTGGGATTAAAGGTATGCACCACCACTGCCTGACTGAAAGTTTTTCTAGTCTCTGATTTTCTGTTCCTTCTTAATTGCTCTTTATTGTCTTACAGTCACCATATATTAAGAGTTGTGAAAACTTGGGGCTAGAGTGATGGCTGTTCTTCCAGAGGACCTGGGTTTGCTTCCCAGCATTCACATGGTGTTTCATAAGCATCTGGAACTCCAATTCTAGGGGATCAGACATTTACTCTGGCCTCTGTGGGCACCACACAATGTACAAAGACATACATGCAAACAAAAAAAACCCCATACACATGAAATAAGTCATCTTTAAAAAACATTTTTAAAGAATTGTAAACTTTAAAAGAAAATTTGAGGCATGTTTTGCTTTCTGTGTTTCTAGTCCTTGACCTTATCATTCCTGACATAGGAAAAAGATGAAAATCAGCATTCTTTTTAAGTTTTTCAAGTAAAAGCGTGTACTAAAGTAATTTCTGAGCATATGTCCCCTGGATACAGGTGTCAATGTTAGGTGAGACTCTTAAGGAACTGCTTGCTTGAAATGGTAGCCTTACATACCACAGGAAGAAGGGTTCGTTATTTTAAGTCAGTATTTGCCAATGTTGGCTAAGGTATCTTTCCTGTCCATAAAAGCAGGTTAGAGATTGCTATCTTCCTTTCCTTATCTTGCATCTTTGTTTCTGTGTGGTTGTTTGTTTGTTTTCTAAGCTATATTTTGTAAATGTTGCCTAAAAGTTTGAGGA
Organism: Cricetomys ansorgei; assembly: GCA_026225945.1. Lineage (NCBI taxonomy): Eukaryota > Metazoa > Chordata > Mammalia > Rodentia > Nesomyidae > Cricetomys > Cricetomys ansorgei. Next base: position 7,969,191 of record JAMJFZ010001264.1, read on the forward strand.
TAAGGAGTGGGCCCCCCTCCACTTTTTCCCAGTGTTTTTTTTCCCCCCCTTAAAGTTTCCAGTGGTAGTCTCATTTGAAGCCCAGGCTAGTCTCATACTTCTGACATTGTCAGCCTCTGGAATTCTGGGATTACAGGCATGAGTCCTCATATTCTGCTGAGGAGGATTTCTTAATTAAGGACTTTTTGAGGTAGGATGACACCTGAACCTCTTAACATTCTTTGTGTAGATTTTAGTTACTAGTATAAGTTAGTAGTGTTTAAATTTATTAGACACTATTATGTAGACATAGTTCTTGCCTTATGGAACTTGAGGTTGAGGTAAGATGCTGACTTTAAGTAAAATATAGGATCCGAGATGGTTTGCAAATAAGGATATTGCTTTCATTGATGTTTTGTTTTGTCTTACTCTTTTTTGAGATGAGGACTTTCTGTGTAGTCCTGGCTGGCCAGTAACTCAAAAGAGATCCATCTGCCTTGCTTCCCAAGTGTTAGGACTAAAAGTGTGCCACGGTGCCCTACTTTCTACTCATTGTTACTTGTGCCTTTTTCTTCTAACAAGTAGAAGTCATTGTTTACATTGCGTAGAACAGTGATTTATTACCTGTGCCAGCCCATATACTTCTGCTTAAATCAGATACACAAACATTTTCAAGTATGGAGATTTAGATGTGTGCTAATCTATGTATGCCTCTAGTTTTGTGTGTGGATTTGTTAGGATCCCTGCTTTTTAGTTAAATATCTTTGTCCTCTAATTGCCTTTGTGCCATATTTCAAAAGTTGTTGTAACCTAACGATATGTGTGTGTGTGTTGTCTTTTTTAAAAAGTGTGCCAAATTAAGGAAATACCTACAGAATATTTTAGCAGTATTGTCCTTTTTTATTATACTTTTTTGCCCTTATCTAGGAATTAAAGATAGGAAGATGGGTTTAAATTAAACTATATGTTGCTAGAGTCCAAATATCTCAACTGCAGAAATAAAACAACACTTGAAGAATCTTCATATAAAATGGTAGTTATAATTCCCAGGATACCTTTATGGATAGAGCGTCCTGATTTCACAGGAAACCTACACTCTATTTCTGAGTTATTGATCTGAAAACTTGGCTGGAATCTCTAAGAGTTGAAAAACTAAGCTGGGAGAAACAAACCTGCTACATTAAAACTCTGATGTTAGAGGGCTAGAAAAACTCCACGTACCTATTGTATACATATTTTAATAGAAATAAACTGGAAAGAAAACAAACGGGAAAAAATCTTTGTTTACCTTTTATCTGATAGGCAGTTAATTTATATAGTATTTATAAATACATATAATTTATATAAAGTATTTCTACACCTTGATAGCAGAAAAACTAATAACTATTAAAAAATGGGCAAAGGACTTGAAAGATTTCTCCAGAGAAGACATACAAATTAGCAAGCCTATGAAAAAATACTCTATGTTGTAATAAAATTAAAAAAAAAAAAAAACCACACATGCCCATCCAAGGCCTCCCAGTCCTTGAATCAGCTGCAGCCACTTCCAAGTGGGAAGCTGAGAAGGAGCACATGGTTCTTACCATTTACCTATCCTAGAGACCCATGAGCCTGTGAGAGTAAAACCAGGACCCTTGGAGCATTTTCAGAGGAGCATCTCTCTTGATTAATGCGAGGGCTGTTACATTTATAGGGTGGGGGCGAGGGAGGGTCTTTGGTACCCAGGGATGGAGGCCATTAGTTAAGACAGGGATACCGGAATAGCCATATCTGGGGTGCTTTGGGCATAATCCAGGGAACAGGGACTCTTGTTCTGCCAAATCGCCTGCCTTTGGGAGAGGGCGGAGTTTTGCTGTGGCAGCACAGTGGGGAAGGACCCAAACTCCCACCAGCTCTTTAGGATGAGAGCTAGGTTGCAAGCGCCCTCTAGACCCATAACTGTGTGACCCTTCCATGAGGACACCACATCTCTAGCCATGAGAGAAGTACAAATCAAAACTAAGATGTTTCTCACCTCCACTGTTGTAGCTATTATTCAAAACAAAAACAGAAAGAAAAAAAAAAAAAGATGGGGACGGGGAGGTGGGTCAGAGGTTAAGAGCCTTTACTGCTCTTGCAAAGGAACCAACCCAACATTTTTGTTACCCATGTGGCAGCCTATGACCTGATACTCCAGTTTAGGTTATCTGATGCCCTCTTCTGGCCTCTGAGGACTCCTGCATGCATGTGGTATACTTAAATTCATGCAAGCTTAACATGTGTTCAAAAAAAAATTTTTTTTTAAAGGTAGAAATGTAGCTCAGTAATAGGGTACTTGCCTATCTTGTGCAAGGCTCTGTATTCAATCCTTGGTACCTTACTTCCTTAAAAGACAAGTATTGGGGGATGAGGGGTGGGAGTGTAGTAGAGGGTTAGAACCTTTGTAACTACTGTTCTTAGAATGTAAAATAGTACAGTTCCTATAGAACAGGCTGGAGGTTTTTTTAAAAAAATAGAGCTACCGTATTACCTAGAAATTCTACTTCCAGTTATGACCCAAAAGAGGGTTGAAACCAATGCCTATCCTCCTCCCTCATACTGGGAATTAAGCCTAGAGCCTCTTGAACAACAGGCAAACACTTTCCAACTGAATATAGTCCCAGCCACAGACAGCAGTATCTTAAAGAGATACCAACTCTCTCGTATTTATAGCAGTAACTATCCATAGTAAGTAAGATATGAAAACAGTCCACCTTTTATTTACAAATGAATGGATAAACTATACACACACACACACACACACACACACACACACTAGAATGTTTTTCAACTTTTTAAAAGAAGGATATTGTATAGTACGCAGTGACATTGATGTACTGTTAGGCCATTGTGTTAAGCAAAATAAGCCAGTCACAGAAGGTAAGTACTGTCCAACTTCATTTATATGCAGTATCTAAAATAATATCCAAGAATCAAAGAATCATGAGATGGGCTTGCCAGAAACTGGAGGAAGGGTCAGTGGAGACTTATTATCAACACACAGTTTCAGTTAAGCAGTACAGTTCTGGACATCTGCTGTCCTCAGCACAGGTTAAAACAACAACAGCAGAACTAAAAGGAACTAATTAGAAGTCGTGATTTAGTAGGCTTATTTCTATTCATTCATTCATTCGTCCGTTCATTTGAGATAGGCTCTCTCTATGTAGCCCAGTCTGTCCTGGAACTCTACGTAGATCAGGCTGGCCTACAACTCAAAAAGATCCTTCTGCCTCTATGCCTCTCTGCTGGAATTAAAGGTGTGCACCACCATGTTTTTGATTATGATATGAAGTCACACTACTTGGTTAATGATGTAATCCTCAATGTATTTTTAATTAGAAGATAAGCTTAAACTTTACGTTTTCAGCTCAGTTTTAGATGCTTATTAATTTATGAATAGTTTTGATACTTAAAACCACAGTAACTTTACAGTGACAATTGGCTAAAGTTAATGTGTTTAGAAACTGAGTGGTAATATCAGGAACCTAGTTCAGAATTAAAAGATTAAATATTTGGGACTCTGAACAGCCAATTTTTTTCCAGAGTAAACTTGTGAGTGCAACATAGAAACCTTTTTGTATCAATTAGATTATCATAGCAAATACATAGAAATTTAGTGTCTAGGTAAACTGAATGGTTTAAAAGGAAAATTTAGTTTTGGTTACAATAATTGGCTCTATATTCTTCCAGATACCAGTGGTATATAGATTGAAGGCTGGTGCTTTTTGTAAAACTGGGTTTGCCCCTAGAGAAATTAATGACTGTTGGTTCATGGTATGTTGAAGCAGATTGATTAAAGAAATTGTTTCATCGTCACTTTAAACACACACACACCCTTTATTGGTGTGCATGTGTGTATGATGTGTACACGAGGGTAGACATGTACATACTAGAGCATCTATGAGATGGTCAGAGAACAACCTTGGGTTTTGGTTCTTGCCACCTTCTACATCATTTGAGACAAGATTTCTTGTTCACCTCTGTATAGTAGGCTGGCTGGTTCTTTCTGCAAGCTTTTAGGGATTGTCCTGTGTCTGTCTCTCATCTTCTCTTAGGAGCACTGGTGTACAGACTACAACTACAATATGTAGCTTTATGTGGGTTCTGGGAATTCAAATAGAGGTCCTCATTCTTGTTGGATAGCAAGCACTTCTACCTCCTGAGCTGTCTTTGCAGCCTACCCCCTTACTTTTGGTTGGTAAGACCTAATATGTTTAGGAATAAGTAACTGTTTGTAAACAAACAAAAACCAATACAGGCCTTTGAAACACAATTACTCACTAGATTTTTAAAAATTGATTCATTTACTCAGTTAATTATCTGGCCATCTTATATGATCCTTATAAACCTCGACCAAGAAAAAACAAGCATTTACCTATTTAAAATACACTAGACACCTACCAAAAGATGTGAAAGATGTTAGTCTTAAATGTTAATGAACTGGGAATGTAGCTCAGTAATTAGACTACTTGCTTACCATGCTCAAGTGCTAGGTTTTAATAATGAGTACCATTTAAAAAGTTAAATAATTGGGCATGGTGGAGCTCATGCGGATCTCTGTGAGTTCAAGGCTAGCCAGGTTTGTATAATGATACTTGTCTCAAGAAAAAAAAAATTAGAGGCTACTGATTGGTAGCAGATTCTGGATAATAATTTATATAGGTGTACTTCTTGATGTGTTTCTCTGAAACAGTGATTTTTTTTTTTTTTGGTAGCCAAAAAAAGAGTAAGAGAAACAAATTTAAATAATTTTTGTTGTTGTTTGAGGTGTTTTTTTTTTGTTGTTTTTTTCTTTTTTATGGAGCAGTTATATTTGTGTTTTGTCATTTGTGGGAAACCTCTAAAAGTTATTTTAGGAAAGCTGTAATTTACCAAAGTCTATATAAATACACTATCTATTAGAGTATTTTTCTACCGATTGATACTTACATTTTTAATTTTGCCTTTATTAACTGTAGCAATTAACCTCATGCCAGTATCTTTGTATATTTATGTCACAGTTTCAGGAAATAGATTCATTAAAATTAGGTCATTGGGTCAAAAGGATAACTTTATTTTTGTACTTTATTTTTTGAGATGTAGTTGATATACCAAAAATACAGACTTAATGAATATATTTGGATGAATTTGGAGGGATTTGTTTTAAAGTTTGGTAAAAATTGCCAGATTTGTTTATTTAAAAGGTTGTGCAATTTATAATTCCCCTTAATGTAAAAGATTAAATATTACCGAATGAATGAGTACATGAAGTACTTACGGAACAACTAGGCCTAGGGTTAAAATGACTTCCAAAGACACTCAGAGGAAGTAGATAAAGTAGATTTGTTTATTTTGGATTGATTTAGTTTGGCTGAATACTGCCTTTATGAGGGTTCTTCTGTCTCCACTTCCTAAATACTGGGATTATAGGCCACCATTTTGGTAAGTGAATTTTAAAGAGTGAGTATATATGATAGATAGAGGTAAGAGAAAAAGAAGAATTAAAAAAAAAAAAGACTTCTGTTAATGAGAGACCGTGGGTAAAGTGTAGAGATTAAGAGAGCTAGCAATACATTATCTTTTTACTTTGTCATACTCTGTTTATCTCTCAGTTCAATTTATTGGTACTTTTTGTCTTCATGGTTTTTGCCACACAGAACATCTTAGTGCTTTCACGTAGAATTTAAAGCCTTCCTTCCACACTTAGAGCTGGTTTACTTTTACAGGATTCTTCCCCTAGACAGACCATCTATTTATACATTATTCTTGAGTGAGCCACAAATACGACTGCTGACATTCTTTAGATATGGTTTATGAGATTTAGAACTCAGTGAATGCTTCAGTATTCATTTTCTTCCATGTGTTCCTATGCCTTCTTAGCAGCTACCCGTGTCACACCTCAGTTACTCACTGTCATTTACAGTCAGCATAAGGCCCATTTATGGCTCCATTATGAGTGATAGATTATCAGTAAGTATTTTGCCTTGTAGTGTATAGTAAGATCATTTTGTTCACTCGAGCATGCCCTCTTATATAATCCTAAAGTCCAGAGTGCTCTGAACTCAAAACTTTTTGAGTGAGATGTCTTGGTACTCAAAATTTTCAGATTTCTGAACATTTTGAATTCTGGGTTTTTAGATTAGCCAGTATTCAGTTGGTAACCCAGGCAGATAGAAATCTGAAATCCTTGATGACTGTAGTGGTGTATGGTTCTAATCCTAGAATTTGGTAGGTGGAGGCAGGAGGAGTTGGCATTCAGAATCATCCTCAAGACCAGCCTCTGCATCATAGTGAATTTGATGCCAGTTATTTGAGACCTTGTCTTTAAAAAAAAAAAAAAAATTGGGCATTCAGGGAGCCAAGCTCTTATCACAAGCATTTCAGAGAAAGATTTCTAAGTAGTACTGCTTTTTGACAATAAAGTTTGTAATATACAATAGAAACTTATGTTAAGAAGTTTATTTTAAGCATGACAAGACTTTTTGGAAGCATTTATGTGTGCTCCAGTTATTTAACTTGACACATGGGAAAATGATGTAAATTTTTTCTAATAATGGTAACAAACCTATTCCTATTGCTACTAGGAAGTCCTAGTAGTAATAATAATAACCATCATTTATTGGTCACTGTTCTAGGGAAGCACTGAATGCCCTTTTGTCTTGTAACAGCTCTCATTAGACAGATAATATTTTGTACAGTTTACATATGACAGAAGTTTAGGAAATGTTAAAGGATAAGAAACATGTCTTTCTGGCTAAATATCCTGGGTAAAGTTTTAATTGCTGTATTATACTGTACCAGTAATAATTATCTTTCATATAAAAGATTTTAAAATAGTTCTAAGAAGTTTAGCCTTTCTGTTACATAAAGGTAATCACTAATTGCTCTGCAGTTACCTGCCCTTTTCTGAAAGGAAAACAAAGTAATAAGTTACAGGCTTAACCAAGAAAAAATAATTTTAATTCAGGATGTTTAAAATTTAACAAACTAAAGAAAACTATACATCTTTCATTGGTGAAAGTAGATATCTAAAACATAGAAACGTATAAAACTGTATCTACTAGAAACATATTGCTGTGTTTACTTTTATATCATCACTTAGTTTTCCACTAGAACTATACATGTATATGTATTCTTTGAAAATGGTTCTTAATGGGTATATACTACTTTACATGTATACTGAAGTTTACCTAATCACTACTAGACATGAGACTACTAGACTTTTCTGGTTTTTTGTTTTGTTTATTGGGGGCGGGGTCGAGACAGGGTTTCTCTATGGTAATAACTCTGGCTGTCCTGGAACTCATTCTGTAGACCAGGCTGGCCTGGAACTCATAGAGATCCACCTGCTTCCCGAGAGCTGGGATTAAATGCTCGTGACATTACCTCCTGGCTATTTTCTCTTAATAAGGCACCTTTGATCTTAAGGCTGCTATGTTTTGCTATATATACAGTTGCATGTAAATTTTCTTTCACCAGATTTTAATGGTTTTTTGGTTCTTGCAATATTAAAGAAAGCTATTTTTGTTCTGGAAGTTCCCTTTACCATCTGAGTCACCTAACTAGGATATTTTCTAAGAAAGGTGCTATTAGGCAGTTTTGGTGTATGAACATCGTGTGTCCATACATGCCACAAAACAGTCTTTGAACAAATAAGAAAACATACTGGTTTTTTTTTGAAATGGCAGAGTAACATTTAAGATAGTTGTTCTCACTAGGGAACTTTTATAAATTAGTTTTAAATAATATAGACATGCTGTTTCCAAAGTGTATAAGAAAAAAAATATTTTTTTCACACAATTCACATGTATTATTGAAAGCTAAATACTAAAAACATGCATCATGCAGGCCAAATAATATTATTATAGGGAAAACATTTAAGTGATTTGGGCTAGGGTGGCAGAGTGCCTCTTTAGTGTGCATAAGCCTCTGGGTACTATCCCTAGGACCAGCAAACAAACCAACTCCATTAAAAAGTAATAAAGTAATTGATATGGTTTACTACATTAAAAACACTTTTGCAGCTGGTGAAATGGTTCAGCATATAAAAGTACTTGCTATGCAAACCTTGTGACCTAAGTTTGATTCCCAGATCTTACATAAGGTGGAAGGAGAGATAGGATTCTACAAAGTTGCTTACTCCTTCATATGCTCCCCACCCTGTTATTTTTATGTACACACAATAATAATAAATTTGAAAACAAGCACTACTTTTTTAAGCAGATATTGCAATTCCAGCATTTGGGAGGCAAAGGCTGGAGGATTGAGAAAGCTGCAAGGCTAGGGTGGGTGAGAATATTATTTCAAAAGAACAAAAACTAAAGCCAAGTAAATGCCTGTCTGGATGAATAAGGGAAGTGTGGTGTATGTATTGTGGAATGTTCAACTTTCCATCCTTTAAAAGCATGTGACACACCCTGAATAAGACTTGAAGATGTTATGCTGAGTTAAATAAGCCACTCAAAAAGGCAGATACGCTTGCATCATGGCGTAGTAAAAGGCTACTATTGGAAGATGGCTGTGAGTTCCAGCCCATCCTGGGTTGCATAACACTATCTCCAAATTAAAAAAGAAAAAAAGAAGAAGAAAAAAAAGACAGACATGGGGGGGTGGGGTGTTATTTAACTTAGTTGTAGAGTACTTATCTAATGTATGCAATTGATGTATGATTGCATTTGAACCAGGCATCTCAATTAGTTATATCCATAGAAAGCAGAATGGTTATTGTTAGGTTGTTCAGTGTATTTATAGCAAAAACACACTTTGCATCCTAAAACTTATAATTAAAAATGAATAAAATCTAAGTAAATCATATCCATACAGTGGATAATAATTCAAATAGGTAGCTCTTAGAAAATTAAATCTAAATGGTTTCTACGTATATGAGAAGTTGCTGGCCTCATTCACAGAAAGGTGAATGAAAGTTACAATGTTACAGTTTACTTATTACACAGAAACATAAAGGTTGGGTGACATATTCTGCTGGTTGTGGTGGAAATGGTGCATACAGTGCGGTATACATTATGAGATACTCAGCCTTTAAAAAGCATGTGACACACCCAGAATAAAGCTTGAAGATGTTATGCTGAGTGAAACAAATCACTCATAAAAAGACAGATTCTGAGATCTGAGATAGCAAGAGGCTATGATACATTGCTGTGAGAATATAAATTACAGTATGCCCTGTGGAAGTCATTTGAGCAGTACCCATCAGTAAGAATGTGTTCAGTATTTGACCCAGCAGATAATCTTTCCTGAAATTTATCTTATTTGCACACCTGTCATATGACATGTATTTTGTAGAAGGTTTGTAGTAGTAGAAAGTTAGAAACACCCCCAAGTGTCCTATCAGTACGAGATTAACCAAATAAATTTACTTGCTCAAAACTGAAAGAATAAATCAAAGGTGTAAACCATCTTGTCTTAAAAGAACAAAAGCCAATGTACTAATTAAGCGTGTGCTCAGTAAATACAGGAGTCTACTAGAATATGGCTTGGAAATAATAAGATGTCCCTGAGGGTATTTTCTTACGTGGCAGAAACAAACTATATATCCATGGGCATTTGGGGTGTGTGTTTGCAAAATTTATGTTTGCCACCAAGAAACTAGACTGTAGATTCAAGGAAGAATTTAAAAGAGAATGTTTTTACTGGTGTGGCATTTATAAGTTATGTTTCATAGTAGTAAAAAGAAATAGCTAAAACCTTTTGGATATAAATTGGACTAACATGCCCATAATTTGGTGACTGAGTCTCAAGGAAGAGTTGCCTAGATATAAGACCTCAGTTTCTGGGTTAGAGATTGCTAGAATGGGATAAATGCACCTGCCATCATCACTCAGAAATTTTGGTTTCTCTATACTGAGGATATATCTTGGGTGAGACTTGCCTAGAAAAGGGATCATGATATAGTGTTTCTAATATGTTTTCTGTTGTGAAGGAGTTATGGAATAATTTACTCATTCAAGTGAGTCCCTAGTCTAGGAAGTACAAATAATAAAACAAGTTTGAAGAATCTTAAGGAATTCGCCAAGAATGTAGCAGTAGAAAAAGTAATAGATGAATTTTCTAAGTCCTGTGTCTTAAGTATTTTTAAAGATTAGTAGAAAAACAATATTCAATAAGATGATAATTACTTCCCCCCCCTCCAGAGGGCTGGAGGTATGATATTCAGTGGTTAAAGAGCTCTTGTAGGTCTTGCAGAGGACCCAGGCTCTGTTTCCACAACTCATAACTGTCTGTAACTTCATTTCCAAGGAATCTGATGCCTTCTTCTGGCCTCTTCAAGTACCAGGCATGTACATGGTACCCTAAAACACCCACGTGTAAATGTTTTTTAAAAGTTTTCTTCCCCCAGAAACTGAAGTAAAGTTTTGATACTGAACTGAGTTGTAAATTGAAATTGCAGATTGCTGAACAATTGTTTCCCTAATAGAATAAAATCCTAAAATTTTACATCTAGATGCTCAAGTAATGAAATTAAAGAACAAAAAATAAAGTTGATACCATCATAACTTTCAGAAGATAATAGGATATTCTTCCTAAAGTACAAAAAGTATAATTATGTACCTTGACTTCTATACCCATTTAAATTATTAGCTATCAGTATGAGGCCCAAAAGAAGGATGAACACAAAACTAAGAATTTCTTTTCTTAAAAAACTTGATGGAAGAACCAATGGATGTATTTCTGCAGAACAATAAACCAGATGGAAAGAAATTAAGCAATACAGTGGTGAGCAAAATATTGTTAAAATATATTAGCAGACCGAGTTGATTATTGGTTGATTGTTTTCAAAAATAGTTTCACACAGCAACAAGCTTCAAAGAGTTTATTAAGTCAAAAATGATATTTTGTTTTGCTTTGAGGCAGGGTCTTGCTCTGTTACACAGGCTAGTCTCAGATTCGCTGTAATACTCCTGTCTTCCTTCTTAATGCTAGAGTCATAGGCATGAATTACTGTGTCCAACTTAAGAATGCTATTTTGTTTACAAGTATGGGCATACTAACCATATTTCGGCTTCTTAAATGTTTTGTGGTTCTGCACTCAGACTGCCTGAATAAATTGAAGCTTAGAGAAGTAGAATCACCAGTTCAAAGCCAGGGCTTGGCTTGACTTAAGGTGGTTTCCTGGCCTGTCCCTTGTTACTTGGTCTTCCTGTGCCTACATTTTCTTATGCATAAGTGGAATGACACTGCTCTCTTTAAGTACTCGTGTGCTGCTGCTGCTTTTGTTAACTAACAACCACAAAAAAGAATAGAAATGGAAATTGATATTTCTAGGCCAAAAGACTCAAATTAATGGAATTAAAAAAAAAAGCTTAATCTTTTAAATTTGTATTTTTACTTTATTAATATTAATTTATTTGTGAGAGTTTTGCCTGCATGTGTCTGCACCACATGTGTACACTGCCCATAGAGGCTAGACAAGGGTATCAGATAACTGGGACTGGTTCTGATGGCTGTTAGCCACTGTTAGCCACTCTGATGGAGTTCATATAGTGGCTCCAGATAGTTGTTAGCCACTAAATGGGTAATGGGCATTGAACTAGGGTCTTCTGCAAGAACATCTAGTGCTCTTAACTGCTATCTCTCCAGCCCTGAAAGCGTAATCTTTAATATACCATCTGAATCAATTATGTAATTTTACTTTCTTTTTTAACATTTCTAGTTTTCAATCTTGCAATCCCATATAAGTCCCAGTTCCCTGGAGGAGAGGTAGAGGGAGGGATCATGAGGTCAGACCAGGGTTATATACTAAGTCTATCTCCAAAAGAAAGAAAAGATTTATAAGCTTAAATATACTGTGGATTTTTAATTATCTTACTTTTCCTATATATTGAAATGCCTTGTTATTTAGTTACAGAAACTTGGTCATTATTCATACTATCCTAGAAAATTATCAATATAAAAAAACTAAGAATGATTAGAATCTTCTAAAAAGAAAATCTGATAAATTAATATCCGATAGTGAAGCAATAATTTTAGTTTTTTCATTGCATTATTGAAATATTGCATTCCTTCCAAACATACAAAAGAATTTGAGGGCCATTTAAATCAGTTGAATGCAATAAAACAAATAAAACTCTAGACCTGGGTTTTTGATATCCATTTGTCACATGTAACTTTACTTAAGTCAATTAAAATTAGTAAGTTGTATTCCTCATCTGATGACTACATTTGAGGTGGCTATGTAGTTATCAGTTATTTTCATGTTACTGTGGCTACTGTGTTAAGCTGCACAAATAGAGTTTTCATTGCAGAAAGCGCTTTTCTGGTTTTTACATGAAGTATTAAATGCAGCCTAGATTGACCTCAACTTGCTATGTAGTTAAAGCTGAACTTGAACTCCAGATCATCCTGCTTCTTCCTATGTGCCCCAGATGTGCCCTACTCTGCCAATGTTTGTGATTTTGAGGATCAAACACGGGGCTTCTTGTTTGCTAGGTGAGTATTCTACCTTAAAACTGAGTTGTATCCCCAATCCTCATTATAAAATTTTATTGGATACTGCTGCTCTTAGACTCTGATGTTGATAATAGTAAAGTTAATCATGAAAGTGAAATCTCAGTCTGTAATTCTTTATTTTTTTTTAATGTATTGTTTGAGAATTTCATACATGGCATGTAATATATTTGGGATGCTATTTTAGCCAGCAACTTTTGGGCAAATTTCTTATTTTCTTTTTTCTTTTGGTTTTTCGAGATACAGTTTCTCTGTTGTAACTCTGGCTGTCCTGGAACTCACTCTGTAGACCAGGCTGGCCAGAACTCACAGAGATCCACCTACCTCTGCCTCCCAAGTCCTGGGATTAAAGGTGTGTACCACCACTGCCCAGCTAAAATTTCATTTTTAATTTATTTAAAATCATATATATACATATATATATATATATATATATATATATATATATATATATATATATATAGTATCTTTAGCATACCAGAACATATTTGATTAGCATATTTAATCAAGTCCATACCCTCCAATTTCTCTATATATCACTCAGGCTTTAATTTTTTTTTTTTTTTTTTTGATTTTCATACATGTAGACAGTGCATCTTGGTCATATGCACATTTAGTACTCCCAGACACCACAAGAACCCTCAATTTCTCCTTCCCACTTTCCCTAGGAACCCCAGTGTATCTCCCCATACACACATACACTCCTTCTCGGGCTGCTTATGAGTCTTGTTTTTTGAAACAGGGTTTCTTTGTGTAGCCTTGGCTGTCCTGGAACTCATTCTGTAGACCAGGCTGGCCTCAAACTCAAGAGATCCACCTGCCTCAGCCTTCCAAGTGCTGGGATTAAAGCCAGATGCCATCATTCCTGGTGTGTAAATCTTATCATATCATATGAATTTTCTCAAGGGAATGTATCAGTGGGCAAGATTTTTCTGATGGATAAATGCACAATCTCCTATCTGTCTGTCTGTCTATCTACCTACCTATCTATTGTGAGGCAAAGTCTCACTATGTGAACCACGTTGGCCTTGGACTCAGGAAGTTCTGGAATTAAAGGTTTGCACCACCACCCACAGCCCATACAGTATATTTCTAAGGATAAAAATAAAATAATTTTACCTAGTTAGTCATTCAGATATGTTTGCAACATAAATCTCAGCCATCTCTTAAGAAAAAAAGATACCATGAGAGTATTATTTCGCTTTTTATGTTTGTGTGTAAAACTTCACTTGATACAAGAGACTTGTTATGTTTAAATCTTTATCACTAAAATTTCTTACTGCTAAGCTTGATGGCACATGCCTACAATCCCAGTCTTCCGGAGGCTGAGACACTGAGACTGAGTTTGAGACCAGTCTGGGCTACGACGTAATTGAGACCTTGTTTCAGAAAAGATGAAAGGGGAAAAAAATTAAAGATCATTTTGTGCTATTTATTTATTTATTTGTTTGTTTGTAAAGTGATGGAAAACTTTTCCTGAGCGCTGTTCATTTGCACCCAGGTAGTGAGTGATAAGAAACAGCAGGACAAAGGGACAGTAGTAAGTTAAAAAGGATAGTTGTAACAAGTTAGTAGAAATATAGTCAATCACAATTCATGGACTAGCAGTGTGTATGAGTTCTAGTAAGGGTGCTTTTTAAAAAAAAAATACAAGTTGAAGTTGGAGAGTTGGCTCCGTGTTTAAGAGCACTGGCTGGTCTTTCAGAGGGCCTGGATTCGATTCCCAGCACCACATGATTCACACCTCTCTGTATTCCAGTTCCAGGGAATCCAACAGGGTTTTCTGACCTCTGTAAACACCAGGCGTGTATGTGATGCGCAGATATACATGGAGGCAAAACACGTAAAATCAATGCCAGTTAAAGGCTGATTCTTATACTCAAAGCAAAGGAACATGAGTTAAATGTAAAGAAATAAAATTATATGTATATCTTTGTTTCTTCAACACTTTAATATACTAAAAAATTATATAAACACCTGAACTCAAAAACAGAAAGGGAAAGGACTCCCCCACCCCCAAAGAAAAAATAATTTTGAAAATCAAAAATAAGGTGGAAACCAATTTAGTGTTCCCAGTAAAGTTGAAACTAAGCCTGTAGGAATGGAAGTTACAAGGAACAAGCCAAATCATGTCAAAGAATCCCAGAAGGATAATTCAGACTAAAGGCAGAAGTCCCTTTGAAGTCTTGGTCTATGGCAGTCATAAGACCTAGAGTAGTGATAGTTAAAACTTTCATAAAACCAGTTAGACATCTAGCCCCCTTCCTGAGTCCTGTGCAGGTAAGCATATGCCGTTTCTTCTATCAAAGGCAGAAAAACTGGGGCATATTTTGGAAAAGATACAGAGGGTCTTCCCAGCATGTCATTAAAGGAGGCAAGCTGATCTGTCTAGAAACAAAGTGAGAGCTGAAGATGTATTAGAGCATTTGCTTACACAAAGACCTGGATTCAATCTGAAATTTCTCCTATGCAGGCTTAATGAGCACTCAATGAGTACTTAATTCTCAGCCTGTGGTACTATTTTGGAAGGCTACAGAGATTTTTAGAAGTAGGACTGGGCTGTCTGAATGTATAGCCCAGTCTTAGTTTCAGTCTAGCTTTTATCAAAGACATGATGTGAACAAGCATCTGCCACATGTTCTTTCTGCCACAGAGATATTTCACCATAGTTTCTCTACCATTGTGGACCCTAACCCTTTGGAGTCACAAGCCAAAATAAATCTTTCCCCATAAGTTTTATTTTTTATGTTAGATTTTTTTAGTTATGGTAAAGATAAGTAATAGACTAACTATTAACAAATGTATAGTAACATTGTTTTATATTCTTGTGAATCACTATCCAGCTTAACAAATACTTAATATCTGCTTCAATATTTTTGTTTCTTTTATTTTATTATCAAGTGTCTGTATTGATACATATATTCATTATTAAGGAACTGGCTCATGTGGTTATGTGGTCTGTACCACTCAAAATCTGCGTATGGTCTAGCAAGCTTTAGACCCATAAAAGTGAATGGTACAGATGAAGTCTGGAGGCTATAGATCTTTGTTCCGTTCAAATCTTTAGTTCCTGGATGAGTCCACACAGCACTCTGGGGTGCTGTGGGGAACTATTTATTTACTCAAGAGTTTGCTGGTTTAAGCCAGGCAGTGGTGGCACACACCTTTAATCCCAGCACTCAGGAGGCAGAAACAAGTGGCTCTCTCTGAGTTCCAGACCAGCCTGGTCTACAGAGTGAGTTCAGAACAGCCAGAGTTACAACAGACTCCCTGTCTCGAAAAGCAAACAAACAAAAAAAAAGTTTGCTAGTTTAAATTTTCATCTTACCCAAGACACTCCAAATTGATACATGAAATTAACCATTAAAATCCATCCCATTTCAACTTGGCACCCAAATTTATTTTCTTAAGTTATATATAATCTCTGGCTATCCTTGAACTCACATAAATCCACCTGCCTCTGAGTTCCCTCCCTTCCTTCCTTCCTTCCTTCCTTCCTTCCTTCCTTCCTTCCTTCCTTCCTTCCTTCCTTCCTTCCTTCCTTCCTCTTTCTTTCCCTCTATCCTCCCACCCCTCTATCTTTTTTCTTTTTTCCAGACAGAGTTTCTCTGTTGTAACTCTGGCTGACCTCTCCTTTCTGAGTGCTGGGATTAAAGGCATGTACCTCCACACCCAGCCATAAAGATAACCCCCACATAAATAAATAGTATAATTTTTTTTCAAGAGTCAAGACTTGCAGACGTGATGGTGTGTACCTCTAATCTCAGCATTAGGGAGGCAAAAGGCAGAAAGGGAAAAAAAAAGGTTAACAGGGAATGAGGTATAGCTCAGTGATAGTGTGCTTGCTTTTTGTGTGTCTTAGTTCACTTTATTCACCCTCCCCAAAGGACCATACATACATATACATACATATGCACAAATGAAGAAGAAATACTTCCTTGTTTCTGTAACTACTTAGACTATTGTAGCTGCTCTTTATAAGTTTCAGTTTGCTGCTTATTTGATATTCTCTTTGCTTTTAACAAGCACCTCAGCTATTTGTAATTCTTCCTCATTCCTGAAGGATCTGGGCTAATAGTAGTCCTGATTAATTGGGTTGTAATTTTCTGTTGACTTCCATTACATGAACAGTGATAACTATGATATGACCTGGGAATCTCCTATATTCCTGTATTCCAGGCATGTTCTTCTTTCTCCCCTTGTGGAATAGTAATGGACCAATTTCTTCTTGGTAGTCAAAATAAAATATTCACTCAGCCTAATAACTTCATTACTTTTTTATTCAAATATATGGTGTTCAGTATGGCCAGGTGAAAATGTTAACTTCCATTTCAGTGAAATTATTTTATCTCCTGATGGAAGCATTCCTTCCTTTAGAGCTAGCTTTCCAGGCCAGAAGTCTATGTGCTCACAATGACACAAAGCAAATTTTCGTTAGTGAGTCACTAAAGGCAAAAGAGATCGCACTCTTGTTTCTACCTTTTGATTCTCAGGCCTGTGAATCCTGGCTACTAAAGAAACAGTACCATATGTTAAACACAGTTTCAAAGAATACATAGTTGATTGTGGATCATTGCCTCATCCTTACAAAGTATTAGCTTAACGATCTCTAAAAGACCATTACTCTACGAAGCTAAGCTTCATAGCTTTAGGATGGTATGTTCAGTGCATTTCACAAGCATCTGCTGGGTCGTGTATATGGCAGATACAATGCTGCTCTTCCATTATGGAAGTGCTGCAGTGACAGCAGACTCCAGTAGCATCAACTTTCCACCCCAGGAACAGAGTCATGTCAAGACTAAGTATGGTCTCCATTGCTGCCGGATTAGGCACTCAGAAGGAGTCATAGCTAAACTGGCCTTCCTCCTCCTCCTCTCTAAGCCCAGGTTAACCTCCATCCTTGCTACGTGCTTATGGACACTTTATTTATTAGCCCATTGATCACTAACAGGGAAGGCTACCACTTGAATATTTATTAAAATTCTTCTCTGCTGATGCCACCTTTGGTGGGCATTTACAAATTAGCACAAGTATCTTGGGAGTTTGCCCATTTAGAGGTCTAACTACATACCCCTTCCCCAAATTTTTTCATCCTCAACTTGAGTCATGCATCTCCAAGTTCCTGACCATCCAACCATTTACCACAGTCCATGGATTGGTATATAATGTGTATCTGGCTACAGTCTTTCATCACTCCCCTTCCTGTGCTGGCTCAGAATTTAGTTGCAGTGCTATATCCATCTGGAAGTGATCAGACAGGTGTGGGTGTGGGTGTGTACTAAGGGTCATCGTGGGAGACTTCATCCTAGTTACTTGTATCTTGGGGTCTTTTGGGGCACAGTCATGATAGTATTACTTCCATTTGATGACAGAATGTTTCTGTCCTTTTGCCACTTTCTGGGCCCAGCACCATTGGCCTACATAAGCAGTTCTGACCAAAAATCTGTGAAAGGACATGTGTTCATCATTTCCAGTCCTGATTATTTAGTTTTCAGTATGAGAATTTCAGATTTCTTTTCTTGTTTTGCTCCTTCCAATAGCAATTAGGAGTGTTAAGGAGTGTGTGCTTGCATATATGTGTATGTTATCACCCATAGAGGCCAGAAAAGAGTGTCAGATCTCCAGGAAGTGGTGTTACAGATGGTTGTATGCTGCCCTGTACAGGATACTGGAAACTGAACTTGGGTGCTTGCAAGAGCACTCAGGTCCTCTTAACTACTGACCCATCTCCAGGTCCTGTTTTTAGCTTTTTTTTTTTTTTTTAAGATTTCATTTTTAATTACATTTATGTGTGTGGTTATGTGCATGCCAGTGCACAGTGTCTGTGGAAACGCTTAATCTCCTCTGAGCTGCCTGATAAAGGATGCTGGGAATTGAACCCAACTCCTCTGGAAGAGCAGCTAGTACTCTTAACCACTGAGCCATCTGTGGTTTTTAGCCCTGTTTTTAGCTTTTAACATGACCATTTGATTTCTGTTTCCCAGTTAATACTTTTTAGCTTTTTTGCTAATGTATGTTTTCCTTTTGCTTTTGCTTTCTCCCCTTTTATACTTAATCCTCACAAATAATTTCAATAAGTAGTTATTTTTCTGTTATTTTACAGTAATGAGATTGAGGCTCAGTGAGGTTACAATTAAGTCCAGATCATATTTCTTAAGGAAAATCTGTTTGTGAACAAATTGTGTTGGTTGGAATAGCCATGTTGTTTCCACCAATATCTTAGATGTGTTGAGATTTTTATATAAAAATAGTGAATTCTTTCATTTTGTGTGACTATTCATTAGAATTAGATTTGGGGTTGGTTAGGTGGCTCAGCAATTTACTGCTTTTGCAGAGACCTTGAGTTTGGCGCCAACATAAAGTGGCTTAATTCCCTGTGACTCCAGCCCCAAGAGATGTGATTTTTGAACTCTGCAGACATCTACATTTACATGCATATAAACTCCCACACATATACACATGTACACAGAATTTAAAATGATAAAAATAGATACCTTTAAAATTAGGTTTGTCAGAGTGTTAAGAAATCCCTCGAATAACAGTTTTAAGAGATTAAGAGGATACTTGGGAGATTCCTGCATAAGCATGATACCTGAGTGCTGATTCCCAGCATCCATATAGAAAGCCTGGCACAGAAGCGTGCCTTCCAGTCTCAGCACTTGGGAGAGGAACAGATACAGGTGGATCCCAGGAGCTTGCTGGCCAGCCATTCTCGCCAATTGATGGTCTCCAGAGTCAGTGAGATAGCTTGTCTCAAAATATAAAATGGATGGAGCTGGAGAGATAGCTCAGCAGTCAAGGGTGTTGCTGGTTCTTTCAGAGTTCTGGAGTTTGGTTCTCAGCACCCTCATCAGACAGCTCACAGCTGCCTGTAACTCCAGCTCTGGGGAATCCAGTGCCCTCTTCTAGTCCCCACAGGCACTTCCCACATATGTACCTACCCACAAACATACTCGTGAAGAGAAATTATAAAATCTTCAAAAATAAGATGAAGAACAATAGAGAAAGACATCTGATATTGACGCTCTGGCCTTTGTATACATATATGCAGGCATGCGTACCTGCACACACATGCATGAACCAAACATACAAAAGGGGCAGGGTATGGGGGGGTGTGAGAGGTTTTTCACTCTCTGTGATAAAGTTTAGTAAGTTAGCATTTATAGTTGGTATGAACTCCATTGTAGTATAAGGGACCTAGGTTCCTGCTTTATTAGTCTACTCCACTCTCTTAAACATGAATTTTATGTTGCAAATTATCTATTCATGCTCCAGCTTTCTGTCTAGCAGGAAAGTTTGAAGAAGGGCATTCCTTCTGTTAGTGTATCCTAGAAGTCATACAGAACACTTCTTGCATTCTCTGGGCTAAGAACTAGTCAGATGGTAAACTCTATGGGCGGTCTTCTAGCTCAGCAGTTTTCAACCAGTGGGTCACAACTCCTTTGAGGGTCATTTCACAGGGCTCACCCTAAGACCTTCTGCATATCAAGATATTCATTACATTTCATAACAGTAGCAAAACTATAGTTATGAAGTAGCAATGAAAATAATTTTATGAGGGGTCACCACAACATGAGGAACTGTATTAAAGGGCCACAGCATTAGGAAGGTTGAGAACCACTGTTGATGTTTATCACATAGTGAATATCTGAGGTCTGTCACAGAGAATCATAGCAGTTTTTGCCACACTAACGCAATCGTGTTTTGTTTCAGATTCCTTATTTATAGGTACTACGGTTCATGTGTACAATGGAAACTATATTCCTGTGTTCATTTATAATTTAGGAAATTTTAATTGTAAATAGATTTAGGTACCCAGGTATTTTTTTATTCACTTAGAAGTCTCATCAACTGTTACTATACTGTTTGCAAAAACATGAGCAGAAAGTATGCTCTGGTTTCACATAGTAAATAGAGTATGATTAATAAAACAACATGAGGATTCATATTAGGATCTGAAAAGCAGAATTAAATTTCAAAGTTTTGTTTCTTTTATGTCCATTCTCCACACTCATTTTTTCTGCCGTTGACCTACTGAATAAAGTAGTTACTTACCTGACCTTTAGGGACATCTACTCAAACTTGACAGAAGCCACTATTATTTATAAATAACACAACTAATTTTTTGTTGGCTTTATTTTGTTTTTGAAACAGGGTCTCACTGTTTCAAAACAGTGAGGTATAACTGTTGAGGCCCTGAGGTATAACAGGCAGGCCTCAAAGTAGTAGTTATTCACCTGCCTCTGCCTCCAGTACTAGGCTTTTAGGCATATGCCACCACATCTGGCCTACAACAAACTTATAATTTAATGAATAGAAATATTTGTTTAGGGTGGATTCTGTTCTCTAATTACAAACTGATAATTTGATATTACACACTGAAAATCAGTGAAGTTAAATTCACATGCCTTTGTAAACATGATCAAATTGCTAACTTTTTAATTGAAATCAGTTTAAGATTCTAGCAAATATTCCATTTTTTTGTTAATTTGTTTAAAATAACAAGCAAAACCATAAATCTTGTTTTAGATTTACCTTTGTATGAAGGATGCTACATTTCTTCAAAATTAGTCTATACCTTTAAAAAATTTTGTGCCACAACTCAAAACTATTATGTTTAATGAAAGTCATTGAATTTTAAATAAAAGTCTAACTTTTACTTCCTGTATTAGGAGTATTAGTTGTTGCCTTTATGATTTGAGTATAGAGTGCATTGAAGATTTCTATAACTGAGTTGTTTCATCAGCCATTTAACTAGAAATTAAAGTGTATATTTTTGCTGTGTTCTCTACTAGCCCTTAAAGTGGAACATAAACCAGTGACTGATTATTTCAGACCCAAAAAAAAAAAGGGTTTAAGTAGAATTCTTATTTAATATTAGCTCATGGCGGCGGGGCTGGGGGGGTGTTTGTTTTATTTTTAAGATAAGGTTTCACTGTGTGGCTCACCCCTGCCTTGAACTTGCCATTCTCCTACCTCATCCGTGAGTGAATACTGAGTTTACTGGGATCATAGGCATGCCTCTGCAGGCCTGGCTGTTAATATCTATTCTACAGTTCTGACTCCTTATTGAACTAATTTAATGAGAGCTTAGTTTGTATTTTATTTCCTAGGTTGAAACAGACATGAATGCAGCACAAAACCTTGTATTTGAAACTAATGTTACGTCTTTGGACCAATTGTTTGATTTGTCGTAGTTACTAATTACTAGTAATATGTCTGCTACTATGATAATTGTTGTTGAAGGAGGATCTAAAGAAAGAATTATACATTGTGTATGTTTTGAGACTTGGACTTGAATTGTTACTCTTTGTCCTGTACATCAGGTTTTGATTTTCATTCTTCCTTCTTAGGTCTTCACATCATTCCACATTGCTTAATCTTTAATAACATGGATTTCTTGTTATTAGTCTTTGATTTGTGTCATGAGCAGTGGAATTTTTTTTTTTAATTCAAGATGCTTTTGGATATAATCAAATTTGACTTTGTGTTTTAAACATAAGTCTCATGCAGCAAGTTGATTATTTCTGACTTTTCCCCATGGTTGTAGCTTTGTCCTTGTCAGTTTGTCAACATGGTACTCCGGCTGGTTTCCTTGAGGAGCTGGGATGCTTGCCTACTCTAAATAATATAGCAGGCATGCTTTTTGATGTCATATTTTTGATTCTGCTAGGAGAAAAGAGCAGAACATTGCTATCTCACAGCCCCCACTGCCTCCCCTCTAAAAAAACAGATCCTGCACAGTATTGGCTTGGGCTTGCCCACCCTGAAACAGATAAATGTACATCTGCCATGGGGTATGGGTGTGTGAGATCAATTACAGTAGTTATTCAAATGTTTTTACAGAGTTGCAGGTGACTCAGTGTAAGCTGAGTTTGGGACCATCTGTACTTCCAGTCTCGGGCTTAAAAATGGGGTGGGGACCCCTCATTTTCCAGTGGAGCAGAGTAACTCTGTGTGACTATGGTTTATTGTATCTTATTTTATCTTTTCTGAAGTGTTTTTGTTTTTAGTGGGGAGGGGGTATGCCATGGCACAAGTGAAGATCAGAGGACAACTTTCTGGAGCTGACTCTCTCTCCTGTCTCCTTTACATGGATCCCAGGTATTAAAACTCAAGATCTCCAGGCTTGTGCAGCCAATGTTTTATCCATTGACCCATCTTGGTGACCCCAAGGCTAAAGTTTTGATTAGTTGATTAAATTCCAAGTAAAATTCTTAATTAAGATAAGGATTTAAATCTCTCTGCCTCTTCCCTTCTTTGGTTTGGTTTGTTTTTCAAGATAGAGTTTCTCTGTTGTAACTCTGGCTGTACTGGAACTCACTCTGTAGACCAAGCTGGCTTGGAACTCACAGAGATCCGCCTGCCTCTGCTTCCGAGTGCTGGGATTAAAAAGGTGTGCACCACCATTGCCTGGCTAGGCTTTAAATCATATATTCATAATTGTCATTTGCATTTACTAGCCATCAATGCGAAGTAGTCAATTTTTAATGTCCTGGTTGTGTGATTTCTGGCAAGAGCTAGCCAGTTGGAATAGGGATAGTGTTTTAATTTTTGTTTTTTGAGCATGTGAGTGTGTGCATGCATGAGCAGTTACGCATGTGCCATGTGCTTGTGGAGGTTACTGCTCTCAAGGATCAAACTGAGATCTGTGTTTGCCGGGCCTGGACAGCAAATGCCTTTAACTGCCAAGCCATCTTGCTGCCTCAGAAAATACTTTAATTATTTGAAATAAAGTAGTCAGAAATCTTATAACACTAAGAAACAGAAGCCATTAGACTTCTGTGCAGCTTAACATAGTTTATTATTAGGGGGAAAGCACAAGTCTCCCATTAAGTGTCTGTTTACTTGTTTCATTGGTTTTTAGAAGTGAGATATTCTGTACTGTTCGTGAACAGCTAGAAAAATTGACAACATGACAGCAAGAAAAAGAACCCTAGTATAGAGGAGACAGGCAGACTTGTCTAGTGAGGCCCTCTTTTAAAGCAACAGTAGCACATGAAAACTTTAATATTTTATTACTCTTTTTTTTTTTCCTAACTTAACTTTCTTCAATTTTACTATGATGAGTCCCAGGTCCACCTCCTGCCTTGGTTTTAATTAATCATGAGTTCATTTATAGTAACCCAAAAGCAGTATTTTTAGTGATATTTTGGCGCCATCTGCTGTTCCTTAATGTGATAGTCCATTTGGTAAAGCTTGTAAGTAAGAGATAAAATATATGTTACTACTTATTTTTGCCCATATAAATTTAATTTATGTTTGAAATTGAACTTTAAAAGAAAACATACTTTATTTGCCTTGATTTCAATATCCCATCTAACAGGACTATAGATTTTCATAAAAATATTTTTGTATTCTTGCCTCTACTGGTTTTGCATGTTTAATCAGTGCCTTTAAGTTCCTGAGGGTTTTGCTTATGAAGTCTCACTAACAAAGGCTAACTGGTTCCCTTACTTCTATTCACGTTTTTGTTTTGTGTGTGTTTTCCTCTTCTCATCTCCTCTTCTCACCTGCTTTTTTATCTTGTAAACGTCTATTTCCTGCCTCTGAGGTCCCACTGCTGTCCATTCAAATGAGCACCCACCCCCATAATTCCAAACTACACCTTTTCCCAACCCCAAAACAAGGTTTTCTTTTTCGTTTAATTTTTTGATTTAATTATTTTTAGTGCGTGTGTGTGTTGCTTACATGTGTGTGTCTGTGCCATGTACATGCTTGATGCCCACAGAGATCAGAAGAGGGCATCAGATACCCTGGAACTGGAGTTATGGATGGTTGTAAACCATCAGGTGGGTTTTGGAAATTGAACCCAGGTGGTCCGCGGATGCAACAAGTGCTCTTAACGTAGCTGGATCATTGCTCCAGCCCTTGGATCAGTGTTGTCATTTACCTCAGGCTGACTTCCACTTCCAGCTATGTAGCTGAGACTAGCCTTACTCCTGCTCGGTGTACTTCTGTGATAGCACGAGCCTGTGTCTGCTTATTACATAAATCATTTACATTACAAATAAAGCATTTTATTTTATATTCATAGTCTTTAATTGTCTTACGCAATCTGGCTCTTTGTCTAGTGTAACAGTTTGTATATATGGTAATATAAAAGAATATTTTGCTTAGTAATTTCCAGGTACATCTTTTCTTTCTCAACAAATGTCTTTGTGTCTATATATGAGTATAGGTACCCTCAGAGACTAGAGGCATCTGATTCTCCTACAGCTAGGAATGCGGGTAGTTGTGAGTTATGGGACATGGGTACTGGAAATGAACTTGGGTCCTCTGTAAGAGCAGTACACACCCTTCACGAGTGTACCCAATTCTCCTGCTCCATAATTTTGTAATCTTTAGAAAATGAATCTGCATGCACTATTAGGTATGTAGTCTTGGAAATTTGTTGTCCTGATTGAAAGGCTTGTACATAAAAATAGATGGCTCCAAGTGGTGGGTTTTGAGTAAAGTAGATGAATTGACCATTCAGAGCTTATCTATTCATTTCTGTGTTACATATAGATGTTGCTATTCTGTTGCTGTTCATATGATGTTGCTGTGGTGATCGTCGTAATTCCCTCAAACTTTTTGGTTGACAGCTGTGAATCCTGTCTTTGTTACAGCGATGACATTCATGGTTCTTTCTTTTCATTGAAACACTGTCCTGGATAAATTCTGCATTTACATTATCAAGGTTAAGAATGACTGTATTGGTAATGTATCAAACCGTTAAAGGTTTTCAGTGATTTGTGTGTTCACTGAGCGCAGAAGTTGAAAATATACTTATTTACCTTATTATGAGTATAGATTTATATAATGCCTCTGTAATGCAAAATATGTACCAGAAGTATATTTCCTTCTCTAGTACATAGTATTATTTTAATCTCTGGGCCACTCAAAAGGGATTCTTCTAGTTACATTGATGGACTGTTGTTGAATTTATTTTTATGTATGTGGATGTTTTGCCTGCATGCATGTCTTTGCACCACTTGCATACCTGGTTCCCTTGGAAGGGTATTTACCCCTTAGTTTAGCCAACAGAAGCCATCCTGTCTCCTGGGACCAGAGTTACAAACATTTATGAGCTGCTTTGCAGGTGCTGGGAATTTAACCCAGTTTCTCTGAAATAGCAGCCAGTGCTCTTAATCTCTGAGCCATCGCTTCAGCCCCAGTGGACTTTTTAAGTACCATGTGTTGCTTTTATCATTTTATCTATTACTCCTGGAAAAAATTTACCTGAGTCTTCTTCAAAGCTAGAGCTTCTTTCTTCTCTTGCTTCTTTAAGGTGATTACATTACTTTCTGGATACTGAGTCATCTTATTTCTATATTTACCCCTTAGTTTAGCCAAAGTAAGTCTGCGTGTCTGAATAATTTTTATTCTACCTTCCCTTGTGTTTGATAGTTTAATGAAGAGTCCTTAATTCCTTTGTGACCTAAAATGAAGGCCATTGTTTTGGCATCCTCTGTGACCATTACTCTTTGTTGTATTTGTACTTTTATAATTAGGGAAAAAAAGTCACACTAACTGGCAACATTGTTGACCTTTTTACAGCTTACCAAATGCCTCACATTGTTGACTACTGAAAAGTAACAGTTTTTGTTTTTACCTGTGGTCAGCCCTTGGCTTTTCCGAACTTAACTCTGCATTTTTGCTCTTTGAGACCTATTATGAGATGTATTTTGTAGTCAGTATTTCTGCCCCGTAGAATTTTCCAAAGATTAGTTAGGTAATTTTAGAGAAAATCTTTTACTTGGGATTTGAGATAAATTTTGAATAAATTTTTTTAACTTTCAGTGTTCTGTCTCAATTATAATAATAGCTAATATTGAGATGTCGTCTTTAACAGCTATTAACTGCTATTAGTCATCACAATAATTGCTAAGTTAGACAACAATGACACTTCTCCATTTTTAAAAATTTAATATTAACTGTGCACACATTGTGTGTGTGTGTGTGTGTGTGTATGTATGTATGTTGTGTATGAGAGTGAGCAGGTGTATGGAAGAGGTCAGAGGACATCCTTCAGTAGTTCTGCCACCATGGGTTCTGGGCATGAAATTCCAGTTGTCAGCCTGTGTTCTGTAGTAAACACTTTTACCTACTGAGCCATCTTGCTGATCTCCATTTTATAGATGAACTGAAAATCAGTAAAGGAAGTTCAGGTTTAAAAGTGAGGAACTGAAGTCAGGAGGATGCTTACACATGCTTTACTGTGTAAGTCTAAAGACCTAAGTTCAGATCTCTACTTTCTATGTAAATCAACTGGGCCCAGTAGCATGTATCTCTACATTGCACTGCACTGTCTCCACTTATTATTGATATTCTTTTACTAAATGAGACGAACTAAGGAGCTACCTCTTTAGAAAATAATTCTTAAAAGGTGTGTACCCCATTGCATTGCATTTTTCTGCAAGCCTGAAATACCACTGATAACAAGTGTAAATGATATTTAATATAAACAGTTTGTATTTAGATGGTGCTTTAGTTAGCAGTTCAAGCTATAAAATCTCAGTTCGGTACGAATTGATTATCCTTCTGCCTTAGCTATCTTAGTGCTGAAGATTTTGGCTTTGTATTACCTTGACTGGATAAGTTACGTGATGCTGTTTTTTTGTTTTGTGTTTTGTTTCATTTGTAGAAACATTACTAGACATCGTAATGTGGTTATAGTTAACCTAATACTATGAGAAAAGAACTGATAACTCCTCTCCCCAATCTGCTTTCCTTTTTCCTATAAAGTAATTGTCTTGGGTGACATTCACAAAGCAGGAGTTAAATATACACATGTATATATTATACACACACATACAGTGTATGAATGTTTTGCCTGCATATGTCTGTGCACAATGTGTGTACTTGGTTCCCAAGAAGTCTAAAAAGAGGAACTGAAATTACAGAAGGTTTATAAGCTGCCATGTGGGTGCTGGGAATTGAATCTGTGTCCACTGCAAGAAAAAGCACTCTTAACTGCTAAGCCATCTCTCCAGCCTAAGGTTAAATATTTAATGCTTGTAAGATAAAATAGAAGCTGGAGAGATGGCTCAGCAGTTAAGAGCATTTGCTGTTCTTGCAGAGGACTGAGTTCTGTTCCTAAGCAACTGTATCCTTCATAACCACCTGTACCTTCAATTTCAGGATACCCAACACCTTTTTCTGGCCTCAGTAGGTACTGTAGATACCAAACACCCATACATACCCTTAATAAATCCTAAAAGCAAGACGAATAAAATAGCCTTATTTTCATCTTGTTCTTCATACTTTCCTGATCTTGGTTATTCTTTTTCCAGTAAATATAAACCAATCAAAGACATTTTTAGGAATTTCTAAATTTCATGTGGAAATAAAATTAGGAAAAGGTTAAACTGTTCTTTTTCTAAGCTGTGTGTGTGTGTGTGTATGTATTACCTTTTGCACTTTGATACTAGCTCACATATGCCTTTATTAGGAGATTCACTCTATTACTTTCAGTTTACTCATTACATGTCTTACTCTGCTTGAACAATCATTCTGTGGTAGAATTTTTTTAAACTTATTTTCAGTGGCAGCTACAGATGAAGATAATCAGCATTTAATTGATTTCTGCAAATCCTAGTTTATTCTAAAGTTAAGATTAAATTGTTAATTTTAGGCAGTGGTCATTCTTATGATAAATTTGATAGTCTGATCACATCCACTTCTACACAGGTATAACACTGCTATTAATACCCTGTTGGCTAGTTAATTTTGGATTGAACTTGGTAATAATTAAAATGTATGCAAGTTGCTAGACATGGTGGCTCATGGCTTTTAATCTCAATACTCAGGAGGCAGAGGCAGGGGGAACTCTTTGAGTTCAAGGCCAGCCTACATAGTAAGTTCCAGGCCAGTCAGGGATACATAATGAGACCTTGTCTCAAACAACCTTAGAAAAGTTACTAACTTTAAAAACAACTTTTTCTTGCTCAATAGCATAGAAATATGTTTATGAATGTTGACAGTTGGGAATACTGAAGATGCAAAACTGAATGAACAGTATGAAAGAGAAAAGAAACACCTTTTGAAAGAAAAAATTTTTAGGCTTGCAAGATGACTGAGCTGGTGAAAATGCTTACCTCGAAAGCCTGATAACCTTGAGTTCAATCCCTAGAACATATGTTAGGAAAGAAGTAATTCCCAAAAGTTTTTCTCTGACTTCCACACATGGTATGCATTCATGCCTGCATACACACAAACACACAAATTCAAGAAGT
Source organism: Cricetomys ansorgei (assembly GCA_026225945.1). Lineage (NCBI taxonomy): Eukaryota > Metazoa > Chordata > Mammalia > Rodentia > Nesomyidae > Cricetomys > Cricetomys ansorgei. The sequence goes on from JAMJFZ010001264.1 coordinate 7,997,852, forward strand.
TTTGTAATGATCCATTTTACAAAGAGAGAGGGGCTGTTTTACATTACTTTTCCTAAACGCCTGAGAAAAATGTCTTGAGAAAACAGGATATGGTGTGTAACAGGAAAGCGCTAAGATATTCCCAAGGAAATACAAACTTGAATTAGTAGTTGGCACAAATTCAGAGATTTTATTTTTCTAGTTAAAGCTATGAAATTTAATCAGTTCTAGAACAGGAATTTTCTTTCTAGACACTCAGTAATTTTGACATAAACAAAAAATAATACTGTACTTAAAGAGTCAACTGAGCAAAAATATTGTATGTCACTTATTATAATGTAGTTTTCTCATGAATTGGATGACACGTCAAACATGAAACATCAGTATTGTGTTGTGTATAATGATGATGGCTACTCTATGCTTTCTGACTCTACACCCAGGTTACAGTGTATTTTCAAGTTAACCAAATTACCTCTTTGAAGAAGAAGGCAGAGGAAGAAGCAGCTTACTTTATAGGTCATGCTAGTCACAAACCTATAGAGATTGCTTGTCTCTGCCTTCTACCTGCTGGGGTTAAAGACATGCACCCCATGTCTGTCTGTCTTGAGTTTTTGACAGCTCAGATACTTGATGGCTGGTCAGTTTTATTACAGCTTGCCCTATGCCCCGCACAGCCACCCATTTATTCCTCACTCATGCAGCAAATACTTGCTAGCCATGCTTTATGCTAGGCAGTTTAGAACAAAAAGCTATAAATTTCTTCAATAGAAATGAAGCCTCATTGGGTTTCTCATAGTTACAATTTTGAAGATTAGTCTTCTCAATGTTGTTAAAGCATAGCCAAAGTGTATATTTATCTTTTTTTTTGAAGTAGGATTAAGTTAATTCTTACAGTTATGTGATAGTGAAAATTTAACAGACGTGTAACCATTTATATAAATAAATACATGACTGTAAAGTGTTTTGTAGCATTGTACTGAATGGTTATATTGAAAATTTGTAACATTAAGTATAACCAGAGGATCTGATTACATATTGTACAGCAGATCAAGCTTTTTAAAAGTCGGTTTAAAATACTTAACTTTTGGATTCTCTATTGAGAAATATCTCTATTTTAGGTTAAAAAATTATTTAAAGTAATTGTTCTCTTGATATCAGTTTATTCATGAATATTTTTAATTGGAAAAAAAAAAACCTGTGGTGGTTCCCAACTGTGTTAGAAACAGTTGTCAAGAGGTAGTTCTTTGCACTGTGAGACTTGGGACTGTTTCTAAACACACGGTTGTCATCAGCACAGACCTGACTGTTTCCAATCTGATCTGTGTCTCTGGTAAGTAATTTAGAATATGTATAGTCTGTGCAGAGGGGATAACTTGTATATTAATTTCCATAAACTGCATTCTGCAAACCTTTGAGATGGTTACAAGTGTATATAACAATCAAGACATTCTAGCCTCAGGGCGGATACAAGACACCGGCTTATTGTTTGCATCCTAATAAAGTTTTTAACTATTTACTTTTAAATTAAGAAACATGTTTATTTTCTGAAGGCCTCCCTTACTCCAGTGGTTCAAATTCATAGTGAAAATTCTAGTGTAGGATTTGAAGTACAGAAATGTAAGAATACATTTTGATTATGTGTGCGTATTATGTATGTATATATAGCTTTCTGTTGAGTTGCACATTAACTTTTGTTGCTTGCTTTTGAGACTTATACATATGTGAGTGGACGGTTACATAGCAAAGCCCTAATTGAGTTAGTCGGTATTTGACAGCTACTGTGGACTGATGGCTTTATGTATTACTTTGCTTATTTATATAATAGATCATATTTTTATTGCCTCCTGTGTGCCAGGTCTGTCTTGGGGAATACTTCTCTATAATTTTAGGAGGGAACAAAAAACAATGTAAAAAAGAATTGTAAATTTGGAGGTAGAAGAAGCTAAGTCAGTTTCTGTTTGTTTTTTTTTATTTGAGTAAAAATCACTATAGCTCTCATTAGTAATGGAAATTAAAGAATTCTCTGTAGAAGAATAAACATTTATTGAGTTTTTATTAGACACTGAACTGAAACAGTGAAGAATATAAACGAGGGCCCTTGCCCTCAAAGGTTATGATTTTGCTAAAATATGACATAGCAAAGGTAAAAACAGTTAAGGCAACTGTCACTGTTCTATTGCCGTGAAGAGACTCCATGACCGAGGCAACTAGCATTTAATTGGAGGCTTGCTTGCAGTTTTAGAGGCTTAGCCCATTATCATCATGGTGGGGAACACGGCAACAGGCAGGCAAGTGTGGTGCTGAAGAAGTAGCTGAGAGCTAAATCCTGATCTACAAGCAGGGGGAGGGAGAGAGGAAAAGAAAAACTGGGCCTGGTTTTGGCTTTTGAGACCCCCGAAGCGCTCCCACCCCCACCCCTGGCACACTTCCTCCAACAAGATCACACCTCCTAATCCTTCCAATCCTATCAAAGAGTTTCTCTCCCTGGTGACTAAGAATTCAAATATGAGTGTAGTAGTACACCTGCTGTGATGTCTCAGCAAGGATGACTGGGAGTCATAATGATTGGTGCAAACCCTTACAGACCTCAGCAGAGGGAACCACCATCATGGCCAGCTATACAGTGGAACCCCAAGCATCTGAAATTCTCACGATCTTCTGGACTCCTCCAAAGGGCTTGGATCACTTCTGGATCTGACCTCTGCAGCACACACAGTTTGTCCTCCATGGTCTAGCTGGCTCACACCACTGCTGCTACTGTACTTGGTGGTCATCCCATGGTATTGGCATCCCAAAAACTGCTGGAGTCCCTTGCTGCAACTGGGCTGCACTTTCACCAATAGCCTCTCCTGCTGGCCTCACAATGCCAAGCCTCAGCAGCTCTCCATAACCCTCATGCCTTCAAAATCAGCGTTACCTGGGTGACTCTTACAGTACCAAGTTCAGCTACCAGCACAAGAAAACAACTTTGGCCAGTTCTGGAAGACAGCTTCTGAGTACTGATCCTGAGATAACACTTTCCAGATTTTAAAGAGTCAGATTTGCAGGAAAAACAACAGGTAACCTTGTCTGCAGGAAGGGTTCCTTCATGGGATGGAGTTCCCATCACTACAGCAGATGTGTCTTGTCAGTACTGCCTCACCTCACTAGTATCTAGATAGGTTTGTAGAAAACAAAACAAAACAGACTCTGCGACTACTGGAGTTTCTTGTTCTTCCTTGTCTCCACGTTGGATGTGGCTAGCATAATGTCATGCCCCACATTGGTACACCATTTGTAGTAGTAAGCTGCTGTGACAGCTCACCAAGAAAGACTTTATGTATATTCATATGTGCAAGCCCTGCCAGACCTCAGCAGAGGGAACCACCATCCTAGCTAGCTCCATACTGGACAGTGGAACCCTGAGCGTCTGAGCTCAGGTGTTTTTATTGATCCAAAACTCCTCAGGTATTATACTGATATGATAGCACATGCAGATCATGACCAGTCAAACATCCCCCAATAAATCCAACACCTGCAGACAATACAAAATGCCAAGACCCAGGCAAGTCCCTCACCTAACAGTGCACAAAACAATTATTTTATACATAACTAAAAATAAACTTTCACAACATACAAGCCTGTGGTGGTCATTTTATTCAAATCACCACAGCAACTAACTATTCTGTAGTAAGGAAGAAGTACTGCATACTCCTTCAAAGACAAAATATAGAGAGCATTGATGACTAGAAAACTCCTTTGCTTCTTTTAAGTCTTTAATACTTGCTGTGCTGATAGTGAAAAAAAAAAAATCCAGTAGATGAGTGGATGTCTACATCAATAAACAGGTGATGGTAGAAGATAGAATTTGTGTAGATACTGTATTTTTGAGTGTTAAGAAAATTACTGTCAGTGTTGCTACACTAAGCTGGTAGAAATGCCAGTGCAGAGTGTGCATATACTACAAACATAGCATAATGAAATAACAGAATTGTAGCTAATCCCTAAGGAAAGAAGTAAGTTATAGGTGCTAGAACTTAGGGAAACCAAAGCAGTGAGTGGGAGATAGTGCTGCTGTATGGTAGCACAGGGGTTTTTGTGGTCTTGGTTATATGTGTCATGGGTCTCAGAGCTTTATTACACACGTGGGGACAAGAAATGTGGCATTGGAGGCTGAGAAGATGGCTGTTTGGTTAAATGGACTAGTTGCTCTTAACCTGGGTTCAGTTCCAAGCTTAACGGCCATCTCCAGTTGCATGGGATCCAAAGCCCTCTTCGGATATCCAGAGGTACCAGACATGCACATGGTACGCATAAATTTATGCAAGCAAAACGTGCATATACATAAAAATAAATATGTTTTTTAGTGTGACATTGAGACTTTTCAAAACAGTTTTCACAGATCCAGATATGTAGCTTAGAAATTGAAAACATCCCTAGTTGTGCATAGTGACTAGAAAAAATACTCACTAGTCAAATACTCAAGAACAAACTCAGTGTTAGAAAAATAAAGATAACATAGAACATGTATAAAGTAATTAGAAAGGGTGAAATGTCTCAGTGGGTACACAAGGACTTTCTACACAAGCCTGACATGAGTTCAATCCCAGAAACTCATGGTGGAAGGGATAACTCCTGAAAGTTGGCCTGTGAAATCACATACAATAAGAAGAAAAAGTAAATCAAAAATAAGTATTTTAAGACATTAAAGAAAGAAAATGCATGATGAAGTTTTGACAGACTAGTATGAAAAAGCTGAATCACTTTTCAAAAATTAAGGTTGGTAGTGCATGCCTTTAACCACAGGGAGGCACAGGTGGGAGGTTCATTGCAAGTTTGCCAACCTGATCTACTTCGCTCGTTCAGAGGATATGTGGCTGTATGACAGAGTCCTGTCTCAGAAAGGGTGGTGGTGGTGCGTAAGATGATATTATTAGGATGCTTATCTATATTTTTATGAAAAGGATAAAGAAAGTTATTATATAATGACTACTGAATAGTTCACCAGGAATCTTGATCTGTATCCAGTTAACATCTTGCAGTATATAAAATAAAGCTTTATACACTAAATAGACTACCTTGAGATAAAGTGGAAAATTTTAGCATATTTCTTTCTGAAGCCAGTAGGTAACTATACTACCTCCACTTACAAGAAAGGACAGATAGAATATTTGAACAGCTATTTGAACTATCAAAAGCTTGCTTTTTACAGATTTTTAAGTTATACTATAAAGTGTAGGCATTAGATGCTGAGATAAAAGCTCAGTTGGTAGAGTTCTGCTAATATGCATGAAGCCTTGGGTAAACGGCAAAAGACTATACATGTTCCTTTTAGACACAGATGAACATCTGTAAAAATTAACCATATATTAAAGCACAAAGGGACGACTCCACAAATACCTAAGTATGTCAAATGGATAGTATTTTATGACTACAATGCAAAACTTAGTTCTCAAATTTTTATTTGAAAATGACATTTATAAGAACACTTTTTATTATGTATCCCAGAGTAGCTTCTAATTCTTTGATTCCTCCAGCTTTAGCCTCTTGCAGTACCCCGACACCCAGCTAAAACAATGTTTAAATGAAATAATAACAGCTAAACTTGCAGCTAATTTTGCTATTATGTCTCAGGCTTCTGCTCTTTCTTGAGGAAATAAAATCTCTGGTTTCTCTTTTAGTTATATTAGGGATGTTTGATGAAATTCAGTGCTTAAGTCTTAATTTGTTAAGAAATTGCAAAGCAGTGATTCTGCAGTTTTATATTTTCTTCTGAAGTATGTATCTGTAGGGGAGTTGTGTATTGTCTGTTAAGGTTGTCTGTTGGTTCAGTTTAAGCCAGGAAGAAAAAAATTTTTATTCTGTAAATTTGGGTATTTTGCCTGCATGCATGTCTGTACAGCAGATGCATGCCTAGTGTCTGAAGAGGCCAAAAGGAAGGTGTCAGATCACCTGGAACTGGAGTTGTGAACCATCATGTAGATTCTAGGAATTGAACCTGAGTCATCTGAAAGAGCAGCCAGTATTTTTAACCAATGAGCCATCCCTGAGGTTTCCAATCTCATCTTTTCTTTAGCTAGTAAGAGCCTCTTCGGGTTGACTCCCTACACTATGAAGAATGTATGTGTCCCCTAAACAAGTTCCATATATAGATAGTATGTACAGGGTTTTTGTTTTGGAGTTGTCTGTGTTTTGCAGTTTGGGCCTTGATTTGTATACTAACCTGTATATTAGAGGTAATTCTTCATCACACTGTATTGCTTTATTTATATTTTGCAACAGCCATACAATAGTCAGCTGTGTAGCTATCTGACAATGAACATTTTGGTTGTTGTCCTTTGTAGAACAGCAACTGAGATGAATGTCTTGGCAAATACTACTTTGCCACATGTATGAGCTTAGCTCCAGGATCAGGTGTCAGAAAAGGTATAGCTAAGTAATAACTTGACATGTTACCTTTTGAAAAGCAATAAAAAGTCTTCCTCTTATCCTTGATGATACTAGTATGTTTAAAAAAAACTTTTGGATCTTTGATACTATAGTAGATAAAAATTATCTCACTGTAGTTTTTAATTTGTTTCAATTTATAGTTTTTATTTGTATTTCCTTAATTTGGAGCATCTTATGGACCACCACGCCTATATGTTGGTCATACATTGATTTGTGAACAAGTTGCTCCTCTATAATGCATTGCAGTCATTTTTTCCTAACCATTTCCCTTCTTTTGGCTTGCTTAGCAGTGTTTCTGTTTCAAAAATTTATACTATTGAAAAATTCAAGATATTTTAAAATCCAAACATAGAGAAGAATTAATAGAACAGTGCTCTCAGTCCTTTAAGAGCTGAGTTACCTTTTTAGTCCAAGTACGTGAGTATATATATGTGCCCTACAAAGAAGACTTTCTCCTACAGAACCATAAAACTAACACTAATACATCCTACTGTCTAGTCTCTAGGCTTCCACGTTTCATTAATTGGTGGTGTTGGACTGCGGGTAGTGTTCTTTCCACAGAGCCACAGGTTGCATTTAGTTGCCCTATCTCTTCAAATCCTACAGAACAATTTTTGTGCTCTAATAGTTTTGACAGAAGCCATTTTACTTCATGGGACAAATTTGGGATTATTTGACTCTTCATGATTCAGTTCACGCCATGCTCTGTGAGGAGCACTGTAGAAACTATGTTGGATGCTATTAGATGGTGCAGGTCAATTTGTCTTATTAATGATGTTAGCTTTGAGCTCTTACGACAGTTGGCATTTATTCTGTTTCTCTTCCTGATCTGTGGGTAGGTAAATATAATAAGTACCTTACTTGTCAATACTTTTCAATGTATTTGTATCAATGTTAATTTATGGGTTATACTTTTGCTTTGGTTACTGCTTTTGATGCTTCATCATAATTTTGCCTTGTCAAGCTCAGTTCCACCTCATTTTCTACACCCTCATCATTTTTTGAGCACAATTTCTGCCATGACATATTCTAGTCTTACTATGTATTTTTCCTGCCCCAGCCTTGGGATCTACTACCATTTCTCCAAAGAGTATGAAAATTTCCTTTTATAGAAAATGTTATTCAAAAGCAAGATCCAACTACTAAGTCCTGCTCATTACTTTAGGAAGCTCCATGTTCTCAGATGTAGAGAGAGCTGAGGATGATAAGCAATTTTTCATGCACATCTAAATATTTATATCTGTATTTCTACATTTGTGGTTGAAAATCATGAGACCACACTTTATACCTTTAATCCCATTCTCAACATCAAAGGGCTTGTCCGTGCTTTCTGTTTTTATATTTACAGCTGTTTTCTTTAACAGAAATCTGAATTCTGTTACCCTATATATTTATTTGGCTGTCATTTCACTCTGTTGTTACATGTAATCCATCTCTGCCATCACTTTTGCTGTGTGAGACTTTTCCTGTTCTGTCTAAGCCACTTTCTGTCCCCCTCCTGTCCCCCTCCTTGTTGCAAATTTCTTTCATACTCTTATAATCTCTAGCACCATATATCAGACTACCCTCTAGAGATACCATTTTCACCCTAGTTGGTGTCCGGTACACAGTGCTGAACTATCCCTCTTGATGGGAGATGCCACCATCCTGCTCCTCTCGTTAACTGAACATCTCTTCACTGTTTTTCCCTTTTTTTTTTAAATGTCTTCCAAGCTTTATAAGATGTCTAACATCTGTCAGATAGTCATCCAACTGGCTGTAATTCCATACAAAAGTTCAGTTGCTGTCTTCTATTGCCAAATTTGACATTTTTATTAAAAAGATGAATACCATTTTTTTTTATCTTTTGCAGATGATGTTCCTGCAGATATGGTTGCAGAAGAATCAGGTCCTGGTGCACAAAATAGTCCATACCAACTTCGTAGAAAAACTCTTTTGCCAAAAAGAACAGCGTGTCCTACAAAGAGCAGTATGGAGGTCAGTTAATTGTAATTGTTTTTTTTTTAATGAAAGAATTAGGGGGTGATCACAATTTTTGAAAAGTAATTGTTATATATATCAGAAATGATTGATACGTTTTCTTTTTGGTTTTGAAGGGTGCCTCAACTTCAACAACAGAAAATTTTGGTCATCGAGCAAAGCGTGCAAGAGTGTCTGGAAAGTCACAAGATCTTTCAGGTATTTTGAATAGGAAGACACAAGAGTTTGGCAAAATGAGTTTTAAAAATGTATGTTTTAGCCCAGACATAGTAGCACATGCCTTTAATCCCCAGCACTCAGGAGGCAGAGGCAAGTGGATCTCTGAGCTCAAGGCCATCTTCTACATAGAGTTCCAGAACAGCCAGGGCTACATAGAGACCCTGGCTCAAAATGATGAATAATAATGATGATAATAATAATCAATAATTTGATAGCAAAAAATTAAATACCACCTGAATGTATTAAGAGTAGTTACTATTAAAAATATATTAGAACCCTAATCTCTCCTTCTTGCCCTGTGTTGTTGTTTTTGTTTTTGTTTTTAGACAGGGTTTCTCTGTTATAACTCTGACTGTCCTGGAATTCACTCTGTAGACCAGGCTGGCCTTGTACTCACAGAGATCTACCTGCCTTTGTTTCCCAAATATTGGGATTAAAGGCATGTGCCACCACCACCAAGCTCTTTGCCTTTTTTTAAGATTTATTTTTGTTTTTAATTGTGGGTATGTGTGTTTCTGTGGGGAGGGTATTACAGTTTCCTGAATAAGCCAGAAGAGGGCATTGGGTTTTCTGTAACTGAATTTATAGGAGGCTGTAGCTTCCCATTATGGGTGCTGGAACTAAACATGGGTCCTCTACAAGAGCAGTATAAACTCCTAAATGCTAAGCCAGCTCCCTAGCTTATGTTTTTTCTTATATAAAAGTGCTTTTTTTATAGCCTGGCCAAGTGGTACAGTCATAACCCCAGCTACTTGGGAGGCTAAAGAGGAGCACGAGGTGGTGGCAGGGAGTGGAAAATTAAGTGTCTGCCTAGGTTACAGAATGAGTAAAGGCCATTTTCAAGGTCAAACTGGGAAAAAAATTGCCTTAAATAGTAAACAAAACCATATGTCACATGTGTGTGTGTGTGTGTGTGTGTGTGTGTATGCAAGATTAAAGAAAAATATAACTTATCAAATAAAGCTATTTTTTAGATAAAATAACTATTCTTTAATGAGAAAGTTGAATTGTTTACATTGTGTTTGTTAATCTCTTTTTAGCAGCACCTGCTGAACAGTATCTTCAGGAGAAACTGCCAGATGAAGTAGTTTTAAAAATCTTCTCTTATTTGCTGGAACAGGACCTTTGTAGAGCAGCTTGTGTGTGTAAACGCTTCAGTGAACTTGCTAATGATCCAATTTTGTGGTAAGTGAAAACCTACTCCTTGTTATCTTGAAATACAGTATACGATGCCAAATATAGGGAAGTTGAAGTGTGAGTTTATAGTTACATTTAAACAGTTAAACAGTTAAAATGCTAATAAATTCTGTTACCTGTTTATCATAAATGTGGACTTGTCAATCCAAGAAATATTTATATACCAGTAAATGAAATTATTTCTGCTATTTACAAGTTGATAACAACTGAGTGGTTTGGAAGGAAATGTTTTATTTGTGGAGTCAGGTGGACTGTTGAAGACAGAATCTTTGTAGCCCAGGCTGGCCTCAAAATGACTTGTAGCTAAGGCTGCCCTTGAACTCCTGATCCTTCTGTCCCAGCTTAGGATGCTGGTGTATGCCACCATACTCAACTCATTTCTACTTTTTTTTTTTTTTTTTTAATGAAGCAGAGTTGGGGGTTAGCAAAGATATGTCAAAATAGACTTAAGTATCAGGGTGAAGAGAGGGATGCTCAGAAGAAAGTAGTACACACTGGGAGCTTACATGTGGGCTTCTTAAAGAGAGTCACATAAAGTAAAACAGACCCATGTGTTGGTACAGGCTCCTCAGGGAGTGTTGCCTCATTTCTTAAAACAGAGCTAGTTGGGCACAGTTGGCACACCTTTAATTCTAATCCTAGCAGAGGCAGGCAGAATTCAAGGTCAGCTTGGTCTACAAAGAGAGTTGGACTGCACTATCTCAAAAACAAAACAAAACAAACATCCTTCAAGTATAATTTTAAAATAGTTCTTTAAATCTAGTAGTTGAGTGAGTATATGTTATACATACATGAAAAGTAGTTATATTCATAAACTTTTAATATATATTCCTTTTGGCCCAGTCCTTCTATTTATAAACATGCTTTCACTTTTTTGCACAATTTTTCATGTAAGGGAACTAGAGATAATCTAATCCAGCAGTAAGAAAAGAGATAAGGGCTGGGACCTAGCTTAGCAGTTAAGACTGCTTACTGCTCTCAGAGGACCTGGGTGGGTTCCCAGCACCACATGCAGTTTCTGAACACATGTGCACCTACAAGATTCAAGCAAATAAATACACATACAAACAGATCCTTAAAAAACGGTTGTTTTGTCTGCATGTCTTTGGTCCCAGCTCAGAAGGGTAAGGCAGGAAGCTCTCTTGAGCCCAGGAGTTTGGAACTAGCCTGGACAACACAGAAGGTCCTGTACCATCAATATCATCAACTAATTAATTTCTATATTTTGATATTTAATTTGGCTAGAGGGTGTTTTATTAAAAAAAAAAATCTTTAATTCCTTTTTTTCCCATCAGGAAACGATTATATATGGAAGTATTTGAATATACTCGACCTATGATGCATCCTGAACCTGGAAAATTCTACCAGATTAATCCAGAAGAGTATGAACATCCAAATCCGTGGAAAGAGAGTTTTCAGCAATTGGTATGAAATACAGAAAATACAGATTTATATTATGTATTTGTAAATACATTTTTTTTACTAAAAAATAAATATATCTGGAGTAGGGAGGTGGATCAGTAGTTAAGAGCATGCACTATTCTAGAAGATCTGAATGTGGATCCCAGCACCCACATTGGTAGCTCAGAGCTTCTTATAACTCTAGTTCCAGGGAATCCAATGCCCTCTTTTGGCCTAACTGGCCAGCCACACTCACAAACACATACCTACACACAACTATATATAATTCAAAGTTTTTAATTAAATACATACATGTATCCAAGAGTAGATTGTAAACTGCACATAGTGACACACACCTGTAATCCTAGCACTCAGGACCCTGAGTCAGGAAGATCACAAGTTGAAGGGAAGAAAATGTAAATAACAGAAAGTATCAGTAGCATGCACAATTATGATTCCACTGGATCTGTTTAAATTTGCACATAGATTAGTAGGTTTTAGTAATTACAAAATCCACATAAAACTTGCTTTTTTTTTAAAAAAAAAAACAAAAAAACAAAAACAAGGTCTCACCATGTAGTCCTCGCTGGCCTAGAACCCACTAAGATCCACCTGTCTGTACCTCCACTTGTGCTGGGATTAAAGGCATACACCATGCTCTTCTTAGTTTAATTTTTTTATAGTCCATTTTTAATGGTACTCAGCTAAGGGTGATTTTGCTTTCTCAAATGTCAGGGAACATTTGGCAGTCTTGAGATACTTTTTGTTTGTCAAAGCAGAAGAGAGGGCACTTACCTTTAGCATCAAGTTTGGTAGAGGCCACAGATGCTACTGAACACCCTCCACTTCATGGGACAGCTCCCATGTCAAAGAATTATCTAGCCCAAAGTAATAGTAGTGGAAATTGAATGTCTGCCTATCTTACTAGATAGTAATGAATAGATTTTTCATTGTATTATATGACTGGAAATTAGTTGGGATAGTTGAGAATTGTTTTATATTTAATGTTACACTGTGGTGTATTGATTTAAATACGATGTTTCTATGATAGACAGTGTCTTGTCTTGTTTTTGACGTCTTAGTATAAAGGCGCACATGTAAAGCCGGGATTTGCTGAGCATTTCTATAGTAACCCTGCAAGATACAAAGGAAGAGAAAATATGCTGGTATGTTTGTTTTTATTTTTCATTGGTATATGGAGTTTCATTACAGTATTTCCAAATAAAGTGTGCTTCCAAATAAAGCGAACATTCCCACCCCATTTCCCTTCCCATTGTTATGTGAGTATGCTCTGTACTACTGTGAGCACACCTTGTCTTATCTTACTTGTATCTTTATGACTTTAGATGGTAACCTTTCTGTTCTGTACTGACACTTCTATTTTTTTCTAGTATTACGATACTATTGAAGATGCCCTTGGTGGAGTACAGGAAGCACATTTTGATGGGCTTATCTTTGTTCATTCTGGAATATATACTGATGAATGGATATATATTGAATCTCCAATCACTATGATTGGTGCAGGTATTTTGAAACTCATTATTGTTAGAATGTTAGCATTTTATTCATATTATTTAATTTACATATTGCGTTTTGTTTTTGTTTTTTTTGTTTGTTTTTTTTGTTTTGTTTTTTTAGTGCTAGTGACTTAAAATCCAGTTGAACTTTGTTACTACCTTAATATTTGGAAAGCATACCAGTGGAAATATTTTGTATACCTTCTATATGAGGGAAATGAAAGCAGAAAAGGTTCAGAGTTATAGATGTATGTGTGTTTTGATGGTTTCTCCAGTTGCCTTCCGTTAGTCATTTAAAGAGGAAAAATAGTTATGTTATTTTTCCTTTGAAAGCAACCATGCTGCGTTCTTTGGTTTTGTTTTTTGCGTTGCTGGGGCTCAAACCCAGGACCTTGTATATGCTTGCTATACAAGTGTTCTGCCACTGAGCTACCCTAGCACTAATGCGTATGATTTAATGCTATACTGTTTGGTTTTGTTTTTTAGATTTGTTTATCTTATTTCGTGTATGCATGTATATATGTGCACCATGTGCATGCCTAGTGCCTGCAGAGCTCAGAGGAGGGTGTTAAGTCCTCTGGAACTGGAAATGGTTCTAAGCCATCATGTGGGTGCTGGGAACTGAACCCAGGTCTTCTGCAAGGGTTCTTAACCACTGAGCCATCTCTGCCTCTAGCCCCTATTGCTGTGTTTTAAAGAAACAAGACAGCTTTTAAGTGCTTTTTGTGCTAGTCAAGTTTTTAACACTAAATATGAGATATTTATTCAATACTGATGACTTATTTCAAGATTTGACTCCATATTTGATTTTTTTTTTTTTGAGAATACAATTAACAGACTCTTTAAGGTAATTAGTAATATTATTTACTAATAAAATTTGTATTTTCAGCCTCACTCCCCTATCTCCCATCATAAAGAAGAAAGGGATTGAGAGTGTAGTGTTTAACATGTGAGGACCTGAGTTCAAATGTGCATGCGCGTGCACGTGCGCGCGCACACACACCACACCACACCACACCACACCACACCACACCACACCACACCAACAAAAAAAAAAGAAAAAGTTTAAACTTAGAATTTTAAACATTGAGGCCCCTATTGAAAATTCATTGAAATAAAGAGATCTCTTATCTTTATTTAAAGGCTGCTTTTTCTGTTGCCACTGCTGCTGGTAGTAACTGATTATTTATGCTGATGCATTTGATATTAATACTGTTTATAGTTGAGTCTTACTAGAAGTATTACTATACATGAGTTCGGGTGTAATGTTAATCAAACAATATCCCCAGTAGATAGGATTATTTGTCATAAATACTGATGAAACACAATTAACTAAAAGGTCAGTATTAGTCCTGCTGCTTAATACTGATTTTTTAAAATTTATTTATTCATGTGTATGTGTGTGTGGGCACAGTGTGTGGAGTCCAGAAGAGAGGGCCAGAACCCTGGAGCTGGAGTCACAGGCAATTGTGAGCCACCTGATGTGGGAGCTGGGAATTGAACTAAGGTCCTTTGTAAGAGCAGGAAGTACTCTTAACCACTGAGCTGTTTCTCCAGTCCAGCACTAACTAATGTTTTTTAAAAGTCCCTCTCAGCTAGACATGGTGATTAATGCAGGCCTTGTCATCCTGGTACTTGGGAGGACCTCAAGTTGGAGGCCATCCTGAGCCAAATACCAAGTCCTGCCTTTGGGGGACTGAGGGGAGCCTTTCTGTACAAATACTTCACTGATTGAATAGAATAAAGGCTATATGCTTAAAATGTCTTCGCTACAGCACCTGGGAAAGTTGCAGACAAAGTTATCATTGAAAACACTAGAGATTCAACTTTCGTTTTTATGGAAGGTTCCGAAGATGCTTATGTTGGATATATGACAATAAGAGTAAGAAATTTTTCATTTTGAAATACTTCTTAAATTAGGTAATGCAGTAGTAGCTGTTATTTCAAATAAAATTTCTACTTTTCAGTTCAATCCTGATGACAAATCTGCTCAGCATCACAATGCACATCACTGCTTAGAGATTACAGTAAACTGTAGCCCTATTATTGATCACTGTATCATCCGAAGTACATGTACAGGTTCGTGTTTCCTTTATGTTTTGTATAAAATGGAGCCAGTGCGTTGTTTCTCAATAGGTTTTTTTAATGAGTAAATAATTTTTCTTATAGTTGGTTCTGCGGTATGTGTTAGTGGTCAAGGAGCATGTCCCACTATCAAGCATTGTAACATCAGTGACTGTGAAAATGTTGGACTTTATATAACAGATCATGCACAGGTATTATTTTAGTTTGGGCTTTTTTTGTAATTCATTTTTTTGAAACTGCACTAATGCTTGTTTCTCATTGTTGTAGGGAATATATGAAGATAATGAAATTTCTAATAATGCATTAGCTGGGATTTGGGTTAAAAATCATGGAAATCCAATTATTAGACGAAATCACATTCATCATGGACGTGATGTTGGTGTGTTCACATTCGATCATGGAATGGTAAGATTTATTCTTAAGACAAAAAAGCTGGCTCTGCTGATTGCATTTCAAACTTCAGCAGCTGTTTTCATCAGATTATCTGAATTGAAGAGTATCATTATATTTTTAAGTCCTGCAGTATGCATTCTTTAAATTCACATGCCCCAAAAGCACCAAATCCCGAAAAATATGTTTATCATAGACTTCATCAAGAATTGTAATCTCTGAAGTCTAATAATCTAGGAGTTGGTTCTCAAGTCTGAGTGTATGTAAAAATCATATGGAAAGCTATGAGGTTTTGTTGAGAGTGTGTGTATGTGTGTGTATTTCTATTCCCATATCAAGTACAATAATGATTTCCAAAAACGGGGCCAAAGAAAAGCATTTTTAATCAGTATCATAGTGAGTCTAATACAGTTCATCTGTAGTGTGCATACTTGGGAAATAATAGTCTCAATTGTTTAGGGGTTACCACTATAAACTGAGAAAACTAATCCACTTAAAATTCAGACTGTGGCTGGGATCTGTATTTAAGAAAGTAAGGTAGAAGCAAGGGAATAGTGGTGCATATAGGTGCACCTATAATGTCAACACTCGGGAGGAAGAAGCAGTAGGGTCTCAAATTTAAGGCCAGCCCAACTCCCTGACAGTAATGGGGGATAGGGGGGGGGGGGGGGGCGCGAGTTTTACTGAATAATGTAGCTCTTTTACTGACAGATAAGAGGAGGGGGTCTAGATAATCATACCAAGGGCATTGAAACAAGACTGTTAAGAGACTGTTGCTCTTCCTTGGAGACACATATTGGTAATAATTCCTAAATACAACTCTTCATTTTGTAATGAAACTGTATCCTGATAGTTTTGCCTGTGTTTTCTTTAGGCTGTGCCCAGAAGTTATATACAATTCAAGTATCATATTTATGAATACTTCTGTCTCAGTCACAAATGATTAGAGGTACAAAGGTAATTGTAGCCTGAGTACAAGCTCCTCATTTATGAAGTATCTATGGTGATGGTTAGTTACTAAAGTTCACTTTAGTAATTTACTCCTTATCTCACACTCCTTAGACAGGTTTTGGGGGTATTTACATATTTGGGTTTATAAGTATTATAATGGCATTTTAAAAACACAACTCTATACAGTGTTATGGATTGATAGTTCCATTAAGGGCTAATGAGAGGACTTCTAAGGAATTACAGGTTTGTGGGGGAAAGAAGTTACCTTTGACCTACCACACCTTTTGGATTTAATTTAGTATTGTGACAGTCTTTGAAGATCCTTTAGAGCTGTGTTCTTCCATTTCAGTATTATTTTGGCTTGTTTTGTGTTGGCAGCTCATAATCAGTAGTCATAGTCTTTACATCACCTTTCTAAAATTTGGTTTTGTTTTCTGTAGAACTTCAAAGAACATCAGAATAAACATTTTAACTACCTACTGGTCTATCATTTATCTTTAAATGAATTCATATCTATTATTCATTTTTTGAAGTTATCCTTTTCTGTGTATATTACATTCCTAGAATTTAAATTTCTATATTGCTAAAACAAACGAGATTTTCAGGGCTGGGGAGATGATTCCGTGTGTAAGGTACGTGCTGCACACGCATGAGAACCTGAATTTGGAGCCTATAATCCCAGCAGTGGGGAGGCAGAGACAGGATGATACCTGAGGCTCACTGGCCAGCTGATTTAGCCAAATCAGTGAGCTCAGGTTCAATGAGAGACCCTGTCTCAAAAAAATAAAGAGGAAGAGGGCTGAAGAGGTGACTCAAAAGTTAGGAGTATGTACTGCTCCACAGTCAGGTTCCCAGCTCACAGCTACCTGTAACTCCAACTCAGGGAAATCAATGCTTCTGGCTTCCAAGAGCACCTGCACTGGAGTGTGGTACATGCCCCACATTGATACACATAATTAAGAATACATCTTTAAAAAAAAATAAGGTGAAGCAAATTGAGGAAAACATTCATATTGACACTAGCCTACCCTTCTACACAAATGTGCATACTTAACTGGACATACACAAATACCTAAAGGTATTTTCTACTTCTGATAAAAAAATAATTTTTTTTAACTTTGGTTTAAAAGAAAATAGAAAAAAAATGAATGAAAGGTTTTGCTACAACATCAGAGTTTGTCATTGTTAGTTGTGTGTCTGAGCGTCCCTATTTTTAAAACAGTGAGGAAATAAGTACACTTTTCAATTACCTTCATCCTGTCAAATCTTTTGAGGAGTTTCTTTGGTTTGAGATAAGGTCTTACTATGTAGCCCTGGATGGCTTGGAACTTATTATGTAGCCAGGCTGGCCTTTAAACTCACAGAGATCTACCTTTTTTTTTTCCTTTTTTAGTGTGTATTGGTGTTTTTTGCCTTTGTGTGTGTCAGTGCAGTTTATGATGTATGTGCAGTACCCACATAGGCCAGAAGAGGGCATCGCCCTCTGAAACTGGAGTTAAAAATGATTATGAGCCACCATGTCGGTGCTGTGAGCTAAACCCTATCCTCTGTAAGAATAGCTGGTGCTCGTGATGAGCCACCCCTCTAGCCCTATAAATCCCTTTGTAAATGTTGAAAACCTTATGTTCTTAGAGTTGCTGATCTGTGTTTACTTTTTATTTATCATATTCTCCCCACACCCCTGTCTCTCCATTGGTCCCTCCCTTTAAGTGTGTGTGACTGTCTCAGCGCTGCACTTCCTCCATTTCCATTGTTTTGTTACTTTATATTGTGGTTTTCATTTTTAATTATCAATTTTTTTGAATGCAACAATTGTAATATACACAGAGGTAGAGAGAATGCTACAATGAACCCTGATGTGTCCACAAATAACTCACAGCTGGTTCTGGTTCTGACTGCCTCCTTGTTTACGCCATGTTCCTTTGTTATACTCTGGATTGTTGTGAAACAAAACTGAGCATTACTGGATTGATTAAAGCCCAGGCGCTATTTGCAGATATTTTAGCATTTATTGTTCAAACACTGTGATTCTGGGGCCGAGATTATGGATTATTGGTAGAACAACATGAAGCCCTGGGTTTTCCCCAGTGTCAGAACAGGAAGGGGGCCTTTTGTTCCTCTCATGCAATCGCAATGTCAGTGCTACTCTTGAAACAGCAAGAGGTGGCTCAGTCAGTAAGGTAAGCGCTTGCTTGCCATGCAAACATGAGGACTTGGTAAGGGTCCCCAGTGCTTTTTATTTATTTATTTTTTTTTTTAAACAGAAAATTGGTGGCTCATACTAGGCAGTCTCAATCCTGAAGAAGAGACAGGAGGATTCCTGGGGGCTCTCACCAGCCAGACAAGACTAAGGTCCCAGTGAGAGACCCTGTCTCAAAAAAGAAGATGGGTTTCTTAAGATTTCTTGTGTCTGTGTCTGTGCACACACGCACCACACATAAACAAACCCTAATTTTAAAAAAAAGTATAATTCCTATGTGTCTTCAAATTTATTGTCAGTGTTCACAGTTTAAATACGTTTTTTTCCCCTTTCGTTCTACATTTAGTGTACTGAAGAATATTAACTTGTTTGTTTCTCATTTTTTGAGGGTCTCATTATGCGGCTGGCCTAGAGCTCCCAATATAGACCCGGCTGGCTGTGAACACACAGACCTTGGAACTCTTCATGATGGGATTAGAATTAAGTGTGCGTCACAATGCCCAGTTTAAAGAATATTAATTTTTGTAAAATAATGATTAAAGGAGAGGTGCCTAATTGTTAATGGATTTTTGAAGCATTTATTCCAGTTTTCTGAACTTAACCTGTAGCAGTGTTTCTGTATTCCTTGTGTTGAAATTGGGTCTCCTACCGCTCCTCTGTCCACATCACTTTGAATAGGAGGCCTGAGTCAGTGTGCACACAGTGCCTGTGTTGCTGAGTATGCCGCAGCGTGTCTGCGTGGTTAAGTCAGAGGACAGTTGTTTGAAGTATGTCTCATGTATTCCTGTCTGGAATACCTTAGACTCCTGATATTTTTGCTTCTGCTTTCCAGGTGCTGGGATTGCAGCCATGTTTTACATTTGGGTGGTGTTGGTACTGGAGTATGAACTCAGCACTTTAGACATGCTGAATGGCCACACTCCAGCTGAGCTATGCTCTAGTCCCTGGAAGTACAAGTTTTAACCCAGAAAGAATCACTTCTTAGTTTCCTTGTTCAGATTTATGCTTTAAACCTAAATTATTTTTGTTAACTATTATTCTAGGGACTGGGAATGGTGGTATATACCTTTAATCCCAGCACTGAGAAGGCTGGGATAGACAATCCATCTCCAGTTAAGGCCAGCCTGATCTACATAACAAATTCCAGATTATCCTGGGCTACTTAAAATGTCTGTAAAAACAACAAAATAGTATTTTTATAAAAGTATTAATTACCTTCCTGTACTAGTCTCCCTTTTAAATTATTTGTATTACCCTGTTTTATGTTGCTGGTAACATAATTACCACAGGCTACTATATAGAGAAAGCTTATTTTGATTCCTGACTCTGGTCCAGGATGAAGTGGCTGTGTTTGGTAATAGCCTCTGAGCAGAAACCCAAAATGACACAGAGCTTAACGTGGGCAGAAAAAGAATATGAATGTTTCTACCCTGTTCTCTTTACTTTCTTCTTATCAAGCTGCCTGTATTCAGTCATGGAAGTTTTGGGGGATTAAGGCCAGGTCAGTGTGCACACATGAGAGGATCACTCTACCTATAAACAATATCAGCAGCCCATGTCCCCTAAATCTTACCCCTTTCATCCCCTCCCCCCTCCCTTTTTGAGATAAAGTAGATAAAGTTTCTCTTTGTAACCCTGGTTGTCCTGGAACTCGCTCTGTAGACCAGGCTGGCCTCAAATTCACGAAGCTCCACCTGCCTCTGCCTCCCAGTGCTGGGGTTAAAGGCGTGGCCACCACTGCCCGGCTCCCTTCATTTAGTAACATCCGTTACTTGAGGAGAACTGTACTCCAAGACATTCTGTGGTAACATTAGCTTAATGTCCTTTTTATCCAGTGTTTGCAACATTTGGCAGATGTTTTATACATTATAATTTGGGTTATGGACATTGATTTGAATGAAAAATAGCCTTTTTTCTTTTCCTCCAATTTTATTTATTTACTTAAAGGCAGAGTGCTACTATGTTCAAGGCTGGCCTTGAACTCCAAATTCTCCTGCCTTACTGCTCTGAGGTCTGGAACTAAAAGCATGCATTACCACACTTTGACTCTGTTTTTTAATTTGGAGAGGTTTCATGGTGAGTCTCTTGCACTTTTTACTTAGTGCTACGTTGCTGCTGCTGTTGCTGCTGTTGTTTCGAGACAGAGTTTCTCTGTTTTGATTCTGGCTGTCCTGGAACTCACTCTGTAGACCAGGCTGGCCTAGAACTCACAGAGATTCTCCTGCTCTCCTGAGTGCTGGGACTAAAGACATGCGCCACAACTGCCCAGCTACTGTTGTACTTAAAGATGACTTTACATCAAAAATTATAATTAGAGCTTTTATAATTTTATATTACAAAGCAGGGTTCTGTATAAATTCATTTTACCATTAGGCTTTATTGAACCATTTTACATTTATACTGGAGCTATATCTTAACAAAGTAAATGTATTTCTTTACACTATATTTTAAAGCAAAATGTGACTAGTTCCATTGTGTTACGATGAATGAACCTTCTGGGGGGTGTGTGTGTGTGTGTGTGTGTGTTTTGTTGTTGGTTGTGGTGGTGGGTTTTTTTTTTTGTTTGTTTTTGTTTTTGACAGTCTCATACCCCCCAGGCTGATCTCAAATATCTTAAGTAGCCAAGGCTGACCTTGAACTTTCTATCTTCCAGTCTCTGCCTCCCAATTTTTTATTCATTAATATTGGATTTGAGACTCAGCCTCTCTGATACAGGCTAGCCAGAACTGCTGGGATCATATAATCCTTCCGTATCAGCCTCCAAAGTAGCTGGTGCTGTGTGTTGGGCCCACTGCTCCTAACTTTAGGTCAACTTCTAGAACTTGATATATTGTAACTTTTTTTTCCCTCTTTTTTATGCTATGGGGGTGATCAAACATAATAGGCATTTTAGCCCCCCCAACCAATTTGTAAATTTTAAAAATTGATGTGGATAAGTGTTTTGTCTGTATGTATATATATGTACCACGTGCATGTTGGTGCCCACAGAGGCTATCGTTGGATCTCCTGGAACTTGAATTAAAGACTTGATTGTGAGCCACCACATAGGTGCCGGGAACCAGGCCCAGGTTCTCTGCAAGATCAGCAAGGGCTCTTAACTATTGAGCCATCTCTTCAGCCCCAATTTGTTGATATTTTTAAGACAATCAACATGTATTTAATGACTTCAGCCCTTTGTTAAAGGATAATATATTAAGTAAGTAATTATATTTATTGAATAAATATTTTTTCTTTCCTACCTTTGAGTGCATTTACAATAATTAGAAAATTCATATTGCTTCTGTATTATCATTTGAACTGTAGTGTATATTTTTCATTTTGTTTCATTTCTACTTAGAAAGTAGTCTTTACATACAGATTTTAATTCTGTTTTTCAGGGTTATTTTGAAAGTTGCAACATACACAGAAACAGGATAGCAGGCTTTGAAGTAAAAGCCTATGCTAATCCCACAGTGGTTCGATGTGAAATTCACCATGGACAGACTGGAGGGATATATGTCCACGAAAAAGGAAGAGGACAGTTTATAGAGAATAAAATCTATGCAAACAACTTTGCAGGTGTATGGATTACCTCAAATAGTGACCCAACAATAAGGTATTTACATAATTACCAATACAGGTTTTCCTTTTCTTTCTTTTTTTTTTTAACTTCTGAAAAAAGTCAAGATACTGAACTTTAACTCTTAAAATATTTTTTGTGTGAGGCTGGAGAGATGGCTCAGCAGTTGAGAGCACTGACTGCTCTTCCAGAGGACCCAGGTTCAATTCCCAGTACCTACTTGGCAGCTCACAACTGTCTGTAACTCCAGTTCTAAGAGGTTCATCACTCTTAAACAGACATACATGCAGGCAAAACATGCATAAAAATAAATAATTTTTAAAAAGTGAACAAGTTTTCACAATAAAAAATACATATTTTGTGTAAACATCTGATTACTATAAAATGGGTTTTTCTGAATGCATTTAAATGAGTATGATCATTCCTTTTCCTGTTGTTTGTACTGGTTTATGAGCTGTTGAAAATGCTGTTATAGGTCATTAATAGGTCTATAACCTTCTTAGAACATGAATGCCTTTGTTTTTGTTTTTTAATGAAAATCAGCAGAATAATGTAACTGAGGAAGTTTATCGTCTCAAAGATTCTAGGGCAAAGAAACTAAGAATATCTAAAAGTTTAAATTATAGCTGTCATGTTCCCTGATGCTATCTTTTGCCCACTCTGGTCACAGTAAAAAAGGAAGTAAATTTAGTTTTAAAAGCATCACTGGTCAGAGTTATTATATAATTTAGCCGGAACATAAGGATGTTTGTTTTAAGATGGGGTCTTTGGTCTCCTTGTAGATCAGACTGGCCTTGAACTTACAGAGGACCACCTGCCTGAGCTTCCTGAGTGCTAGGATTAAAGGCACGTGCCACCATGCCCAGCTGATTTATTTTTTTCAAGTTGTCCATGGGTGTTACAAAAATATATTGCTAATATTCACATGTTTCTAAGCCAGCTAAAAAATTGTTTTGAGTGTCTCAAAGGGATGTTTGAAAATACTATTTTGGAACTGGGTGTGGTGCAAATACCTGTATTCCTATCACTGGGGAGTCAGAGGGTAGAGGACCCACCCGAGTTTAGGACACCCTGATCTGCAGAGTGAGAATTTATGAAAAAACTAAAACCAATTAAAACAGCAAAAAGAGTACTATCTGGGATCTGAGGACATAGCTCAGAGATTACCCAGCAATATACAAGGCCCTAGATAGGTCAGCACTGCAAAATAAACATAAGTATGTAAATAATAGGTGTTTTTTCTAAAGCATTTAGTACTAGAAAGGACTAAAAGAATTTAGAAATATCTAATCAGGCAGCCTCATTTTACAAGTAAACAGACTAAGCCCATGAAAACTAAATGATTTTTCGTATTACCATGTATGTATACACCATGTTTTATGGTATAGTTGTCTAAAACAAGCCTTGTTAAGTACATGATTTTTTTTTTAAATCATTTCACATTATAGGGGGAATTCTATATTTAATGGAAATCAAGGAGGAGTTTACATCTTTGGTGATGGACGAGGCCTTATTGAAGGGAATGATATTTATGGTAAGCATATGATTTTGTTGTATAAAACTTAGACATTAACATGTCTTTTTTTTTTTTTTTTTTTTTTTTTAATGGCTCTTGTTCTTCCTCTGGGGCCACAACAGTAAGGCTAGCCTGATTTCTTGATGTTAGCAATAGACTATTCTGAGATTATCTAAGTAAGAGAACTGATCTAGTTCCTAAATTCTCAGTAAAGGGCCTAGAGAGATGGCTCATTGATAAGAGCATTTGTTGTTCTTGAGAGAACCCAGGTTAAAGAACCCAGGGGTAACTCTATTTCCAAGGGTGTACATGATACACAAACATTCATGAGAACAAAATATTCACACAAAACAAAACAATAAAGTCTCAAAGATTCTCTGATACTTAAACATTCATTCAATGCTGTGCTATAAGGCACTATGCCAAATACCACGAGAAAATATAAATAAGACCCTAATTTCAAGGAATATGTATATTTTTTGTTTCATATTCACTAAATATCTAATAATAATGTTGGTTGAAGTTCAGTCTACTTTGAACTCAGTGGAGAAGTACTCCTCACTAAAGCTTTAATTCAGCAAACTGAATAAATACCTGTTGCAGACACATGGTATTCACATTAACTCTATGAGATAGATATTATTAAATACCTCTAGTTAATCAGAAAACAGGCATGAAGAAGCTAAAATACTGGCTCAAAGTCACATTGGAAATAAATAGTATACTTGGCAATCTAGCTTGATCCCTAATATTAACCTACTAGCAACATTTCTGCATCTACTTATACCTAGTCCTCTTAGTCTTTGTCTTATAATGCTCTCGTATATGAATTGTAGCTGTTGCCTGATGTAAGATTCTTACTGTGCACTACTGGGCTCTAAACACTGACACTGTGAATTTTATTTTTAAATAGGCAATGCGTTAGCAGGAATTCAGATTAGGACAAACAGTTGTCCTATTGTTCGACATAACAAAATTCATGATGGACAACATGGTGGGATTTATGTGGTAAGTTAATAAATTATAGTTACGTAAACTCATGCATGAGAATCAAGTCCTAAGGCTAATGATCTGCCTCATAGAGTGTTTACCTAGGGTAGGTTTAGTTCTTAAACCAGGCCTAGTGTCCCAAGCCTTAATCCTAGGATTTGGAAGAGACAGGAGGATCGTAAGATCAAGATGCAGTCCTTAGTTATAACCAAACTCAAGGTTAGCCTGGACAACGTGAGATCCTGTCTCAAAAAACAGGAGGGAAGTAAGACAAAAACTATAAAAGGTGATTCATTGAGACACATGCTCTTGGTTATATCTTTCTAAGCACCTCTGTTTCTCTTAGTGTTCAAACCTTACATTAAAATATCTGTTAAATTCCTAACTCTGTTTTAGAAAAAAGAAAGAAGAGGGAGGGAAAGAAAGGAAAGTGGGGGCAGCTGAGTATGGCGGGCTATAATTCCAGCACAGAGATGGACTGCAAGGTGGACTTGCCATACAAGCATGAAGACTTGAGTCCAATCTCCAGAATCCACTGTAAAGAAACAAAAAGGTGTGATACCTTGTAGTTGTAATCCCACCACTGAGGAGTCAGAAACAGGAAGGATGAGACTGACTCAAATGAAAACAGAAAAAGCCCTGTGAGGGGTTTAGCGATGGTTGAAAAGATTATAGTCAACTTTTGGATTATGAATTTGTGTCTTTAGTATGTAGACAGTAATACTAGTCTTTTTCCTTCTTTGAATATATGAATGTCTTTAGTTCCGATGTGTGTGTAAGTAGCTGAGTACATTTGGGCATAGGAAATTGAACCTTTTTGAATTTATTTATTTGGGGGAGGGGAAGGCATGTCACTCCTCAAATGGGAAGGTCAGAGAGCAGCTCAGAAAGTCCTTTTCTTCTACCATGAGGGTCTCAGGCACCACATTCAGATCATCAGGCATTGGGAACAACCTGTACCTGCTTACCCATTTCACCTACTCTTAAAGGCTTAATTACTGGAAGGATGGGCTAAAATTATAGCATCTGATTAGGAGTCAGTCTGCTCTGCATTGTTAGGCTGGAATTTTGTCAGTGTGACTGCTTTGTGAATCTAAAATTTTATAAAAGCAATATATAAACTACTACCACCCCCAAAAGAGAGAGCCTTAAAATGAAATAGCACCCTGGATCTTCAATTTTTTTCTAAAGATGGTAAAAATTCATTGAGACCTTATTTCTGATTGATTTCATAGCAAGTTTGTAATAATTTTGCTAAGGAAGGAAGAAGACATTTTAAGTATGTTACACATCTTAGAAATATTCCTTAGCTTTAAAAAAATGCCTCTGCTTTTACTGTGATAGATTTAAAGTACAAAGCTACATAAAGAATATTACACAGACTTGGGAAGATTAATCAAATAGATGCTACATTTAAAAAAAAAAAATTCCATGGTGTCAACCTGATTTAGGAAGATCAAAAGTTGGAGCCAGCCTATCTTTTTTTTTTTTTTTTTTTAAAAAAAAGGAAGCTAAAAAAAATTTTTATTTCAAAAATTAAAAAAAGCAATGTTGAGCTGGGTGTGGTCACACACACCCTTAATCCCAGCACTCTGAAGGTACAGGCAGGTGGATCTCTTGAGATCAGCCTGGTCTACTTAGCAAGTTCCAACCCACCCAGGACTACATAGTAAGGCCCTGTCTCAAGTGGGAGTAGTTAATTTTGGTCCCAGAGAGATGGTATAGCTGGTAAAAGCACTTGCTGCACAAGTCTGACAACCTTAATAAAGACCACGGAAAGGCCTGAGGGGTAGCTGAGCACACAACCTGAGTTTGCTCCCTGGAACTCATGTAAAGGTGGAAGGAAAAAACTGATTCCACGGAGTTGTTCTCTGACCACTACACTATGCCATGGCATGTGCACAACCTTACACGTCATGCATATACATAGTAAATAACAAAGACTGCTAAAGACCAGGAGAGAATAGAATGTTGGAAGACACTGCTTAGTATTAAAGCATTTTCCTAACATTCATGAGTCCTAGGTTCAGTTACTAGAAAAGTTTTCATCATTTCCTTACCTAGCTTGAAAAAGACAAACACTGCAGCTGTTGGAAGAACTGTTTCAGGGAGGAACACACTAAAAACCGTTTGTAGACAGCATATGCTGTAACCAGTTTAACTTTTGTTCAGCATGAAAAGGGACAAGGTGTAATAGAAGAGAATGAAGTTTACAGCAACACTCTGGCTGGAGTCTGGGTGACAACTGGCAGCACACCAGTACTGAGAAGAAACCGGATACACAGTGGCAAGCAGGCAAGATCATCTACTTGGTCTTCTTTGGATCAGTAATGCTCTATTTTTTAAAAAGAAGCATCACATAAAAAAGAGTTATTCTTTTCTTTCCCTTCAAATTTAGGTTGGTGTTTATTTCTATGACAACGGACATGGCGTGCTAGAAGATAATGATATCTACAATCATATGTATTCAGGGGTTCAGATAAGGTAAATGTTTCCTTACTTGGCTTTTTTTTGGGTGGACTTGGGAATATGTAGACTGTGAAACATTGTTTAATGGCCAGCCATTATTCTGTCTGTGTATTTACATTCTCTTTGCACTTACAGCTTTTCTTGATCAGGAGTTAATGACATATCCCATAAGAGCTCGTTTCACTGTTCTGCCATCCAGAGCAGTTCAGCTGCTACCTACTCTTATCCCTATACCTGGCATGCTCTTGGCATTCTGTAAAATGGAAACTTGTGTTTTTATGCTATTTATATTGATGTCTGCCTATCTCTCCCTCCACTGCTAGGATAAAAAACATGTACCACCATGTCCAGCATGAATAACTTTTTACATCTCATTTTTAATATTTTATGGAATGTTAAGGCTTGGGAAGATTGATTTTTGTTTTTGAGACAGGGTCTCTATGTAGACCATGCTGGCTTCAAAACCAGAGATCTCCCTCCCAAATTCTTGGATTAAAGACATGTGCCACCACAGAATCCTAAGACTTAATGATTATAAATTCAACCTTTAACTTTATGTATGAGGGGAGATGTAAAATGATTTAATCTCAGAATCTCAGCTTCGCTATAAAGGCTTTATATTCTATAGCAAAATGATTCAAGGTGCAGTTCTATGGGGGGGGAAACAGGATTAATAAAACTACTAGCTAATTTATAAATAATTTTTACTTAATTTTGTGTGTGCATGTGACTTAAGTATGTGTGCAAAGGCACAGATGTGAAGTTTAGCCCTTCCACCCTGTGGGTTCAGGTCATCAGCCATGTTGTCAAGTGCTGAGCCATCTCACTGGCCCTACCTAGTTAATTCTTGCCATGATCATTGTGGCTTATAGTTCTAACAGATGAGCTTTGTGAATAGGAATGACTGAAATGGTATTTCTTTCTTACCCATAGGACTGGAAGCAACCCCAAAATTAGACGCAACAAAATTTGGGGAGGACAGAATGGTGGGATTCTAGTTTATAATTCTGGTATGTTCAATCTGTCATCTTTCTCTGTGTTAATAATCTTTAGAAGTAATACCTTCTAAATAATGTACCTAAATTTTACATTGATAGGTCTAGGCTGTATAGAAGACAATGAAATATTTGACAATGCAATGGCTGGAGTCTGGATTAAGACAGATAGTAATCCTACACTAAGAAGAAATAAAATCCACGATGGAAGAGATGGTGGCATCTGTATATTTAATGGGGGTCGAGGTATTGTTAATTTTGCATTAGTGAAAAACAGTTTTGTTTTTTTTTTTTGGTACTTCTGTATCTTTAATGATCAGTGATACTGCCAGCTAAATGTTACAAATGAATGAACCTTTTCCTTATCACACCCTTAGACGGTTTAGGAAATTAGTGCCTGGAATTAGACAAATGAATATTAACAGTACTTCTGTCTTATCAAACTACCTTGACTCTGCCAGTTATCGGTTAAAGCTTTCTGAAGATAGAGTTGCACATCCTCACTCTGGTCCTTTGATCATTCAAATAAACATTAAAGTAGATGTGACAAATCAATGAATATGTAAATACATGCAAGTGTTGACTCTGTGACTGGAGAACTAAACAAACAAAGCCATCCTGATCCTGGTCCATAAAAGCCAGCCAAGTTTGCCTTGAGGCATTAGTCCTACAGTGATTACCCTTTGCAGGTAAACCTCATAAATAGATGGGGAGATAGTGCTGAGAACAAAGCACTGTTCCTAAAATATCAGCAACCCAAAACTCAAAATTCTGCATTATCCCACATGAAAGAAATATACCAATACTTAAAATAACTTTCTACAGTGGAACAGTGATGATCCCATCAAAGAGGCTAGATTTTAAATAACTCAAAATTTAAATGACAAAAGCTTGATAGTCTTTACAAAATACAGTGGGGACAAGCCAACTCTGGCTCACACCTATAATCCCAGCACTTAGAAAGCTGAAGCAGAAGCCCCACAAATCTAAGGCCAGCCTGGGCTCAGTGTAAGACTCTCCAAAAAAAAAAAAAAAAAACCCCAGAAAGAACGAACATAGGGGAGTTGGTTTAATTGCAGGGTGTATTGAGCAGTTTCCCACAGTAAAATAACTTGAGCTGTCTCAAAATATTCAACTGGTGGGGGGGGGGGGCTTCCCAAGTATAATTATTTATCTTACTTTGTAATGCCTAATTGACTATCTCTCTACCAACCACTATGGTAGAATAGCTAAAGACCACAAATAGTTTGACAATTAAATGGAGTGGCACATTGTTAACAAAATCTGAAGGAAACTGAAAATGGTTTAGATGGTACAAGAAGTGAAGAAAGCTGAAACTAAGAAGTTTTAACTGACTTAATAGCATTAGAGGGCCATGGGATGGCTCAGTGTGTAGAGGTATTCGTCTACAAGCCTGAGGACTTGAATTTAGTCCCTATATCCCCAAGGTAGCCAGAGACCTCCACACGTGCACACTTGCATTCATGTACACATTCAATAAATGAGAATGAGAAAGACAGGCCAGCTGGTTAGAAGCAGCAACTTGAAGTTATGAATACATGAACTAACTAAAGTTATAAGGAAAAGGGCATATGTCTGAGTGGGAATGGGACAGGAAAGATGGCTCAGTCATTAAAGAATAGTATCTGTTCTTGCAGAGGACCTGGGTCAAAGTCCCAGCATCTACATGGTAGCTCGAAGTCCTAACACAGTTCCCAGGGAATCTTACTTCTGGCCTGAGCACCAGGCTCACACATGGTACATAAACAAACATGCAGCCAAAATAAAATAAATAGGTGGGAATGTGTTGGGGCTATTCCTCAGTCATAGATTGGGTTCTTAACATGCAAGAAGGATGAAAGAGATACAATGCAGTGCCCAGAAAACCAGGGATCAAATGTATACTGAAAAAAAAAAATGCCTACCTTCTGGAAACAGAAACAATATTGTATATTTACTGTAATAAAACAAATTATGTAAGTCTGTGCTCCACACTTGCATGCCCAATACCTACAGAGGCCAGAAGAGGGCTTTGGATCTCCCGAAAGTGGAGTTACATGTGATCATGAGCCACCATGTGGTGTTGGGAATCAAACCCAGTCCTCTTAATCAGTCAGTGCTCTTAATCACTAAGCCATCTCTTCACCTAAAAACAGGTTGTCTATATAATAGCGTCACTTACTAGCGTACTTTACCATGAAAATAACTTGCCTGCTCACAGCAAAGAATTTGAAGGATTTAAGTCTTGATTTCCTTGGCACACTTTCACAACTGATATAAAGTGTGAAAACCTCACAGAAGACCTCACAAAGGAAGTGACAGTACGAAAGTGCAGGACATTCCAGGAATAAAATAAAGCAAAGGTACTAGGTTCACAAATGCATTGTAATGTAGTCAGACAAGTAAATTAGAATGCTCTAAAAAGACTTCAAATGCAGGTTGATTTTAAGCCAATTAGAAACTAGTTTTATTATCAGAGAAAAGATGTAAGAGTGTCAGATGAAAGGAGACAAGAATAAGAAAAAATTATCAGAATTCTGCAAATTACTAAAATTTTCTGAGCTGAAAAAAAGCTAATTTACAATGCAACCCGTTAGGTAGCACACGCCTTTAATTCTAGCACTTGGTGGGCAGAGGCAGACGGATCTTTCAGTTTTGAGGCCAGCCTGGTCTACAGAATGAGTTCCAGGACAGCCAGCAGTTACACAGAGAAACCCTATCTTGAAAAACCAGAAAAGGGGTGGGGGGGTGGGGTTGCCAGGGGAGAAACAGGTGAACCCAAATACTATGAGGAGCCAGCAGTTTGCCTGGTGCATGCCTGTAATCATCTGGGATTACCAGAGTGGGCCAGCCTGGGCTATATGAGACTGTTTCAACAATGTTTGCTATATGCATTAGCTTTAATCTGATTATTTTAATTATAGGTCTCCTTGAAGAAAATGATATTTTCAGGAACGCTCAAGCAGGTGTTCTTATCAGCACTAATAGTCATCCAGTCTTAAGAAAAAACAGAATATTTGATGGATTTGCTGCAGGTTTGTATTTCTTTATCTGTGGCTTGTATACAACCTATAATTTAAGGAATTAGTGTTTGAACATTAATTGGAATAAATTTGTAGTCAGATTGGGAATACAGATAAGTTTGAGTCTTCTGACTTCTAATTGTTTAAAAGGGGAAAAAAATTTTAAAAAAAAATCTTACTCTCATTGCTTTAAGTGACCATTTAGCATCTTTTCTTTTTAATATGAAAGCTGTACTATTTCAGCATATTTTGGAGTACTGTCCCCCCCTTACTGGTAAGTTTTTAAAAACTCTTAAGCTCTTTCTCTTACAGTAACAGTATTCCCCTAGTTAGCTTGTCCTGTCTATTTGACTGTCAGCAGTGAAAAGTGAATGTTATATGGGTGACTGAAATTCAGATAGTCAGCAAGCTCATGTAAAATACCAGCTTACCTCCTTTCCAATTTGAAGACTCTTTAAGAATAGTATAAAGTAATGATGCATCTACTTGTTTGTAAATTTCACTTCAGGTATTGAAATTACAAATCATGCAACTGCAACTCTAGAAGGCAATCAGATTTTTAACAACCGATTTGGAGGCTTGTTTTTAGCATCTGGTGTTAATGTGACAATGAAAGGTATGTTGGAGTCTGTTCTTTTAAGTACTCTAAAAATTGCAATCAGAAGCCATTATATAATTCCTTCTGTCACTTCCCAGGTTAGCAATTTTAAGTGACCAGTTTTAAGTTTGGCTTAAGTTTCTTCTAGGAGTTGAAATTAACAAGGAAAATCTATTCCTATTCTTAGTTTCTAGTATGTTTCCTTTGGCTAGCTGTTGAAAATATTTTTTTTTTTGTTTTTACAGATAACAAAATAATGAACAATCAAGATGCCATAGAAAAGGCTGTTAGTAGAGGACAATGCTTATATAAAATATCAAGTTACACCAGCTATCCCATGCATGACTTCTACAGGTATATTTCTAAATTACTAGAAACAGGAAAGTGGAAGTTAGTGATCCCTTTAAAAGTGTCATTGCCTAACGTCTTTGGTCCTGTTGAGCTTTAAATTCAAAGACTATAAATACGGGGGTGGAGGACATTACTGTTCATATATTATCCAGGCCTTTGAGTTCTGACTCTTACATTCCCAAAAGTGGTAGGAGCTATTTGTATAGTCCTAGAACGTGCTAGGCTGGGCTCGAATTCACAGAAATCTACCTCTCTGCTTCTCAAGTACTGGGATTACCTAGTCTGTTTGGTTTGTTCAGAAAGTAACATTCCTACTGTGTTAATTTACAACTCAGGTGGTTCTATTTTCCTGAGAAGACACAAATTAAATACTATACACTCTAGACTATAGCCAAACACAAAAATTTAAAGGTCACAGAGTAATAAAATGCAGTGTTTTGAATTCCTGACAAGTTCAATAATGCAAGTTTTTGCTTTTTAGATGTCATACTTGTAACACCACAGACCGAAATGC
This sequence comes from Cricetomys ansorgei, assembly GCA_026225945.1. Lineage (NCBI taxonomy): Eukaryota > Metazoa > Chordata > Mammalia > Rodentia > Nesomyidae > Cricetomys > Cricetomys ansorgei. The sequence continues at coordinate 8,030,215 of JAMJFZ010001264.1, forward strand.
CATATGTGTGAACTGCATTAAGAAGTGCCATCAGGGACATGATGTAGAATTTATTAGACATGATAGGTATGTAGTATACTTATTGCTGTGTTACCCATCCATTTCCCCTTCACTTTGCTAACTAATTTTTGGATTTTCGTTTGCTTTAGGTTTTTCTGTGACTGTGGAGCTGGAACATTGTCTAATCCTTGTACATTAGCTGGTGAGCCTACACACGATACAGACACATTATATGACTCTGCTCCACCTATAGAATCTAATACGTTGCAGCACAACTGAATTCCTTCCCTAAAGAAAGTCCTGCCATTCTAACATCATAACTTAAAACATTTTTTTTTGGAAGATTTAAAATACTTTGCCCATGCTACAGAAAGAGACTGTACTGAAAAAATGGATACACAAGGTCAGTTGACACTATGAAGCTCAAGCTACCAAAAAGAAAGTGGCAATATATTGACTCAGGATCTCAAAGCTGGGTATTTTAGCATTACTGTGTAAAGACTTTTGAAGGGACAGAAGTGAAGAAAATAAGCTGCAATTTTGTACAGATACCAACTTGTGAAAAAAGCTGGTGTTTTTACAACTAGCATTGAATGCAGTCCGATTTGCAGTAGTAATCTTCAACAGACAAGCAGCTTTGTTGCTGCCTTTATGGACATGGGTACCAATTGCTTTTGTAATATGGTAAAATGTGAGCTAGCACTTCTGCATTGATTTTTTTTTTAACATGTATTCAGATTGAGAATATGATTTTAATGCTTTAATCTCATGTAGTTTGTTTTTAATTTCAAGCAAAATCTTATTGTACTTGAATGTGCCCTGTTTTGTTAGCACACCTAGACTTGCTGTAACTGTACTCATGTCCCAGTATGTACGTTCTTTCTATGAAAGAGAAAAACACTAATCTTAAATTATATCCAGCAATGTTTCTGGCATCCTTTAAGAAAAGTTAAGTCTATTATTTCTTTTCCCTTTCCTGTGCAGCATTCAAAAATCACCCCTAGAAAAAGTGAGTGTTTTAATGAGACTTCCTAGGAAGGGATGCACTGTAAAACAAAAGTATTCTTGTATCTCAGTTTTGTGAAAGGTAAAAACTACTATGTTTTAAAGTACACTTTAGAAAGTCTCTTCAAAACAGTCCTGTATTTGAACTCTGTTCATAGTTTTTATTTGAACAGTTTAGACAAAACGGCTGGAAATTAAGGCAATTTCCTGCATTAAGCTGAGACCAGTATATATACAGTCCTATACAGTTTCATAGCGCCCCCCCCCATTTATGTGTATTGGTGACAGTGGGTATAAACAGCCTGAAAGTGTATGCATGTACCATAACATCTAGACTTAATATATTGTGGAGTATTCAATAACCATTATGTAGAAGGTAGATAAGAATTAAAAGGGTTTAATTTCCTAGAAAGAAAATGGAAAAATGGTCATTTTTAAAAAATAAAGTTTATTAGATCATAATGTTGTCTGAATTACCACCTTTGTCAAAAAGTCAACTCAGCTTCCAATGTAGTCTACAGTTCCTTAATCAAAGCCAGCAACCTATGGACAGCTTCAGCATCTATAGTAGGCCTCTCACAAGCCAGACAAACTTCCCTTTAAAAAAAAAAAAAAAAAAAATTATTTCATTTTTTACCAGTCATCCAACTCAAAGTCATCTATACTGAAACTACACTCTTTAACTAAGATATAATTACCGAAATAGTCGCAATGACTGATTCATCTTCTCAAATTCTCTGGCTTTTCGGTGTCCTTTTTGAATAACCTCCTCTGGAAGATTAGCAAGCCTCGCTGCATTAAAGCCATAGCTCTTAGGGCAAGCTCCCTTAATGAATTTGTAGAGGAAGGTAATAGTCTCCTGGCTGGGATCCTCACATTCATTTTCTACCATGCATGCCTTCAAGAAAGAGAAATTGTTTTATTACAGCCATACTATTTACTTGCTGCCAACAGAAAAATGCCTGATTCCACATACCATATGTCCCAGGCGCACAGAAACATTTTTAGAATAATCTTCTACTAATGAATGATAGTGCGTAGAAAACAACGTTCGGCACTTTATGGTTTCAGCAAGTTCTTTAACAACTGCATTTGCTATCGCTGTCCCATCAAATGTTGCAGTACCCCTTCCTGTGAAAGTGAAATATACTGTGCATTAGTACACCATGTAACAGGCTGCCAGGTGCAATGACTACAATTCCTGGGAATCCAAGAATCCTTCTCAGGAGTAAAATCAGCCAGTAATTCAGTGGTACAATACAGTAAGTTCATTGAGGAAAACGTAAGAAACGAGTTTAAGGGCAACCTGCCAAATACTGAGCCCCCCAGGTAAGATGTCCTACCTGGCAAAGGTATTCACCACTAAGCCCGATGCCCTGAATTTGATCCCTGGGTACCTCATGGTAGAACACAACTCTGCTGTCCTGTGACTCCACAAATGCCCACACACATACATGTACCCACACACACAAAAATATAACAGTTTTAAGAGCAGAAGATCAGGCAAGCCTCAGGCCAGGTGGTAGTCCATACCAGCAATTGAGGCCAGAGCGAGTCCCAGGACACCCAGGGCTACAAAGAAACCCTGTCTCAGAAAACCAGAGTGGGTGGGGAAGGATCCAAGTTTGATTCCAGCACTCACATGATAGCTCACAACGAATTGGATGGGTACTGAATGCACATGGTGTAGATACACACCCACAGACATGAACACTTATGTGTGTAGAGCTGCTGTGTAGAGCTGTTCAAATAAGCCAGGTATCAGATACCCCTGGAATAACAGGAAACTGTGAGCTGCCTGCTGTGGGTGCTGGGAATTGAACTATTGAGCATGTATGCAATCATTAAAAACATAAATGAGTGGGGAGCAGGGGAATGTAGTTAAGGAGTACAGCTCTTGCCTAGGATATAGGAGGCCCAGGTTCAATCCCAGTACTGCCAGAAGGGGAAAGCTAATGGGGAAGTGGATCTCCCATTCTAAGGGCATTCTCTACATAATTCTTTCTAGATGATCTGAAGGCTATTTCTAGTGTTTTTAAGATGGTATTCAAACAAAAAAAATGTGTCTTACCTAATTCATCCACAAGCACTAAAGAATGTGCTGTTGCATGTCGAAGTACGCTAGCAGTTTCACTCAACTCAACAAAAAATGTACTTTCACCTAAAGGAACAGGATTGTGTTAACAGCAGATTTTAACTTTTATCCCCAAAAGTATGTTATAAGTGATATTTTTAAAACTTAGATTAATACTAGAGGCAGATGTCTTTATCCCTGAATTGTAAACGCCTTAGGCATGAAGGAAAAAGGACAACTCACCTGACATTATTCTATCTGAAGCACCAAGTCTAGTAAACACTCTATCAACTGGTGTGAGCCTACACATTTCAGCAGGTACATAACAACCCATCTGGGCCATTACAGCTAACAGACCAGCCTGTGAAGGTGGGAGAAAAGGTATTGTATGATTGGTATTAAAAGTACACAATACACATTTGACTCAAGAATCTTTACGTAGGAAATCTGGTACTCCACACAAGTAAAGCCTACCAAACAAACACTTAGGACCTCTGGCCTTTCACTTTAGTAAATCCCAACTCTTATCTAAAGGGCAGGATCAAATGCCTAGAACCAATCCTGGATCCAGTGAATTTATCTGAGGGTATAATATAACCCTGCACTAAGTTGAAAAATCACTATATATACACAGTACTACAACTTCTGCTAACAAATTAGGTAATGATATACATTAGATAATGATGATGTACAGAAAACAGACTATTCTTTCTTTACAGCCTTTTGAATTGAATATTGAAAGGCCATTTTAGCTCTGTGGTTTGCCAAGTCTGGTATATAATGTCAATGTTTCCACTAAAAGCTGTTCCCAGTATTAACTCTAAGGGCCATATCAGGGAGCACAAGGAAGGCGGACAGTGCAGCTGGAGATGAGAACAATGCACAGCAGTAGAAACATGTATATAGGAATCCCCGCAACAAAATTAATTTGTACCATTGTTAATCAAGTAAGCACCCGTATCTAAAACCTGCCCTCCCTGCCTTTGTTGGAATCAAAGCCGGGATCTCACACGTGCTAATTGTGGTTTCTACCACTGAGCCACTAGGAGCTAAGAGGTTTCTATCTAGTTGATAAGAAAAGCAAAGTTGTATTTTTTTTTTAAATGTGACTTTGTACCATCTAGAAAATGGACTAGATGATTTAATATTTGCCCCAGTCTTACAATTATTTTCTAAATAATAGAACATGAAGGATAAATTACCTGTCTGATGAGTGTAGATTTGCCCCCCATATTCGGTCCAGTAACAAGCACACAATAGGCTTTGCCATTTTCCTCTGCTTCTTCCTCACAGCCTATTAGAATGTCATTAGGAATAAAATCATCTCCAAAAAAAGTCTTTGTAATGCAGGGGTGTCGTGACCCTTTAAGCTCTAGGAAGGGGTGTGTGTCTTCTGGTAACAGGATCTCTGGGCGACACATAGGACCATCTCCTCCTTGACTGTAGTTAGCCAGGCAGAGTAAGACATCTGTCAAATAGGATGGAGGTGCATCATTTTGGTAATTTCTTGTTGGGCAAACTAACATACCCACTACACAGTACCTGCCCCCGTCCCAGTTTGTATAAACTGTCTTTTGAAAAATGTGCCAGCAAGATGGCTCAACATGCTGAAGGTGCTTGTCATCAAGCCCACTTCAATCCCCAAAATCCACATGGCAGCTAATTCCCACCAAGTTGTCACACTCTGACTTCCAAAGGAACTGTTGCACGCCCACACCTCAACACACAAAGTATTGTCCCACTCAGTAAAGGCCGTATGCTCTATTTTGTCCTAAAATGCTGTTAGTGCACTCCTTTAATCACAGCATTTGGAAAAGCCAAGGCAGGCAACTCTGTGAGCTCGGAACAGCCAAAGCTACATAGTGACATCCTGTCTCAGACAACAAAATGCTGTTCCTGGCTGGGGTGTTTTATATGTCGTCTTCACCATAACATTTCAGTGACAGAAGGAAGTTTCAGGTTCGGCCCAGAGTTCTCTCCTCCAACATCTTGGGGGGTGGGGAGAGGGAGAGGGGCTTATATGATAGAGATACTGCATATGTCTGAGGCAAAATAACCCTATAGCTAGCACTTTGGAGAGAAGTTGACATACTGGTTTTAAAATGAGTTAGGGAGCCAAAGGAAGAATTTTACTGTTCTAGTCCATTTGATAACTATGTTCAGATGAGTTTTGTGTTACAAATCTCAGTATATAGTACTTTAGGATTGCAGCTCAGTGGTAGAGCACTTGCTTGAAGCAGCCCTACACCAGCAAAAATAAGGCAGGGGGAAACCTAGAGCAGATTTCGGTTTCCATATTTTAAAAACTGATGTCCAAATGACTCCAGATACACTAGCCCTAATATTTAAAAAGAACTGAAGATTAACCAAATTTTAAAAGGGCTACAGGTAACCCCTCACGTAAAGCCTAGATTCACCCCCACTCCTCTGCTCCCAAGATGATTTCCATGCAAAACTGGTTGGAAAAAATATAAATGGAGAAACCACAAATTTACACTCTATCTCCACTTTAAAACAAAAGCTTAATTACAAAAGCAATTTGTGCTCCAGAGTTTGACTCAGTAGAGGTGTGTGCCCAGCATGGCTAAGTGTGTAAAAACTGAAGGATAGTGGCTCACTCCTCTAAATAACCCTAGCACTTGGGGAGCACTAGGAGGATTGCCAGGAGTTCAAGGTCAGCATGGGCCAGAGATCTTGTCTCAAACAAAAAAGCAAATGACTTAGTACTGATTCACATTTTTAAAAAGAAATTTGAAAACAAATCTTCCCTCACTGGAGAAAAAAATAGGTAATAGAGCTATTAATGAAAGTTTCAGTTACTTAAATTGCTTTGTGCAATGTAGTCAGTTTGAGGCAAAAGGAGCATGTATACACACGTGTCAATACACACATCCATGTTAAACATACGTAGTTTAGAGATGCATAGCTGGACACAAAGCCTGGGGCACAGGGCTGTTTAAAGCCTTACCTAACACTGCAATGCACTCTACAGCAGACTGCCAGTCCTTGTAATTTTTATCGAAGTTACAGAACAGGCGCTGCATGCAGTCCTTCAAAGACGTGTCCCTGCGTTCTTCAGCATTTATGATGTTAGATAATTTCTTCTCAATTGTTTTGGTCCAGTATCGTTTATAGCCCTTTTTAGTAGATTTCAACTCATATTCTTCAGGTAGATTACGGATAGAAAAACACTCTGGAATCTCCAACTGGTAACGGTTCCTACCAATTCCCCAGTAGACCATATTCCTACAGCCAATCCGACTGCGCTGTTTCTCTAAGTACTCCATGAGGCTCTGTTCATTCTCTCTTTTGTCAGCAAGTGCTCGGTCATAATCAGAGTCAAACCCCTCTTTTGGAGTAATAATTCCAGTCTTTCGTGCCTTGTCATGGTCAAAAGCTGCATCCCATCGGTTTAGCTCTGCAGTCAGGTCAGGAAAGCAGCCTTCAGGACTTTTTGTCTGCAGAGTAACAATCTGCTTTAGGGTTTTAGACTTAAAATCATCAGTGACATCCTCCATAAGCCCTATAATTTTACATATTACCTTGAATCCTTCCAGAGCAGAAAGAAAATCAGTAATCTTTTTTTTGCTGTATGTAGTTTCCTCATACATTATAGCCCTGCTATCTGGGTGGCTATTTCTTTTTAGGGGAGACCCAACATTATGAATCTTGCTCAGCAGCCTCTCAAGATCCGGTAGCTTCTTGAGGAGCTCTGCGGCTTCAGCGACCTTGTCAGGCACAGCCATTAGGTCTTCCACAGCATCTAGTCGATCACTGATAGCAGAAGGGCTACAGAGGGGGGCACAGAGCCACTGCTTTAGGAGCCGCTTGCCAAAGGGAGTATGGCAAGTATCAAGCCTCTCCAGCAGAGTCCCTTCAGTAGAGCCATTTGTCCCATTCAGGAAAATCTCCAAGTTGTTTAATGTCACTGCATCCAGCACCATTCGTTGGTTGGCTTTAGTAAAGACAGTACCAGGTCTTCTTGTGCTGACCACGTCAGAATCCAAGGGAGAATATTCTTCGAAATTAGCCATTGATAAAAGCTCCTGATCAATCAGGCATTTTTTGAGGTAGAAAACACAACCACCTAGAGCAGAGAGGGCCAGTTCACTCTTCTCTCCTGGTGTCAGTCCAACAGAATCTGACTCTGAGGTCATACCTTTCAGCACTGGGGGCAGTGCTGCACCACTGTCTTCATTTAGCTTTCCCGTGAAATACCCTTCTTCCAGCAGTGTTCTCAAAGTCTTAGTTGCATCCCAAAATTGGGAACCTGGAGTCAGACCTTCCTGAAGACAAGAGGACAATGAACCCTTCAGGACTGTCTTGGTTGCTGCTGAGAGATTTCCTTTCTCAAACAAAACTTGTACTGGAGGATAGTGTGCTACTAGAGTCCTAAACCTGGAACAATGGCGATCATCCGAAAACTGGCCCAAGAAAAACTTGCCCAGTGAGGTGTCAACAAAGCACACACCATATACACGAGTGTGACCAGAAGCCTCTTCCTCTTTCTCTTTGAGGCTAAGAAGATACCTACTGTAGCTCTCAGAGGGATCCCCTTCCAGCACACTATAGGTCTGTGTCCCCTTGGTGATTATCCTACAAATCTCCCTGTTCACGACTCTATCAAACTTAGACACATGTGCCATCTTTCGGCATCGCGCCTCCATCATTTCTGGAGTCTCTGTCTGTTCCACTCGTGCTACTTTATAGCCCTTCTTCACCAAGGAATCTGAAAATCGGCCAAATGCAATTTCCGGGAAACCAGAATGGGCCCAGTTGCCCTTCATGAATACCAGCCCCAGCTCACTGACTCCAATAACCGCATCCATGTGATACAATTCATAAAACTTGCCCACCTTATAAAAGATAACAAGATCAAAGTTCTGAGACTTAATCTGCCACCACTTCCTCATCCCCGGAGTGCAAGAATTAAGGAAATCTTCAGGCACGTAGAGTGTGGAGGAATTAAAATCCGGGTGATCAGGCCGTCTCCTGTGCTCATCTCTTCTCTTTTCTGGCTTAAGCCACTCTAAAGTTTCATGATACCAAACAGTGGGCCCGCTACTCGGATCACCTCCTCCACTGACGTGGGTTTGGGAAGCAGAATTTTGAGGGGCAGAGAAAGCACTCAAGGCACTCTTGGCTTCTGATACAATGTGAGTTGCTCGCTTGCCTGAGGGCGTTTCCTTCCTTGAACTTTTCCTTTTAAGCGCACTATGACCAGCCACCGTCCTCTTCCGCTTTGGGGTGCCCAGGCCTTCACTCTCGCTGTCTCCAGCTCCACTGCTCACTTCGTCACTGCTTCCTTCTTGCTTAGTGTCTGGCTTGAATTCCACATCAGAGCCACCAGTGTCGCTCTCAGAGTCTGAAATAACCCTTCGCTTCTTTACTTGGCGGCTGCTTCGCCTAGGCCCCTGTGCCTTAGGCTGTGCTTCTTCTTCACTTGCATTCTGATTATGTTCTTCACTTTTATCAGATTCATACGCTACATGGACCTGTCAGATGCAAAGAAGGGTTTTTTAAAAATAAAATTAGACAAAGGCCCTAAGTTCAATCTCTGGCACCACAAAAAAATAAATAAAATAAAATAAAGGATGGAAGGAAGGAAAACAAAATTTGGAAAATGCTTCTGTGAAAGCCAGATGTTATGACAGGCCTATAATCCCAGCACTTGGAAGTTGAGGCTTAAAGATTACTGTAATTTTGGGGCAGGAATGTAGCTCAGTTGAATGGCATGCACAAATTCCTGGGTTTGATCTCTGTAATTCCAGATAGAAGCAGGAGAATCGTTAGTTTAAGATCATCCTCCCATACATGTTGAGTTTAAGGCCAGCATGGGATACACAAAACCCTGTCTTTAAAAAACATGTGCTGCATGCAATGAATGTCACACACATCTTCCTTCAGAAAGCATTCTTCCTTAGATACTTCAGTTTAGCCTACCTGACACTACAGGTCTGTGATTCAGCTGAAGCCTACCTGAACAACTCAGTGACACCCTGTCTCAAAAGAATTGGGTGGGTTAAGTAGTAGAGCGCACTTGCCTAACATGTGTGAGACTCTGGGTTCAATCCCCAGGCCTGGAAGACAAGTCTGTAATCTCAATATTTCAAGGGCAGAAAGCAAGGATTCTGAGTTTGAGGTCAGCTTCAGCTACAAAGACTATCTCAAAAGAGGGAGGAGACTGCTGAAATTCTGAATAAGCTAACATAACTTTCAATGCAGGGAAGTACAGACATATACATGTATAAGCACACTGGGATAGTCCCATAAAATTACTAATATTGATCTTTCATCAGATACAAATCATTTCCCCACATCATCCCCTTAAGAGAACTGAATGTCTGACCTCTGTCTCTTCCTCTTCTTCTGGCTCTGAAGGCTCATCACATACTGCCAACTCAAGCCTCTTAATCTTGTCTTTACCTAAGGCTTCATCTGCACGTTGCATTGCTCTGAGTATTTCAGACTTTGAACTGTAGAAATGACCTCCCTTTTGGGCTTCCTTTGACTTTGAACCTAGAAATATACAAGAACATGGTGGCTGAACAGTTGGCCAATTTACAACACAAACAAGAAAATAATCAGTTATAACTTTAGTGCCCCATCTTTTACATATACATAGATCATAAGCCTATAGGAGGGAATTTTCAGGGAAAAGCTAGCAACAAAACTAGAATCACCAATTTTATTCTTTGAATTTGCCCTGTTTAGTCATCCAGGGCTGCTTACTCAAGTCTCTCTTCTCATGTCTCAGAATCATTGGCCAACGTATGACAAGCCTCTAAGTAAAACAGATACAAATGTTGTTTGGTGACTCTAAAATTGTCCCAAACACAGATCAGATTTATTTAAATAAATAACTGAATAACCAGGCTGGAAATGTAACTCAATTGGAAGAGTGCTTGCCTAGTATGTACAAGGCCCTACATCCTAGCCCAGCACCATGTAATCTCTAGCACTTGGGAGACAGAAGAATCAGGTCTCAAGGTACTCAGCTACAAAGAGATGGAGCTCAGCCAAGGCTACATGAAATCCTCTCTCAGAAAAAGGAACCAAACTGAATTTAACAAGTAATATTTAAAAAAAAAAAAATTCCTCTCCAGATAACACCAATTTATTTCATGGGAATGTAATGCAATGGTTGAGTGCTGGCACTGGGTTCCTAGCACTAGTGTTTCATCATTATCTTAAGTGAGAACCCTTCTACCTATTTAACAAAAAGTTAACATCACAAATTTAATGTTAAAAATTATTTTTAAGAAACATTAACCAGAAATAGAACTATCTCTGATCTTCAGCCTAAATATAACCATGACTGGAAAAGAAAGCCAAATGTCTAACTTAAGCAGATCCAGAGCATTATACTGCCTTCTTTCTGTACATGAAAGCTAAGAGAACTACCCAAACTTAAGTGGAACTAACAACTTCTGTGGCCTTCTAAGACAAACTGAAGGTACAACTTACCATTTCTCTAAAGAGCAAAAACTACAACCTGTAATAATTAATTGGAAGGTGGTTTTGAACTTTTCCCAAGTGCCCACTGCAGCTTTATGACAACACACACACTTTCCCCATAAACATCTGATCCAGTAACTACAAGAAAAAACTTGAACAAAAGAGGCCTTTCTCCCCTTCCATGCTCTTGGCTAACTTATTAAAACATGCATGTATTTAGGCTTTTTTTTTTAAAAAAAAAAAAAAGTGCTTGCTGGACCTAACCTGGTGGCAGGATTATAATCCCAGCTACACAAGAAACTGAAGGAGGAAGGCTCCAAATTCAAAGCCAACTGGGTATGGTGGCTAGCACCTTTAATCCCAACAGAGGGAAGCAAAGGCAGGTGGATCTGTGTGAGGCCAGCCTAGTCTACACATAAAGTTCCAGAACAGCCAGGGCTACATAAAGACACCCTGTCTCAAAAACAAACAAACACACACACACACACACACACACACACACACACACACACACACAAAAATTCAAAGCCAGCCAAGGCTACAGAGTGAGTTGAAGGCAGCCTGTACAACTTAGGTCTCAAAAGTAAAAAGAAGCTCCACTCTTTAGTCCCAGCACTTTGGAATGGAAGCAGAGGCAAATGGATCTCTTGTGAGTTTGAGACCAACCTGGTCAACATAACAATATTCAGGACAACCCAGGCTACCTAGTTTCCTCAGCACTGGAAGGAGAAAACAAAGTCTTGCATTTATGCACATCCTGGGCACACAGGCTCTATCACCAAACTATACCCTCAGCCCAACAAAGGGGAATTTTAAAGAACAAAGGATAGAATTTTAAAGGCCGAGACACAACATTTCAAACATACAACGACAACACAAAACTTTTTCCTGATCTCTTATTTTGCCCAAGCAGTTTTACAATATTAAAATTAATCTCAAAGAACTCATTTATCATCTGATGCAGTAAGAGGTCATTTTATATATGCATAATAGTGTCATTTACCAGGATTATAAAGCAGGTAGGTAAAGAGTAAAGTCAACTACTTGGTTCTCTTTTCATTCTGACATGGTGTTTACTCAGTGAGCCCACCCCCTTTGTAGGACAAGCATACTAAACAAAAGGTATGACTCTTAACTGGGAAACTTGACCCCATTGTGACCCATACCAGAGTCCAACATACTACCCTGGGTGACTGGGAATAGAGGACATAGACTTGTTCATACCCAATATATAATGTGTTGTATCTTGCAATTATACTGTGCGTACATTGCATTTAATTCAAGATACAAGGGCCCATGTGAGGTTAAATATGCAGCATTTGTCTGTGCAAATAAAGATGGGTTTATAAAAAGAGTTAAAGTTACAGAGTTCTGGTGTGAAACACAACTCAAATACACTTATAGTTTACAATTTTGGAGGCCATGTGGTATGTATCTCTGTCATAGAGAATATCATTGATCCATGCTACTTATCCTGCTCACACTACCTACTTGTTTCCTTCAAAATAGAGCTACTGTAACTTTTTATACTTCTCATAGTTTAGTTAACTGAGACAAATTTTCCTTGAAGGGCTTTAATTGCTGCATGCCATTCAAAGAACAAAAAGTTCCATACATAAAGCAAAGTAGCTAAGACCAGCTGCACCTTGTTCCCTTATGTCAGAAATCTTCCAACCAGCTGCTATTCCTGCAATTTGCTGAGGAAACCCCCCACACACAAATACAATTTCACTGTAAAATGGAGAGTCAATTCCACACAAACACACACACACAACCTGTATTTCTTACCTGTATATGGCTTTAACATCCTTTTGTTAACCCAGCCCCTTGTTGGACTGTCATCAAAAAACTGCACATGAACACGGACTGATTTCCCTTTCTTCCGGATGAATGTTCCATCAAAGGGATGATTATAAACCAGGCAAGGCCACCAGGGGTAACCTTCCATCTTAGCCCAAACCAAATCACCTGGTGAGAAGTCACAAGAACTGTTGCCAAAAAGAAAGATATAATTCAGTTAATATCTGACTACCTTACTTCAAAGGCAATTAATTACTCATAAATAAACAATTTTAGGGAAGCTCTCATTAAGATGCCTTGGGAGTCAGGAGACTGAAGTAACTTTCTGTGCTAATACAAAACTTATGCAACAATTAAGACAAATGATGAACTGGTACTAGATGAGCAACTGTATCTCAGAATCAAAGTCTTAATATGATGGCAAAATTCACACAGTATCCTGTCAGTCACAAAGCAAACCTATACCTATACTGCAATCCAGTGTGTATCAGAAGGAAGTAATCCACAAGACATGAAGATGCATTCTTATTAGCTTGCTAATTATATTATCTAATTCTTTAAATTTGGCCTGGAATTGTTCCAGCTAAGCTCCTATAGGTACCCTTGTACTCAACACTGCAAAAGCTGCATCCCCTCACCAAACCAGTTTCGTCAACCAGTGCCTAACACTTCAGAAACAGTGAATACATGCCTATACAATTTTTTTTCCAAAGGTTCATTCTTCACAAAATTTGATTTGGCTCTTGTGGGTTGTCTCTGAGGAAAAGATAGAGGAAGGAAAAAGAACTCTAACAGACCACACAAGAACCCCCTCCATGATAGGCCACTAACTTCCTGCCCAAGTGTATGAAATAGCAATAGCAGTATTTTCTAGGCCAACTCAAAAGGCTTTTCTCAGCACCTACAATATTAAAGTAAGCACATTACTACAGCAAAAATACTTTATACATTTCTGGAGTATTCAGTTGACTTATTCAGTATTCAGTCAACTGCCTTAGACCCAAAAATGCAGAAGTACTTCAAAAAATATTAATATCATCAACCAGGAATGATGGCACATGCTTGTAATCCAAACACAAAAGGCTGAAACAGGAAGAACTCAAATGATTTTAAGGCCATCCTGGATTAGACTGCAAGACCTTTCTCCAAAATGTGTCTGTGTGCATGCAAGCACACACTCATTTCAGGGACATAACTCAATGGACAGCACTTGCCTACCATGGGCATAGCTATGGGTTCCATCCCCAGCTCTACAGACTACAGTAAGAGAATACAAGCACCATCTTATACTGTCTCTGTATCTTTATAAGGGGTGGTTCTCAATTTCAGATTCAACAGTGACCGGTAAAAGTTTATGAACCTCAGGCTCACTGCATGAGTATGTATACCATATACCATATAGCATCTTACATCATCTTACATCATGTAAGAAGCTGTCCCTGCACAACGCAAACAGCTAGATATGTTTCCTAACCTGACCTGGCCCAGCAAGTCTTCAGTAAAACACTGGTGAGAGGAAGGACCAGTGGGTCAAAAAATAGAGATGGGAAAACTGGGGTCAGGAGGTCTTGCATAAGCTATGCCTTATGACAAGCAAGGTTATTAAGTACAGCAATTAATATACAGCTTTTGGGGGGGGATGTACAGAGTAAGCAGGAAGTTATTTAAGCAATGTTGCACAAAGGAAACACAGGTGATCTCAAGTGCACTCAGTTGCTTTGGTAGTGAAACACTGGTGAGTGGGTGGGGGTCCTCCAGGATCCTGAAGCTCCTCAAAAGCCCTGTCCCAAGCCATTATTGGCCTTGCCAAGCATGTACCTTGTAGCCGTTGATTCAGTGCACAAGCAGTTTGTTCTTTGGCTAATTCAATCACCAGTGCTTAGTCCTGGAACGCTGGAGCATTTTGGCCTCCATACAATCTAGAGCATTTAAACCTCCAAGACTTATTACTGACTAAGCTAGTCTGGCCAGCTCCTTCTGAACTCAGAGCTGTACTGAACTCAACAATTTTTCTGGTTCAAACTGATCTTCTGACCCTGCTTACTGTTTCTGACTCTGGCTGTCTGCCTCAGACTGAACTCCTTTGCTCAGCTTCAAACTGACTCACTCTTCCCGTCTGATACTGACTTCTTATGCCGAGCTTCCTGTGTCTCTGTGAGCTGTCACTGCCATATACTGCCTCAGTCAGCCTCTCTGCTTCTCTGTCTTATCCTCAGTCAGACCCCTTCGTTGTCTCTGTGTCTTGTGCCCTGTAAGGGACCAAATGCCTCGGTGTCTCTCTCCTCTGAGCTGAGAGCCTGCTTTTATATCATGAGAGTTGGGAGTATCCTATTCTGACTCAGTCCGCTAACTCTCGGATTCGTCACTTTGCCTGTCCTTCACTCTGGCTTATCTCAAATATCACTTCCTGTTTGATATTAACTCCTTTTGAGCCCTGCTTCCTGTCTCCCAAGTGCTGTGATTAAAGGCCTGCACCACCACTGCCTTCTAAATACTGGGATTAAAAGTGTGTTTCAACATTCTTTCTACCCTAGAGCGGCCATGCTGCTGGATTAAAAGATTCAATATTCCTCTACAATACCTGGTTTTAGACAAGGAACTAATAAGTTCCTTCTCCATACATCAGGGCCCAGGTAAAGGCCTAGCCCTCAACACTAACTACAAGGACAAAGAAGGGCTGGCCTTCAGTCGTATGAGGCCTTCCCTTCACTTAGGCAATTTAGCCACTTAGTCACAAAGCCTATCACATCTGGAAAGACAAGTCCCCTCTACATTTTTTTTTTGTTTTTGTTTTTGGAGACAGAATTTCTCTTTATACCAGGATTGGCCTCAAATAAGAAATTTGCCTCCCTCTGCCTCCCAGTGCTGATATTAAAGGTGTTTGCCACCACACTTGATTTAAGTTCTCTAAATCTTCAAGGGGTAAGATAATACAAACTCTCTAAGCTTTACTCCTTTATTTCTGCTGTTAAATGTCAAAGGACATTATTTCCCAAGTGGAACACATTTTTCAAGTTTTAACCTCTGTATCAGCCAAGACAGATTTTTCTGCAGTAGGGGGAAAGATGTCAATGAGGTCAAGCCTAGCTGGCATTTTTAACTGTGTATTTTCCAAGAATGGAACAATAATAATACGGACATTTGATACATATAAGTACCAGTTTTTTTTTACCTTTTCTTAGCGTGTGTTTACATGTGTAGTATGTAAGTGCTATGGCATACATATGGAGGCAAAGGGCAACTCTCCCACTACCATGTAGGTCCCAAGATTCTACCTCAGGACTACACAGTGAGTTCCAGGACATCCAGGGCTACACAGAGAAAGCCTCAAAAAACTAAAAGTCAAGACAGGGCCTAAGAGATGGCTTGGGGGGGTGGGGAGTAGGGGGTAAACTCACTTGCTGTCAAGGTTGATAGCCTAAGTTCTATCCCCAGGACCTATAGCAATTATTATTCTCGAACAGATTAAATAAGAACAAAAAAGGCAATCTCCCGAGATATAAAGCCTGAACCGCCTAGGCAAAGGGACCAGCCTCTGTGATGGACTGACCCATAGCACATGGTCTCCAGGGAATTTATTGATTGAAAGATCTGCTTTACTGACACAAAGGCCTTATTTGCATTAATGAAAAGAACCTCACACTTTGCAGCTTTAACCAGCCAACTTGGCAAAGAGAAGGCAGAAGACAAGGCTGAGGAATGCAAGTTGTTCCCTACGTTCCAACTGCAGAAGTCTGCAAAGGTGATAAGGACTCTTCACTTGCAATATCACAAACAAATATCTTTAAAGTGGAAGATTTCAGAGGGCAAGGTATTTTGGAAATCAATTGTCCTAGCCAAGAACTGTGAACAGGTACAGGCTATCAAGGAAGCAAGTCCTTAATAGTTACTGGCACCAAGCCAGCACTTACAGAGAAGCAGTCTACGAAAGCTTTAGGAAGAGCCCTCCCCTCAAGCAGCTGCAAAAAGCAATTCTCTTACATTATAGGAGCACACAGCAATCAATTAATCATTTACTATACAGACAGTGCATACAACTTCACAATATCTGGAGATAGGTTCACATATTACATTACAAGGACCCACATGGTGTAAGCACCAACTCTCCTAAGTGTCCTTTGACTTCTACAATCTACTATGGCATGCATACACAAACATATACACACTAACAAGTAATCTTAGAAGTAACGGGGCTGGAGAGATGGCTCTGCAGTTAACAGCACTGGCTGCTCTTCCATAGGAACCAGGTTTGATTCCCTGCACCCAAATGGCAGCTCACAATTGTCTATAACTCCAGTTCTAGAGGCTCTGAGGCCTTCCTCTGGCCTCTCTCAGGCACCAGATATGCACATAGGTACACATACATACATATAGGCTAAAAATACACATTTATGCATCTCTTCCATTTAGCTGTTCCTGAATTGTGTATAAAACCAAAGGGAAGGAAAGGGTGAAACAGTGAGCCCAAATTACCTTATTCCCTTCCCTAGTAACTGGAAAATACATTGGCTCTCCTGATGCCCAAGTTGAATGCCAGAATAATGGATTCCATAAGTTTTTAAATAAGTTATTCTTGGAATCTGCAAGTCAGTGAGGTAAAATAGTTAATAAAAGCTAATGTAAAAATAAATGCCAGGCATGGTGACAGATACTTGTAATCCTAGTACCCAGAAGCAGGGGGATTACATAGCCAAGTTTTTAGGCCAGCTTGGGATATATGAGACTGTCTCAGAAAATTAATTAGGGGGCTGGGGAGAAGGCTGCTCTTCCAGAAGACCCAGGTTCAAATCTCAGCACCCACATAGCAGCTCATGACCATCTGTAACCCTCCACAGATACCAGGCACACAATGTAAGGGTAGATACAACACCCATGAATACAAAATAAACTTTACTGTTTTGATAGTCTCAATATGTAGCTCTGGCTAGCCTGGAACTCTCTAATAGATAAGCTAGTCTCCACCTCACAGTGATCCACCTGCCCAAGTGCAGGGATTAAAGAATTGTCACCATGCCCCGCCCTTTTTCTTTTTTAAGTTCTTTAATTAACCTAAAATTTAAATAAAATAAATGTAAAAATGAAATGATCCACTTAAGATAGCTACCAACAACTGTGCTATTTAAGTCAGCTATTTAAGAAGCTAATGCCTCTAAAATATCTCTTGGTGTCAAAGTTCAGGGGTACAGCATTTTTAAAGACAAAACTACAATTATATCAGTGTTAGGTGGGGTATCCATCAGTTAATGGGGGTTGGAGTACCTTTGTAACATCTGTCTTTTTGCAGAGCTTAGCAGTATTTTCCAGACCCAACACAACAATTACTTTTTACTTACACTTCTTAGGTATTTTAATTTTATGTCTTAGCTTGCACAACATTAACTACTTTGGTTAATACATATGGACAATGGTCAGGGTGACAGTCCCAAAACTGTTGCCAAGACAGAAGTGGTTATTGGGGGATAGAAGGCTGAAGTGTCTATGCAAACATAAATGGAGTTAAGGCAAGACTGTATTACCACAGTCACTTTTAAAGCATTTTAACTGAAATAAGAAATGACATGAAGTAGCAGCTCAGTAGCAAAGCACTTCCCTGTTACTCAGGAGACTCTAGTTACATTTAGTGGATGTGGGTACCAACTACTGGTTGTTTTTAAAACTCATCAACAAAGGTTTTAACCTTATTTTTGAAAAAAGACTCTGTTGACTGACCAAAGCTAATATCTGCTTCTATTAATAGAAGCTAAACATGGTGGCAGAGGTCTGTAATCCCAGCACTTGGGAGGAGAATACAAAAGAATTAGGAGTTCAAAGTCATTTTCAGCTATGTATGAAGTTCAAAGCCAGCCTGACACAAAAAGAAACAGTAAAAGCGGTGCATATCTGCCTAACAGGGTAGTGGTGGTGATGGGAGCCTATTTCACAAATACTGGGGAGCAGGATTGCTAAATTCAAGACCAATGTGGTCTATAAAGAAAGACCCATCTCCAAAATTCAAACTAGTTTAGGATACCATATAAATAAATCGTCCAAACTAACCATTAATACTGTTGTGTTGAAGGGTTGGAGAGCCTAAATGAAAATCAAAAGGCCAAGGCATGCCTGTAACCCCAGCACTCAGGAGGGCAGCCCCAAGTTCGTAAATAAGAGCATGTTCACAGCACCCATACTGTGCAGCTAACAATCACCTGCTAACTCCAGCTTCAGGGGATCGAATGCCTCTGGCCTCCAAGGGCACCTCAATTCATGTGCATATACCCACACACCAACGCACATAACATATGTGTAATTAAAATGTTTTTAAATCAAATTAAATTTTAAATTGTAATTTTAAAATTGGGATTGGAGGGAGGAAAAGGGGGAAATAATATTTTTTAATTAAGATAAAAAATTTAAAAATTAAAGGTTCCGAGGTACAGCCCAGCAAAGTTCAGCAATCCAAGGGGTGAATGTAGAGTCAGTGGAAACACCCACTCACCAACTCATACCCACTCATCTTGTGGATAAAGCAAACACAACTTTATTTTTTCCCATACACTTTATATACCCTTTGAACAAAACCCTTTAAAGCAGGTTACCATGAAATACCCACACACGACTAAACATCTCTCGTATGTCCGGTTCCCATAGTTATATTGTACAATAAAGCAATTAATTTTCTATCACAGATTAACAGGGTTTATACAAGCCAAGTGTTTATTTGGCCAATTTTCTTGGCAGGCTACAGTTTGAGGTAAACAAGTAACAATCAATCATTCAATTACTCTGTTTAATACAATCCTTTTTTATTATTAAAGTTAATCAAAGGATCACAAGAAAAGAGAATTTGCTTTTTCATTATAGTATAAAGAAAAAAATCTATCTGCTCCACTGTCTTTATGTTCTCACCAAAACCCATCAGCAAATCCAGAATTTGGATTTATCTGGGAAATTATCCCCTGAATGGTCCCTTCTGCTGCTGTTGGGCTCTGTCATTCTAATTGCTATCATTGTCATTTTATATCTCTGGTAGTTTAAGAATTCTATGGGGAGAGGTCTCGAACCCCTCACTGGGCACTGTTCCCCCTCATTGGGCAATGCAAATATAAAATTGTGATTTTCCCCAAGCAATTCAGATTCACTTGAAACTTCTGGGAGAAACTAAGAAACATGCATAGTCAGAGAGACTATGTAGGGTATTTTTGCCAGCTGCTACGGAGCAAGTTACCTAGGGAAAAGAAAACATGTTATTTGCAGCTAAGGACTTGCTAGATCAAGAAGCAAAAACAAAGGAGGCTCAATTACTAAAGCCCATGAGTTTAGCCTATGAAAGATAGGTCTATGATTAACAGACAACAAATGAGTTTCAGTGCCCACTGTTTAAACTTCTTTGGCCACGATTAAAATTATTTTTTTCTGGTTTTACAAATATAGATTTTGTTGATGAGCCCCTTGAGGATATAGGGCTGTGTGGCATGTAGACTGGACAAATTCTCCTTCTACCTAAGAAAAGCAAAAAAGATCCCTGACTCAATAGTTTTCTGGTTAATAACAAACTTGTTTCACTGTGTTGGCTAACTAGAAATTAAATTGTTAGGGCTCATTACTTGGTTACCACAAACTGCAGCCTGCCAAGAAAAATATTTGGTTTCCAATAAACTGCTAATCTGTAATAGAAAACTGATTGCTTTGTTGTACAATGTAACTATGGGAACAGAACATATGTGATGTTTTGTTTAAAGGGTATATAAGGTGTGTGTGGGAAAATAGACAGTGAGTGAGAGAGATGTGTGTGTGTGTGTTTTTATAGGGAAAAACACAGTAGAGAAAAAGTTTGTATAGAAAGAAAAAGTTTAAGAGAAATAAGTTTGTATAGAGAAAAGAGAGGAGACTAGAGAGAAGAAAAGAGCTGGAATGGAGAAAAGTCTGAATGAAAGAAGAAGCCTGAATAAAGAGAAAAGTTTGGTACCGTCCATAAGAGGTGTGTAAGATGTCTGCGTTGTCAACGTCATTGCCCCCACCTCCCGACTTCACACCCACCTTCAGAACCCTGACCTATTGGGGCTGGACCCCAGCACTTGACATTATAACCATTAACTTCTATTCAGCAAAAGATAGCCTACAGCAGACATGGCAAATGCCTTTAATCCCAGCAGTCAGGAAGTAGAGGCTAGCTGATTTTTGTGTTCAAAATCAGCCTGATCAACATAAAGAGTTCCAGGCTAGCAAGACAGTAAGAGCCTGTCTCAAGACAAAAGGATTCCCTGAGCTGAGTGAAAGGACAATACAGAATGGAAGAACTGATTTGCATTACATTTAACTAATAAAGAACCAGTAAACAAGCAAATTACAACACTTCAGCTTAAAGGGAAAAATTTAACAGCAAACATTATGATCAGTATCTTCAGCTTCCATCCCATGCTTCCAACTCCAAATGTCTTTGGACCCATCAGCCTAGTGATTGGATCCATTTATCTTCTCCTGCAAGTTATCCTCTGACCCCCTTCATTTATCCTGATTCTCTTCCATAACCAGCTTCCTAACCTCACTAAAACTTGGCTTGGCCCCATCTGTCCTTCTAGTCACGGTGTTTACAGAACTGAAAAAGCCTAGATTGAACCATTCCTTCTTGGGCCTCCAATGCACAAAAACTCATATAGTTTACTCGCTCTCTTGATCTGCCTTTGGGTCAGTTTTTACTCAGGATACACTAAAATACATACATCCCTTTATTGTGGATGCCAAACCAATTCACATTCAAGTAAGTAAGTATTTCTCACCAAATACTAGCTTTATTTCCCCACAAGCAGAGCCGACTAATAATTCTCCAGCAAGCCTTCAGATCAGACCTAACCAGGACTAAGCTAAGCAAGGGCTGAGTTATAACCTCCAACTCTAGACTACTTTTTTAAGTGGCCCTTTCAGATTGTAGTGGAACATTAAACTTATTCTCAAATACTGTAAATTCTGTGCAGTTATATTCTGTATCGATCAGCCAGGCTGCTGCCAGGTCACCTTCCTTAGCTGTTAGAACTAGCTTTTCTGGGTGTGGATGAGCTGCAGCTTTCTTGAATGCAGAAAGAATGCTAGTTTGGAGTACCATTAACCCTTGGATGGAGCAAATTCATGTTCAAATTTACCTTGCTCACTCAGATCTTTGTGTTAAAAGCATTTGATTGTATTATAGCTATGGGGAGACTTTTTTTATGATATCCTCCCTCAGCATTAGAATAGGTCAAGGAATACCTTGACAGCTTCATGGTAAGTTGGAATCAAGTTAGCCAGCTAAAGCTGGGGGCTGTTGTACTATGGAAGTTTTGTTCATTAAGCAATCAAGCAATCAAGACTTTTGTATTGGTGGGCAGAGCCTTTCCTCAATAAATTACCCAGAGTCACATGCTCTGGGTCAGTCCAGAGGCCAGACTCTTTGCCTAGGCTGTTCAGGCTTGCATCTCAGAGAACTGTCTGTCTTTATTGAATCCATTCAATATACTTCCATCTACACTTGATAAAATAATTTCCATCTACATATAATTTAAATACATAACTATGGGCTGGACATGAAAGCTCAGTGATACAGTATACAAGGACCAAAGCTCCAGGCCCAGTACCATAAAAATACACCCCAACACACACAGACATTTCCTCTACAATTAAACTTTAAAAAAATTCAACAATTCCTGTAGGACACCTTGAACACAGAGCATCAGAAACCACTGTGCAACAGAATCATTACTAGTGATTTGACCCGATTTTTTTTTTCTGAGTCTCTGTCTTCACTGGCTTCAATGGCCACCATTACATTATGTGTGTAAAACAATAAACGCGAGCTTTCCAAAATGTCTATAGCTGCCCCTCCAAAGGCCCGCCAAATTCAGAAAGTGCCAGTGCAACTCTGGGCAGGCTTCCCCAGCAAACTTTCGTGGGTAGGGGGCTACGTTCCCAATCCTTCGAAGGACCTGCAATTCCGCAAAAACCTCTGGCACCCTTCCGTCCTGTGGAATCGTGCGTTAAAAATGGTGTCAGCCCTTACGGGAACACCTTTTTCACTAGACACAAACTTCCACCTGCAACCCAAGTTTCCAGGCGCGGTCCCCAAGTAAGTACAGTAGCCCGGTGCGCCGCGCCGCGCCCCGCCCCTTCAGGCCCCGCCCCAGCAGGACACGCCCCCCGCCCGCGGAGCTCCCCACCACCGCCAATCCGGGGGAGGTGCCTGGCATCCGGGCCTCCGGGCCTCCGGCCGCCCCCCCCACCCCCACCAGGTGGGATGGCGTCTCGCGAAGGTCCAGGCAGTATCCCCGCTCCTCTGGGCACACCGCCCCTCCTCCCGCCGCCGGCCTGGCCCTGCGCAGCCTCCCCGTCCTTCCGACCGCCCTGCCTCAATCCCGAGCCGGCTACCTGGCCGGGACTGCCGACACGGCCGACATCCGCGGCCCTCCGTTGAGGTTCTTCACCGCGGGCGACGAGGCAGTCACTTCTGTGGGCCGGGACCCAGATCTAGCCTCGCTCCAGGTCGCATCCCCGCCGCGAGAAGCGGAGGCCCGGGAGGCGGCGGAGCCTTCGCGTGAGGCCCCAGCTGCGGCCTTCTTGGTGTCACCGAGCGCCGGGGACTTGGAGAAGAAGCTATACAGGGTGCTCTGTCGCGACATGGTGAAGGACAGCGGCCCGGCTGTTCCGCCACTCCGAACGCCTACACACACCGCATTCGCCGCGCGGCCGCTGCTGGCGGGAAACTCGGAGGAGGCGCGTCCGACCCGAGCACCCGTAGCCCGGCGGCCAATCGACAGGCGCCTCGGCCTGCGCGGTGGGCGGGGCCCCGCCTCGGACGTACCGCGGCGTCGGTGGGCGGGACCAGCCCAGGCTCCGCCCTCAAGGCTGGCTGGCGGGCCTTGACACTTTGGGCCGGAAAGCGGTTGGAGTTGTGGTGGGCTCCTTGGAGAGTGCGCCCATCTAGGACGGAAGTGGCGAGCGCGGTTGTCTTGGGCCCAGGCTGGAGCGGAGGGGCGTGCCCTGCGGAGGCTACACCAGCGCCGCGGAAGCACCTGGAGCTGCGGGCGGTCCTGCGGTTGGACCGAAAGAGTTGATCTACCTTGTCGGTGTGCAGAGCGGCGCCTGTGAATGCCGAAGGCCAAGTGCGAGGCCCTTACTAGTTTGTATTTTAAACGAGCTCTACGCAAAACTTCCTTGACCCATCATTGCCTCAACTAGTTTATGCCTCACAGTCTTTGAGGAAGAAAGTTAAGGCCCACAACAGTCCTTTATCTGAGTCCTTTGGCATAGATGCAAATTTTTTGGGGTTTTAGAAACTGAGACTTATGGTAATGTCGAAGCACGGGCCCTACCAACCCTGACAACTGGACTCTTCCCACTCACCCTCAATAATTAAAAAGGACAATAACAAAACCCGGAGAAAGGGGATTTACTCAATGGGGCTACATTAGGAAGAACAAAGAAGTCCAGAGACACACACCCCCCCTCCCGCTTCAAGGTCATCTCTGGGGTACTGACATGAGGTCTAGGTTTAAACAGGGCAATAGGAACCAGAACTGTCCTTGGTGAGTACCTAGTCTGGCCCGCCATTGTCTTTGCTCCAGTCTCTCCTGCAAGGTGATTCAACAAGCTTCAGAACTGTGTGGAATCTCTTTCCTGGAAACAAACTCTTTTCTCTGGCTAAGGCCAGGCTTTGCCTCCCCACTCCCCGCCAAGGCCAAGAAATTCCAATGCCCTTGGGTCCATTGTTTCCAGTTGTCTGATAGCCAAAGGGAATGGGTTCAAGTGACTCAAGACTTTCAGGAAATTAAAGCTCCTATTCAAACTCAAGAAAGAAACTGGAAGAGTAATGATCATGTGGTCCCTTAACCCAGTTCTAATTAAGTATGAAGTCAGCCCCAACTACCAACAGCTTCACTTTGGTAAAAAGGGGAATGAGATTTGCTCTTTTGGGCCAGAGATAGCTCAGCAAATAAAGGTGCTTCGTCCAAGCCTGGTGACTGGTCTCAAAATCACAAAATGCTGGCTGAGGTATCTACTTAACATATCAAAGTGAACCTGGCCGCCAGGTTCTCCCAGCATCCCTCTACCTCTATCTTTTAGCTTCCATACCCCAGCCCCTATCCTAAACTCTCCAGCCCAGGGGCCTGGGCTGCCCTTCCCTATATAATTCCAGTCGTTTTGGTTCTCTCTCTCTTGGTCTCTCGGGTTCTCTCTTTCCCCTTTCCTCTCATGGCCAGGCAGCTCGGTCTGCCTAACATATCAAAGGTTATGAGGTGCCTATTTAATATACCAAAGCAGACATGGCTGCCAGGTTCTCCCAGCATCTCTCAGTACCTGTTACAGAGACATTTTGACTGGCATACCTACTGCTCCCTGCCCTAAACTCTCCAGCCCATGGTTGACCCGCTCTTCCTCAAGCTTCTCTGATTTCTATATAACCCAGCCATTTTGGCTACTCCAGTCTCTTTACAGCTTATCCTCTTGGCTGCCGCTCTTGGTTCCTGATCTGACCTTTTGGCTTCTGGCTCTCCCCTCTCCTGCATTTCCTCACAGGGCCTGGTTCAGTCTGCCAGCCATGTCATTCTGGATTCTTCCAGAGTGTGCTTCTGCTCTCATACCCACAGTGAAACCTCTGCGACAGCCACGCATTTTTTTCATTCAGTCTCTGAGTCTGAAGCTATAAGTAATGGCACAGAAGCTACTGAACTAGACTACTCACTAAGGCCATTTGTGGGGGGAGGAGAGAAGACGGAGGAGAGGGGGAAGCAAAATGGCAGAAAAGCAAGCAGATTTTACATGATAGCAGGGTTGTAGATCTGAGCTGATAAAGCCGGTCAGATTGATCCAAGGCAGATGACTTTCCCTGGGGTAATTGTTGTTTGGAGGAAGATAAAGCAAGGTTCCAAGAGGATTAAAGGTGGTTCCTGGTAAACAGAAACCTCCTTAAAAGATCTGCTTTTCTACTAAACAGAAACCTTTGGGCAATGTCACCAGCACTGCTGGGGGGGGGTTTGGCTCTGTTTGGTTGACCAGGTTCTCTTTTGCTTGTTTGCAGTATGTGAACTGCTGCTGTTTTCTGTTCTATTGTTTCCTTAGATTATACTCTTAGATGTGTTCTCATTTTGCTTTATTACGTGCTTGTTTTGAATCAGGTTCTCACTGTGTAGCCCAGGCTGACCTCAAAATTCAAATCATCCTGCCTCGGCCTCCCTTGTGCTGCAGACATGTGCCACAACAGCTGTCTTGAAATGTTCTTGTTTTAAAACCAAATTCCAGGGCTGTGGAGGTAGTCCGGCAGTTAAGAGCCCTTGCTGCTCTTGCAGAGGACCAGAGTTCAGTTCCTAGTATCTGCTTAGGATAGTTCACAGCTGCCTATAACTCCAGCTCCAGAGAACATGATACTCTCTCCTGGCCTTTGCAAACACACAGACACACATGGATAAAAATAAAGCCTTAAAAAAAATCTAGAAAAACAAGATCTATTGTTTCTGGAAGGAAACTTTACAAGGCTTGAAAAACAAAAGTGTTGAAATTTTTATGGCACAGATATTATGTCCCAAATGTCGACATGTCGACACACACACACACACACACATAAATATATATGTGTGTGTGTGTGTGTGTGTGTGTGTGTGTCCCCATAAAGGGAATAAGAGATGGCTTATTCTGGAGCCATTCTGAGTAACTCTGGCCTAGGGACACAGATTTAGGTTGCCCCCAATTCCATGTTCCAAATGAAGAGTTTCATACCTTTTTATAGTTTTACCTAACAAAGTCATGAATCAAGACAAGTTTAAAACACATTAGTGGATACAACAGAGTGTGGTGGGGAACATTATGTTTAGAAGTTTAAAATTACTATGCTTAAAAGAACTATAAAATAACAATGCCTCTACCCTGGAAACCCCACTTGCCCAAGGACAGATAACTTCCCTGAATTCTGGAGGCTGTTCTTGTAATTGCCTTATCTTGTTCATATATAATAACAAACCATGTGTTTTTGTTTCTGTAAACGAGCTTGCCTGCCCGACTGGTCATAGGTGGGATATGCTCCTGATTGCATGTAAGCAGAAAGTACATCACTGTGGAGAGCCCACCTGACTTTAGGCCTAAGTTCTGCTGTGTGCTTTTTGCTATATGCTTATTTCTCAACTGGGAGACCGGCTAAGCACGGCTGGGTCGTAAAACAGGACTTGCCTGGAGACAGCTTGTTTTGAGGAAGTCAAAGATTGCTTAAGGAACACCCCCTCTCTCCAGGAATGTTTAGATTCACGGAGTGAGAACTGTGACTGTACATATGTCTCTTCCCTTGTGGTCTTTAACCTCGTGCTTGCATGCATGTATGATTTATCACTCATGATCATTGCCTTGGTAACTGCAGGTTCACCTCTGAGGAAGAGGGCATAAGAATTTGAACCAAGAATAAAGCTTCAGTTCCAGTTCCTGACTGGGCTCAAAGATAGAATGTGTCTGTTTCGATCAGCCTCACTCCCTATCCAGCTACTGTTTCGATACCTGATAAGCAGAACTTATCAGGTCAGTATGTGTTCTTACCCTGATTGCAGGAAAGCAGAAAGTACATAGCTTTTGTGAGTTTTGCCTTTATAAACCTCTGACTGATGTAATTTGGAGCTATGTCTTGAGAGCACTCCCAGGTGCAGTCCTAGCACCATGAGTATGTGGCTCCACTATCTGAATAAAGCCTCTTTGTTAAAGAGGTCATGGTCAGACTGGTAAATCTCTGAATGACCCCAGAACCCGTTGTAGAGAAACATGAAATCTTTTGATCCAGCAGCATGGCTGTTCTAGGAAAGCATCACATTGAAAGTCCTGTGTGATATCTAGGAAGGGATCACATTCAGAGGCCTGTATGATCCAGAAGGAAGGCAGAAAGAATGTTAGTCAGACTAATCCTGTCTTCTGTTGGTGCTAATTCTAGGTGAAAGGGATTTCTGTGGTTAAGGCAATGTAGTATATGCCTTTAATCTCAACTCAGAAGGAAGTGGTGGTACATGCCTTTAATCCCAGTTCAGAAAGAAAAGTTCAGAAGGAGCAGTTGAAGAGTAGAAGCAGAAGGTAGAAAGCAGAGTTCACAGAGAAGCAGTAAAGTAGAAGCGAAGTAGAAGCAGAGGTGGAAGCAGATAAGAAGCACAGCTCAGAGAGAGAAGTGGAGAGTTACTTCCATCAGGCAATTTGAGTGCAGTCGGCTCACAGACAGAAGAAGCTGAGAAGAGCAGAGCCAGTTCAGAGAAAGCAGAGAAAGCAGGTGGTTTACAATTACAGTGCTGAGTTCACAGTACAGCTCAGAGTAAAGAGATAGTTCAGAATACAGCTAGTCAGAGTGAGCTCAGTCAGTAGTAAGTCTTGGAGACTGAAACATTCTAGGTTAGCAGATTAGATTAGATTGTACAGAGATGAAGCCTTCTAGGTCCAGGCTTGCATCTTGAAGATTAGATTGTATGGAGGCTGAAACCCTCTAGGACCAGGGATTGAATTACCAAAGAATAAACTGTCCTCTGCCATGAACCTTTGAGAATAATAAATAAAGTCAATGCATACATTCGATGTCTACAACCTCTAACAAGAAAGCCAAGCACAGTAAGATGGGCGGAAATTAGTAAGCCTGTGTACTTGGCTTAATCATTAGATGTGAAGAAATCGTTTTCAAGACTTAAATGTAATCATTAGATGTGAAGAAATTGCTTTTAGACCTGCTTGGTCTTTGAAGAATCCATGATTGATCAATACTTGTTTTCTGTAATTGACAGAGCTGTTTTGAGGGACTTGCAGCCCCCACCTGACCCAATCACAAGATACTCCTGTCAAACGTGGATGTCTTGCTCTACTGATCATTGTGAACAGTGTCCAATAGAGAAACTATTGTTTTGTGTGAGGTGGGTTTGAGAAGCCCAAGATAGGTCTTCTTACCAAGAGGGACCCCAAGAGAGACACTGAGGCACGAATCGTTGCAAGAGCATGAGGTTTATTGTACCGACGCATCCGTTGGGGTGGACCTCCATAGGGTCCCCACGCAGGGAGGCAGGAGGCCACCCCGAAGTGATTTTCAAACTTGCTTATATACTCTTTTCTTAGCAACCACATAACCTTTAAGCTGATTGGTTAGATACAATGACACCATATAACCTTTAAGCTGATTGGTCGAGTGCAATGACATGAATCAGGGAGGCAAAAAGGTAGCGGTACATTCCAGGTGCATTGTTTTGTAGCTAGGGAGTGTTGAATTGAAACTTATTCTTTATTCCAGGTGTATTATGTTGTAGCTAGGGAGTGCTGAGCTGGAACTATTCTTTGTAAATAGAAACTTATTCATATGTGAATATTACTAGAACTTTTCCTTATCTGGGTGCCAAGGTTTCCAGGAAAGTTCAGGCCTACTTGTACATTCTCAAGCCTTACTAAAGTTTGGTCAAGTCTAGCCTGGTCCTTAGAGGTTATATTGTTTCTTGAAGCAGCAGATTGATCAAAGCTTTGGTATATGGAACTTTGCCTTGCTCTAAATTGAATTCTGTGTAACTATCAATAAATACGCTTTGAAAACACAGTGTGTGGTCAGTCTCACTCAAGAAGGCTGTCCCTCCCTGCTCTTATTTTCAGAAGTTTTGCATTCTGAGGCTGCTCTCTTCATTTCATCATTTTATCGTGTCCATGATACTTAATACCAACATTTGATGCCCAGAGGAGGGGTATGACAAAGAAAAGAGAGGTCTAGATGTCTCTGAACTGGGAGAACAGCTCTCAAAGGTAAGAGAGGTATAGTACAACCCGAATATTGCGGGTAAGATGGGATCTTTAATTCCTTACCTCAGGAGCCTTACTATGTACAGTTAATTCAATGCTTATTAAAGGGAAACAGAGTGAATGTAAAAGAGAAACAAATTACTGAGCTTTTTACATTGATAAAGAATCATTGTTTGTGGTTTCAGGCAATTCTCATATTCAATTAAAATGGACGGTATGGAAGCAGGTGATGAGAGCTTTGAGAAGAGCCCACCCAGAGTAGAGAAACAATACCTTTACAGATCTGGTCTTTATGCAATTTAACTTCAAATGCCCTAGAATCGCTGCAGAGCACTGAGTCAAAAAAGCCAAGGTCATGTTAGGAACAGGAAAAGAAAAAGAAAAATGCTTGGCCAAGCCAGCCCAAAAAGGCAATTATCTTCTTGGGTGAAAGCAAAATTGAGAAGGAACAGGTGGATGAAGAAAATGAATCCCTTTACCCTCCTCTTCCCTCCTCACAGAAGAGAGATGTAGAAAAAGAAAAGTCAAAAAATTAACTGTACAAATAAAAAAGTTACAGGAAGAAATAGGGAGACTTCAGAAAGAAAGAAAGAAAGAGAGAGAGAGAGAGAGAGAGAAAGAAAGAAAGAAAGAAAGAAAGAAAGAAAGAAAGAAAGAAAGAAAGAAAGAAAGAAAGATGGAAGGAAGGAAGGAAGGAAGGAAGGAAAGAAGGAAGGTTGGTTTATTCCTGGTACAGAAAAGGGATCCATGTATGCAAGATATATAGGTAACTGTGAGGACCAGCGCCCCCTAGTGGTGGCATCCCTGACCTTGGCTTTTCCAGAAGCCCCTTATCTCTCCCCCACCCTCCTGAGATTTAATGAGTCAATCCAGTATTCAGATCTTGACCAATCAGAAAGATCCCCTAGCCACTGCCTGTTCAGTTTAAAATGCCCACATGGCCACATTTCTCTAGTGCCATGTTTTTTTATTTGGTTAGCCCTAGACGTGTCAGTATGTAACCTGCAGAATAAATGGCTACATTTATTTAAACTGCTTTAAAATGACCACATATTTGTCCCAGTGTCTATTTGAGCTATTTCATGGACCCAACAGTAACTGATAAAGAAAAAAGGACCTTCTCACAAGTAGATAAAAGGGAAGTGTTTACACAGGAACCCAACCAATCAACCCTTCTCAAGAGAAATGTATAGATTATCAGGAATAAATCAAGCTAGACAACAAAGAGAAATGTTTAATCACAAACCTACAGCACCACCTTATGACATAGAGGAATGGCTGCCTAAGGTCAAGACCTAAGTTCCAAGAAATGGTGGGTTCCACCACCACTGCAGCTTGAGCTGCATTAGCTTGGATTGATTGTTTTTGTTGTTTGTTTGCTTACTTGGTTTTTGTTTGAATTTTTTTCCTCATGACAGGAATAGCTGAATATTAAAAGTCCCTTTTATGGGGAATTTTTTTTCCCCTCATAGGGGGAATAAATCAATGGTCCTTTCATGGGATAAAAAGTTAAAACAAGCCCAACTTCTAGTACAAAAACACTTACAACCAGGGCAAAAAACAGTAAGCCAATGCTGTTAAAATTCCAGAAGTTTTAGTCATTCATTATATAGAGAAAGTTCTCTTCTCTACTCGTCTAATCAACACTTAAACGAATGCTTAATGTTCATAATAAATAAACTAAAAAACTAAATTTATAATTTTAAACTACGTCAACTGGATATGCTCTTCTGTTTATCACTACTAAGATTTGGCTCTGATTTTAAGTTGCTTTCTAAAAACTTTCAGTTAAATTCTACAACCAATGTAACACCAAAAATGAGACCATTGATTAATTTATTAAATAATGTGGTTGCTCATAGAAATAATCCCTTACTCATAAAAACACCTACAATATTATTTGTTCCACATTGTTAATAATTGACAAGTTACATTAAAATGTTACTCTGGATCTATTATAGATAAGATCCTTCTTTTAAGATTTTTTTTAAAGATACTGTATGGGTATTATCTAAAATTACATCTAAAAATCCCTTAGTGATGGCTTTTAATGCTTCTATAGAAGGCTCTTCAAAAGAAAAAGAATATATATATATATATATATATATATATATATATATATAAATATATATATATATATATTTGGGGTTTTTTTTATTTTTTAGAAAGGGTTTCTCTGTTGTCACTCTGGCTGTTCTGGAACTCACTGTAGAGCAGGCTGGCCTCCAACTCAGAGAAACACACCTGCCTCTGCCTCCTGAGTGCTGGCACTAAAGATATGCACCACCACCACTCCGCTAAGAACATATATTTAACATACAAATTCCCACATGCTCCACCAAAAAGATTATACTCATTCAATTGTATAACTCAAAAATATAAATTTGTAATCAATCAGCTCTTATTAGATGCTTCTCAGCCATTGAGTATTTTAACCGACCTCATATATAAATTAACACATAAATGATAAAGATACACTAAAAACCAACCTAACTAGAAAGAAAGGTTACAGAAGGATTATAAACATAAAATGATATAAAAAATATTTGCAATGAGAAATGTAAAAATGGGATCTTGTAAGCAAAAAGTTAAAGTAGATAAAACATGAATAGTTTGGAGATTTTAAAAAAAAAGACAAAAATGAAAAGGGGGGCTCTTAGTGCTTTCTTTCAGTTCAGTTACTTTGCTTAAGAAATAATAATAAATCCATCTAATCCTATTAAAACATAACAGTAATACTAAACTGCTGCCTGGTATGTAACTAGTATGTTTCTATACCAGTTACAAGTGATCTTGGGAGCTGGATTCTAAGCTCTAGCTCCCGTGCCACCCAGCTGGGTCAATTTGGATACTGCCCCCCAACTCCCAGGCCTAAATCTGTGGCTGCCTTTTGCTGTGGCTACTTTGATAGCCAAGGTTCAAAATCCCTCATCTCTGAGCTTTCTGGTCACTGAGTTTAGTTCAACAATGATTCAAATGCTTTTGGGGTAATGCTAAAATATTGCTATGTGCCTTTTTACTAATGCAGTAAGTATTAGTAATTAGTAATACAGAAAGCTGGCTCTAGAGTGAAATAAAGAATTAGACTGTTGGTTTCATTTAATTGCCTAAAGCTTTTGCTAAGATATAAACTTGTAAGACTATTGTATAAATTCTCTGTACCTCGGGGCTTATAAGCTTATTAAATATGATTAAAAATTTCTAAAATCTGTAACAAACATTGTGTTAAAACTTATAACATAGGGTTAATAATTTTTAAAGACCTAATCCATGAATGTCTATAGTCCGGGCAAATGTTTGACTGTGCTAACTTTGCTTCTTTAACTCCTGTAGTTCTGTTTCAGGCTAACTGTTCTTGTTAACTAAAATATGCCAGCCCAAAATATGGTTTAAAGGAATCACTCTAAAAAAGGCTCAAAGGAACACTAGAATACCCAAAACCCAGATAGTCATCAGTCAACCAAAGTTAAGGCCACAGTACTAGTCACCAAAAACTGAGATATTCATATCTTTATTTCCCTGTGTTCACTGGCTTTATTAAGCCTTAGCTATTTTGATAAACTGAGTCATACAAAAAAATTCTATAATGGTACACTATAAAAGTGCCAAACAGTTAAAATTGCCAGACTTCCTACAAGCTGTATGATTCAAAGTTTTATTTTGATACTAAAAGAGCTTCGATTTAAAATTATTTTTAAGACTAAACATAACAGGGATAAGCTGTAAAATTTAATCATACTAAAAAAACCCTACTAACGTAATTTAAACTGTAATTAATTACTTCATTTTTTTTAAATTTGTATTTTTGTACAACATAACAAAAAATCTTAAAAATAAAAATGTAAATAAACTTAAAATAGATTAAAAAAATAAAAGTAAATTAAACCAAAAAAAATTTTTTTGAATATTTCTTCTAGATAATAGGATGGCCAAAAAAATACAAACATAATTATATATTTCTCAAATTTCCTTAAAGGTCAAAAAAAAGGTTACATTAAAACTACAATCAATAAAAATTAGATTATTTACAAGTTTTCATCTAAAATTATTTTTGGTACAGCCTGAGAAGCTGCTATATCAAACTGTCCACAAAATGTAGCAAACGCTAAAGCCTTTCAACAAGTTCTTCTTCCAAGAAACTTTTATGCTCTGCTATTATTACTTCAAGATTTTCTATGATTATTTCCCAAGTGCTTCTAAACATCCTGTTATCTAATAAAAGTCTTTTTAAATCCAAAATTAAAATTGTGCTAAAATTCAATGATCCCAAATCCTAAGTTAAAAGCCTTATGTCTTTAAAAGTTAATGACCATTGTTAATTAAATGAATTTTGTTTGTTTTTCAGTTTTATACTTTTCCTGGGTCTGATGAAATATCAGACTCTGACCAAAAAGAAAAAAAAAAAGAAAGAGGGTTAAAAGAGGCTCACAAGCACCTACCCTCTATTAAAAACATAGCTTTATACAACATAAAGATAAATTTTACACAATATTCCAAATTTCTAGAACATAATTATTAATAAACATCAGTTAAATAATCTAGAAATACATCTGTCTATGTCTTGATGTTCTCTGCTGTCAAATATATAGACAAAACACAGCCCCAGAGACCAAAACCCTCCTGAGAGCTCAAATAAGTAAATAAATAAAAATACTATTATATCTTATCTAAAACTTAACTTTAATAACTCTGTGCATGTCCATTCTTAAAAGTCTCATTACAACTAAATATTAATATTGGTTCTACTTAAGCTAACAAATAATTTTAAAAATTTTAATATTAATCATGTTACTGCCGGTGGTGATGGCAATGCACACTTTTAATCCCAACATTCTGGAGGCAGAGGCAGGCAGATCTCTGTGAGTTGAGGCCAGCCTGGTCTACAGAGTGAGTTCCAGGACAGCTAGAAGTTACTACAGAGAAAGAAAGAAAGAAAGAAAGAAAGAGAGAGAGAGAGAGAGAGAGAGAGAAAAAAAGAAAGAAAGAAAGAAAGAAAGAAAGAAAGAAAGAAAGAAAGAAAGAAAGAAAGAAAGAAAGAAAGAAAGAAAGAAAGAAAGAAAGAAAGAAAGAAAAAGAAAGAAAGGAAGGAAGGAAGGAAGGAAGGAAGGGAAGGAAGGAAGGAAGGAAGGAAGGAAGGAAGGAAGGAAGGAAGGAAGGAAGGAAGGAAGGAAAGGAAGGAAGGAAGGAAGGAAGGAAGAAAGAAAGAAAGAAAGAAAGAAAGAAAGAAAGAAAGAAAGAAAGAAAGGAAGGAAGGAAGAAAGAAAAATCATGTTACTAAAATCTCTTACTATCTACAGGGTCAAGCTACTGTAAAATGATATCAAATACCTAATTAACAATTCAAAGAAAATAAAAAACGGGAGTCCAGAGATCCACCCACCTACATCCACACATGCTATGCTATATTTAGCTATCCTAACTTTAAATTCTTTTAAAATTTCACTTTAAAAGATAATGCTTTTTCTGCTGCCAAAAACCATTTTGCCCTAAGAAATATAACCTAAATTATATATTAAATAAAAAGATCTAAAACTAATCAATGAAAAAGACCTGATGTTAATATGTTAATATTGGGACAAGGTTATGCTTCTGTCTTTCCAGAAAATAAACCAAGTCCTAGATGGCCCCTATTCTGAAACACCCGGCCATTTGGAGACCATTGGACAAATGAAACATCTAAAGGTAGATGACGAATCCATCAAGAAGAGACGTCCCAAGAGAAAGAGTAAGCTGGTAACTTGAGAAGACATCAGGACTTTAACTCCTCAAGCTAAGACTTTGGGGAAATGCCAAGAGCCAGCTACCGCCCACACACACCCACCCCCCCAACCCCTTTCCCCCAACCCTCCCAACCCCCACCTCCTGCCCCCACCCCTGAGTTGACACGCTCTCAGTGAGGAAATAAGGGATAGTCGAGAGAGATGGGTCAGAGCCCTTGGCTGGGTCTTGCAGCTCCACTTGAAGAAAAGTGCGTAACAGCACGCAGCAGCGTCTCACGCAAACGGGTTCTTGGGGTGGGGGTGATTCACGGAGTGTCGCTTCTGAGTGGAGAGAGAGAGAAAGAGAGAGAGAGAGGGAAAGAGAGAAGAGAGAGAGAGAGAGAGAGAGAGAGAGAGAGAGAGAGAGAGGGAGAGAAAACGAACCAAGGAGGAGGAAGAGGGAACAAAAGAGGAGAGACAGGGAGCGAGAAAGGCCAAAGAGGAGGAGCCCGAAGCCCACGGGGATTATGTGGGGCTGATGATGCAGGACAGGTACCTGTCTGGGGGCAGGTACAGGGGTGATACCTGGCCAGAGGGTGGGGAGTGTTGGGAGCGTGGGGGGGATGGGTGACTCCAGGGAGGGAGCTCTGGCCGATTCACAACACCGCTGACTGCTGGCTCTGACTGCAGTCAGGTTGCTTCTTTATTTATACAGATTTCATAAAACAAAGACATACTCATGGTTTCCAAGGAGATACATTTTGTAAATATCTGAGCCAGTTTAGGTAAGTCCCCAAGTCTTGTATTAAGTCTTGTATAATAAAATTTTGGTTGTTAAAGAATAATCTTAAAAGGTTTTCTCAAGCTAAAATTTTCTGCAGTAACTTGCTTTTATGATTTCTATAAAACTCTGTTTGTATAGGAGATTTCCTTTTATTTCCTAGTGAAACCTCATGAAAAACCTGGTGTAAGCTATTCTTATGTCTAATGCTTTTTCTTTTATATCATACTACTAAGTAGGGTAAAGGTTGTTTTAGACAATCTAAGTTTCTTAGTTCTTATTTCTCTGAGGGCATGTCACCTATGGCCCACCATCTTGTAAGCTACATACCAGGAAACTCTGAGTGTGTGTAGGGGAGGCTGCTTCTCCTAGCCTGCTGAAGCTTGTTAGCTTTTCTCAGGTAAACAATGTACTGGTTGAAGTTAGCCGCAGGTTATATTGTCTGAATTGTCTCAGTCCTGAGTTTGTTCAGGGGTAAGTGCACCTAGAAAATCCTTTATGAGTCATAACTTTATAGATTCTTAGCGTTGTTTTTGTGCTTATCATAATTCCCAAGGCTTAAAGAAGATTTATGAATGATTCTCTAAAAGCAGAAGGGGCTGTAATAAATAAGACTTTCCTAAACAGACTCAAAAATAATTTTCTCTGGTAAAAATATAAATGAAGCTGGGTGGTAGTGGTGCACACCTTTAATCCCAGCACTCAGGAGGCAGAGGCAGGTGGATCTCTGTGAGTTCAAGGCTAACCTGGTCTACAGAGTGAGTTTCAGGACAGCCAGAGTTACAACAAAGAAATCCTGTCTCAAAAACAAACAAATAAAAAGACATAAATGAATCACAGCGTGAAGCATTCCTTAATGCACCCATGCAGAGCTCATAGACCATAGACGAGGGACCCGGGACAGCGCAGTATTCAGCTCAGCTTTGCTGGACAGTGTCAAACTGTTGTGCTGGTTTCAGACTTTTGCTGTCTTAGGGTTCATGGCTGTACCAGATGGGGGAAAAAAACTGATCAAAAATTATACTCTTATGTTTACTGACTGTATTACTTGTTAATTATCAGCTTGCCAATACAAAATCCAAATGCCTTTTGTCAGAGGGTAAATGACAACACCGATGATAAAAAACAGTGTGCTGTGGTTCTGCCATGGTAGGGGGTTTAAGAAGAGTTCAGGCCCCAGGACCAGAGACAGACAGCATGCTGGAGTCTCTGAAGAGAACCAGAGCCCCTGTAGAAGAGGAAGGAGCCTCTTATAGCTCTCTGAGGATAACAGATTCCTATATATACCAACTGCTCATGTATGTGATCTCTCATTTCTGAGATGATATCACTTCATGATAATATAAGGACTGTGGTTTTGTCAAAACTAAAGACCCACATGTGTTACAGAAGTTTCACATCATTACAAGATTAATGGATGGTGGTGGCTCAGGCCTTTAATCTCAGCTCTGGGGAGGCAGAGGCAGGAGCATCTCTGTGAGTTCGAGGCCAGCCTGGTCTACAGGGTGAGTTCCAGGATAGCCAGAGTCACAACAGAGATACAACAATCCCTGTCTTGAAAAAATAAATGAATAAAAACTAATTAATTAATTAATTAAGAGATTTATTTATGCATGATATATCTTACAAGAAAAGATTTTTATATAATTAAGCTAGACTCAACAAAAAGTTATTTATAGAGTTTTTCTAAGCTCAAAAAATAGTACGTCAAGAAAGAAAGACAAAAAAAAAAAAAACAAAGAAAAAATTCCTATGTAATGCTGCACTGAGGCACTAGAACGGGAGAGAACAGTGTGAGGCTACGAAGACAGAAATAAGCCCTTACCCTGGAGCCTCCACCAACTGAGAAGCAAGAAACCCTGCACAAGTAGCATTTGCTATAAAGGCTGACAACGTAGACTTAATGCTGCTTCCATATACAGATATTTTTTGTTAAAATAGCAATGACCTAGGGGTTGGAGAGATGGCTCAGCAGTTAAGAGCACTGGCTGCTCTTCTAGAAGACCCGGGTTCAATTCCCTGCACCCACATGGCAGCTCACAACTGTCTGTAACTCCTGTTCCAGGGGACTTGACATCTTCACACAGCGATCCATACAGGCAAAACATCAATGCACATAGAATAAACATAAATAGAAAAATTAAAATAGCAATGACCCAGCCTAAGGCCTGAATGTATATGACCTTGGGTAGGTCCTCATTTCTTTAGTCATTTTCTGGGAATATCAGCAAGTCTATTAACTTTGTTTAGCGTGAAGATGTCCTACCTCTGCATCTCTGTGACCTACACTTTAACCTTACCTATCGTAACCCTGTCAGGCACTATGGTGGTGTGAATAAGAATGGTCCCCATAGGCTCACATATGTAATGGAGTATTTAAACTTATTGTAAAGCTCCATGCACTTCTATGCAGTAATATGAACTTTGAGCAGCTGCTATATCTGGCAGCGAGAGCTGCTGCCAGCTCGCCTTCCTTAGCTGTTAGAACCAGCTCTCTGTGTGTGGATGGGCTGCAGCTTTCTTGGATGCAGAAAAAAAAATGCTCATTTGGAGCACTGGTAATTGTCTACTCCATTAGCCATGGATGGAGCGATCCTCGTTCAGATTTGACTTTGCCCACTGAGATTTTTATGTTGAAAGTATTTGATTGTATCATTGCTAATGGAGGAGCATTCCATGGTTGGGGATACCTTGCTCGGAGTCTTGACTTCACCTGTAAAGTGGCATCAAGTCAGTCAGCTAAAGCTGGGGTTTGTTGTACTGTGGAGGTTCTATTCATTAAGTAGTTAAGACCTTTGTATCAGCGAGTAGTGGTGCTTTTCTTCAATAAAGTACCTGGAGGCCTCGTGTTCTGGGTCAGTACGTAAGAGGCATGACCTTCTCTAAGGTGGATCAGGCTTATAGACCATGGTTGTCTCCTGTTCCCTGAATGAACCTGTTCATTATATTTGAATACATATATATTTGAATCCATAGTAATCAGGGAGTAGCACTACTTGAGAAGGATTAGGAGGTGCCGCCTTGTTGGAGGAAGTCTGTCACTGGGGGTGGGCTTTGAAGTTTCAAAACCCCAAAACCCAGTGACTCTCTCTTCTCCTACCGCCTGCAGATCTGGACGTAGAACTCTCAGCTACTTCTCCAGCACCACGTCTATGCATGTGCCGCCATGCTCCCGGTCATGGGACTCAGCCCCTGGAACTGAAAGCAAGCTTCAATTAATACTTTCTTTTATAAGGGTCGCCTTGTCATGGTTATCTCTTCACATCAATAGGACAATGACGAGGACAGGTTCTTTCCAGGAACAGCCTTGGCATCTCACTTAGATTCTTCAGCAGCTGAGATGCTCAGCGGGTAAAGCCACTCATCCTTACAAGCCTGTCAGTACCTGGACCAACATTAAAGATAGAAGGAGGAACCAACCCACAAAGCTGTCCTCCAGCCTCCATTCATGTTATGGCTTGCGCACGTGCACGCACACACGCACGCACACACACACACACACACTTTTTAAAAAGTGGGGTTGGTAAGCCAGGCAGCGGTGGCACACACCTTTAATCCCAGCACTCGGGAGGCAGAGGCAGGAGGATCTCTGTGAGTTCGAGGCCAGCCAGAGTCACCACAGAGAAACCGTATCTCAAAAAAAAAAAAAAAAAGTGGGGTTGGTTAAAGACACTTGAGCCAAGACTAACAACCTGAGTTCAATTCCTAGAACCCACATAGTAGGAGAGAAGTGACTACTACAAGTCATCCTCTCACCTTCATCTGCACACTGTAGCACACGTGTGCGTACAACAAAACACACCAAACAAAAACAATACCAAAAGCCCCAAACCTAAAATGGTATACAGGACTATTGCAAGGACAGTGGAGTGGAACTCTCTTAAAGAAGACACACCATGTTCTCAGTGTGTAATTTTTCCTGAGTCCCTCTTCGCCTCTCAACCCTCATCCTTAAGCCTATATTAAAATATCTTCCTGAATCCCAGCTCAGCTTCCTACTAGCTAATCTGAATTTTTTTTCTGTGTCAAGCCAGGAATCCCAGTTTGACCTGATTCCAAGTCCTGGATGATTGGAAAGACACCTCTGGCTGCTGCGCCTCCTGCCTCTGCCTGCATCACCAATGACAACACTTCCCCAACTCTTGAGTGGTGTATCCAGTCCGGATGCCTACCAACAAGCGAAGGGATAAAGACCAGAGGTGGCAGAGGCGGGCGCAGTAAGGGCCTCTGACCTGGGTTTGGTTCTCCGCATGTCATCAGGCAGGCAGCACATAAGTTTATTCCTTTCAATAAGAAGACTGCCAGCTGTGAACTGAACCCCAGTCCTCTGCAAGAATAGTCAGTGATCTTAACTGGTAAGCCATACCTCCAGCCCCCTAAAAGTCTTAATTTAGTTTTTACTTACTTATTTATCTTTGAGACAGGGATTCTTTGTGTTTCCCTGCCTACCTTGGAACTCTCTATGTAGACCAGACTGGCTTCAATTAACAGAGACACACTTGCCTCTGCCTCCCGAGTGCTGGGATTAAAAGTATGCTACCACACCTAGTCGTTACTTTCTATTCTATTCTATATTTATTAAAACATTGCCACTTTTTAATTTTTTCATATCATTTTTATTAATTACTTGAGTTTCATACAGTGTATGTTGATCACATCTTCTTCCCATTCCTCCCTGATCCATCCTCCCACCCCTTTGCCCTAAAAATAAATAAATAAATAAATAAATAAATAAATAATAACAACAATAATAAAATTAAGTCCAGCCTGTGTGGCAGGAATACTTAACACAGGCATCACTGCGGGTTTCAGAGACAGCAGACCACTGTGATCATGGACATTCACCGGGCCCACATTAGTCTAAGATCAAGCATGACCAAGTTCAACCTGAAGTCGGGCCCCTCTGCCCAAACATGCAGGCACCTGGACATCATGTAGCATCAGCCATCCCTCAGGTACCCAGACCTCCTGCAGGTACCCAGACATCACACAGTCACCAGGGCCTCCTGTTGGCACCTGGCACCTGGACATCATGCAGGCACCAGGGCATCCTGCAGGTATCAGGGCCTCCTACAGGCTCCTGAACATCCCACATTATTTATTTATTTTGAGGCCAGGTCTTATAAGCTCAGGTTAGCCTCAATCTGGATCTGTAGCAGAGGGTGATATTGAACTCCCAGCCTACTATATTCCCCTCTCAAGTACTGACATTATCAGTGCACTGCTGTACCCAGTTTACCAGTTCTGTGGACCAAACAGAGGGCTTCATCATTTCAGACAGGCATTCTACCAACTGAGCCAAATCCCTAGCCTTCTTTTCCCTTCCTTTTTCTTTCTCTCTCTCTTTAGACAGAGTCTCACTGTGTACCCTGGCTAACCTGGAACTCAATCTGTATACCAGGTTGGCCTTGAATCCACAGAGATCCACCTGCCTCTGCTTCCTGAGTGCAGGGATTAAAGGTATGTACTAACATTTCTTGTTCCAGGGACTGTCTTTCTAAACTTTTTTTGTTGACCAATTTGGACAAAAAGGAGGGGAAGGTTGGCTGTGTGTTGTAGTGACACCTTTAATCCAACCACTTGGTAGACCAAGGCAGGTGACTCTCTGTGAGTTCCAGGACAGCCTGGTCTACCTAGCTAGTTCCAAGACAGCCAGAGCTATAAAATAGAGAGACTTTGACTCAGGGGGGAAAAAGGGGGAATCATTTGTATGAGTCCTGAAAAAACATCAAGAAATGAGTGAAGTTTTAAAGAGTCAGCTGTCCCTAACCTCAAACTCTCAGGAATTCTCCTGCTTCTGCCTCTGTCTCTGGAGTGCTTAGATTTAAAGGCATGTGATATTGCATCTGGTCTTTGCCTCCTTTTGGTGGACATGGTTCTGATATGCTTGGTGGAATCTATGTAACGTAGCCAAGCTGTTCTCACCCAAGAGAAGGTGACCAACCAGGACAAGCTCTTTACGAATCTGAAGTTTTTATTGAGCCACACAGACCCGGCTGGAGGCAAGCTCTCTTGTGACCATTATTGAGTCTGAAATTTGCCTCTCAAAGGCCAAGGAGACCACATATGCAAAAAGCAAAGGCACTTTTATTCTGCAGAGCAAGGAACCAGAATGCTGGAGTCAGACACCGCGGAAGATGACCGACCCTGAACAGAGAATTAAAGCTTCTTTTATTGACAGAAAAAGAGGATTTCCACATAGGCAAGGTAGTCTGGTTTCTAACTGGCGAACAGAGGTGCGTCTACAAGTGCCCGAGTGTTGGGTGATACCTGGCAAGTTAGTCATTAGAGTCAGACATCTGGCCTAACTGGTTTTATGGCCTTCCGGGCTATCTGGCCTGGTGAGAGTGATTGCCCTTAGCATGGGGCAGTTTTTACTAGCCTGCAAGGTCAGGCCCATGTCGAGACCTTGTGCACATACACAAAATAGGGTCTCTGAGCACATATACAAAACAGGGCTCAAGTCTAGAGGCATCCCCAAACTGAGTGAGCAGGGTGGGTTATAAAGGTAAAAAACGCAGTTTGGTATCTCCTGTTGACACAGCTGTTACGCTGTTAACAACCATGACAGCATATGGACTTTAATAAGAACAGGGCACCGCTGTGTCACTACGGGATTCGTTTGCTCAGGGAGCAGAAAGCCTTGCTATGACAGAAGCAGAACAATAGAGGTTAGTGACAGTTCCTGTAAGTACTGCACATGCTCGAGGGTCAAGCTGACTTCAGGTTTAGCCTGAGGTCAGGTCAGGATTTAGCAAATAGAGTTTTCTCACTTCAGTACTAAGTCAAGCAATAGACAGCCAAGCCAGTGACAAGTGCCTCTAAATCCCTCAAGGCTGAGGAATGGAAAAGAAGAGAAACATTTGTAGCTGGGCCCTATGTTTAGGATTCCTCCCATAAAATGGAATGATGGGGCCCTGCAAGATGGCTCAGCATAATACAAGGGTGTCTGCAGCCACGTCTGATTCTGAGTTCAATACCTGGGACTCCCGTGGTAGAAAGAGAGAACTGACTTCCTAAAGATTGTCTTCTTGCCCCCACACGTGAGCATCAGCATGCATGTGTACACACACACAGTGTGTTTGTTTGTTTTAAAGGAAGGGAGGGAGGAGGAAAGAAAGAAAAAGGGAAAAGACTAGGAGGATAGCTTGACAGTGAGGCTTTAAAAGAGGCACAGCTGGGGGACTGGGGGTGGGGGTCGGGGGGGGGGGACACACATTTTAATCCCAGCTCTTGGGAGGCAGAGGCAGATGGGGCTCTGAGTTTCAGGCCAGCCTGGTCTACATATTGAGTGTCAGACCAGCCAGAATACGCAGTGAGAACCTGTCCCAAAAATTTAAAAAAAGAAAGGAGGACACACATACAGAGGGAAGGGGGGCTGTCAGGTCCAAAAGGACCTCCAGTTCCCCAAATCCTAAATGGTAGTGCATGTGAGAGAAATGACAGTCTTGTTAGCAATTTGCCTGACTCTGTTATGTCGTATTGTTAAAAACAAGTTGTTCTTTTTGAGTTGTTTCGTGTAATCTAACCTACCCTGACCATGACCTTGACCTTGAGACCACCCTGACCCTCCCTAACCCTAACCCTAAACACATAAGGCCCATATTGTGTTTTTTTGTTTGTTTTTTTGAGGTTTTTCTGTACTTCCTTATTATCCCATTGTCTCACTCTGTAAAACCTACATGTAATTTTACTCCTTCAAGGGGCCCAAGAACTGGACTCAAGGATGTCTTCAACCTGATTTAGGAGGCAGTCTCTGGCCAGGTCTCAGTGCACCTAAAAATAAAAAGCAATCTTGCTCCAGTTTGGCTCAAATCATGGTAGTGCTCTTATTCTCGCCTGGTGGGATTAACACTGGATTCATATCAAGCTGAACTATGGGATTGCCAGCAGATGCTGTAAACCGGTTCTGTGTGTACAGAGCTATTTTCCTATCCCCTGCCCTGCCCCTCCCCTGGCAGATTAGACCTCCGGCTCTCTATTGACCTGTACCTATGATGCATACTTAAGTCAGCCGCAGCCTCCGGACTCCTCTGGTCCCTATTCACATGGACTTGTTATGCACCTCAGAGCACCTCCTGACCCTTCCCACCCCCTCCTCTACCCTACACTCCCCCACTGTTCCCTGCTCACAGGCTTCCCCCCTTCCCACCAGCTACTCATTCTCCTTATAACCGGCATGATTTACACACACACACACACACACACTCACACACACACTCACACACACTCACACACACACTCACACACACACACACACACTCACACACACACACACTCTCACACACACACACTCACACACACACTCACACACACACACACACCATAGGATAGCCTTAGCAGTGTGGAATAAATGTTGCCTTTTCCACTCAACAGCCACAACTTCAGAGGCTTCTTCACCGCGCTCTGGCTTACACTGGGCTGCCAGACTCCACTCGTGTCTCTCCCTTGTGTTTCTGACCCCACCTTATTTCTTTCCTTTTGAGTTTTGAATTCTCCTGATCTCCTTAGATCCCAGAAACAAGTCAGACAGCTGAACAGAACAAAATCACTTCCTAAGTCACAGAGAACCTCGGCACCAACATAGCCATACATGACTGATCCTGGGACAACGGCCCAAGGTAATGATCAGCCAGACCCAGAGAACCTGAACTGTTTCTGTGGAAACCCCCAATCCTCGCTTTTGTTTCTCTTTCCTGTACCATGCTGACGCTGCTAAAAGCACTTCGAGGTTGTATTTAAGTCAGACTCTTTCCCCTCAGGGAACTGTGCCAAAGAGGAGGCAGAAAGAGGGGAAATGAGTCCCTCTAAATCAGCATGAGCATATCTCATGTGAACTCACAGAAACTGAGGCA
Organism: Cricetomys ansorgei; assembly: GCA_026225945.1. Taxonomy (NCBI): domain Eukaryota; kingdom Metazoa; phylum Chordata; class Mammalia; order Rodentia; family Nesomyidae; genus Cricetomys; species Cricetomys ansorgei. Next base: position 8,074,615 of record JAMJFZ010001264.1, read on the forward strand.
GCACACACAGGGCCTGCAAGGGTGTGCAGCGGGTCCTTTGCATATGTTATGGCTTCCAGTTGAGTGTTTTTATGGGATTCCTGTGTGAGAACAAATGGGTCTCTGATTCTTGTGCCTTCTCTTAGGCTCTTCTCCTGCTGTTTGTTTGTTTTGTCTAATTCCAGTACGTTAGTTTTTGTTTCATCTTACTATATTTTACCATTATCCCTTAGAATCCTATTTGTTTTCTAATGAGAGACAGAGAGGGGGTGGATCATGGTGGGAAGAAAAGTGAGAGGAACTGGGAGGAATGGAGGGAAGGTAAACCTCAATCAGGATAAATTATGTGAAAAAAATTAGGTCAATAAGGTGAGGGGAGAGAAAAGAAAGAATTATTTAAACCCAAACGGGGAACAGGCCTGGAGTCCCAGAGCTTGGGAGGCAGAAGCAGGAAAATAGGGAGTTCAAATTCACCTAGTTTGAGGCCAGCCTGGGTTACATGAGACCATCGCAAAAACTAAAGAAGGTCAATTAATTAAATAAAAATCACATTTAGCATTCCTACAGACTGATCTAATAAAAGTTGCTAAAAAAACCAAAAAAAACCCAACACAACAACAACTGTGTATGTCTGGTGCAGGGATTGACCCAGGGCCTTGCACGTACTCTTCTAGTTAAACCCCATCCTCATCTCCCTACAGCTCTAAATGTCTGGGCCAACTGTCACAGACAGAGAAACAGAAATATTCATCAACCCAGGGAGGGACTGAGAGTTTGGTTCTTGGCTCAGTGGTAGAGCATTTGTCTAGCGTGTGTGAGGCCCTGGGTTCGATTCTACAGTGAAGAGAAGGCAAAAGCTGGACCTCTGGAGGCCAGGTGTCCCACTTACCAGCTAGGATGGTGAGGCTGGCTGATTGTCTCTGTGGGGTTTAGAATCACCTCAGAGCATGTCTGTGAGGGCATGGTCAGAGAAGACCTGCCCCTCAAAGTGAGCAGCTCTTTCCAGCTGGTAGCCTAGATGTAAAGAAGGCTGAGAAACAGCAGGATGGCCTGCTACCTTGGCTTCTTCCTGAGTGGATGGGTCTGCTGCTGCCGCTGCCGCTGCCGCCACTGCTGCCTTCTGTGAATATCGGCCTCCTCTGGCTCTCTGGCCTTCCACTGCAGCTGAATATTAGTGATGGCCTTTAGACTTCCAGGCCTTTAGAACTAACTGGGACTGCCGAGGCACTTAGCTGTGTGGATCTCTGCCTCTCCAGCGTATAGACAGCCAATTTTGGATTACCAACCCCTATCATGTAAGCTGATCTAATAAATCCCTTTGTAATAAATATGCATCCTATTGGTTCTGTCCCCAGATAACCCTGACTGATAGACTGGCTGTGTGACCTTCTGCAGATGATCAAACTGTGTAGTCCTCTTGAAAGAGACATCTCTAGGGGTCAGGTGCCGCTCAGTTGGAGAGGAAAGAGGCCTGGGTTCCCAGCTCACCCATCCCCACCAAACACCCCACTGGGTAGAGAAGAGTACTTATTATACAGGGCTGTTGGGAGAGTTCAATGAATGGTTGCCCATAAAGTGCTCAGAATCGTCCAGCACAGAGTAAGGACCACTTAACAGTCATTTGAGAAAGAAGGCTTTACCCCAGGACCCTCAGTTAATGGGTGATGATCAGAATTGAAATAAACAACACTTTCCTGTCCCTCGGTTCCAGGCTCATCCTGGAACTAAGTAAAAATAATCGGACTGTTTGCTTTAGGAAGAATATACTCCTAAAGAGTAAAACGCAAATCATGCAATTTAGCCACGGAGGCTAGCAGCCAGCCGGCACAGTGTGTGCCTAGAGACCTGGCTACTTGGAAGGTTTGGGGGAGCAGGTCACTGGAGAAGGGGCGTCTTTACAGCAGCCTTGGAAACATGACAAGAACACTTAGCTGCAGGTGTGTGAACTTGGGTCACCAGCTGGTGGCACTGTTTTGAGAGGTTGTGGAACTTCTGGAAGCTGGAGCCTGATGCAGGAGAGTGACTGGGGGCAGACATTGAGGCCTATACCCTGGTCCCACTTCCTGTCCCCTTTCTGCTTCCCGATCCACCTGGATATGAGGCAGCCGTTGCTCCGCCTTCCTGCAACAGCTGTCTCCTGTCATATCTTGCTTTTCTAGCTTGTTTTCCTGTTGCCGTGATAACGTATTGACCAACGGCGACTTGTGGGGCGGAAAGGGTTCATTTGACTTACAGGCTCTAGTCCATCATTGAGGGAAGCCAAGGAAGGAACTGCAGTGGAGACAAGGGAACCCTGCTGACTCTCTTGCTCCCTCTGCCTCGGTTAACTACCTCTTATGTAGTTCAGGACCACCTGCCTAGGGCTGGCGCTACCTCCAGTGAACTAGGGCCTCCTTCATCAATTAGCAACCAAACGATAAAAATAAAGCCCCACAGACATGCCCACAGACCAATCTGATGGAGGCAATTCTTCAACTGAGACTCCCTCTTCCTAGGTACAGGTAAGTGTGCATTAAGTTGACAACAGCTAACCAGCACACTCGCCCTCAATACCATGACCTCAGAACAACTCTCCTCCCTATAGTGGCTTCTTGGCAGGTATTTGATACCAGAGAGTGGGATCATTCAGTAACTACCTGACCACGTGGTTTGTTTCTTTTGTTTTGTTTGTTTGAAACAATGTCTCTCCACATAGCATTGTCTGTCCCGGAACTCACCCTGTAGACCAGGCTGGCCTTGAACTCACAGAGACCCACCTGCCTCTGCCTCCTGAGTGCTGGGAATAAAGGTGTGCGCCACCAGGCCTGTCTGACCTTGTGGTTTGGGAACCTTGGAAATGGCTTGTAGGAAGCACTTGAAAGAGTTTGGATCTGTGAACTAGAGAGTCCAGCGCAGCGCTATAATAAGAATTGCTGAATGGACCATTCTGGTACGATCACAGAGGACTGGAATGCTGATAGAAATGTGGAAGGTGAAAGCCAGGCTCCCGGAGTTTCAGAGGGAAACAAGGACTCTACCAGGAACCGGGTTAGAGTCCCCCTTCCCCCACAGGCTGCTGCACTAATGGCCAAGGCAACTGTTTCCTATACACGTTCCGTTCTCCGCCCACCCCCATCCCCAATAAATCTCATGCGTGGGATTCTGCTCATGGTCTGACTTTGTGGCATCCCTTTGGCTCCCAGTGGCTGAAATACTCTTCTGCCGAAAAAACCTTTTCAGAGGCTGTTCGTGTTATAATCTAGTGAAGGATCTAGCAGGATTTCATTTGTATTCTGAGAAGCTGAATGAGACCAAATTAGAAAACAACGGACTAAGTGGTTTGGGGAGGAAATTAAAAATGGGATAATATCCAGGCTGTGGCGTGGTTTTTACTTACTACATTTACCCAGATTACAGTGAGAGAGAGAATGTATGTAAAACTCACAAGGCAGAAAGTAGAGGAGCAAAACCAACAAACTTTCTCTTCCAAATCCTATCTCCATTTTTAAGATGAAGTTTCATTATGTTGCGTAGTCTGGTCTTGAACTTGTGGCTCAGGTGATACTCCCCCCCTCAGATGCACACCACCTTTGCTGGTTTGTCAAGTTCTTTTTTCATCAAACCACTCATGAGGGCAGAGTCCTTAGGATCCAATACCTTCCCCAAAGCCCACTTCCTAACAATGTTTGAGGGATTAAGCAGCGGGCACATTCAAAGCAAAGCACCATGTGTGATTTGTCACATAGCATTACGACCACAATGGAAAACTAATGTCATACTTGATGTTTCAATAGTAAAGATTCTTTCCAGGTTCAGTAGAGAAAAGGGGTGAGATGGATTCCAGGTAATCAGGCTCTCTAATAACGCCTACTCATCATAGCTTGGGTGAGCGGGGGAGACTAAGATAGGAGATCCAACGGCAATCCACCCAACAAAGGAAATTTATTATACTTATAGATTTTAGAGTGTAGAGGTTTCTGAGCTTAGAGGGGAAGGGTTTCTGAATTTAGCAGGCTAGTGAAAGTAAGGCATATAGAAGATAAGGCAGTATTCTAGGAAGCTAATGCTAGCATCCCACCCAACCCTGGTGCTGATACATGTTAGGAGTTTAGCAGTTTATGTTGTTGTCTTTTTCTCTTGCTTCCCTCCCCGGAGCATGGCTGAGCTCAGCTTCCCAGCTCAGCCCCCTGGGAAGGAAAGCACAAGGCGTGGGGTCAATGCATCTTGGTGAGTCCCAGATGGGAGGACTAAGAGTCTACGAGAGTGAATCAGACTCTCAGGTGGGGCTGTCAGAGCAGCCTATCTCTCATTTATTAAAGTGAGGGTGGTTACATTTATAGGATGCAGGCAGGGGATGGTCTTTAGCACTCAGGGTTGGGAGCCAGTGGTTAAAACAAGGGTACTGGAGTAGCCTCATTTGCATGTGGAGCTCAAGTCTAAGCGTCAAGGTCTTGCAAGGGCTCCTTCTGCATAAGGTGTGGTCTCACAGGGAAAAAGAGGAAGGCACCTTATCAGTGAATGGTCTCATCCCTAGGCTTCCAGCTACAGCACAGATAAGCACCAACCAAGCCACATTCCTTTGCTTCTGTGAAGCAGGCAATATTTAATAATCTAGCTGGGTTCTGGCCAGCACTAAAATGTGAGGAGCATCCAAACTCCTACCGCTCTCAGGATGAGAAAATCTGGGGTTCAAGGCCAGCTTCAACTCACTCCTTCAAGTCCTACAAGCTATCCTGCAGCCCCAATCTTACGAGGCATTTTCTCAATTGAGGCTCCCTCCTATCAGATAGCTGTAGCTTGTGTCAAGTTGACATAAAACCAGCAAGCACAGATTCCCACCTGAGGTGGGAAGGCAAGACTTTAAAAAGACAAGACTAAAACAGCCAAACTTTAGTCAGGCTTCTAGAGGCACCAAAACTGTGTAGGCCCAAGTCAGGGGCAATGTGACTCAGAACAGTTCCCAGAACTAGAGTAAGAAAAACAATTTCTAAGACAAACAAGATAATGGACCTCTGACTAATGGCCTTGGGCTAAGGATCTCCCCCCACCCACATTGACTGAGACCCTAAGTTTACATTTTCTAGTGCCTGGGACCTTGCTATATGCCAGCACCAATCAGTTTAAAGGTCAATACTCACATCACTATAGACTCATGCTTGATAATCTGTTGCTATGCTCTGCCTTTGAAAAGCATATATAAATCATACTCAGAATGTGCTAAATGGTCACTCCCAGCTGCCTCGCTTGAGGCATCTGTGGGAGTGGACCCCAACGCGTTGGAAATAAACCTCCTGCTTTTACATCGATTTCGAGTCCTGGGGATTTCTCAGGAGTCTCCTTCCATCTGCCCCTAACAACTTCAGGTTCCAAACCAGCTTCATCAAGATAGCTGGCCTTCACAGAGGGTATAACAGGTATATGGAAAGGGAAAAGACAGATCCTTGAGTTCCGCAATACAAACGAAGTTTCTCTCTGTCTTATAGATTTGGGGTGGGGCAGTACACCCCATTTCATATAACCTAACCTATGTGCCAGAAGTCTCAGAGAAAGGCACCACGTAAGAGTAAAATTGGAGCTGGAGAGATTGCTCAGTGGTTAAGAGTACTGGCTGTTCTTCTAGAACACCTGGGTTCAATTCCCAGCACCCACATCAAGCCAGCTCGCAACCATCTGCAAAGCCAGGGGCTCCAACACCTTCTTCTGGCCTTCTCAGGCACCAGGCACACGCATGGTACACAGTAATACATGCAGGCAAAACACTCGTTCACAAAAAATAATAAATTAATTTTCAAAGAAAGAGTAAAGTTACAGGGTTCAGCAGTTAAGAGCAGGTTCTGCTCTTCCAGAGGACCTGAGTTTGGTTCTCGGCACACTCACTGGGTGTCAACCACCCAAAATTCCATCCTCAGAGGATCTGATGCCCCCTCTTCTGCTCTCTGAAGGTATCTGCACACACATGACACACACAGACGTATACACAAATAAAAATACATCTCAAAAAGAGCAGAATTATAAGGTTGTCTTAGGCTTGCTCCCAGCAGCAAGGGTGTGGGGATTTTGAGGTCATAGAATGCTTGGGATGTTAGATTTCTGGGAGAACGAGCAGTGGGTCTCAGCCTGATTTCTGGGAGAGAATGTGGCTAGTGCATCTGTGATCTGACAGTTGCCTGGGCCAGAGGATGGTGGGGGCGACTCTGTAAAGTCACCCACATTTCCCAAGTAAGTTGGTCTCTGTAGTTCTGAAGAAAGAGCCAGCAGGCGAGTTTCCTCAGGCCTGGCGTGGGAGATAAGACAGCCTCTTTAGCATCTTTTATGCCCAGACCTGTCTCCTCACCAGCTCTGCTCAGGACTCAGGTAAACCATGCTTGCAATTGTTGGGGCCCAAACTGAAGTACCCTAAGTTACGGCCCCTGGGCATTTCCGCGTGTAATCACTTAGCATTTAATTGGAATGTGTCCTGAGAAATGTGCTGTCAGCCCATCTGGTCTGAGTGGATTACTTACACAACGAAGATGGACATATCCCCAGGCGACCCGTCTGATGGGACCACTGTCGATACAGTTGTGGGCCAAACTGTCACTGGTGCCGTGTGGCCTTGTTTCAGAAGAGGTCTGGGAGCTGTCTGTACCCTCCTGCTCACTTCTCCCTCTTTCTCTCCTGACTCGGGTAAGAGAAAATAGACTTTCTCTCCCCCAGCCAAGCCATAAACCCCAGGAAGGTCACTTCTTAAGCCTCCCCGCCCCTCAAGGAGTCCCTCATGTGACAGGTGTCCTACCCCATGCCTAAGGAGAAAGGCTGTATACTGGGACACAGAGAGTCTGCATAACCAGGCAGGCTGGGTCCCTCCATCTGCCACCTTCAGTTCATGCTTCCTTTACATTCCCTCATTCTTCCTTGTCCGCTCCTCCTGAAGAATGTTGAGGAGGTGTGTGGGGGAGGGGGTAATGGAGGCCCACGCCTGGAGGTAGAGGTAGGAGGACTAGGTCAAGATTACCCTCTGCAAAGTTTCAAGTTGGAGGTTTCCCTGGCTACACAGAGAAATCTAGTTTCAAGAAACAAGTAGGCAAACAAACCAACAGACAGCCCCAAACCAAACCAACAGAAGTCCTCAACCCAACCAACTTGATCAACCGATCCACTGTCTTTCCCTCCTAACCGCTCCCGCGTTGCCTGAGGCTGGTGAAATGTGTGTGTGACGTTTGTCTCACGTCTAGCCAATAGAGTTGAAAATGGTCGCGTGGCTCTGAACGCGTCTCGGCCTCTGGCTTCATTCCCAATGATTTCTTGGTAGAGCTCTGCTGGAACTGACTGGATCAAGCAGGCTGCAGCTGCAAGGCGCCGTGAGGCCACCAGGGGTCAGCGCTCGCCAGGCCGTGAACCCAGAGACTCCACTCTGCAGCTCCATTCCATCTTTCAGCTTGGGCTCCAGGGACCCCACCCTCGGGAAGTGGCCGGCACCTCCATATGTTGCTGGCCGCAGAGGCAAACTTATGCGAGGTCAAAGTCAGAGTATGGAAGTAGGACTGTTGCATAAACCTCAGGGACACAGTTAAATTTGAATTCTGTGCCTACCTTCTCATCTCTCTGTCTCTCTGTCAAACCCTTCAGTCTGGGCAGTTCTAATCAGGGCCACACTGAACTACCCACCGTCAGTCAGACTTTACCCTCTGACCTCCAATATGCTCAGGCCTCACCAGTGAGAATAAGCTGGACGTTGTCTTATATATTGCTTGGTGTTAGTTTTAAAACAGCCCCTGCGAAGCTGCTTTTGTTGAAAAGCACCAACTTCTCGTTTGAATCCACAAAATGACTAAAACCAGGACACCACACCTGTATTTTGTGTCTGTGTCTCCTTTACTTGTGGCTGGAGGCACTGAGATAACTCATGGTCCTAGACCTGTTGTCACCCTGACTTCCAAGAAAAGCAAAACTTCAGGGGTCAGACCTCCCACCCTTCCTGGAGGAGGGCAATTAGCCATGAATGCACCTGGGGGCCGGAGTAACCATCTCCTTAGAACTGACTTGCCCCCTCAGGGAAGGTCTTCTTTTGACCTCTTTAGCAGGACCCAGACTGATATAATGATGGGCAGGGTCACACCTTCACCAGGACTTCTGAATTATGCACACTCCTTGCTCCTTGTCAGAATCCATCCTCTATTTAAACCTAAAATGTTCGGCTGGTAAGGGCATGTGGCATAAAGCCAGCCGTTGGCTGGCTTTCAGTTGTCCTCTGACTTCTATTCATATACTCTGTGTGTGTGTGTGTGTGCGTGTGTGTATGTGTGTGTGGTGTATATGCATGTGTGGGTCACTGGACCTTCTTGTCTGTTCTTTTTCCTAGTGTGGCCACATTAAAAAAATCCTCCTTGGCCAGGCATGGTGGTATATTCCTTTAATCCCAGCACTTGAGAGAGAGAAGGCAGGTGCATCTTTTGTGAGTTTGAGGCAAGCCTGGTTTAGATAGTGTTCTAGGCCATGCAGGGCTACATAGTGAGACTCTGCCTCCTAAGGGGAAAAAAAAATAACAGAAGGAAAACAAAACAAAAACCTTTCTGCCTGCTTCCAGCAGCACACATCTCTTTGACTGACATGTCAGTTTGGATGATTCATCCTAGCTTTCTGGGGCTGCCAGAGCCCAAGCTTAACCCCTGAAACTCCAGCTACAGAGTGTAAAAATGTACTCACCAGTAACTTCTTTCTAGATTTACAGAACCTAGTACATACCTAATTGCCTTCAATAACACCAAAAATTTGGGCTGAATATTTTGGAGTCTTGTTCTTTAAAAGTAGAATGTTTAACTCGAAGGGAAATGATGTGTTTTTTTAAAAAAAATTATAGAGTGGCTTCAGTCACAAAAATCAGCTGTTATCTCAGGACATTCTGGTAGAAAAGAAAAGAAAATGCATGCTGTGGAGGGTACAGACTCTGCTCAACCTGTAGCCTTCCTGTCTGCTCCCCTATTCACCCTTTCTCTCCCAGTAAAAGCTCTGTCTCTGGAACCCCTAAAATATTTTTGTCGATGACAGCCTCTGTGGTGGTTTGGATTAGAATGCCCCCCACAGGTTCATATAATGAATGCTTGGTCACCAGGAAGGGCACTATTTGAAAGGATTAGAAGGGTTCAGAGGCGTGGCCTTGTTGGAGAAAGTGTGTCACTGGGGGTGGGCTTCGAGGCTTCAAAAGCTGATGCCAGCCCCAGGTTCTCTCTCTGCCTACGGATCAGAATGTAGCTCTCCAGCGCCTGCCTGCATACCACCACACTCCCTGCCATGATGATAATGAACTAAACCTCTGAAACTGTAAGTAGTCTCCCAATTAAATACTTTCTCTTGTAAGAGTTGCTTTGGTCACGGTGTCTCTCCACAACAGCAGAACACTGACGGAGACAGCTCCATCTTTGCCTTGTTGGCTTTCTCTTCAGTTTGTCTCCCTGCTCCAGTGACTTGTCCTTTTGGTGGACAAGCAGACCAATCGAGTCAGCCGCAATGAGACTTGCATTCTTTACAGATCTCAGCATCTGCCAGCTTTGATCGGGCGAGGTCGATGACCCAGAGTCTCTGTGCTATTGCTCTGGGGAAGTAGAGTTTATTAATCATTGCCACGCGTACAGTTCAGTTCTGGAATCCCAACAGGAAGAAGGGGGGGCTCCATCATTTGGTCATCATGGCTACACAGCGAGTTTAAAATCAGCTTGGGATACACGAGACCCTCTAAAAAAACCAATCAATCAACCAACTCCCTTTCTCCACTTAGAAATATTGTAGCTTCTCTCATTCTTCCTATTAATGACTTGTTTAGACTAAAAGGGGACCTACCCCAAGCACATTTCCATTTTACAGATGGAGAAAGTGAAAGTAAGAAAAATCCTAGACAGTCTAGAGTCCTGGGATTGTCTCACAGCTAAGGTAAGGTAAACGGCATGCTTAGAACCCTGGGACTCTCATTATGAGAGCGGCAGGAGTTTGGCCCCTCCCCTCCACAGCTCTGACAGGCCACAAGCTATGCTGCCTGCTCGCAGCAAGGCGCCACCCCTTCAAAGGTATGTGACCTGGAAGAATTGTTTATCTGGAGTTGTAACTGACTTCTTCCTATATAACCATTAAGGTCTCTCCCTCTGGTCTCCCAAAAATACCTAGGCTGCTACCCTCAATATGTAAATGGGACTTTTGTACTTGCACTGTCCTAACCAATGAACTTCCAGTAACATCCCCGGATAACAGAGACCTATATATATAACCCAGTTTCCCCAATAAAGTTGAGTTAAAGTCCTCTGCTGCACTCCCAGAAATTCTGAACCTTTCAGCGACTCTTAAGTCCGCCTCCTGGATGTGTTGACCAATGACACCTGTTTTCCTTCCTGGAGGCTAAGCTAGTGGCGAGTGGCAGGGCTAGAGGCCTAGCCACCTGCCAGGGAGGAAAGTAGGACCCGCAGGGAAACCTACACAACTGTTGGCAGGATCCATAGTAAAAAAACACTGTTTTGGTTCTTGTTGCTTTTGGATTTTTGTTTGTTTAAATTTAGTCTCATGCAAAGTTTCTGTGTAGGAGTCATTTCAGGAAGATAGAACAAGCAGAGACCCTGAAAATTTAAAAAGCACTATGAGGTGGAGGTGGGAAGGTCAGGGGCCCAAGGTCATCTGCTACATGCAAGTTCAAGGCCAAGCCTGGTCTATATGAGATTGTGACAAAAAACCCAACTAACCAAACAAAAGCCATCAAGAAGGGAAGCAGGAACAGGAAGTGGAAGGGAAGACTGCTCTTCTCCCCAGAGCATCCTGTCCAGCTTCCCATTCCTGCTGCCTACTCCTGCCACAAGAACTTCAGCTCTGATTTTTGACAGGCTTTCCTGATGAACCCTAAGGAAGACCCACTGTCCTACTGAGAGTTTCTAAAACTGTTGGCAAAAACAGCAGCAAATGAAAAGACAAAATTAAAGGCCAAAAAAAGAAATCACAATCATATTCCCCCCTCTGCCCCCACCTCTAACAATCAGGTACCGACCATGTTGAGTAGGTTGACTCTGACCTGTATAAGAGCCTTATGCAAACAAACCCCAAACCCCTGTGCCTCACCCTAAATGGCCAATCTTAGGAAGGACAAGGGGAGTTTTATCATGCACTACCTAACAGGATAGTGAGCTGTCTCCTCGTAGCTCTTCAAATACTACCCCACTCGAATGGCCCATGACAAAGCCGTGTAGCCTTTCTTAACTGCTACAAAAGGACCCCATCCCTCTCAGCAAAGTGATTCTCCCTGAGAACTGGACTGATGTGTTTATACCCATCTAACAGTAGATTGTTTATTAAAACCTTTATAGCATTTTGGTCTGGCAAATATTTCTCCTCCCATACCTTGGGCATATTGTTGGCACATGGTTGCATCAAAGCTACAGCAGCCTGAGCAGAGCAAAGGAGGTGAATCCGGTTCATCAGTGGAGCAGAGAAGTGGGTCTGGAGGAGGCTGGGCCAGGCAGCAAGGCATCCACTGCCTGGAGCCACTAATGAAGAGAGAGGCGCACTCATGCAAAACAGCAAATGGGTTTTTCAACATCTCGCTCATTCTTCCTCTAATTCAGTAGTAAAGTATTTCCTGGGTGCACTTGAATCACCCTCAGAGCTTGTGACACACTCCTGAAGAGATTAAAGTGATTTCCCTGAGTATTCCTTGACTTAACGATAACTCAGTAAGGAATGAACATACAAACACTGCACGTAGGAGAACGGGATGGTTCCTCTGCTAGAGGCAGCTGCCGACTACTGCGGAGACCCGGCAGGCGGGAGAACGGCTCCCGGAGGATGGAAATGCACTGTGCGTTTCCAGTCCGAGTTTTACCCCACTGCACTGGGTTCAGGGTCCCTGCTGTGGGACACACTTGTGCTCATCTTCAACACTCTCTAAGTGCACACTTACTCTGCTGAAAACATTTCCTCCTGAGACAAGCCAGGGAACAGAAGACTACCGTGAAGCACGGTGACTCAGCTTTCCTTTCTCTGCTCCTAGGTTGAAAAGATTTGTTCACATCTTTTCAGCCCAGTAGCCTCCTATGAGCTATGCAGTATTAGTCACTTGATGAAGGCAACTTAGAGAGGAAAGGGTTTCTATAGTTCCCAGTCTGAGCGCAGTCAGTCCGGCATGACACCGAAGCTGGGGGCAGCTCGTTACGTTGCGTCCACAGTCAGCAAGAAGAGAAAGATGGATGCCTGTGCTCTGCGGGTCGGGTCGTCTCCTTTTTGTTCAGTCTAGGACTCTAGCCCAGGGGATGGTGCCACCCACAATGGGGCAGGTCTTCCCATGTCTAACCTCACCTGAGTCACTACACTTAGCTCTCTCCATGTATATTTTAAAATCATAGTGTTTGGAGATTTTTTTTTTTTTTTAAGGAAGAGTTGTAGACAAGGCTGGCCTCAGACCCAGATCTATCTGCCACTGTCTCCCGAGGGCTGCAATTAAAAGTCTGTGCTGCCACATCTTTCCTGTTTGTTTTTTAACCAGGATCTTACTATGCATTCCAGGCTGGCCTTGAACTTGAGATCTTCCTCTTTCAGCCTGTCAATGCTTCAGACACATTTTTTTGTTTATTTGTTTTTTTGGTTTTTTTTTTTGTTTCCTGGGACAGGGTTTCTCTGTTGTAACTCTGGCTGTCCTGGAACTTGCTCTGTAGATCAGGCTGGCCTCGAACTCACAGATTCGCCTGCCTCTGCCTCCCAAGCGCTGGGATTAAACGCATGCCCCACTACCGCCCTGGCTCAGATACATTTTTGTATATGCTATTATCTTTCAAAAATGTCTTCCTGTTTCAGACAAGAAAGGAAATGGGGTTAAATGAGAAATATGTCCCCTATGGAAATCAAGCTATTTGCTCACATCAAAGTTGATTTTTCTGCCTTCTAAGCATTGAAGGAAACTCGCTGAAACCGACTCAGAGCTGTCTCAGCAGCTTTTGCATTGCTGCTCATTCAATTTTGGGTTAATGAGGCAATATATATTGACAGACATTGTTCTACCAATGATTACGTTGTTCTACCAACAATTATGTGAACAGTTTAATGTTTGTTTGTGTTTTCTGTCCTTAATGAAACAGAATTGAGCACATTGCCCTCTTGGGTTAATCTGGAATGTGGGGTGGGGGGTTTTATGTTGGCCCAAAATATGTCACTGGGATTCTCAGATTACTTTTCACCCATATTTTAAGCACAACCAGATTTCAGCAAGGCTTTGAGACCAGCAGGATGCAGGGGCTCCCTTGGGGCCTGGCTATATTTCACTAATCCTATCATGCCCTCCTCTTTGAGTGTACACATTGAATCTCCAAGCTCACAGAACTGTAGATTTACTAAGAATTTGGGCTTGGATTAGGTCATTTTTCGGGGGGGGGGAGTCATTAAAATATTTAAGAAAAAAGTATGTAGCACTGAAGTAGACCCCACCACCCCTCCCAACTACCTCACCCTAGTGGGGTGGGTCTGAGGACCCCCCTGCAGAGGCCATGTTAGATGTGGGACACTCGGCTTTCCTCTCAGAGAATCCCTGGTGCTGTGGGGAAAACCATTTCCACACCCAGTCCCAACAGGAGAGAACAGGCCTTGTTTGTCTGTTTCAGAGTCATAAATCCTCCTTGGCCTTTAGCGTCGGTGTCACAGGACAGCAATCAGGGCTCAGCATGGCCATTTACCACCAGTCAAGTTATATAGCTCACAGAGCAGATGTTTTATGAAACATGATATGGAAAGGAGCAAAGACCACGCAGAATAGATGTCTATTGATCCCCTTGGATCATGGCAATGTCATAATCCAGCTATTATATGACTTCAAAGCCTTAAGAAGGCTCAGGGGGAAAATCAGTAGAGTTCAGCAGTCGCTTTAAAAGGATTTCGGGGAGTAGAAAAATTGAGACGCAGATAATCCAACTGACATTTATCACTGGCTTATTATGTGCCAGCACTGTTGTTTGTGGTGCTGTGGACTAACCCAGTGACTGCAGTCTACTAGGCAAGTGCTCTATCATGAGCCACACCCAGGACTCCGGTTCTGTTCTCAGGTGTTCATGGAGTACACACAACATCCTATAACACAGATACCGCTTTCCGCCAGTTTACGGAACAGAGAGTTGAGCCTTAGGGATGTCAAAGAGCTTTCCCGAGTTCTAGTAATTACCAGAGCGAGGATTTGGGTAGATAGGTAGATAGGGAGAGAGGCCATGTCTAGGTAGTAAAGATGGTAAACTTCCAAAATGGCCGGTTTCTTCTTTACCCTCCTGGCCTGAGATAAAAGCCTGACATTACAACAAAGGCCTTGTGGCTTTTATCCTCTCACCTGGGGCCCCTTGTTGATGGACCCGGAGGACCAGTTCACGGCAGATCAGGACATGCTTATGCCAAAGTTGACCCATCAGCTACCCTGCGTCTGACCTACCCTAAATTTTGGAGAAAAGCCTCTCAAAGACCTTTAAAACCCCAGCCCTCCAGGAAAAGTGGTACTTTTGCCTCTGACTCTCTCTTCTGCTTTGCCAGAGGGTCCTTTTCTCGGGGTCCTTGATGTGTATATGTTTCTGTACCCCTAAAAAAGCCTCTCTTCATGGGCAGATTCTGTCTGCTGTGTTTCATTGGCACCATTCCCCCCTCCATTATCTTTTTTTTTTTTTTTTTTTTAACCATCCTACTGTGTATCCTTGGCCAGCCTCGAACATGTGACCCTTCTGTCTCAACTTCCAGAGTATTAGGATTACAGGCATAACCAGATAAGCCTAGCTTCTTGGTACATCATGAAGGGTGGTATGGATTTCAGTTGGGAGCCCCTGCGAGCATACAATCCCTTAGAGAAAGAGTCTGACCTGGTATGGCAAGACAAACCTGTAATCCCAGCACTTGGCAGGAGGATGAGGAGTTTAAGGTTACCTTTGGTAACAGAGTTCGAGGGCCTTGACTCCATTTCAAAATACAAAACTCAATTTCAAGACAAAACAATCTCAAAACAAAACAAAACTCAAAACAATCTGATTCTAAAATGTATGTGGAGAGAGCTGGATGTGGTGGCTCACATGTGTAATCCCACCATTCAGGCTGAGACAGGGTGAGTGTAAGGAGTTAGGGGCTAGCCTGGGCTACATACACAGTGACTCTAAATATCCTGAACTACAGTGTGACTAAAAACAAAACAAAACTCAAGAACAAATAAAACATACACGGGTAATCTAATATTATATGCCTTAGGGTGTAATAAATTCTCTATGTTATTTCTCCTCTAAAAATAAAGTAAAATAAACATAGAAAGTCAAAAGAACAGAAATAGACAGCATACTTTTGAAAAAGAACAGTGTCAGAGAATTCATGTGACCGGATTTCCATTCTATAAAGCTACAAGAGTCAAGATAGTGTGGTACTGAGGAAGAGACATAAAAATCTACTGATCTCTAGTGTGGAATAGAGTTCAGAAATAGATTGAAAGAAAAAAAAGCTGGTGTACACCTTTAATCCTAGCATTCTGGAGGCAGAGGCAGGAGAATCTCTGTGAGTTCCAGGCCAGCCTGGTCTACAGAGTGAGTTCCAGGACAGCCAGAGTTACAACAGGGAAACCCTGTCTCAAAAAATAAAACAAAACAAGAAAAGAAATAGATTCACGTACATAAGGGTGACTGATGTTTGACAAAGCTTCAAAGACGATTCAGTGTATAAGGTCTTTCAAGGAATAGCACTGGATCTGCAGATGAATATCCATATGTAAAAAAGCCTTAATCCCCACCCTACACCCCATATAAAACAACTTAGAATGGATCATAAAAATAAATGTAAAAGGACTGGGGGTGTGGTTCGGTGGAAGAGTGCCTGCTTAGCATGCACAAAGCTCTGAGTTCAATCTCCAGTATTGCTAAAACAGAAAAACAGAAACACAAAAGGAAATAAAAAACATATAAAACTTTCCTTGGTAAAACCTCTAAAGGAAAATATCTGTGAACTTGGAACTTGGGTTAAGCTAAAATTTCTTAGATGTGCTATCAAAATACAACCCACAAAAGAAAAGAATTAGCTTGAACCAAAATAAAAGTCTCTTCTAGGGGTGGGGACAGCTCAGTTGGTGTATGGTGTGTGCTCACCACGCGCAAAGCCCGGGACCCACTGCTTCTATTCCAGAGCTGGGAGAGAGGGAGAGAGAGAGAAATGAAAGGAGGGAGGGAAGGAAGAAAGAGAAAATCCTGGCCATGGTGTATATACCAGTAATTCTAGCACCTAGGAGGCAGAGGCAGAAAGATCAAGAAATTCAAGACCAGTCTTAGCTACCTAGTAAACTGTAGACCAGCCTGGACTACATTACACCCCATTCAAAAATAACCAATCAAAAAGAAATAAAGAGAGCCAGGTAGATGGCTCAGTAAAGCGTTTTATGAACAAGTATGAGGATCAGCGTTCAGATGACCAGAATCTCCTCAAAAGCTGAGTGTGGGTGACAGCCTGCTTGTAATGCCATTGCAGGTTGACTGAAGTGGGAGAATCCTGGGAGCGAGCTGGCCAACCAGACTAATCCAAATGGTGAACACTAGATTCGGCAGGAAACTCTGTCTCAGCGCTGGGGAGATGGCTCAGAGCATAAAAATGCTCGCTGTGGGAGCATGAGGGTCTGAGGTCCATCCCTGGAACCTGAGCAAACAGTCAGACATGGTGGATCACATCTGTAATCTCAGCCGTCCTCCAGTGCAGATGGGGGCAGAGACGAGAGAACTGTCTACAAGCTCAGAGAGCCAGCTAGAGACACTAAAGGTGGACGGAGAAACTGACTTCCCAAAGATGCTTTCAGGTACGTATCACACACACAGTGGAGACCCTGCCTGAATACGAGGAAAGCAACTGAGAAAGAGACTGGGTTTAACAGAAGGCTTCCACAAGCATATGAAACATGTATACACATGTTCACATGACCTCACACATACAGATGCAGAAGGAAGAGAGGGAGGGAAGGAGGGAGAGAGGAAAGGAAGGGGATAGGAAGAATGAGACACAAAAACCTGGGAGAATGTTGCAAAACACAGCTAACAAAATAATTGATAAAGAACTCGCAAACCTCAGATGGCAAAAACATAAACTTGACTCTAAAAATATGAGTATTAAATACTTTCCCAAAGGCAATATATGCATGGGAAATAAGCACATGCAAATATGGGCAGCATAATTAGTAATTAGGAGAGTACAGATTAAGACCACAATGAAATACCACCACATGCCTATCAGAATTGCTAAAAACAAAACACTCAAGTTCTGGCAGGATTGAAAAGCACCTGGAATGTTCCCACATTGCTAGCAGGAATGTAGAAACACGCAGCCTCTTTGGAAGACAGTTTGGCAGTTTCACTTAAAGTTACACACTTACCATGAAGCCCAAAAAATCCCACTCCTAGGTGTTTACCCAAAAGAAACGAAATCTATGTTTATAGCAGCTTTATTTATAATTGCCCAAATCTGGAGACGACCCAGATGTCCCTCAACTAGCATAAATAATGTATGGTACATTCAGATAGTGAACTGCTTCTCAGCAAAAGATCCACAGAACCACATGAATGGATCTCAGGGGCCTTATGCTGAGAGAAGCTGGACTCCAGGCTTCACTTGGGGTTAAAAATAAGATTATAGATACATACAGAAAGTAGATCAGCGATCACCAGGGACAAGGTTGGGGGAAAATCTGGCACAAGGAAGTGTTCTTGTGGCTGATGATGAAGAGTTAGGAGGACCCTCTCTGGCCAGGAGTGAAGCACTATTGAATACATTAAGAATGTTAATGTTAATGTTGATGGAAAAGTCTTTCGGGTGGAGAGACGGCTCCCTGGTTAAGAGCGCTTGCTCTTGCAGAGGACTCAGTTGCCAGCATTCACAAGGCAGCTCACAAAACATCAGTACCTCCAGCCCCAAGGCATCCGATGTCTTCTTATGATGCACATGGTGCACTGACGCAGGCAAAACACTCATGCGCGTAAAAGAAAAGCAAATCATCTTTTGAAAAAATAGGTCTTTTAAATATGTTTATGTGTGTCTGTGTAGGGTACCTGAATGCAGATACTCATGGAAGCCAGAGGAGGGCATTGAATCTACTGGAGCTAGAGTTACAAGAGATTGAGTCACCTGACATGCTGGGAACCAAACACAGCCTCTGTGGGAGTACTGCACGCTCTTAACTGCTAAGCTATCTCTCTAGTCTCGATATAATAGATCTTTATTACGAACACTGTTTAGTGTTTACTTGTCTTTCAAATAAATTGAGAGTTGTGCTACTTGGCTCTTAGATGGACAGCTGTCAAACCTTTCCTTTGTCCCTGGCCGCTTAGAGCACAAGGCTGTCAACCCAGTCGCTCTCCTTCTGGCAACCAGCTAGACTACCATCACTTCCTGCCTGCTTCCAACACTTCACGGACACCCTGAAGAAACCATACTCTGCCCACAAGGCATACTGAAAGCAGGGCTACCTCTTGAGCCACCTGCTGCTTCAGGAGGCCTGGCTCCAGGGATGACTGCCCACAGAAATGTCCCAGCTTTGGAAGACCCCACACAGGTAACACAAATGCATTGGGTCTCCTGGAGCCGAAGTTACAGGCAATTGTAAGCCATCAGCTTGGGTTCTAGGAACCAAACTCTATCTCTGAAAGGGCAGGATACACTCTTAACTGCTGAGCCGTCTCTCCAGTACTGACTCCTGACTATCTAACTCTTGAAAGCCCTATTCCCTTGGAGCTATTCTTACTCAGGACTAGAGGGAAATTACTACCTCCCCAATGACTCAGCAAAGAGCCTGGCATTAGTAAATATTTCAGGCTTGTGATTGCTGCTTGGCATTGGCAGAACTAGAAGCTGTGCACATGCAGATCTGTGATTGGTCATATTGTGATCCATGCACAAGCATGCTCTCTTCTGGCTGTGTAAGAAGGCTCTTCAGGTAGTGAGGGACGCTTCTCTTATGTGCACTTACCCCTGGTGTTGCAACATTAGGTTCCATAAAGGAAAGAATGGTCTTTGAACAGCTTGTGGTCTTTGTTCTGGGCAGTAGAGCCGGCTGAGCTGATTGCATGGAGAACAGAAAAAAGCCCAGGAGAGATGGTTAAGAGCACTTACTGCTTTTCTAGAGTTTGGTTACCAGAAACTACCTTGGGTAGCTCACAAACTGCCTGTAACTCAAGTTCCCAGGGGTCTGATGGCTTCCTCTGGCCTCAAAGAGAGAACCTGCACACTCATGGCACACACCCCCCCCCACACACAAACACACACAACTAAAATAAATGAACAAGTACAATTTTTAAAAAGGCTCTGGGCTTCCAGCCCTGGTGGCAGCAATGAGGAAATAGCTGAAGAGTTCCAGAAAGTCACCAGGATCTGAGGACTCAGATATCCAAAGCTCAGAGCTGTGACACCAAGAGGCAGCTAAGAGTATTGGACAGCCAGCAAGAGATGGGCACTCTGATACCCAAATCCCTGAGCTGTCAACACTATGAGGCAGCTGAAGAGTTCCAGAGAGTGACCAAGGTCACATTCTGTAAGCAAACAGGACTGTAAACTACAAGGACAATCAACCCCGAGTTGCTAGAAGGGCTAGAGAGAGCTGCTAAGTGCTCAAGAGCTCAGTGTCCCAAAACTTCCACAGCCATGATGCCAGTTACCATGTTAGTACTAAGGAATAAACTCCTGCTTGTCAGCTTAGAGCAATAAGCCTCCAGCTTTAGAAGCTGGAGACCTAAGCCTCTAGGTCTCCAAGCTTAGCGTTATAAGCCTCTAGGTTCGGCAGCCTTGCTAATGATCCTCTGGACCTCAGGGCTGTCAATACAGAGTTCTGCCTCTGTCCATCCACAATTTCTATCCAGAAAAAGCAAGAGACCACAGGCAAGTCACTTGCAACAGTGAGATCGGTTTTATATCTTGCTGCGGTAGATGGCTGTTGTTAAAATCCACAGTATCAACTGGCTGTGGTGGTGCATGCCTGCAATCTTAGCACTTGGGAGGCTTGGGAGGGAGGACGGAGAGTTAGAAGTCAATCTATGCTATGTAAGAAGGACCCTATATCACAAATAACCCTTCACAATACCACACACTAAAAAGAATGAACAACAGTATATGTAAATTGTGTCTCTCTTTTTAAATGGAGGACTGTGATACTGTTTTAGAGGTGTTTGACATCAGCCAATGGGACATTGTAGAGTTGTAAACCGAAAAGTGACAATGGTTCATATCACTGAACCGGAAGGCTGGAGTTAGAAGGGCCCTGGTATGTACCCCTGTCATTCCAATATACAGGAACCTGAGGTAAGAGGATTGCCAGAAGTTAGAGGCTAGACTCGGTTGTATACATTGTGAATTTCAGGCCAATCTGAGCTATAAACTGAGACTATAGCTAGAGGGAGAAGTTATGGGGTCTGAAACACAGAGGAAAAAGGAGGGCTGGAGAGAAGTGGGCTCTTCTAGGGTAGAAACACAAAAGGAAAGGCAAAGGTAAACCAGGGGGACGGAAGCTGGTTTCGAAGGTAAGGGTTACATTCTGGGGAGTGTTATAGAAAGATGGATTTGGGGGGTTGTGGGGCTTGGACAGGGTGCTGTTCCCAGGCAGAGCAACTGGAGGCTGAGTGCCTTCAGGGCACCTTCCAGATCCTAGGGTCTCACTTCTCAGCAGGCCGGCCTTTGTTAAGGTCAAAGAAACAGGTCAGAGACATCTTGCCCTGTTGTTTTTCCATTAACTTGAAGGATCGCCGCAGCCTGGAAAACTACTGAGTCAGAGTATAAATATTGGCACGGATTTCCACAAGTGCAGGAGCAGGAAGGCTTCTCCAAAGACAAGGAGTCCATGGAATTCTGTGGAATCAAGAAACCACCGGAATACCTGGGCAAAGTCAAGATACATGGGTGTCTCTGAGAGTCAGAGACTGACCCCTGATGAAGCCCCTTCTGGTGGATGACTCTCTGAATTAGATGACGCCCTTAGCCTGAAGATAGGGCTGGGAATGAAATCCAAAGTGGAAATGGTGGGTGCAAGCCTAGGTTTTTGTTGTTGCTGTTTGTTTCTGGATTTGTCTTACGAAGTTTTTGTAAATTATCAAAGGGAATGTTTTCTATTTTGTTGTAAAATAAAGGGTCCTGCCGTGGCTTCCAGGTCCTTGAGGCCAGCAGCATCGAGGTGGAGGACCCCCCAGGTGGGAAGCTGCATGGGTGCTATGGTTCTGGTCTTAGAATGGAGATCTGTGAGCCAAGGAGAACAAACGAGCCATTCTTGGGAATCAAGGGCAGAAGCCTTGACCTGTTTAGTGGGGGAAGGGCTTATATATTTATAGCCAGAGGAATGGCTCCTGTACCCCAGGAGCATCAGTGAAAGCCCATTGGTCAGGTCAGGCAGCCCCACTTGCATATTGGGGTGCTTTAGGTATTTCCTGGGGACCAAGGGATAGACCTTATAAGGAAGGGTTTAGTTGTAACTCCAGATAAACAATTCTGCCAGATGGCATGCAACCTTGGAGGGGCCAGTGTCCTGCTGTGGCTTGTGGTCTGTCAGTGTCTGCAGAGGGAGGGCCATATTCCTGCCAGCTCTTCAGAATGAGTGTGCCCTCAGACACACACAGCTGTGTGACAATCCCATGACAGCTTCACATTATTTAAAATGGAATATCAAGATTCCCTCCAGCTCTGATTTCCCACAATTTGTTCACTCATCAAATTATTTGTTGAACACTTACTATGTCCCAGAGTCTGTGATATGAAATAGGAACTAGTAGGACAAAAGCTATCCGGAGGAGTTGCCTCGAGGAAGCTCTGAGTTTGGGGGATAATTATAACACAATGAATGACATTCACTGTGGGCCATGGCCCTCTGTTGGAATTAATCCTTCTGGAGCCCTGTAAGATAGAAAATGAGATAACCCTGAACTCATAGATGGGGAAACTCAGGCACAGAAAGAGATCTTGCCAAAGGACTAATTTATATACTTAACCTTATATGGAGGGAACTAAAGGTTTTGAGAGTAATTTTGATGATCTCAGGGTCAGAGCAGGGAGAGGACAGAAGAACCCAGAGAGCTGGAGATGGGAAATGGGAGGCAGGAACAGGTGCTGGTCTGCATGGGGGCTGGGCTTCAGGTCTGCCTTAACTCACAGATGAATCACAACAGATTTCTGTGGGACTCAGTTTCAGTCAGCTCCACACATTTGTTGAAAGCCTATTGTATAGGCTTCTAAGCTGTCTTGTGAAGGGAAGTCTGCGTAGGTTGCTTACACCTAATAGAAGATAACTCTGCCTGGGTCTGTCTTCACACAGCTCTTCATCCACCCACTTTAGCAGCTCACTTCACACTGCATTGCTAAGAAGAACCTAAACGTCTACCCAAAATTACAGCTCTGTTCTCTTTAGCCAGCATCTCCACGTCTCTACCAGTTCCTATTCTCTTGCTATGATAGACTAGGCCATCAAAAAGCAAAGTAGGGGAGAAAGGGTTTAGTTTGGGCTTTTGGGTCCAGAGGGAATACAGCCCATCATGGAGGCATGGCAGCAGGAGTGTGGGGCCAGCTTGGCAGTCAGGAAACAGAGGGAGATGGGAAGTGGGGCCATGCTCTACAATCTCGGGGCTACAGGCTGGAGAGATGGCTCAGCGGTTAAGAGCACTGGCTGCTCTTCCAGAGGACTTGGGTTCACTTCCCAGCACCCACATGGCAGCTCACAGCTATCTGTAAATTCAGTCTCAAGGAGTCTGATAACCTCTTCTGGTCTCTGTGGGCACTGTACATACAGGGTACATAGACATATATGAAGGCAAAACACCTACATATGTAAAAATAAAACTTGAATAAATCTTGAAAACCAAAACCAATACCCTCAAGGCCTGCTTCCATTGCCACCCCAGAGAGGCCCCCTCTCCTAACAATGTGATCATACGAGGTATGTATGTATGTGTGTCTGTCTATCTATCTATGTATACATATGTATACGTGTGTCCTATATGTGCATACCTATAATAAACTTTAATTTATAAATTAGCCACAGATTAACAATACCCAACCATAGATCTTATGAACATCAGCATACATTTTTTTTCCTTCCCATATAAAGCTGAGAACTTCCACCTCTTCACTCAGAGAAAGTACTTTGCAGCTTCCTTCGGTCAGAACCAATTGAACCACCACTATTTTTGTAGTTGGAATTATCATAAAATGAAATAAGAGATATCCAAACACAGGCACTGTGATGCTGCAATAGTCATCTGGTCCCTTTGAGAGCTTGAGTAATCAACAGAAGGCAGACTGTCCGATGTAGACAGGAGGGATGGAAGGCTGAGTTGTGTCCTGAACAGGACAGAAGGAACATCTTCTTTGGTCTTTGATAAAGATGCAATTTAAAGTTTATAACTTGAGCTGGTCTTGGTGGTGTGACCCTGAGCTTCTAGTTGCTAAAAGGATCAGTAGGAGGGTTTGCTAAGTCCAGGAGTTTGAGGCCAACTTCAGTAATCCTGTCTCAAAAAAAATGAAATGTGCTGGGCATGGTGGCAGGTGTCTGCGATCCCAGCACTTAGAAGACTGAGATAGGAGGACTGATATGATTTTTTTTAGGCCAGCCTGGGCTACAGAGTGAGGTCCCGTCTCAAACAAGAAGGAAACAGATAGACAGATACATAGATAGATAGATAGATAGATAATAGCAATAAAACCCTAACTAAAAGTGTGTGTGCATGTGTGTGTGCGTCAGTGCATATGCATGTGTGTGTGTGTGTGCATGTGGGAAAATGTTCATAAAGGCCCAAGGCTTCAGATCCCCCTGCAGGTTCTGAGCTGCTTGTTGTGCTGGGAACTTTGTCTCCAGGCTCTACACTGCCCCCCGCCCATCTACCCCTCTCCAGCAATGGCTGTCTGAATCCTGTATCAGAAATATTTGCCTAAAGATCATGAAGATTTTCTACTACAAACTAGGTAGCTCTAGTTTTCTGTTCAGACCTGTTTAGGCTCATGAACTCTCTCGATTGATTTTTTGTGTGTGGTGATGATTCAGCATACCCATATTTGCCCTGTAAAACTTGCTGGAGAATTCCTTTCCCTCTTCAGTTGTTTTGCTCTTGTGTCAGAAGTCAGTTGACCAGTCTCCATCTTGAAGCCGCATCCCACTTGGGTCTTTCTTTATGAGTTCCAGTTCTCTGCTGAGATTCCTCGTTTGTTTCTTCATTGTGTTTATATCTTCTTTTACTCTCTGATCTGATTGTTACAGCCATTTTAAAGTCTGCTGTGTTGGTTATTAATTTATTGTGTCTTGATCTAAATCAACATTCCGTGATCATTCCTGCAACATTGAACTAGGTCCTCCTCTACGTTATTTTCCTCTGTGGCGACTGCAGAAGCAGAGCAGACAGCAGAAGCCAGAAGGGCTTTGGAGGAACCTGAGGATTTCTCGTGGATCCAATGCTTCTGTTTTTGTCTGTCTTACTGTTGACTCCCAACACTATGTCCAAAGTTCCTTGGTAAGCTGTAAGCCTGATTTCAGCCCAGTGACGACATCACTGTAACTCTCTTGAGATGAATGTCCTATACCTTGGGCCATTTCAGCACATGGGTTCCTGGTGCCCCATGTGTATTTTAAAACAGAATGTCTACAGGGAGGTGAAACATTCCATCCTTCCAGGAAGCTCCTTAAACTCAGCTAGTAAACAACTCAAAATAGCTTCAGGAAGTTCCTGAATCTGACCTTATTCACTAGTCCCCCCCCCCCCCCCCCCCCAAGTGCATATAAGCTGTATGGACCTGCTGAAAGACATTTTCAGATAAGCTGAACCACATAGAAGATGCTCAGATCAGCCAAGCATCCTAGAAAAGCAGAGACTGGTTGACCTGTCGACCTGTCTGGACCATCTCCATTGTCCCAAGCTGCCCATGGTTTGTACAGGATGCTTCAGATTTCCAGCTTTTGTGAGCTGTCACCCATGAAGGGTGGGCTTTGGCTATTAATATAGATATCTTAGAGTCATTTCTGCTCTTGCAAGTAACCCCTCACCTATATTCCTATGAGTAATCATAGTAAAACTCATTGGTTCATTAAGTTGGAGTTTGGTGGTATCCATCCTTTGGTCTGTTGTGGGTTCCTTACCTGAGGTGACTCGACATATTTTTACATCTCTCCAGCAACAGTGTCACAAACAGGGATACTGACCAGATTCAGAATGGGTACACAGCCGCACAACTATTCTTAACTATTAGTAAAATTAGTCATGACTCTTTCTCAGGGGTAGGATCCTTAATTTTACATCTCATGGTTCCTAAGTGAGTTCCTGAGGTCTCCCCTCCAGAGCCAGGCCATACCCACCATGTCTGAATTCTGTGGTACCTTCGGTACCTCTTTTCAACTACCAGTCCAAAGCAGAGTTCCATACTGGGTCTCATAGAGTCTCACCAAGAGGCTTGCTCAAGCAGCCCAACCTCCAGCCAAGGACAGAAAGGTCCCCTGTGGACTCCCGAACACCTCTCCTCTGAATAACTTCTCTTTGGTGTTCTGCCTCACAGGTCCCAGCCTGCTAAGTGGTCCTGACTCTGCTCTCTATCTCCTCAGCAAGCTCAGCAAGATGACATTTGTGTCTGAAGTCCACTCCTGGCCAATGGTTCCGAGCATGTCTCTACAGGATGCTGACCTCACGTGACCCTCAATAGTAATCTCGATAGGACCACAGTTCAGTGCTTCCTGTTGCCTTATGCATTTGGTCTAGTTCAATACTTGCTCAGGGCAGGAAAACTAGTCTGACACCAATTATTCCAATCGTGGCTGGTTAATGTTTAGTAAGAGAGTAGATGCTAAACATCACCGAAATGAGTCAGATTAAAAGGACAGCAGAACATTTAGAAATCATGTCAAATCAAAAAGGTTGGGTGAGGTCTAGAGGGATGGCTCAGTGGTTAAGCACTAGCTGCTCTTCCAGAGGACCCAGGTTCAAGTCATAGCACCCACATAGCAGCTCATAAATGTCTAACTCTTGCCCCATGGGATCCGATGCCTCCTTCTGGTGTGCAGACATACATGCACCAGAACACTGGTACTCATAAAATAAATAATTTTGAGAAGAGTCGAGTGAAGCCAACTGGCGATGTGGCTCAGTGTAGAGCACTTGCCTAGTGTGCCCAAGGCACTGGGCTCAATCCGCAGAGCCGTAGAAACAGAGCAAGCGACAATAAAACCCAAACCCTATTGTTTGTCTCTAAGAGTTAATTGTAAGGGCCACAGTGGGGAACTCTTACATTAGATATTGAGTTTTGATGATCTCCTCATCCATCTTCCTCTTCCTCCTCCTCCTCCTCTTGTTTTTCAAGACAGGGTTTCTCTGTTGTAACTCTGGCTGCCCTGGAACTCACTCTGTAGACCAGGCTATCCTCGAACTCACAGAGATCTGCAATTAAAGGAATGTGCCACCACTGCCTGGCTTGAGTTTTGATCTTAATCTGATCCAACACTTTGAGTTCCTTCAAATATCTGTTTCCCCAGTCCAGTGGGGGTTGACAATTCTCTTACTTGGTGGGGTTGGCTATCTGTTTCATCTTTCTCCTCTGACTCTCCAACCCTCTCTGCCTGCCCAACTGCCCAAACAACAGAAAAGAAAATGACAAAACTTCCCACCTTAAGCTCTAGTCCAACATCTTTCCTTTCTGTTGTAGTTTTTTTGAGACTAGGTCACAGATGGACATCTAAACCAGACTGGCCTCAAACTTTTTCTTTCTTTCCTTTTTTTTTTTTTTTGAGACAGTGTCTCACTTTGTAGACCATGCTGGCCTTGAACTCATAACTCATAGAGATCCACTTGCCTCAAGTCTGGGATTAAAGTTGTGACTTTGGTCTTAATGGCTTTTTTTTATAGGTAAAAATGACTTTATATTCCTTATATACCTGCTCCCACCTCCCAATGTGGAGACATATACAGTGCAATCCCACTCATCAAACCCCATTATGGTTTCCCCAACTCTTGACATCACCTGATAGGTGACCCCTCTGGATGTAGTTCACCTTTCATTTTTGCATTTTTTGGATCCTCCAGGTTCTCATGGATGCCAGGCCTCATAAGAGCCCTCTCCTAGGGTGCAGCTCCTTCCTGTGACTCTAAGCCAGACCTCCTTTAGCCCCTCCAGAGGGAAGAAGCACTTTTCAGAGCATCTGGTTGGCTAGTCCCCCTGAGAGCTATGTCTCCAGAAGAGCTTCCCAAGCAGAGGAGACGACTCTCTCCTGACCCTGGGCTCTGACACAGTTGCCGCCTAGGGAGACATTCGCAGACACTTGCCAGGGCTTTCTCAGCATGAATATTTAATGTTTCTGCATTACATGAGACTGGGACGAGAACGGAGCCATCTCTGCTAGCCTGCTGCACACTGGTGAGGAACTGGGGTATTGAGGGGTGTCTTTCTCCAACTAGCACAGAATTGTGCCCCTCCTTAAGGAGTCCACCTTTCCCAAGCAGTGTAAGTGGGTGTCTGTCACCAGGCCAGTGTATTCCTGCTTGCCAGCATGTCTTTGGGGTACTCCAAAATGCACCTTAGAATTCTGCTTTGTCATTTGAGTCCCTGCACCTACTTCTGTCCCAGTCACTGCAGACAAGAGCTTTGTGCCGTGCATCTTTTTACTCGTCTCCGTTCAAAGAAGAGAAATTAAGACCCAGGGATGAAGGAACTGTCTCAAGTCACTCTGACTTGCAGATGGGAACACCACTTATGATCCTGACCCCTAGTGGCCTACTCTGTCCACTCTGCTGACCTCAGCCAAATTCTGACAATCTGCCACTGCTACCTGACCACCCCAACACCCCAAGCTAGGATGATGAGAATGATTAAAATTTTACAAAATTTCCTGTGTATGAGATCCTGTTTGGGATAGTTTACATGAATTCAACTTATCATGCAACAGTCCTGTGAAGTACATTCCTAGTTTACAGATGAGAAAACTGAGGCTCTGAGATCTGCCTATAGTTGTGCATTAGGTTACGGAGCTGAGCTTCAGGCCCGTGCTGTGCTGCCAGGCATGGTGGTGCACACTTGAGGAACAGAGGCAGAAGGTCATCATTTGCTATATACTACATGAGATTGAGGCCAGCGGGGCTATATGAGAGCTTGCCTCTAAAGGAAACCAAACCAAACCAACCAGTCTAGGCTACCTGCCTCCAAAGTCAGTAGTTGTACTTTGTACACCATTCTGTTACTCAAAATAGCAAGTTATACAAGTTGCGTTCTTAGCATTTACAAATAATAGTTCATTGCAGTTGTACAGAGAGGGAAATACTGACTGACTCCATCCTGGATGAGGAAATTGGGTTTCAATAGAATGACTGACCCAGTGACAGCCATGCAGCTTCTGAGAGGAGTCGAGCCCAGGCCCAGCTGTATCCATTGGAAGGCAATCAGAACTGGCTTCCTGCTGGTGTGGACGTTCCCAGCATTTAGGAGCCCATAACCGAATCACAGATGATGACTGTGAGGGGTGTGGGAGGGATTCAGCACGAAAGTTGGAGCTGGAGGCCCTGAGAGGCTCAAACACGATTTTGGCACCTTTACTACACCATAAAAAGAGAAGGAAGAAACCAGAAATGATCAGAGGAAATGGGAAGAAAGACAGACAGAGACCTAAATGCCACCCTGGAGGCAAGCCTCCTATACCCTTAGCTTGCACAGCACCCGGGGACACATCATTCCGGCCCCCATCACCCTGTGCCTTGTTTGGGGCCTTCGTTCACTCTGTTCCCACTGCCCGGAGTGCCTCCTCTCTCCCACACCCTTCCAGCTGGCTGCCTCCCACCCACCCCCAGAGTGCTGTTTAGGGGACCTTTCCAGAGGGTCCTCAGGAAAACTGTCATTAGGCTCCAGTCTCATGACCAGAACAGCTCTCTGGATGAACAGGAATGGCTTCACCTTGCACCGAGGCTGCCTGTGGGAGGCACTGCCTTTCCCTCCGGGCAGACTTTGATACATTTATCGGCTTTAGTATGGATCTTGAATGTTCTCCCAGGTATCAAAGGCTTGGTCCTCAGGAGGTGCTATCAAGAGCTGGTGGGGCGGCTATGAAGTGCGGTCCAGGATGGGGTTACGTCCTAGGAAAGGACTACAGGATCCTAACCTCTTCCCCCTGTCTTTTCCCTCCTTAATGCTGTAAGGGAGTTTTACTTGGTCACATGTTTCCATCAATACATTGCTTCAACACAGGCCCCAAACAATGAGGTCAGTTTGGGCTCTGAACATTCTAGGTGCCCAGTGTGAGCTGGTTGAACCAAAGTTGATGCACACGGAGGGACTGTGACTACAAGGTGCCAGGATGCCCTTGACCGGTTGAGTTGTCACTCTGGGTCAGGCTCAGAGTCAGGCCCCGCCGTGCTGTGCTTGCTCTTCCAAATGAAGGTGGCAAGGTCACCTAATAAGAACACAGGAGTGCAGGTGCCAGTGGAGGCCAGAGTGGCAGATCCTCTGGGGCTGGGTTACAGGGGGTTGTGAGCTGCCAGATGCAGGTGCTGGGAACTGAACTTTGGCCCTCATATGAGCAGTGCATGCTCTTTAACTGTGGAGCCCCTCCCCCTTTCTCTTCTTAAATCCAAGCAAGAGAACATGGATCGAGATATCAGTTCCTCCAGAGCTGGAAGGAACTCTTAAGTTGCTCTCACTTAGCATCAGGGAAGTTGGGGCAGGATGATCAGGAGTTCAAAATCAAATTGCGTCATACAGCAAGACTTTGTCAAACAAACAAAAAAAACAACAAAAAAAAAATTGGTATGGTGGCTCATACTTGTAATTCCAGTACTTGGGAGCTGAGGCAGGGGGAACCATCGTTGAGTGCTTAAGGCCAGCCTGGCCTCAGAGTGAAGCCCTGTATCAGAAGAAAACAGCTACTACTACCAGAGAAAGAAACACAGGGGCCAGGGATGTAGCTCCAAAGGAGAATGCTTGCCTAGCATGTGCAAGCATCCTGGGTTCTACCCCCAGGACCACTAAAAAAAAAAAAAAGCAAATAAAAGGAAAGAAAGAAAAACGAAGCAGGACTTCTCCATTTCCAAAGGCTTTATTGGTAGGAAAGCTAGATCCTATTACTTTATTGGAATGAGGGGCTGTGCAGGGAGCACATCACGGGTACCAGAGGGACTTCCACTTTGTTCACCTTTCATTCAGTGACCCATCAGACACAGGATTTATGATCAACAATTCCTTTGATTTAAACCACAGACTGACTTTTTTTTTTTTTTTGGCAGAATGACTGAGATGAAGGGTGTTCTTGCCAACTTTCATGCAGATGTCCCCACAAATGATGCCTGGCTTGGATTCTG
Source organism: Cricetomys ansorgei (assembly GCA_026225945.1). NCBI lineage: Eukaryota > Metazoa > Chordata > Mammalia > Rodentia > Nesomyidae > Cricetomys > Cricetomys ansorgei. The sequence continues at coordinate 8,104,839 of JAMJFZ010001264.1, forward strand.
CTGAATTAGCCTCCCTGTGCCTTGCTCACGCTGTCTTTACAACGTTTGGTTCCTCCCAGTGCAGGGTTAGAACTAGTCCTGAGTTCACACACACCTCAGGAAGAATGGGCCCCTCAGGTCAGCATAGTTCTGCGACAGGTGTGTTTTCGAGGTCTGAAGAGATGTAAGGCTGAGGGCAAGAATCCCTCTAGCTCAAGGCTTTTGATGATCTTGGCCATGCCTCGAAATTCTGATTGTCCAGATTCCATGACCAAGTGCTGGCATTCCGGGCATGTGCCGCCACGCCCGAGTTGGAAATTATTTTTAATAATATATTTAACTTAATGTCCCTAAAATTCTCCTCAGCCTCCAATATAGAAATTACTGAAAAGACGCTTTACGTTTCCTGGTACAGCTGGTCTCTGACGTCTGATGTATTTTGCACTGGGGCGAATTCCAGCTTGGACCAGGCGCATTCTATGTACTCAAGAGCCACATGTGGAATTCCATATGGAACGACAGAATGTAAGAGAAAAAAAATGCCTCTACTCTTTGTGAGTTCTAGGGCCTCCTTGTATCAACAGCAGCTTATCAACATCTGTGCCTCACGTTCTCCTCAGGATGTCCAAACAAGGGAGCAAGAACATCCCTAAGAAATGGCTTAGAAATCAGGCTTAAATTCCACTGTCTGCTAACAACATGTTTTGGGGAGCTGACTGGGGAGGAAGCTTGGTAAACCAGGCAGTGTGCAGATTGGACTCGGTGCCTTCTGCATTGGTGAGCTTCCTGGGATGTGGTGTCATAGTTACTGTTCCTGTTGCTGGGCGGGAAGAAATGGCAAACAGTCCATCCTGTGGGTGAAGCATAGCAGGCGAAGTATCTCGATCCTAAAGCTAGCAGCTCAGCACAAGTCCTGACCCAGAAGCAGAGACCGGACCAGAAGTAGGGCCAGACTATACCTTCAAGGCCTGCCCCTAACATCCTCATCCATCAATTACACCCTACATCCTGACGGGTCCACAGCCTTCCAACAGCACCAGCAACTGGGGACCAATCATTCAAATACAAGAACCTGTGGAGCACATTTCAAAATCAAGCCATATTATGCAGCCAGCTTCCTTTTCCCACCACAGATGAGATATCCATAGCATAGATTTCATTTACTTATTTATTCATTCATTTATACAGAGTCTTACCTCACTACTATGGCTGCCCTGGAATTCACGCTGTACCAGGCTGGCCCTGAACACAGAAAAATCCTCTTGCCTCTGGCTCTTGAGGGTCGTGATCAAAGGCATGTGCCGCCACACCAGGTTAGATCTCCTTTGGAGATGCACCTTTTCCTTCCCAAGGTGCGATTTCTCCGTTTTCAGAGCTTTATTTATAACCCCCTCTCTCAGAATTATCAACTTAAAATAATCTTTCTGCCAAGATGTATTTTTGAGATAGGAATTCTGATCTCCTATAGTCATGTTTGGGAAAGCATATTTTTGGTCTTCTGTAATAGGAATAGTATCAGGGCATCTTCATGTCCGTGTCACTGACCTGATGTGGTATCTCATGTCCCTCCACCAGCCACTTTTATGCATGAGAGCATTATTATTATTATCAATTATTTATTATTATTATTATTATTATTATTATTATTATTATTGATAGCATCTCACTATGTAGCCATGGCTGGCCTGAAGCTTGTTATGTAGACCAGGCTGGCCTCCAGCTCACATGGATCTTCCTGCCTTTGAAGATTTTAATTGTGTGTGTGTGTGTGTGTGTGTGTGTGTGTGTGTGTGTGTGTGAATGCAATGCTTATAGATGCCAGAAGGGGGAACTGGATTGTAGGCAGCTGCGAACTGCCTGAAATGAGTGCTAGGAACTGAACTCAGGTCCCTTGCAGTCAATGCTCTTGACCACTGAGGGATCTCACCAGTTCCTGAAAACATTTAGAAGGGACATGTATTATCAAAAGGAAAAACAGTCCAGTGGGCCACAGTCTGCATAAAGTAGTCACTTGGAATCGAAGGAAGCGATGCACGGCTGGGGCTTTCTACTCCTTCCTTCAGTTATCTAGAAGGACAAGGGCCTTAGAGGAAATGTTTTCATTTCTTTTATCTGTTTGTTTGTTTGTTTTTTGAGACAGGGTCTCTTTATGTAGTCCTGGCTGTCCTGGAACTCGCTATGTAGATCAGGCAGACCTCAGACTCAGAGATCTGCCTGCCTGTGCCTCCCATCCTGGGATTAAAGGCGTGTGCCCTCACGTCTGGCAGTTTTCTTTTGACCGCCCAGAGTGAGCAGCCACCTCATGTTCTTGCCGCCGCTTGTTCCCCATTGTGATGGACTGTATCCCTTCAGAGTGTAAGCCAGGATAAATCCATCTTCTCTTAAGTTACTGCTTGTGAGAAGCCACAGAGAGACTACGAGGAGCCCGCTCTGGGTCTTCTTTATCAGGCGAGACCCCGAGAGAGACACTGAGGCACGAATCGGTGCAAGAGCATGAGGTTTATTGCACCGATGCATCCTTCCTATGCGTCGGGGTGGACCTCCATAGAGCCCCATGCAGAGGGCAGGAGGCCACCCCAGGGGATTTTCAGACTTGCTTATATACTCTTTCTTAGCAACCACATAACCTTTAAGCTGATTGGTTGGATACAATGATACCACATAACCTTTAAGCTGATTGGTTGGGTGCAATGACATAGATTGGTACATTCCAGGTGTATTGTTCTGTAGCTAGGGAGTGCTGAGCTGAAACCTATTCATATGTGAATATAACTAGAACTTTTCCTTATCTGGGTGCCAAGGTTTCTGGAAAAGTTCAGGCAAAGTTCAGGCCTACTTGTACATTCTCAAGCCTTACTAAAGTTTGGTCAAGTCTAGCCTTGGCCTTACACTTGTCCGGTGCTTTGTCACAGCAAGGGGAGAAGAAACTAATACAATCCTTCGAAAAGAAAGAGGAAATCTTCGTTACCTGCATCTCTGAATAAAAAATGCCCTTTGGGTGTGGGACTGTCCTAGAGCCAAGAGTGAATTGAAGCTGGCCTGGAACCCCGTCTCATCCTGAGAGCCGTAGGAGTTCGGCTGCTCCTTGCCTGACCCTGGCCAGAACCCAGTGATATCGCCTGCTTCACAGGTGCAAGGAAATGCGGCTTGGTTGTGGCTTGTCTATGCGGTAGCCGGAAGCATAGAGTCCCCACATGCAGATGAGGCAACACCAGTAACCCTGTCTTAACCAATGGGTCCCATTCTTGGGACCAATGACCCCTCCCCTGACCGCACCTATAAATGTACCCTAAAAACCTGCGTTAAATGAGATCACCCCGAAACGTGTATTTCCCGAGTTCCTGTTCTCATGCCACTCACCGAGCTCCGACCAAAGGCAGGATGGAAAAGAAGTAAGAACCGTGTCCTCCACGCAGGGTTCCCACGCAGCTTCCCGCTTGGGGACAGCCATCCATGGGCGGCTATGGCCGCTCTGGGCTGGGAAGCTGCAGCTAGGGACACTGGTGTGGGTGAGATTTTCTTTTTTCTTTTTCTTTCTTTTTTTTTTTTTTTTTTTTTTTTACAACATTTGGGTCTTTCTACTTTTTCAGAATTAACTAGCCACAGAATTAACTTCTGGGAGAAACCAGAGCTCCCCCTTCCTCCCACTCTTTGCTGCATGCACACTCGGCTTTTGCCCACTATCTGCATTTCTGTACATGTGACAAACTTGCTAGATTCTCTGGGACTCTAGCAGCCCAGATGAGGACTCTTTACAGATGGTTGGGGACCCTGGGACATCCTAATGGCAGCTGGTGTGTGTGTGTGTGTGTGTGTGTGTGTGTGTGTTGCAGTGGAAGAACTGTTTCTTGGAGTTGAAGTTCTCCACCTTGGCAAGTAAGACCAGGTTGGGGAGAGGGGAGAGCTGCTAGGAGAGTCAAAGCCATTTAAAAAGCCAAAGAAGAAGTTTCCAGGTCTTCAGCTGAGGGTGCACTGAGGCCCCAGGTGCTTCATGTGGAGCCTATTCTGATAACAATAAATTATCAACTTGATGCAAGTGGCTGACACCCAGAATGAGTTTTCTTCTGGTCATGGCTGGCTGTAATTGTTACAGGAGTCTTTATAGTCAGAGTCCTGGCCCTGGCAGACCTAACAGGCTAAGAGCCACACATCCTCAGTAGACCAATTCAAAATGAAGTCAAGAAACAGTAAAAGGCAGAGCGAGGAGAGCTATTCAGTGTGCCAGATTGAGAAGAGGAACAAAGACTCCAGTGATTCCCCCAAGTCCGTTTCGGGGTACCAGCGTGAGGTTATGTTTAATTAGCAGCCAGGAGATATGCATTACTAAGCACCCGGTAAGGTGTGGTCCCCTGTTACCAAATTGGAATCATAGTCTGTACCCCAAGAAAGAAAATGTAGCCATCTGCCCCTGAGAAGTCAACTAAATCAACAGTAAAAAGCAGAAAAAGGAGCTTCATTCAAGGTGGCCACATTAGGACGAGGGACAAGAGGTCCAGCGACACATCCCCACCTCCAAGTTCATCTTTGGGGTCCTGGAGTGAGATTAAAGTTTATGATCTTAAAAAGTATTTATTTTATTTTTTATATTATAATTACTTATTTCCCCCCTTTCTTCCCCTCAAAACTCTCCCATAAACACTCCTTGTTCTCTTTCTAATTTATGACATCTTCATTAATTGTTGTTACATACATGTATGTACATGCATATATATGCCTAATTATATAAATACAACCTGCTCAGTCTGACTAATGTCACTTGTATGTAGGTTTTCAGGACTGACCATTTGGTATTGGATAACCAATTGGTGTGCTCTTCTCTGGAGAAGACTATGTCTCCCATTCTCAGCATTCCTTAGTTGTCTGTAGTTCTTTGTGTAGGATTGAGGCCTCATGGGCTGATTGTGTGTGTGTGTGTGTGTGTGTGTGTGTGTGTGTGTGTGTGTCTGACCCATCTAGAACTGTCTATGTAGTCAGGCCTCAGACTGACAGAGATCCACCTGCTTCTGCCTACAGAGTGCTGGGATTAAGGTCTTGGGCCACCGTGCTGAACTGAGATTAAACACAGGTCTAAGCAGTCCCGCAGCAACAGAATGAGACTAGGATAAGCAGCAACAAAATCATTATAGCTTAAAGGAACTAGAAGACTTGGCATGTGACCCAGTGGAAAATTGCATACCTAGCATACATAAATCCTTGGAGTTAGTCCCTAGCTGTGTGTGTGTTGCTTGGGACTTGAAACAAACCAAATTAATAGAAGATACAGAGGTGTGGCTCAGTTGGCAGAGTGCTTGCCTAACATGCACGAAGCCTTGGGTTCAGTCACTAGCACTGTATTAATTGGGCATGGTGGTGCAGCCCTCAGGAGGCAAAGGCAGGAAGATCAGAAGTTTGAGTCATCTTCAGTTATAGAGTTTGAGGTCATTCTAGGTTACATGGTGCTATCTCAAAACAAGAACACACAAATATGACCTTAACCAGCTAGAAGTTTACTTTCCCCTCTTCTCAAGAAGACAGGAGACAGGCTGCCTAGGGCAGATAAAATGTCCCATGGTCATCCAGGGTCCTGAGTCTTTTCCCTCTGGCGCATGCTTCTTAGGAAATGCCTTCCATAGTTTTCATGTTCCAGACTGTAGCATGAAGGAGAGGGCACAGGCGATACACCAGCTGCCCTGTGAAGAGGCTCCAGGGGCTGCCCTCGCCTCTTCCGCTCACATGTCACTCACTAGAACTAAGTCACTGGTCTCCTCAGGGTACAAGCAGGACTGGGAAGTACAGTCTATCCCAGACAGCCATATGCCGAAAAGCAGGTCTCTGCCACCTCAGGAGTGACATGGACTCCTGAAGGGGAAGATGGATATTAGAGGGAGACGGACAAGAAATCCAGCAGAGACTTGGTTTGTTTTGGTGTCAGTTGTTTGTTTTCAGACAGGATCTGGCTATGTAGCCCAAGCTAAACCTCGAACTCCCAATCCTCCCTCCTCTATCCCCTGAGGTCTGGGGTCACAGGTGTGCACCACCGTGCCCATGCCTTGAGGATCCAGCTTGCCTGGTGAGGTTCCTTTGCTATGAAACTCAGGGAGGATGGAAGCTCTAGAGCTCCCCGGCAGGCAGCTGGCAGGCAGTGGCCCATCCTCAAATCTCTTCCACCCAGAACCAACCCTGCTCAGACTGCTGTTGGCTCTCTACTGAGAACTCCTGAAACAATACATCCAGCATTAGTCATCAGGATGTTAGAGTCAGGAGATAGCAAAAGGGAGGCCAGGCACTGACCTGGCATGGTGAGCACACTGTGTCAGACACACAGACAGTCATGTTTGTGTCTTCTTAAAATGTCAAAAGTTGCCAGGCGGTGATGGCGCACACCTTTAATCCCAGTCCTCGGGAGGCAGAGGCAGTCAGATCTCTGAGTTTGAGGCCAGCCTGGTCTATGGAGTGAGTTCCAAGACAGCCAGAGCTACAACAGAGAAACCCTGACTCTAAAACAAATAAAAATGTCAAAGAATTATTGAATAACAATAAGTTCACAACAAATTCACAGTCTCTGTTAATTACACCAAGTATTACTAGTTCCAGTTGACATTTTTGACCGCTGTCAATTACAGGTTCAAATTGTTCCAATTTTTAAGAAAATTGTATTACATTTATTTTTGTGTGTGTGTGTGGGCTCATGCGCCATGGCGTTACGTGCAGAGGCCTGAAGACGCCTCTCGGATGTTGGTTCTCTGCCTCTATCATGTAGGTTCTAGGAACCCAGTGCAGGCTGTCAGGTTTGGCAGAAAGCACCTTTACCTGCTGAGCCATTTTGCCAACTTTTACTCTAATCTTTTTGTTTGTTTTTTGAGACAGGGTTTCTCTGGAGTAGCTCTGGCTGTCCTGGAACTCTGTAGACCAGACTGGCTTCGAACCCAGAGATGCGCCTGCCGCTGCCTGGTGAGCGCTGTGATTAAGGGCGTGTGCCACCACCCCGTAGCTTTTACTCTCATTTCTATTACTAATGTTAGCTTTTAGGCCACTCACCATGCTTCACAGTGATATGTTTTCAAATGGCTGTGAGCGGGTTAGAGTGGCTGCAGGGTTGAAAGAGACTCTCCTGAAGGCACCGGCAGAGAGCTGACGCACATGCAAAGAAGGTTCTCTGTTGGGGACTAGAGGAGAAAGTTTGCAAAGCATGGGTACAAAACTGTTCTAGTAATAGAATTGCCTCATGTGTCCCAGGTAGAGGGCAGGACCCCTGTCCCAGCACGGACTTCTGGGGAGGTGGGAGGGCAAAGGTCAGAGAGCGACCTTCCTGGGTGTTGTGCCTTTAGGGAACAAGGGCTTCAGCATCTGCAGTTTCCCCTCCCCATGGGCCATGTTTCAGGATGATATTTACATAGGCAGCTGCCTCATCCGCTAAAATCTCAGATGCATTTGCTGAGAAAGTCCCTGGACACAGGGCAGTGACATCAGTCAGTGATCTCTGAGGAAGTGTTTCTCAAATAAAAGGAGAAATTGAAAAGGGAAGGTCAATTAGGATGGTGGTGAGCACAGCTCTCTGTTGTCCATTTCTCCCTCAGCTCAAGTGGGTTTTGATTTGCTCAGAGCTAGAGCACAAGTTAATTGAAGGCCATTTTTCTTTCTTTGCAAGGAGCAGTTTTCAGGGGAACAGTGAGAGTGTGGCCTTCATCTCTGCATTTGTACAACAGAGGCCTTGGGGATGAATGTCAACAATTACCCTGTAGCCAGAGTCCTTTTGGGATGGACAGCCCTGGTCTTGGTGGTTAATGCTGAATCCCGCGGCTTCTTGTCCTGGAGCCTTCCCAGCTGAATGGCACCTCCAATTCAAGACCACCTGCCAGTGAGCTCTGCCCTTCCCAAATGGGGGCAAAGGAAAGCCTGGCTCTGGTTTGGTTTTGTTTTGATGAGGAAGTATTTTTTTAAACAATTTGTTTATTTGATGTGCGTTGGTGTGAGGGTGTCAGATCTCCTGGAACCGGAGTTACAAACAGTTGAGAGCTGCCATGTGAGCGCAGCTGGGAACTGAACCCGGGTCCTCTGGAAGAGCAGCCAGTTCTCTTCACCATTGAGCCAGATGGTGAGCCCTGAGAGAGTATTTTTAAGATAATCAACCCGATGGAAGAACATAGCACAGTAGAAGGAAATTTTATATTCAGTTCAGGATCCTTCCCCTCGCTGTGCATGCAACTTCTACAAGTTCTGATCTCTCTGCCTACCTCCCAGGACCATCGGGTCAATTAAATTAGACCGTGCAGAGGAAAGCGCAGAGAGATACTGTCAAGCCCTCTACAAACATTGGGTGGATTTTTACTGTTCAGCAAATGCTCTTTGTCTCCCCCTCTCCCTCTAGGTTCCAGGAGCAACTGCAGGTTGGAGAGATGACACAGGACAATGGAATGGCATGGCTTAGCCCAGTGTGAGCCAGTGCCACTGTTACCTGAGGAGCTAAGTCACATGTAGCCTTGAACCCTACCACTACCTTACTATCTCAGTTACTTTCCCTGTTGCTATGACAAAGGCAACTTCAGGAAGGAAGAGTTTATTTTGGTTCAGAGTTTGAAGGTACAGCTAATCACAGTGGGGCAAATCAAGGCTGCAGGAGTTTAAGGTAGTTGATCACATTCTATCCTCGGTCAGGAAGAAGGGAGTGATGTGTGCTGGTACGCAGCTAGCTTTCTCTGGGGCCCTTGTGTGCATGTGTGTGTAGTGGTGGTGGGGTTCTCCTGCATCCCTGGCTGGCCTCATTGTATAGCCAAAGATGATCTCTTCTCTCCCCCACTTTCCCAGTGCCGGGATTACAGGCATGCACCACCACTCCTCATTTTACACAGTACAGAGAGGGTCATACTTTATGTAGTCTGGGATCCAAGGCCAGGGAATGGTGTCACCCACGGCTAGGGTGGGTCTTCCCACCTCGGTTAACCCAAACACGATAATCTCACAGGTGTGCATGGTAGCTTGTCTCCTAGGTGATTCCAGATCCTGTCAAGTTGAGAGTCATCACTAAACATCACAGTTACCCAGTATTTCCTTATATTCTTGGAAGGCGGAGTTACAGACTCATGTCAACAGAGAAGGGAAGAGGAGGTAGCATTGTTCAGTGGTTAAAAATAGGGACCTGGGGGTGATGGTGATGGTGATGGTGCACATCTTTAATCCCAGCACTTGGGAGGCAGAGGCAGGGTATCTCTGTGAGTTCAATGCCAGCCTGGTCTACAAAGTGAGTTCCAGGATAGGGGATTGGGTTGTAGCTCAGTGGGTTGAGTGACTGCCTCATAGGAAGAAAGCCCTGGGTGTGAGCCTCTGTACTGTGTAAAACCAGGAGCGGCAGCGCTTGCCTACAATCCCAGCACTGAAGGTAGCAGGGGAAGAGGCTAGCCAGGGATGCATGAGAACCCCACCCTGTTAGATTTGGTCACAACAGAAAAGTAACTGGTACAGGCCCCAAGCCCTCTACACAGAGACCATCTCTCCATGACAATGTGCTCACTCTACCCTGAGTGGACCACAGACTTTTGTAGCTTTTTTCAGTTTGTGTTCAAACAAATAAAGCAAAAAGAAAAGTTAAAAGGCACACACCTGTAAACACAGCAGGAAACTTTACCAAAGTTACGAGAGAGGGAGAAAACCCTCAGATGCATGTGTGAAAGCCCTGTGGTCCCTGCCACTGCTGCTGGCTCTCTCTGTTTCTTGCTTGGATCCCATTTTGGTCACTTTCTTTTCTTCTGAGGCAAGTTCTCAGTAGGAAGCTCAGATTGGCCTAGAATTTACCACATGATCTTCCTGCCTCAGCTTCCCCAGCCCTGAGATTACAAAAGTACCACCTTCCCTTTTTTGAGCAAATCCCAACATCTGCCCCTCCCCGCACTCATACACACACACACACACACACACACACACACACACACACACACACACACACACACACTCATACACACACACACACACACTCATACAGACACACACACACACACTCATACACACACACACTCATACACACACACACTCATACAGACACACACAAACACACTTATACACACACACACTCATACACACACACACACTCATATACACACACACACACACTCATACAGACACACACACACACTCATACACACACACACACACACACTCATACAGACACACACACACACTCATACAGACACACACACTCACTCATACACATATATACACACACACAAACACACACACAGCCCCATCATATTTTGTAAAAAAGCAGCTCAACCTTTCCTTTCTTCAGTTCCTTCAAGATTTGACCATTCCCCCTGTGGACATAATGACATTTTCCTAAAAAAGTCAAATTCTTTCTATGCTTCCTTCTTATGCTGCCAGTTGAGATGGTTTATACTGGTTTCTTGCCCTGCTGAAAACATTTACAAATTGAGATTGGGGGCATAAGAGATGGCTCTATAGTTAGAGCACTTGCTGCTCTTCCAGAGGACCCTAGTTCAGTTCCCGGCACTGATATTAGGCAGCTCCCAATGTCTGTAACTCCAGCTCTAGAGACTCTGATGCTCTCCAAGGCATGCACCATACACCCACACAGATAACATACACATAGATTCAAATAGTAAAAACAAGTCTTTTTTAAAAAATTGAAATTAAATACAGCAAGTTTTGTTTTTGTTTTTGTTTTGTCTTGTTTTGTTTTGTTTTTTTGAGACAGGGTCTCGTATAGCCCAGCCTGGCCTTGAATTCTGTTCTGAGCTGTCAGTGGTTAAAGAACAAAGGTCCTGCAGTGACAGAGGCCAGGAGATCAAGAAGAAGGAAACTGAGCCAGCACTTGTTCAGGGTGACAGAGAGGATCACCAGGAGTTCAATGCCACCCTGGACAGGAGAAGGGGGAGGAAGAGGTCAAGAAGAATAGGTCAGGATGAGAGGTGAGCATAAGGCCCTGGGCATGGGAGAGTTGACGATTATGTGACCAAGGAAACATGACTCCTGGAGCAAGCAGCTCCTCTGTTCCTTTCCTCTGTTCCAGACTCTAAGGCTAGGCAGAGGAAGACAGAGCACTTATCTCTCTCTGAGGTTCTGGGCTAGACTGACATGAGTCAGTCTATCCAGTTCCAAATCAGCAAATCCCGTGAGCATCCCTAGAAAGGCCCTGGGCCAGTTTTTCCATATTGCTGTGGCAGGTTACTGTCACCTTGTTGAACAGCACAAATGTATTCCCTAAGGGCCAGGCGTGGTGACACACAATCCTTTAATCCCAATGTGGAACTGGGGGGTGAGAGAGGGCAGAAGCAGGTGGATATCTGTCCATCTATCAAGTTCCAGGACAGCCAAATGTCCATAATAGAGAGACTCTGTCTCAAAACCAAACCAAAACTCTGTTTTTGGAGGCAAGAATCTGCAGTGCTTCTTGCAAGCCCCAAACTGGGGTATAAACAGGGAGACCCTTTGGGAGGCTCTAAGAAGAATCAGCTTCTTTGCTTTTTCCAGGCTTTAGAAGATGCCTCCTGTAAGAACACTTGTGATATTAGGGTGTCCTCAGATAGCCCAGGATAATCTCCCCACATCAAGATTCTTACTTCGTATCTGCAAAGACCCTGCTTCCTCCTTACATCCCTGAAAAATCCTTTTTACTATACAAAGTAATACATCAACAGACTCTAGGTATGAGTATGCATCTATCTTGTGGGGGCATTAACCGTCTACCACAGATTTCCCTCCTAGAGACAACCTTACCCCCATCTCTGGGCCTTGGCCATCCTCAGGGGTCAGCATGTGTGTGTAAGACCTCATATTGCAGCTTTGAGTTGCAGCTTGGAGGCCATGTTATAGTTTGAATGTGAAGTGCATCAAAGAGCACTTTGGCTGGTAGTGCTATTTTGGGAGGTACCTAATTGGAGGAAGTGAGTCACTGGAGACATGTCTTTGTGGACAAATGTGGCCCTGGGCTCCATCTTATGCCGTGCTGTTCCACTGTGCCCTTCCACCATGATAATCTGCTTCACAACAGGCTCAGAAATGCAGTCAGTTGACCACAAACTGTAATCTCTGAAAGCCTGAGCCAAGATAAGTTCCTTACTCATCTTGGAATAAGATTCCAAGGCTGGAAGATGTCCAGAGAGATGGCTGTGCTTGTTTGTTTGTGACAGGGTCTTGCTGTGCTGCCCAGACTGACCCCGAAACTGAACTCCTCCTACCTTATCGAATCATCTCTTGAGGGCTCTTTTCTCAAACTCTGGGCTTTGGGATCATCACACAGTAGGACAGATTGTCGCTCAGAGCGACAATTGGAATGCATTGATAATGAACTCAGTGTCACATTAGGACAGAAATCAATAAAGCACTTCCCTTTGGTGTCATTTGACCAAGAGCAAACCCAGATTTTAATTCTCTACTTTGCTCTCCCTGAGTCTTCTGCCATTCCTGCCTGTTGTGTGGGTCTGAGTCTGGGCCTGCATGAATGCTGTCTGTGACTCTGTCCCTGGGACTCTGTGTCTGAGTATCTGTCCCTAACAAAGGACTCTGCTCTCCCTCTTATTGAGCAGCACAGAAAGCATCCCATGCAGAAGGAATGAGGGATATTTTATAGAAACCTTCGATAGAGCTTTACAAGGGATGAAGTCATTGACTACAACTGACCCCAACTGACCCAGATAACAAACAAACAAACAAATGGTGGCTATTCATTTTACAAGATTGCTTTCAACCTTTATTTCCTGTTTTTAGCAAATAATTATCCTAACATAAAAACATACACTCATTACTCCTGGGCTAGCGGCTTGTCCATATAACTTACAACTACAGTTATGCAGTGGCTTAGCTGTAAAAGAGACTTACATGTGAAATCCAAGACAAATAAGGTTGATTGTTGCATTGTTGCAGATTAAACAAACAGGCATAGCACACAGTAGGACAGCACCCTTAAGTAAGTCCTAAGTCACTTCAAAGTTTATTATTAACTCAGCTGTGAGGGCCTGTAAAAGTCCAGTCTTTTAGAATGTAAGATATTTTGATCACAATGCATTGCCACAACTCAGCCCTAGGCTGATGTTAGACAAGATGGGGGCAGGGGGCTGCCAAAGCTACACAGACCCTGATTTCGTGAACAGAACCACCTGTCTACCTTGGATGGTTCAATCTCAAAGCTGGAATGAAGTAAATCTTAGATATCACAGGAATCCTGAAATCCAGGATGGAGCCTCAGGCCTGCCTAGTAACACCTCCCTCACGACCGTGTGGAAATGGCCTTTGACATTTGATGGGTTCATAACATGCCGCTACGCTGTGGTTGGGATCTGAGACAACCTCCTAAAGGTTCATAGACAGAGAACAAACACGTAGTCTTGAGTCTCATCTTTTTCTCACAAAAACCACTAACCCATCGGGGGAGGGGTGCCTTCACAACCTACCACATGCCCAAAGTTCCACCTCTAAACCTCACTGAGGAGATTTAGTTCCCAACACATCAGCTATGGGGAACACACTCAAACCATAACAGCTTGGCCTAAGGACTCTGACATTTCTGGGCATAGGATCTTAAAACAACACATCGTAGACAAGTCTGAGATCGAGGCTGTCAAGGCTCCCCTTATGTCCTGATGAAGGAGTCATGCAGTCTCTGGTGTCCGCTAGTGGGGTTGCGTTTCTGGCTCTCACAGGTTCTGCCTATCTGTCTGGCAAGCAGAAGCAGAGTTTACAGGGCTGGGGTAGCTTGGGGAAACGGCACCATGCTCTGTCCTCATGGCTCAACAAGGCCCCTCCTGGCCCCAGATGGCTCAGTTGAAGCAGAGATTCAGCTGAACCACTCCCCTGGGGAAGAAGAAAACAACCCCAGTCCACAGTCCACCCAAAAATAGGAGTATATATGAGTGGGGTAATAATTACAGTCTTCCTCCAAAGAAGGGGTACAGAGCACTGAGCCCTGCCTCTGGTATGTCAAACTCTTGGTCCACTGCCCCCTCCTACCAGGCCTTCAAAGTGAGACCCAAGGCTCACCCTGCTTTGTGTCCAATAAGGACAGGGCTGTCAGCAGTATCTCCCGTTGTCTCTCCCAAAGGCTCTGTTCAGGAAGCTATCAATACTGGCTTTGGGCTATAACCAAGCAGACACAGAGAGCTCCTTGTTACCAACTGAACTAAAAATCCCAATCACTGATGGTTACTGACAAACAGTAGCAACTTCATGGTGTGCACGGCTCTGTTTCCAGAGAAGGAGGCATAGGACCACAAGAGGTGAGTCAGGGGCCATCTCGGAGCCCGGCTCAAGGACACCTATTGGGGATGAGACACCTCCTTCCTAGGGTCTCCAAGTCCCCAACCCCACACTGTGTGGGATCCAGCACTGGTGTATTTATCATACAGCTGGGCTCTTCATCTAACAGGCCTCTCACTCTCAGGAGCAGACCAGGGTACAGGCCAGGTGACAGACAGGTCCACTTAGTAAAGACCAGCAAGTCACAGAGGCTTTCCAAGGAGGGTCATCTGTGCTGGGCTGAGGAGGACAGGTGGGATTGAAGGGAAGAGGTTGACAAGAAAAGCAATCATGTTTCAGGGGCTGGGATGCAGCTTAGTTGGTGAAGTACCTGCATAACATGCATGAAGCCCTGGGTTCAATCCCCTGCACACCTGTTATCCCAGCACTTGGGAGGTGGAGGCAAAAGAGGACCAGGAGTCTGAGACTAGCCTGGGCTACATGAGATCCTGCCTCTAAACCAAAGAAACAAATAAAATGGGCCATTAGGACAGAATAGGAGGTCTGGGTTTTAAAGGTGTGTTCTGGGCCCAAATCACCACCATTAGTACTCTTCAGAAGGAGGATGGGAAGACGGTGCATGTGGTGGTTTGAATGAAAATGGCCCCGATAGGCTCATAGGGCGTGGCACTATTAGGAGGTGTGGCCTTGCTGGAGGAAGTGTGTCACTGGGGGTGGGCTTTGAAGTTTCAAATGCCCAAACCAAGCCCAGTGTCTCTTTCCCTGCTGCCTGCTGATGCAGACGTAGATGTAGATGTACAACCCCTCCAAAAAGTCTTCAGAGGAAGACTTGTGAAGAGCCTCCTGCTTTTTCCTCTCCGGGTGGTTGGAGGAATATAGGGTCCTCTTATCAGGGGTTCCAGGCGTCAGGGGATTAAATCGAGGGTAAATTGAAAGTGAAGGCTGGAGAGTTTGCTCAGTAGTTAGCGCACTGGCTGCCCTTGCAGAGGACTCAGGTTCGGTTTCCAGCACCCATATGATGGCTCACCACAGTCTGCAGTGCCAGTTCCAGGGGATATGATACCTTCTTCTTGCCTCCACGGGCACTGTGTACACATAGTACCCATGTAAACATGCAGGCAAAACCCTTGTAAGTAAGCAAGTAAACAAACAAACAAACAAATAACATTTTCAAAAAGGTAAGGCACAGGATGACAGCTTATGGTACCAGGGTCACCTTAGTGTCTGGTGTCCGTAGTCCTGGCGGTCACAGCCGGTATCCAAGGCTATTAGGCCCTTGTTACCTTAGCCTGGGCTGCACTTTGTGCATCTGCAGCCTCGTCTTCCCCTCCTTCCCTCCTGATTTCTGAGCCACAAGCTTTACGTGTAAGTGAAGTGATTCATGAGCCATCCCCAAAATATCACCAAGTTCTTTTTTCTGCTTAAACCTGCTGTAAGCAAGGCTCTGACTGAAGCACATTTTAACCGAGAAACAAGGAGGAAGCGTGTAACTTGGGAAGCACAAGAAAACGTTAGCCGTTGGCATCTGAGGCTCCGGGCGGAAGTCTCACAAACACTTCCCACCCCTGCCAATGGCTGCACACGGCAGTGGTCCCTAGACTTCCAGGTCTGCGCAGCCCGTGAGTAATCTTAGAATGGAAGATGCCTCCTCAATGCCCCCTCCCACCTCAGCAAAATGTAGAGGGCTTGGAAGGGAGAGCAGCGGGAGGGCGAAGTGAGGTCACTCCATTCCGTGGCCATTGTTATTATTAATAAATAGGATGCGATTGCCTTCTAGGGCAGGCTCACAGCAAACTCAAGAACACATTCTTCTATCTGTCCTTAAATCTAAGGGAGCGGGAACAACAGAGATTAATGGATTAGTGCCTGACAGAGGGCGAGTGGTTTGCCAAGGCCTCACAGAGCAGAGCAGAGGGGACTGGAGGAAGAGCCTCTGGCTTTGGCTACCCCGAGAAGCCTCCGTGCAGACCAGGCCCGGGCCAGGGCTTTCATGTGCAGCACATGTAACAGGAGCACGGCAGCATGAGTGCGCTGCATTAGTAACACCCTGCCAAGGGGAATGCGCATTCCCTCCTGCAGAGCACCGCTTCTTAGAATGACTTTGACAGGATGCCATTCATTCAGTCCAGAGCCAGAGGGCCTGGGAGGTCTGTGGCAGTTGGAGCTGAGTCCGACAATGCCACTTCTAGTGTGCCCTGTAGACTTATTCCCACACTCGTGTGACAGGTGTGTGCTCAAAGTTACTCTTGGCAGCCTCATTTGCAGCAATCCAAAACAGCCTGTGTGTCCAACAGGGACATGGGTAATGCTCCCTGATCAGTGGAGTATCGGCTGGAGCAGGCTCTCTACCACTGAAGTAGAAGGATTTACCCAAATACAACTCACATTGAAAACAGCAAACTACAAATCCCAGAAGAGGGGCTACCAATTATGCAGAAAAGATGGAGAGAGTGTATGTATGTATGCACGAGTCCACATATGTCGCTGGGGAGCACACAGGCACCAGACTGAGACATCCTCAGCAGTGGTTTGAGGGAAGGTAAACTAGGCGTTTGGGAGACCAGGTGGGAGGAGGGGTTTCCATAAAATATCCTTTTGGTCCTTTGGAATGAGACTGCATTGCCTATTCAAAAACGCACGTGACCGTCCTATGGAATTCTTCTTGTTTTTGCATATGATTTTAACCCCTGGTACTGAGGAAAAATTATAGGCTCTCAAGCTTACAGAGCTTGTGATCTTCCCTACCCCTTGCTGTAGTTAATAAACTAAAACTAAGAGCTGAATTTTAGATAGTCAGTTTCAGCCATCAGTGAGAAGGACAGTTGGGGAACTGGAGGCTCACTTAGCTTGTAAATGTTGTTTTGTGTATGGACAAGAAAATAGAGAGGCAGAGGCAGGTGGACATCTGTAAGTTCGAGGCCGCCTGGACTACAGAGTGAGTTCCAGGACAGCTAGAGGTACAACAGAGAATTCCTGTCTTGGGAAACCAACAAATAAATAAATAGATAGATAAATAAATTAATTAATTAAAAATAAATAAGAAGAGAGAAGGGCTAGGGATACAGCTCAGGTGTAGAGCATTTACATTATAAGCAGGACCTGTGTTTAGTCTCCAGTATTCTAAAAAATAAATACATTAACACTACAGAGATAGAGAGGGAGGGTCCCTGCTGGGGCCCAGGGAGCCCCTTACACTCTCTATTTCCAGGCAGGCCAGCAGCGCTGTGGGGCATACAGCTGATCACCACAGGGCTGGCAGAGGCAGAAGGTCCAAGGAGAGCCCTGCAGGCTGAGGAAGGAGGTGCAGAAGCTGGCTGTTAGGGCTATGTACGGTTGTCTCTCCAGCAGCACAGTAGAACTTGACAGAGCTGCTGACCCTCAGCTGGCATGATCATCAGAAGACCCCTTATAAGAAGAACATCTTTAGGTGATGCCATGCTGGATCGTCACCATGAGGCTGAGGGCTACATTTACAGGCTGCCCTCCCAAGCGGTTACTTTGAAGATACGCACCTGTTAGTTGTGGGTTAACTGGCATGCCACCTACTACCCCTAACAGCAGCTTATGGGATCCTTTCTCCCACAATAAAGAGGCATGGGTGACCCTCGGCCATGGGTCTTCCCAAAGGCTGTGTCCCCAGGAGCCTCAGGATGTGATCGTATGTAGAATCAGGGTCTCTGCAGATGCAATTAAGTAAGACTGTCATGACAAAAACATCCTGGATTAGATTGGGCCCTAAATCCAATCAATGAATGTCCCCAGAAGGAACAGGAAAGAGACAGAGTCAGAGGAGGGAAAGACTGAAGGAGGATGGAGGGAGAGCTGGAGTCACCCATCTGTAAGCCAAGGAACTTCACCAAGTGCCAGGCACAGAGCAGACCCTCCCTCGGGGCCTCTAGAAAGAACGAACCTGAGACCCCCCTGATGGTGGACCTCTGGCCCCAGAAGTGGAGTAACAGTCTTTTGTCACTAGCTGGAAGGGAGGCCCTGGATTCTGAGGATACACAGGGACTTCGCAAGTTAACTGAGTTGAGCCCGCTGCTGTGTGCCCTGGGAAGGAAGACAGTGGCCTGCTCCCTTGAAGTGTCCAGGCACAGCCAGGCCACACTTCGCCCCCGGGAGCACTGTCTGTAGTTGGTGTGTCTCTAATGGGGAAGGTGTGCCTGTCCTGTCGCTAGGAAACAGGCAGCCAGGCCTGCAGGCTCTCAGCCTGGAGCGAGGCAGGTGGTGACAAGATTAAATACTGCCTTTCATTTCAACATAGGAAATGTTTTCAATTCTCCTCTCTTCATGTCTCTAAAAAAAGGCAAGTGGCGGAAACGCCCCACTGGAAATTTATTAACAAAAGCCCAGGCAGTCCCAAAAAAAGCAGACCTTTTTCTTTTCAAGTATTTTTCCAGCCATCCAACAGGCACTTTGAGGGTGGGGCCCCTGCTTTTACACTGGGATCTTGAGCTTCATTCAGCTCTCTCAATCCCTGGGGAGGTATTCCGTCTCACAAATGAGGCGATGGGCAGGACTGAGCCCCTCGTCCTTGAAGACGGGGTCTCAGACACTAGGGGACACAGATAGTACTGACCACTATGTATACTGTGTTTTTGCTTTAGTTTTTTAATACATACCTATGATAAAGCTTAACGTTTAAATTAGGCACAGGAAGCTGTAAACTCAGCCCTCTGAAAGCTGAGGAAAGAGGCTTACAGTGAGTTCTAGGACATCCTGGGCTACATAGTGTGAGTCCTAGGTTGCCTGGGCTACATAGCAAGACCCTGTCTCAAAAAACAAAACACTAAACATATAAATAGTGATAACTTCGACACAGACTGGTAACTAATAGCAAAAGAGGGGAACAGTGACAATATTGTTGAGAGCAGGCTGTGTCCGCCCTGCGTTACTCTGTCTTGGGTAAAGCGGTGGTTTTCAGGCTGTGCCTTGCCCCGAGAGACTCCATTTTGAGGAAGGAGGACCGCTCTGCACCTTGGTGGGCAGGTAAATGACATCATCTGTCCAGCTCCACCTGTGGCACAGACTGATGAACGACTTATCCCCGGGGGGTGAAAAGGGTGTCACCCTAGAGATTTATCAAGGAGAGCTAGAGCCACAGCACATGAGCAGATTAAAACCACACATGGAAACCAGGCTGGAGAACTTCCTGGACACACTGGGCTCTGGAGACCCCTCACCTGGAGAGGCGCGCTGCCTTAGAAGCGCTCCGCCAACCCCACGGGCTGTCACGTGACCATTCTCTGTGCATATCAAGGGACGAAGAGGAAGAGAACTCCGCACTGCTCCAGGGCTTCAGCTCAGCTCAGCGTCCACTGTTGCTGCAGCCGATCTCTTCTGCAGCTGGACTCTGCAGCGCCTCTTAGACCCGTGAGCCGGCGGTAGCCTGGCTCTGCAGCGCGGCTCCTGCAGACCCCTCGCCTGCTTTATCAATGTACTTTGCAGCCCCATCAGTTTCAGTTTCCCAGTTTTGGCCTCTGGGACCTCTGTGTTCTTGAACCTTCTATGGTTATTCTATTGTTGTTTTTCCGTTTTGTCGGTTGTTGGTTTTTGGGTTTTTTGTTTGTTTGTTTGTTTGTTTTTTGTCTTTTGGTTTGTTTGGTTTTTCAAGATAAGGTTTCTCTGTGTAGCCCTGGCTGTTCTGGAACTAACTCTGTAGACCAGACTGACCTCGAACTCACAGATCTCTGCCTGCCTATGCCTCCTGAGTGCTGGGATTAAAGGCCTGCGCCACCACCGCCCGGTTTTCTATAAACATACGTATGTCTGTTGCTGGGACTACACTCCACACCCACTCACATGCACCCCACACACTGTATGTGCTGTGTGATCTAAAGGTTAATGGTAGTAATTGAGACAGGAATATAAGACCTTGTGTTTGCCTCAGTCCGACCAGCAAGGAAAGTGTGACTACCCGACAGATTGCTGCCGATGCAGATGCCAGACCCTGTGGGTTTATGGTGAGTCAGAAAATTCTGACATTGTAGAAAGGTGCACAGGTACCCATGCTCTGGCACAGCACACTGAAGGCAAATACACTAAGCAGGATGTTAGATGAATGTAATCTCTCCTCACAGCCTCTCAGAATACCTGACTGTACCATACTTGCCTTCTGTTCTAATCATCCCTGCTGTTCGCCGTTGTGTGATACTGTTCACGGAAGTACTTGGGAATGATAAGGACCATACGAAACCAGAATCACAACATTATCAACCCCTCTCAGTCCGTGTGGGCTCTTATGACATTATTCTATGGACTAGATGGTGTATAAACAACTGGAATTTATCTCTCATGATTCTCTGGATGCTGATGTCAGGTCCAAAGGAAACTCCCGTTTCCCCAAATTTCAAAAGGCAGAAGGGATTGCTGGCTATCTGTGATGCCTCTCAGCCCACCAAAGTGCATGCTGGCCTCCGGCTCCTGTGGCTCCTGTGGCTCCTGTGGCTCACACGCACCTGTTGCACATTCAGAGTTTGTGTTAGCATCGTGGCTCTTCTCACCTCTTCCCTTATCCTAAACTGAGCCCCCAACCCTGCTCAGGGCTTCCCTCCCCCAGCTACTCATTCTCCTTATAACCCTGCTATTTTTGCTATGCTCTCTCTGTCTCCCTCTCCCCCTCTCTCTACTGACCTGTGCTTCCCCCCTTTTTCTCTTTCCTCCTGCTTCTCTCATGTTCAGTCTACTACTTTTCTTCTCTGTTCTGGACTTTTCCAGATGCCTCTGACTGTTCTCTCTCTCATATCTATAATAAAGGTCCCCTTAACCATATCATGGAGTGGTCATGTCATCATTTTATACTGGGTAGTTCAAGATCACTATTAGCAAACCCAGTGTTTGGTGAGGGCCCCACCATGGTTCATAGAGAACTTCGTTTTCACTGTGGTGCTGGTTGAAGGAGGTGAGAGAGCTCTCTTGAGGACTCATTTATGAAGGCACCAATCCTAGGGGCACAGCCTCCCAAAGGTCCACCTCCTAACATCTCACACTGGGGATTAGGTTTCAACATGAGACTTTGTGTGAAAGCCCATTCCTGTGATCCTAGCAATGGAGAGGCAGAGGCAGAGGCAGAGGCAGAGGCAGAGGCAGAGGCAGAGGCAGAGGCAGAGGCAGAGGCAGGAGGATGACTACAAGTTTGAGGCTGGTGTGGTCTACACAGAGACTTCCAGGCCTGCAGGGATAATGAGACCCTGTCTCAATAACCAAAATAACCAAAAACAAACAAACAAACAAAAGCAACAAATAAATGACAACAAAAAAGCCCAGTGATCAGCTTTCACTGCGTCGCCGAGTTCAGCAAGGAGGAAACAGCTAGAATCTAAGTGGATCAGGAAAGATTAGATACATGTCAAGGTTAAGACTACAGCTCAGAAGCCACTGGATGCGTATAGCCATGGCGATAGCGTTAGCCTTCCTGTGACCTGTCTCCAAGGCTGCTCAGTCGATAGCAGTTGCCTGGAAGCAATGCTGCCCCTGCCCCAGTCTCCTGGCTATTGTGTGCTTGCAGTAAGCTAGAGAACAAGGGGAGAGTTAGGGTCTTTAAGGTCCCGAGAGCCAAGTGCAGAGAGTGAAGATGGACAGATGTGGGATTGGGAAGATGAAGACAGAGGGAGGGGACGAGATGTGTGAGGCTTTAAACCCACAGGATGAAGACTGGAAAGAGGACACGGGCAAGCACGTCCACCAACGTACCCTGTGCCCTTCTTAGCCTCAGCTTCCTCTGTCCTCACACAAACATTGCTCTCCAAGTGAACCAAGATCAGGAATACTTTGGCGTCTACAGCTTCTTTTCCACCTAGTGGTTTCGTGACCAGCATATCACCTGATGCTAAAAGATGGAACAGGTGCTCCTGGGCCATTGTGTGCATGAAGAGAGACTCATCTGCTTTATCCCAACTTCTTTTGGGCAATATCAGTTCTTCCACTGGATATTCCACCTCCTT
This sequence comes from Cricetomys ansorgei, assembly GCA_026225945.1. Taxonomy (NCBI): domain Eukaryota; kingdom Metazoa; phylum Chordata; class Mammalia; order Rodentia; family Nesomyidae; genus Cricetomys; species Cricetomys ansorgei. Next base: position 8,126,942 of record JAMJFZ010001264.1, read on the forward strand.
TTCTTTTCCCAAGGCCAGTATCCGAACTCAGCTTCTCACAGGCCATGGCCATATCTTCGCCTCCTGCATCTCCCCTTCATGCTGCTCCCAGATTCTGCTTCCTAGTGCACTCTCAGGACCATTGCTACCCTTGCTGCGGTTCCTAAACTGCTCGTCAAGACCAAATGTCACTAACTGACCTATACAGCCCTCTTGAATTTCATATCAGCCACCCAGCTCCACTGTTTTATTATGTCTACTTCACCACAGGAATCTAGAAACACTTCAGCTTCTAGCTCTGTGCCTTTGCGCAGGCTGTACTCCCATAGGCTTGCCTTGTCTTTATCTGCGGACAACTTGCCAGTTGATAGCTATTCTTTATTTTTCTTTAATTTATTTTAAATTCCCCCACCCTCTCTCTGTGTGTGTGTATGAGCGCAGATGCTCACTGAGGCCAAAAGAGGACATCAGAGCTCCTAGAACTGGAATTATAAGTGATTGTAAGCCACCTAACACGGGTGCTGTGAACCAAACTCTGGTCTCTGTAAGAGCAGCAAATGCTTTTTTAAAAAAAGAATTTAGATTGTATGTGTATGGGTTTTTGCCTGTATATGTGTCTGTGTCCCACTGTAGGCCAGGAGAGGGCACTGGATCCTCTGGAACTGGAGGTACAAACTGTTGTGAGCCCCCACATGGGTGCTAGGAATCCAACCTGGGTCATCTGGAAGAACAGCAAGTGCTCTTAACCACTGAGCCATCTCTCCAGCTCCGTAATTATTCTTCAGGATACAGAGAAATGACTTCTTTCATGAAGCCAATCCTATTCCTCCCAGAGACCATCCTCTGAATTCACATGAGCACTCAGTAGCCCTCCACAAGGAAGGTCTCCAGCGGTCCTCATGATCCTCATGCCCTGGTATAGTATACCTCAGGGAGTGGGACTGACCTGGGTAACCATTAGGATTCAGCAGAAATGATACGGTGTGAGTTCCAAGGCTGGGTCATTTCTGGCTTGTGTTCTCGGCTCCCTGGCTCTAGAGAATTTAAGGCATCAGGTCGAGAGGCTACTTTAACAGTTTACAGAAAGATTTGTTCAGCAGTGAATAGAAGCTACTAAACAGCCACCAGCATTGAGTTGGCAGCCATTTTTGAATGGGACCTTCCTGCACCGGTCTGGCTTTTGCTCAGTGGTAGAGCACTTGTCTAGAGTGTGCAAGACCCTGGGTTTGATTCCTACCATGGAACAGGACAGGAAAGGAAAATGGGGGGAGGGGATAATTGAGCCAACCACCCAGCAAAACTGCTTCCGAATATCTCACCTGCAGAGATGGTATGAGATGGTTACTGTTTTGTTCAGCCGATAGTGGTTAAACGAACACAGCTACCTTGCCCCGTGAGCATCTTCTCACATGTGTTACAGTTAACTTCTATGATCTCTGCTGGAGAGATGGGCATTGCAAGCATACAGGAGGCTGATGCTCCGGCCTGCTCATTCCTTCAACACATATTTATAGAGTGCTCGTGTCCTCAGCAAAGGAGCAAAGGAGAACCTGATGGAGTCTTAGACACACACACACACACACACACACACGCGCCATAAATAAAAGGTAACGGATAATAAGAAGAGGGGCTGCATCTATATTGGGGTGAAGGATGGTCAAGGCAGGTTTCTCCCCGGAAGTGACGGTTTAGAAGCAGCCTCTAGTGAGTAGCAATCACCAGTTGACAGGAAAGGAACTAAAGAAAAGCACTCTGGCCGTGTGAACGTATCCGAGGCCCACAGACATCAGCAAGAGGTGAATCGGGAGTCCCCAGCACAGGACGTGGTGCTGAGGAGGCTCAGGGCCACATGACCACAGTCTTGAGTCATGTTTGGTATTTGCATTTTATTCTTTTTTTAAAAAACCAAAAACTTTACTTATTATTTATTGTGTGTATGATGGCAGAGGCAGGCTGCATGCTAGAGGAAAACTTTGTAAAGCTGACTCTCAACTTCTTCTACCTTTCAGTGGCTTCTGGGGCTAGAACTCAGATAGTAAGACTTGGCTGCAGGCACCAATACCTTCTGAGCCATCTTGCTGGCCTCTGAAAAGACTTTTATAGTTTTAGCTTTTTGAAAATAAATTACCTATATGATTGATATTATCATATACATATCATTATGATAAACTACTTATCCATATAAATAGAACAGTATATGTAGGTCACCATTAACATCTTATGGGCATTTAACATTTGTTAACTTCAATTTAGAAATTTTCTTTTCTGAGAGTCAGTGCATTTTTAACTCTGGTTTCAAATATTTTCTGCAGGTCCCTTAAAAAGCCAGCAGGTCCACGGCGTAGTGCCCATAAAGAGACACAGTGCCAACCGAGGCAGCTTTTCCGAAGCCATCTGGGGCAGTGAGGAAGGTGTCAGAGTTGGCGTGTGGCACCTCCAGAATGCCACACAAGCCCTGGGGGTCATCCTGACACGCTGTGGTGGGGAGCAGTGGTGCTGGGCTCGGCAGCCGATGTCCACCTGCCACCTGATACTAAATATAGCACACACACAAAGCCTTCCCTGTATGCAACCTCAGAGTTGGCTTAATTGGTAGAACTGCCACAGAGAGAAGCTGTTAAGAGTGAATTGAAAATGGGCTTCTCCCCACAATTCCAGTGTGCAGAGGTACGTAATTAAACAATGGCTTTCTCCTGTCGGCAACAAAACACCGCTGGTCTGAGTCACTGATAAATCTTCCATTGCTTTGTGCGTTGGTGCCACGGCTGGCACAGGTATCCAAGGATACTCCCTTTTCTCCGTGACCCTGTGAGACAGGACGTTTCTCTCAGGGTGATGGACGAAATGTTTGCGTTCACCCAGCGAGACACAGACTCTAATGTAACTCCAGCATGCGTGGATTTGGAGATGGCCCGCCGAGGAAGTAATTAAGGTTAACAAGGCCCTAAGACTGTAGCCCTGGACCCATGGATTATGCCCTGAGATGAAGAGATCAGCGAGCTGCCCTTGTTCCTTTGCTCCCCAGAGCTCATGTCTACTGGCACAGGGAAAGATGGCGGCAATCTGTAAGTGAGAAGAAGCAGCCTCGGAGTGAAATCTGCCTCACAAGCATTTTAGTCTTGGACTTCCAGAGCTGTGAGAAATAAATTTCTGCTAAGTCATCAAATGAGAGCTGGGGAGCTGGCCCAGTGGGTAAGGGGCTTGCTGCATAAGCACAAGGTTCTGAGTTCAGATCCCCAACTCCCATGTAAAGAGACAAGTGTGGCTGTGGTGCCTGTGACTCCAGCGCTGGGGACAGGCGAAACAGACGGGAAAAGCACGGGCACTTGCCAGTTAGCAAGCCTAGCCAAAATACGCCAAGCTCCAGGTTCAGAGAGACCCTGTCTCAAAAAGATAAGGTGAAAGGCAATATCGGAGAACACCCTGATGTTCCACAGGCTTTTGTGTGTGTGCATGGATGAGCTCCCCCCCCACACACACACGTGTACACACACACTCACACACACACCCAAGTATTTGGTATATTGTTATAGTAGCAAGGGCTGACTTAGCACCTTACATCTGTAGTCTGAACCAGCATCGCTGAGCCCAGCCCCAGGCCTATACAACAACAAGAAGCATTATAACAGGACATGTGTGCTGTTCATCAGCACCACTTAGTAAGTGTTGATACTTCTAATGGAAAATATGGCTGAACTAGAGATCATTGACTCTTCAGGAATGGAGGTTGTTGGAAGAGAGAACACTGTGAAGCTAACACTAGCTGTATTTCAACCTTGAGGGAATAAATGTTAGGGGAATCTGATCCAGTGCTCTGAATTGAGTTGACCTATCTGGGTATGAATGGGGTTTGCCTTTCAAAATCTTATGATATGAAGTTATGATTTCAAATGAAGAGTAGTGGTGTTGAAACATGCAGGTGCCTTGTCAAAGACTCAGTAACAGATTTCAGCTTTCCTGCCCTTCATCTCATGTTTCCCCTGGGTGGGATCATTCTAAGTAGCAACTCTAATCAGTTGATAATGACTATTTGCAGTGCTGTGCTCAGAAGGACTCCAAGACCTCAGGGATCAGTGAAAGATAGAATCTTGATGTATTAGTAATGTCTGCTGGGGACAAACATGGGGAGGGAGAGACAACCATATATTTGATAATTCTGTAAGTAAGCTAATGATTAGGTCTGGTTCCACATGTATTGCTAACATTCACATATTTCTTATTTATTGCCATCTACTTGTATAACTAAGATTTCTGACTTAACTAATCATAAAGGGAAAAAAGAACAACAAGAAAAAAATTGGTCAAGAAGAATAAATAGAAGAATTAGTCTACATGATAGTACCAGAGTTCATTGGTTCCATTTTATGTTTGAATTTGAAGTATCGTAGACCCCCATGACCTCAGTAGCAATGAGGATGTAGCTGTCATTACCCATTCACAGTCATCAATCCTGAACAACTCTTGGAACACTTTGGAAGATATGGACAGACAGTAGAAGGCATCGGGCACAAAAGTGGTGCATAGACATGCAGGCAAAACACATGTATTCATAAAATAACAATTTTTTAAAAGAATCTTCTACAGTAGGGTCAGTGAAATGGCTCAGTGGGGATATGCAGTTGCTGTTCGAGCCTTGAGTTTGATCCCTGGAACCCATGTAAAAGTGAAAGAAGAGACTGACTTCAGGAACTTTCCTCTTACCTCCATCTGTGTGCTGTGGCACATGGTCCCCCTCCCCTCATCACCCTCTCATATACATGATGATGATGATGAGGATGAGGATGATGATGAGGATGAGGATGACGATGACAATATAAACATTGTTTTAAAGAATGCCTTATGATAGAGGTGGGATTTGAACTTCTGACCATGCAGTAGTACACCATCAGTGCTGGGAACGCTTACAGTGACAAAGCATGTGCCTACAGTACTCTCTTCCCAGGCTGGACTGGTAATTAATCCTTGGATCTCTTGCATGCTAGGCAGGTGCTCTGCCTCTTACCTTTCATCCCCAGTCCTCCATCAAGACTTTTCATGGGAATCAGTCCAAGCTCATATCAGTCTGACCATCCTGCTGGAGGACCATGTGGACAGTCCACATGAAGAGGCAGACCTCCAGGAGGATACAGAAAGGCCCTCCTGAGATGTTCCTACCAGGTGTGGGAGGGAAACCTTAGTCATTTCAGTACCAACTAACTGTAGCTCACTTCAACTACACGAGAGTGTCCGAAGCAAGACCAGCAGCAGATCGACCCAGCTAAGCCTCAGGCAGCTCAGAATCATGAGAAAGTCATAGTGGGTGTTGTGTTAAGCCATTGTCTTTTGGATTGGTTTGCTCTGTAGCAGTGGATAGCAGGAAAGGGATGACTTATTTGAAAAGGTAGCCTCTAATTTAAAAACCAGAAGGTTAGGGGCAAGAGCAAGGGACACTGGGGAAGACAGAGGTGTCAGGAGAGAGTTTGATTACTTGAGGGTCTGAAAAGGGCCAGTGTGGTTCAAGTTTAGAGCAATGAGGGGGGCGGTACAGGTGGGTCAGAGAGGGTGGCCAGGGAAGACCGTTCAAGACTGTAGGTCTTGAGGGTCCTGCCTGACCCTGAAGGGAGAAGGGTATGTGTGTGTGTGTGTGTGTGTGTGTGTCTGTGTTGTGCTTCCCTGGCTCTTGTATAGAAGAAGAGATTCCAGGCAGACTACAGGAAGGTATGAAGAACATTTTTAAGGCCCCTGTAATGGTCTCCTGGAGAGACGACGGTGGCTTGGAGGAAGACGACTGGCCGTGAAGGTGGAGGAGAGCAGGGGGCTGCAGTGCCTGCACACGGGGAGGGAGGGTACGCAGAACTGGGTGACTCGAGGCGTGAGATAGAAATGCCAAAAATGACTCCCGGATGTCTGACTTGACAAATGGGCGGAGGCTGGTGCCATTTACTGAGATGGGGAAGCCGTGGGAAGATGAGATTGGGGTTCAGGGATGTGGATCAAGAGTTCATTCCTGTGACATGTGGGGCTGGAGCTGTCAGAGGGATACCAAGCAGCGATGTGAGTGGGCAGCTGAATATACAAGTTTACATTTTAGCAAAATGATCCGGGCTGGGGAGATTCATTTGGAAGTCATCTGCCTAAAGATGATATTTAAAGCCAAGAGAAAAGATGAGGCTGCTTACGGAGAGGGGAAAGAGAAAAAAAAGACTTCAAAACACTAACATTAAATCCCTGTCCAGGACAGTCCCTGACAAATAACTTGACCCACAACCCAGGGTTTCCCCACTGGAGCCCAGGAAGGAACTTCTATTTAACTGCTCTTTGCTTATTTAGGATAATGACTAATGCCCTCCCAAGCATTTCACTCTGACTATCCCTTCCTGCCTCCCTCCTTTCCTTCCCTGTGATGTAGTGTACAGTCCTCCCTCACAGAGGATCTCTCCCAAAGGTGCTTCCTGTGAGTGTGACACCCCAGGAGTGATTGACCAACCCACATTAGAAATGGACAGATAGGTACTAAACAAACATCAAGTACGGACAGCTAGGATAGCTGAGTCCTGCTAGGGTGTTGCTAAGAGATATTCAGTTCCATTTCTCGTCTGTAGGGAAGGGCTGAGAGCTCCAGAGAAAGCCCATAAACAATCACATGAGCCCAGGTACTCTGCTGCTTTCTACCTGTCAACCTTGGGGATGGAGGTTGAGAGTGAGATTGTTTCCCTGAGTGCAAAATAAATAGCTTAAGACTTCCAACAAGTCACTGGTGTCAGAAGGCAGCGCGCCTGCTTTCCTGTGGGGGCTGGATGGATAGCTTGGGAAAAGCCGAAACCTATAAACACAGAGCTGAAAGTCCTCCATCTTTTGCTCATTCACACCATAAGGTTTTTTGCACTGCTGAGATGTCAAGGCCAAGTAAATGCACAGGCATGCTGCTGTTCGTATCAGAGTTCTGGCTGGAATCGGTCTCCTTCAAAGCCGTTCAGGTTCACTGAGTGAGGTTTCTACTTTGTTGAATATACATGGTGCCCAGAAAACTAAGGACCAGTAAATACATGCACGCACACATTTTAAATCCCTTGGAGATCCAGTTTGAAAACACATGTCCAGGGCTAAGGTGTAGCTTTGTGGTAGAGTACCTATTTAGCATGACCAAGGTCCCGGTTTTCATTCTCAGTAGACAAAACAAAAGAGAACAACAAGAAAATTCCGATTAACAATCAACAAGAGAATTCCCCAAACTCAAGTATCTAATATAGCTTTTTTGAGATTGGGCTCAGACTTTTCCCTCACAGCCAAGCTGAAGGCTTTATGAAGTCTTTGCCCAGTCACAGACTTGATTTGCACAGCAACACAGGTTCCCCTAAAGGGTCCTCAGCACTATGGAGACCAAAGTTGGTTTGTGGGAGAGATGCTTCTCTTCAAAGAGGGAAGACTATGGAGAGGAGGATGGTCCTGTGGTGATCTGTGGTACCTGTTTCCACACCAACCTGGACTCTGCCCTGTTCTAAGAAGGGAGTGTGTAAGTAGCATCGTCATAGAGCAGTGATGCTCCAGTGTGGTCCTCCCAACCAGCAGCAGCAGCGGCACCCCAGAATTTGTCACAAATGCACATTTTCAAGCCTGCAACCACTATCCTCAATCAGAAACTTGAGGTGGGCCCAGAGTGCTGTGTGAGCCAGCCCTGCAGCCAGGTCAGAAGCAGGCTCTTACCGGCTGAACGGCTCTGTCAGAATGCTTTTCATTCTATGATAAATTTTACAATTTAAAATTTATTATATCATATATTTTATGTGTGGGGGTGTTTGCCTGCATGTATGCCTGTGTACCACATATGTGTCTGGTACCCAGAGAGGCCAGAAATGGGTGTTGGATCCCCTGAAACTGGAGTTACAAATACCGTGAACTGCCATGTGGGTGCTGAGAATTGAACCCAGGTTCTCCGGAACAGCAGCTGGCGATCTTAACCGACGAGCCATCTCTCCAGCTCCTTTTAATAAATTCTACATAAATACTTTCTCAAATATAATTGGGGGAGGGGATTGAGGGGAAAACAATATTTGATAGCATAGTAAATTCCCACAGATTTTTCTTTATCAAAGTGCAAAGGTTTTAAAAGCTTGTGAAACACTGATTTAGAAAAAAGAAAAGTCTTTCTGAGCTAGCTTTGGGTACAGGGGGTGGTGGGTCAGGTCACACTGACCCAAGATATTGTCCCTTAGCATTTGAGCAAATGGCAAAAGCAGAAAGATGTCTCTGGAATACCCCAACTCTCACCCCAGGCAAACCATAAAAGAGTCTCCTGTCTTTCCTGGAGCTTCCTCATCTCCACAGACACAGGACACAGAGGAGATGGATAGAGCGGGCCTTGCTAAGTTGCCTCAGTTTACCATCAAATTGCACGCCTTTATCCTCCCAGACTTCTGCACTACTGCCCACTCATCAAGCCTCAGTATGAAAACACACAGGTGTCTCTGTTGTTTTGGGTCTGGACTTCTGAAGGCTCCCGGGTCAAGTATAACCAAGACCGAAAATAAATTCATAAGTTTTCACTTCATAACTATCTTCCTAGATATGCCTCAGCCCCATTCCCAGTGATGGGTGAGGAAAAGAAGTCTTTCACCCTGCGAGGGCCTTTCATCAATTCCACAGGTCAGGCTCGGAGCAAGCTTTCCTTCCTCCGCCAGCAGTGTGTGTACGTATGAATAGTAAACGTGTGTACACATACCCATGTGTGTATAAGTACCTGTGAGTGTTGTGCAGCAGCAGGGACAGGAGGAGAATAAAAGAGAATGAGAAACGTCTTGTTATGTCATCACCATCAGCTCCCATCATCCAGCTCTCAACCCAGGAGCCATTAGGTCTGCAGTATCCTAGGACCGAAGAACGCAAGGCAGCTTCCTGTGCTGCAAACAGCATGCAGTGTCCCCACCCCCACCCTGGAGATCCCAACCCACAATCTTTGCACAGGGCCAAGAAATGTGCATTCAAATGACCCTCCCACCAAGCCATTCAACAAGGCACTGAGGAAACCAATACATAGCCCCTCCCCCCCTCTGGGGAAGGAAATACAGCTCTGTGGAGCTTGGGAAGGGAAAATTCTGGAAAGGCTTCTGCAAGCTGTACTGCTCTATCAGTATGGTTTTCTTCCTGTAATAAACTCTACCCGCATACTTTTTCAGGTATAATTTTTTTACTTGGAGAGCTACAGAGGGAGGGAGGAGCTGTATTTTAGTAACAAGAACACTTGAGTGAACAAGAGGGAAACCAGCATAGGCACTTCCTTAGAGTGCTGCAGGTTCCTTAGAGTCTCTAAGGTTCCCCACCAACACCAACTGGCCACCCAGGAACAGTGAGGCAGAAGGACAACATGGTTGGGAAGTGTCAGCACTGGACATGAGAGGCATTTGTCTGGCCAATAAGTGTCAGGCTATTGGCTAAACCTGGCAATGCCTCGGCAGCCTGGATACCAGAGGCTTCCTACCTGTTCTTTACAGAAAGAAGGCCGAGTCAATCATTTCCGGGGGCTGAAAAGAAGCCTAGGAGTATTCCCCAGGGCAATAGAAACCGCTAGACACCCTGGAACAGATGGAGAGCAAGTGGGCAGCATCAATACTGTGGCTGGATCTATGAGAGACGGAGTCGGCAAAGTCAGCAACACAGCCACCCGTGGCTTGTTAGTGCATATGTGTTGTGCCTTGTGCTGCGGAGGGGTTGGTTTTTACACTTAAGTTAGGTTCAAACAACCTCACATGGCCGTCACAGCTGTGCTGGGAAACAGCCCTGTCAAGAATCTTAAATGGACCAAGGGACCAGTCGCTAACTTGATGCTGTCTTGCCCTGACCTATTCTTTTCCATATTGCTCTTTCCTTCAGATTATCTTAACTTCCAGGATGACAAAAAAGACCATCCACAAAGAAAACGGAGACTGGCTGCCAGGCAGCAGCAATTTCCAGTGAGACCTAGAGACCAGTGGAAGGAAGGAAGCAACCAGCTTGGGACTAGAGCAGGAATACTGGCTGTACAGACCATCACTTCCTGCCTCTCTTTGTTTCCTAGACAACCTCAGGGCTGCCCAGACACCCCCAAGACAGCCCTTGCATTTGTCTCTAATGGATGACCACAGTGAAAACAAAAATTTTTCCCTTTAGCCTCAACTTTTTTTTTTGGTCTGGCTTTCTGTTTGGGCAAGTGGCCCAGTCTGGTCTGTTGGGATTCCAACAGTCAGACTGACTTCTGTGCTGGACCGCCTGTGACTGACTTACCAATCATTTCTCAATGCTGAATGGAGCTGGCTTCTGGGGGAGTCCTCAGATGGAGGGCTGCTCTGTTCTACCCCAGAGAAAGTGAAGGGCTTTGTTAGCCAGAGGCATGGATGAAGCTTCCTGCCTTCCGTGCTCCTTCCTGCATGGCAGCATGGCAGTCTCCGCTCAGGGATGAGTCTGCCTCTTAGCTCATCTCACTGCAGCTCAGCGGGGCCAAGGCTGTAAGCCTTACCTGACTGAAGGTCAAGGGCCTGTCCGTGGCTGAAATACGGGCTCAGTTCTGCTGTTCTAGAGGAATGTATAGAAGCACACGGAGGCAAGGAGCCTCGTGTCCCTTACTTGGAGCGTAGAGAAACCCCTAGCCACTCCAGTAGCTCTTCCTGCTTACTGCACAAGAGGATGAAGGCTTCTTGAGGGGCAAGCATCAGGATTTCGCTATGCAGCTTTGAACTGCAACTTTCCTGCTTTTGAGTGTGCCACAGTTCCTAGCTGTGGTCGCATTTTTAAAAGCCAAGACACTGCAAACATTCAGTTATGGAAGAGACAAATGAGCCCTCGGGTAACCAAACAAGGTCAAGCCAAATTCCTCACACAGGGAGCAAACAGCCTTCAGTCACCGTAGACAGATTTTACATTCTCTGGCAAAGGACATCCAAAGCCAGCTTCTGCCCTGGCAAGGACAAGGTCCGGAGGCAAGACTCAAGCAGGGCACAAGGGCAATTCCAGGCTAGGGAGAAGATGGGGTTGCACTAGGCGGGCATGAGGCTGTAACCAGGAGACCAGAAGTCACAGAGCTAAGGAAAAAGACAGCAGGAATTCCAGGAGCCATACCAGAAAGATCTAAAAGAGCAAGGAAAGATCAAATTGATTTGAGCTCCCCTGAAAGTGGTTCCCAGATCTGGGGAGAGAAAGAGGATGGCTGGTGGAGGGGCCAAGGAAGCATAACTGTGAGGACAAATATGAGCAAACAAACAATATATATATATATATGCCTGAAATGTCATAATGAAAGCCACTATTTTGTATGTTAGCTAAAAAATTATTTTTACTATTTATTTATTCTTCAAGAATTTTATACAGTATCTGTTTTATCATATTCATTCCCATCCCCCATCTCCTCCCAGATCCTCCCTGCCTTCCTGCCCACTCAATTTTATGTTCGTTCTCTTGAAAAAAAGAAAAAGAAAAAAGCCACTAAGAACACGGAGTCTGATTTGTGTTGGCCAACTACTCTTGAGCATGGGGCCTGCCCCGGAATGTGATTGATGTATCCAGTGTCACTCCATTGAAGAAAATTGATTTTTCCCTCTCCTTGCTGCTATAATTTGCAAATAGCTTCTTGGCTCCAACTTGGCTCCCCCTCGTTGGTGCTAGGATTCTGCCTAGCTTGAGCTTCTGTGGGTCTTGTACATGCTGTCGCAGCTTCTGTGAGTTCACATGTGCATCTGCTGTGTTGTGTCTGGAAAATGCTGTTTATTTAAAATCATCTACCACTCCTGACTTTTACCATCTTTCTACCTCCTCGTCTGCATAGATTCCTGAGCTGAGAGGGGTACGATAAAGACACCCCATTCAAGTCAGAGCAGATAAAGACATCCCATTCAAGTCAGAGCACTACAAAGTCTCTCCGTCTCTGTACATTGTCCAGTTGTAGGTATCTGTGCTAATTGCCATCTACTGCAAGAAGAGGCTTCTCTGCTGAGGGCTGAGGGATGCGCTGGCATCTGGGTATAGCGCTGTGTCATTATGATTTTAGTGTTATGTTCGTTTGGCAGAATAGGTGTAGTGGGTTTCTCCCAAGGGCCTATCTAGTGTCAAGTTCTTGACCTCATCAACAATATCAGGTATGGATTCCGGAGATGGCGTCTCAAGGAGTGGGCCTAAAATCCAATTTTTAGAAAAGTGTTTGGTTGTTCCTCTGACAGTCACGCCACTACTGTCATATCTTGCATAGGATATGATAGCTTATCGCAGGGTTTGTTGTTAGATGAGAGATGGCTACTTTTCTCCACCATGGATGCTCTCCAGTAGGGGTGAAGCTTCCGGTTGAGTACCAACTAGATTTCCCATGTTCCGTGACATAAGGATGACATAAGCAACAGGGTCTTGCTGTCAAGTTGTGGACGGTAACCAATAGCACTGGCAACAATCTATAAAGTTTGGGGTGGTGTGTGGTAAAGATGTAACCCTTTCCTGGCTGAGGACTTTATGATAGCACATGTCTAGGTTTTCCTAGGCCTTTAGGATTTCTTACTCCTCCCCATGAAAAAGAGGGGAAACCTGGGTTCCAGAGCCGGGTACTGTGGTGCGCGCCTGTCATCCCGGCTCTTAAAGGCAGAAGGAGGATGAGTTCAAGACAGGCTTCAAAAAAACAAAAAAAACAAACAACAACAACAAAAAAAAAAAACCCAAAGATATAGAAGGAAAGAGGGAAGGAAAGGAGGGAAGGAGAAAGGACGGAAGGGGGGAGAACAATAAAAAATGAAAGAACAGAAAAGTCTCCGAGAAAAGCACTGCCACCTTGGCTGACAGTATCCCACTGGGAACTCGGTGAACCTGGCGCTGTCCCCGTCAGCCACAGTTGGCTTTTCAGTGCCCTCAAGAGCTGCGTAAGTCATCCAGGACTGGGGTCTGGATCCCGTCACAACGCTAGAGAAGTAGCCTCCCTAATGGGCTGGGGGTCACCGTGAAGATGGGCGAAAACAAGGTGAAGCTTGGGAGAGCAGGCCACTGTGGGAGTAGAAACTGAAGCCATTCCATCTCCCACTGTCACGCCACCCCCCTCTCACACAGAGACGTCTGCGGGAAGCTCCAGAGGGGAGAACCCTCCACCTGCTATGGCCTAGAACAAGGCCGGGTGGCACTGCTCTTGACTGCAGTGGAACTCCTGATGGTTCAGGACAGAGGGACAGCAGAACGGTGGACACCCAGCATTGCAGAGCTTAGTAGCAAGAGATGACAAAGTGCTCACACCCACTGATCCAGCAAGAGGCAAAGCCTGGCATTCAGAGCACCAGATGCCAATCTCCTTCCAGAGAAGAAGGTGCTGCTAGGTCAGTGTCTCTGGGGGTGACTCATGTCTCAGCCTCCCTGCCTGGGGCACTGGCAGCCACCCCCACCCTCTCCTGCTTGAGACATGACTGCTCACTCCCTTATTTATTTATTCTCTGTTCCTCTCCTCACCCTGACCTATGACTAATGGGCTCTTATCACCCCAGGGTACGCTGGGAGAGCACCACCAGCGCTGCAATTATCTGGATCATTCACGACCAAGTCAGTGTCTCCACTTCCACCCCCAGCATCAACTTGGTCCTGAAATTCCTCACATAAACCTGGTGTTCTAGATGCCTGATCTCTGCAGTGATCGATCTATGCAGTTCACGGGGTGAATCCTTGGCGCCTGGTTCCCCTGGCTGTGAGGTCAGCTCCAGGATAGTCATGATTCCAGGAAACTGGCCCTGCCACCAACTTCTCAACATCAGAAACAGTCATTCAGAGCTAACAGGATGGAAGAGGGGAGTTAATCCACGGAGATCAGAAATGCTGGTGTCTTACAATGTGAGCATCTCTGGGCTGTACCTCAGAGATGGCCCTGCAGGACAGCATCCCATTCTCCTGACTGAGACCCTCCCTCTGATCCACATCTCCATCCAGCCCCTAGTTCAGGCTGAGCAGTGGCAGGGCCAGACGGAGGTGCCTGCCCCTCCTCTTCAGCAGAACCTGCTAACTGGGCAGATATTCAGTTTCCTACTCTTCCAGGGATTCCAGGTCCACCCAGGTGCTAGAGTCTCCCCTCAGCCTTTTTTGTCAAAGCCTTCAGATCCTCCCAGTCTCAAGCACCCCCCTCAGCTACATGTCTCCTTCCTTTGGAAGCTTCTCAGCCCCGGCCTGGACCCAGTTCCAGTTTGCTCCAACTCTGAGGCCCTTCCCCCACAGCCTTCCCACCTGCGCCTGCCTGCAGCCCCCTTGGTTCTAGGACACTGTCTTTGGGATTTAGAGGTTATGGGTTTGTCTTTTTGTTTGGGAAAATCTCCAGAAGAAAGTTCCTTATTCTCCTGAGGTCCTGTCTACAAGGAGGGTGCTGGGTAATCATCAGGATGCCAGGTGACATCCCACCCTGGAGAATCACACTATGCTCTTGGATGTTTGCTTCTGGAACGTCATAGTCGGGGCTTTCCAGAGCATGCAAGTATACTTCTAATCTGTGTAACCATCCACACCGGACAGGCCAACCAGACGAACACTGAAGTCTGGGGAACATTCTCTACACCCCAGGCTAACACACAGTACGTCAGGACCACCAAGTAGTAAACCAGAACCCACAGTGTCACCAGAAGGCTAGGAGACACTGAGATAGTTATTTTGTTCACTTATTTATTTTGAGACAGAGTCTCATGCTATAGATGAGGCTGGCCTTGAACTTGCAATCTTTCTGCTTCAGCCTGTAGAGTGCTGAGATTATGAGAATGGACCACTATGGTAGGCCAAAATTGTGACTTTTGAAAAAAAATCCAGAGAGCTCATTAGGAGCCTGGTTCTTTCTTTTCACCAGTTCCATCTGCAAGAACACAGGTGGCTGGGGACACTGCACATGTGGACATCCAGGAGGGTGGAGACTAGCCTGTGGGCCTGCCATCTCAACACTTGGAAGGGCACAGCCAGTCCATTGTGCTGTCCTGCCACCTGCCTGCTCCGAGGACACAGTCATCTCCTTACCAGCACTGCCAAGGACTCTGTTCCCAGAAGTGCTTGTTGAGCAGCAGCAGAGGAATGGGCTAAGGCCTGTAGCAGCTGCTGGCCACTCAGAGGAAGCAGTGGTCGGCTCCCCACAGAGCTTCCAAGCCAAGCAATGCAGTCAAGCCTGGGACTTTAGGGCAGCGCCTGCAATCGTGGGCTGAGAGCCATGGAATTCATGACTGACTCTACTCTCTCTCCCTTATTGCAGCTGCCACCAAGACTTAGCTCTCAAACCTGCCCCAGCTTGCCATGCTGGGCCTCTTCCCTCCTCCCTTGCATCTCCCTGCCCCTATTCCTGCCTGTACCGCCCCCCTCCATTCCTGCATTAAGTTTCTTTTACTGGGGCTGGCTTGGTCCTAAAGAGCACTGGCAGCATGCTCTTCCAGAAGACCCAGATTCAATTCCCAAGCACTCCAGCCACATGGCCGCTCACAGCCATCTGTAACTCCAGTCCCAGCGGATCCAACGTCCTCTGTCCTTTGTGAGCACCAGACACGCATGTAGACACACACAGAGAAAAACACCCATATGCATAAAATAAAAAAATAAAAGGAAAAGAACAGAAAGTAACAACAGAAAGACCCTTGGCTATTTAAAAGAGGGTGGGAGCGATGGGATTGAGGCAGACAAATAAACAAATGATTATTAAACAATGAGATAGGGAATATATGTAGTAGCATGAGAAGTGGGCAAACGGAAGAACCTGCTTGGTCCAATGAAGCTGGGAAGGCCATTGGAGACAGGACAAGGAAGCTCGGTTTTGAGGCACACACGGGAGCTTGCCAGGCACTAACTCCACTGTGTGACTCAGAGGCCATCAAATGTCTGTTGGGTTGGAATTACACGGCTCAGTGGCAGAGTGCTTGTTTAGCATTTGCAAGACATGAGATTCATTGCCCAGGAAATAAATGAACATGAAACAGTTGAATTAAGCTTTCACCTTTTATTTTCAGTGCTGAGAATCACCCCTAGGGCACACACATGCACTCTGCCCATGACTCTTATCTTCAGCCCTGGGTCTTTGAGGTAGGCCTGGAACTCAGTCCTTCTCCCTCAGCTCCCCAAATGCTGGGGTGTGTGCCACTACACCCAACCAGCTCAAGTCTCAATAACCTTCTTTTCTCCTTCTTTTTCTAGTGCTAGGCAAGTACTCTACCGGAGCCACGCCCCCAGCTGCTGCGCGCACTGTCGCTCTCAGCGGTGACCTCTTACCTGTGGCAGTTCTAGCCTTTCATCGGCTCGCCCTACACTGTGTTTATGGCAGACTATCGGGAACTGTATCTGCAGAGACAGGAAAAATAGACGTGGGAAGAATGCTGTGTATGTATCCGTTCATCTGGAAAGATTTAGGTATTGTTCATGCCATGCTTGAAGTCTTTCTGTGCATTTTAAGGTTTTAAAAATAGGAACCAAGGTTTAGCAAAGAAAGATTATCACATAGGCTGCGTTGAACTCACTCCTCTGACTCCTCAAAAGTCCAATGTCCACTGAAATTCACAGCCAGAGGCTTCTTTCCCGGCTCCACGCTCCACTACATTTGTGTTTACATAAAGTTACTGAATTTGGAGGAAAGGCACACGCAGAGGTGAGAGGACCAGCTCCGCTCCGGTGGCGGCCTTCGCCTTCGCCCTGTCTGAGATGGGTCTTTGTGGTTCTGCCGTGTTTACTCCCTTGCTGTCTGCTCAGCTCCTGAGGGCTCTCCTGACCCCGCCCCCGCGTGGGGGTGCCGGGATTACAGACGCTTGCACCACACATCCAGCTTCTGTGTAGATTCTGGGGATTTGAACTCAGGCCCTCATGCTCGCATGGCAAGTGCTTTACCCACCTAGCCACCTCGCCAGCTCCGCTGCTATATTTGACAAAACAAGGTGGGTTATGCTACCCAAAGATTTATAATATAAATAAATACCTTTTCAAATTGAGAAGTACTGTCTGCATTCTAATAGTCATGCTCCTTTCCCTGGAGTGGGTTTCCCAGAAGGTAAGGCATCCCATGATCCACCCACCAGAGATACCACCGCGAGTGCACGCACTTTTCGTACGGCACCTTCTACTGTTCTAACTCAAGAGGGGGTCTTTTTTGGGGGGAGACGGAAGGTGGTTTTTTGGGGGCTTAAAAAATAGAAAAGAAAGAAATGAGAAGCGACAGGTTGGAACTGACTGGGGAGAGTGCCTCATCTCACATGCGCCAGGAGTTTCGGTGGCTAGAGTCCACGCTCCGTGCAGCAATGCCCACTGAGGCCAATGGAGTTTCAGAACTCGCCCGAGCCATGGAAGATTGAGAGGAACTAAGAATAGCAGCCGAGCTGAGCACCCCAGGCTTTTCTGAATTCGCAGGCACAAAGACTGGCCCGGAAGGTTCCGAAGGTTTCCTCCTCAGTGCTTTCCCCACAGCAGGCCCTCTGTCTGAAAGTCTCCAGGGCTTTGGCTTTCTGAAAAGTCCCTGTCAGAAAGGAAGCAGAGTGGAGAGCTCTGAGGCTCAAGGTCAATGGCTGCTGTGTGGCCTTGGGTCAAGTTCCTAGCCACTCTGAGTGGCTCTGTCCTGAAACAAGGGGTAGCAGGCTATCCCACAGACACAGGCTAGCCCGTAGACTTACAAAATGGAATGCTACCTGGATTCGAGTGGATAAAGGAACGAACAGGGCTTACTGCTGTTGCGTCTGTTTCTCGAATGAGCCAGACAAAGGACAGGTTTCTGTTGTTTGCTTGCTTTCTGGAAGAAAACAGATTTACTGAGTGTTCTGCAGGGAGGGAGCAGGCTGGGCAACATTGCATGCAGCCTTGGTTCAGTTTTTGAGAAGCTGGCTATGTAGCTCACGCTGGCCTTGAACTTTCAGCAAATCTCCTGCCTCAGCTATATATGCTTGAAAGCTGGCAGGGTTTGTTTTTTGGATTTTAGTTTTGTTTCGTTCGCTTTGTTTTGTTTTTTACTCTTAGAGATTTTTTTTAATTTGTGCATATGATTGCATGTGTATGATGTGTGCGCACTTGCACATGGTATGTGTGCGATTTCATTTGTGCCTGTGCACAGTTGTACGTGAGGAGGACACTGGCTATCCTGCTTTATTGTTTTCTACCTCATTCCCATGAGCCAGCGGTTCTCACTGAACCTAGAGCGAGGCTTGTAGCCAGCAAGCCCTAGTGATCCCCTTGTCTCTGTGCCTTCGCTCCCACCGTAGGGACAGGGTAGCTCAGCCACACCAGCTATCTGCTTGGGTGCTGGGATCTGAAATCAGCTCTTTGTGCTGTCACATCGAGCCATCTCCCTCCCTGCTGGGGTTTGAAGGTGCTGGTGATAGGTGTGCACAGCAGCTGTGAGCAGAGTCACAAGCATGATGCCTGACTCCCCGGGGCCTCAGCCTTCACAGTGAAACATTCCCCAGGCCTCTAGGGGCTACTCCATACTGTACTGTACTGTAGTAAAATGAAGTTTGGCAGAACCTCACTGACATACAGAGAAAGAGGCCTTACAGATGTCCCAGAAATGGTCTGTTCTACACTCACCCCTGACCCCACACCTGGCATCTTCCCAAAGAGCCCAGGTATGTAGTCATACAGGACGGCAGAGCCTGACTCAATGGAACCAGTCCGTTGAAAGTTTCCCAAGAGCACAATGAAGTGACCTGCTTACCTCTAAACATTCTGGCTGTATTAGTTACTTCTCTGTTGCTGTGATAAAACACCACGACCAACACAACTTATAAAAAACGTGCTTAATTGGGCTTACAGCTTCAGAGCATCAGTGTCCACAACAATGTCTGAAGGCGCAGTGGCAAGAACAGCTGAGAACCTCAAGCCTGAGGCAGAGCACACTGGGAATGGCACCCCATCTCCAGCGACATACTTCCTCAAGCAAGGCCACACCTCCCGATCCTCCCCAAACAGCCACCAGCTGAGAACCAAGCGTTCAAATACCAGAGACTTGTGGGGAACATCTATCAAACCACCACACTGATCACGGACCAGGGCTCTGATCCTGAGAACGCTGTTTAAGTGGCTGATGGGGCAAAGCTGCCTTTTGTCCTCATTTGCCAGGGTGCCGACACAAAGCACCAGAGGCTGGGAAGCTGGAAACCACGAAGTGCCTTCTGATGACTCTGGAGGCTGGATGTCTGACATGAGGGTACCAGAGAGGCAGTCATATCACTGAAAAGCCACAGAGGCCTTCTGCTTCCCCAGTGCTGAAGGTCCAAGGACCCCTGAGCCTCAGCCTCCTTTACTGCTTCGATACAGCGCTCCTATTCCGAGCCTCCTTTGTCACACGGGCCTGGGTGACTCCCTCCTCTTCTTGTAAGGACACTGTCGCGGTGAGTTAGGGATCTTCCTACTCCAGAATGACCTCATTTCAGCTAATTGCATCTGTAACAATCCTATTTCCAAACAGGGTCACATTCAGAGGTTCTGAAGGCTAGGACTCCAACTGAACCCTTAACAGCCTAGGGGTCCTTCTGAGATGGCTGTCCTCCTCGGTGCCTGAGGATGGGGTCAGCACCAAACGTGTCCACAGCAGTGTAAGTGCTCCAGAGGGAGCTCTAACCAGGTCCACGTCTGCAGCCCTGTCAGGCCCCTCAGAGGTGGGCGATGGAGAAACAACAGATCAGGCACACATAAACGAGACAACGATGTCAAAGCCCTCTGCCCATTTCTAACACATTGCAAAGCTTTTAATTGCACACATCTCAGGGCCTGAATAAACCGACTGCCAGATGTGAAGAGCATGACAGTCAGACAGTGTGGGTGTGGGAAGGGGATGGACCAGTGGTCAGGGTGAGCAGTCAGCTTAACTATGACCCAGAGGCTCTGGCTCCTCCCTCCTCACCCCCATTTAACAGTTTATAAAAGAAAGATTTTCTTTTTTTTTTTTGGGAAAAAAAAATGTTTAGCACGTATTAATTGTGCCTATTTACAAGGTACAAAGTGAAATCTCGACGCATGAATAGGGCCAGAGCCACGCTGAGAGTCAGGTAATTAGCATTTTCATCTCCTTAATGTGTCTTTGTGTTTGCTTGGAGAAACTAAGATGGATGGGGTGAGAGAACAGAGAGAGGTGGGCACCAAACAGGAGGAAGCGGCCCTGGAGTCCTGGCTACTCTGAGAGTTCCCCTCTCCCTCAGCTCAAACCCTCCATGTTAACTTATCCTGGGCCTCAGCAGTTAACTTATCCTTTGCCTACTGCAGGAGGTTCAGGCTCTGGTCTTGACATTAGCACAGTCACTGGCCTGGGGAGCCCCTGGGGCGGCCTGCTGGAGATCTGGAAGTCTCTGTGAACCCTTGAGTATATGACTTTGGAGGTGTTTGGTAGGAGCCTGCTACTGACCATGGCCTCACTTGGCTCTTCCCCCACGGATGTTCCCATCTCAGCACTGTCTCTCTGCCTTGGACACCCAAGCACAGATGCCAGGCAGGGGCTGGAATGAGGTCTTGGCTTGGGAGAGGCAGACATGATTCTGGAGTGAAGTGTTTAAAAATAGGATTTAGACACCAAGGGAATGGTTTGTCCAATAGGAAAAGGGACCATTCCTCCATGGTAACACTGGGTGCAGGTGGACACAGGTAGCACTTTGGATGAGTCACTGGGGTTCCCTTTAGTAGTTTCCGATCTCCCATCAAGGATGAGATCCATGTGCAGAATGGGGTGCAGAGAGTATGTGGGCTTGAAGAAGGAGGAGAGGCAGGTGGGCACTGCCTCAGGAGATGTGTGGAGTGTTGCCTGAAGGACTGAGCAAACACTGGAGATGATGATCGGAAGCCCAAAGCAAGCCTGATGGTCCACCTGGAGAAGATGTCCAGTGTTGGCCACAGAGTACAGAGGTCAGTGGGAGGCAAGGCAGCTCAGAGCATTTGCAGCCAAGTTACAACAAAAATAGGTTATGGGCTCTAAGCTGGGCTGAGGGGACAGTCAGTATAGTGTGACCCCTCCCTCGGGCCTTCAGCAACACTTCTGAGACTGCCAAGGACAGGCCACCCTGACATATCCAAGCGCAGTAAGGTGCCCTTACCTGGGCACTGGCAAGTTTACCCTCGGGCAAAGAGGCCACCGGCAGCAGCTGGTCAACATAATAATAATAATAATAATAATAATAATAATAATAATAATAATGAAACTTGGGAATTACTTCCTTTTTACTGCTGTGCTGAGGTTATCTCTGTCACTTTATCTTACTTCTGTCTGGCTGTTTCCTTACGTGAGGAGGAAATGACAGGGTGCTCATTGATATTTGGCCCAGTGTGCGAAATCAGCATAGTAGCTTGTGTGCGGAGCCCAGCTCAGGGAGCACCAGGGTCTTCACCACATGAACGACATTTCAAGGGTCTCCACGCTTGCTGTTCCAGCTGCAGAGGCCTGTGGCACAGAGATGGGGCCACAGGGGTCCGAATTCACAATTGTCTATTTCCTTCTTCCAGAGCATTGTGCCTATGCAGCTGACAGCAGTTTCCTGGCCGCCCTGGGGGGACAGCCACTCCCAGACCATGTCCCAAGGTTCCCTGCACCTTCGCTGCCTGTCCCTCCCCTTTCCGCAGCCACAGCACCAAGGGGCCTGCCACTTGCTGTCCTAGTCATTGTTCCATTGCTGTGAAGAGACTCCAGGACCCAGGCAATTCATATAAAAGAAAGCATTTTATTGGGGACTTGCTCATGGTTTCAGAGAATTGGTCAGTCATTATCATGGCAAGGGAGCATGGCCAGCAGCCATGGTGCTGGAGAAGTAGCTGAGAGCGTTACATCCTGATCCTCAGGCAGCAGGCAGAGACTGAGACAGAGAGAGATAGAGAAACACAGAGAGAGAGAGAGGCAGAGACAGAGACTAGGCCTCAAAGTCCACTCCAAGTGACACATCTCCTCTAGTAAGGCCACACCTCCTAATCCTTCCCAACAGTTTATCAGCAGGGGACTAAGCATGCAACAGACCCATGGGGGCTGTTCACATTAACCACCAGGGCCCAGCTAGAGTGGTGGGAAATGCACAAGCTGGAGAGAGACCTGGGTCTCTTAAGACAAAGAGCAAGGGACATTTTCTTTGTGCCTTAGGTCACTGGCTGCCTGGAACGGATTCCGTGCCCTGGGGCTCACTTGGATATGAAACCGGCAAGGTAGAAGAAACTGAACTGCAGCGAAGCTGAGTGGGAGTCATTTGGTGATGCATGGGCACTCTAGAGCAAGGGTGGCCTTTCACGGACATCCTAGACTGAGTCAGGGGATGGACCCTTTGTGTCCTTCCCAGAAGCAGGCTGCTCAGAGTCTCCAGCAACGTCTCCTCATGCTGCTGCACCGAGGGAACCGAGGCAGGATGGCAGAACCACCGCCCCATGAGAGAGGGAGGGGCTCAGCAAGGGCTTCTCAACTATCAGCCCTCCCCGAAACTGGGGAGTGATCACCTGGGTCCCATGGGGGTCTGGTGGTATGCCACAGGCTCTGTTATGGCTCGCTTACACGGAGAAATATCTGTGTTCTCTAACCCTTTATTCCCTTCATGGCCTATCACAGCAGCCTACCCCACCCCCACCTGGTAATTCTCTCCACTGGTTTTCAGGGTGTCTTAGTTAGGGTTTCCATTGCTGTGATAAAACACCATGACCATAGATAACTTGGGGAAGAAAGGGGTGATGTCAGCTTACAACTCTCAGGTCACACTCTATATGCTGAGGAGAGTCAGAGCAGGAACTCAAACAGGGCAGGAACCTGGAAGTAGGAATTAATATGGAGGCCATGCAGGGGTGCTGCATGGCTTGCTCAGCCTGCTTTCTTATACTGCCCAGGATCACCTGCCCAGGAGACATTTCCTTTTCACTGTCAGAAGGGACAAATGGCTGTCTGTGCTGCCTACTAGCATATCAAAGCTCACAGTGGCCTCTAGGCTCCCCAAAAATCCCAAGTACCTATCTCTTCTCACCCTCTCCCCTCCCCTAAACTTCTACGGCTCAGGAGCCCCTCCGCCTCCAGCTTCTTATTCTTCTGATAACTCACCTATGTTCTCTCTTTCGCCTTCCTTGGCCTCCCTTTTGACGCCTCTCTCTCTTGGTTCTCTTTATCCACTCATTTGCTCTCCCTGCCTCTCTCCCCTCTCATGGCCTGGTCCAGTTTGTGGCCATGTTCAGTCTACTATTTTCTCTCTCTGGTCTGAACTCCTCCAGATGCCTCTGGATGTACTCTCCCTCATATCTATAACAAAAACCTTCTCCCTCAATCATACCTTGAATGGTCATGTCATCAGTTTATACACCATGTAAGGGGGAAACTAGGAGACTGAGGGTGACAGAGCAGCCTCTCTAAGATGCTCACCGTATGACTGTGTCTCATCTGTTTCTGGGTCTCCAATCTTCCCTCTACCACACCATCATCTCTCCTCTGCTCTGGAATTTCAGACAGAGAAAGAAAGGATACAAAAGTTCTCTTTAACTGGCTTAGTGGAGAACGAACGGTCCTCAACCTGAGACCATGCTAATGTTCTGCATCTGGTGTGACAGTCAAAGAGAGATGACAGAGGGAGTTCTGTTACGTCACAAAGTGCCTGACACGTTTCCTAAGGGTTGGCTCTGGTAGGTGGGCGATCTGGACAGCTGAAGAGGGAGGGCGCCCTGGTGGAAACAGCTGGGAGTTTAACTTAATTTCACCGGTCATATCTCACAACACTGGCCTTCCATCTGAACTTCTGTATTTCTGAGGTCTGCCCTAATTTTATGAGCCAGTCCGCTGCGTGCTGTGTCACTGACCAGTTAGAGAAGCAGTGTGTTCTTGTCAGTGTTCCCACGGTCGCCCTTGAGAATGCTGTTCTGAGACCCTGCATGCCTGAGCGGGCTGCGCAGATCTGCGAGTCACTAGCTCACCTCCTCCCCACAGACTCCAGCCCTCAATTTCAAGCTGCTCCAGCTGACATGCAATAG
Source organism: Cricetomys ansorgei (assembly GCA_026225945.1). Classification (NCBI taxonomy): domain Eukaryota; kingdom Metazoa; phylum Chordata; class Mammalia; order Rodentia; family Nesomyidae; genus Cricetomys; species Cricetomys ansorgei. The sequence continues at coordinate 8,150,777 of JAMJFZ010001264.1, forward strand.
AGCAGAGACAGTCTAACACCACTAAATCCTACCCAAACTGGAGACTCACGAGAAAAAATCATATTGTCATGGTTTCCAGCCATTACAGCTATAGCCATGTAGCTTCCTGGACAGCCCTAGCCCTGATGTGGATTCAAATGCCTGGAAGCAGAATGCCATCACAATAAAACCTAAAACCTAGAGCTTTAGACAGGAGTTGGGGGGACAGGGAAACTTGGGGGACCCTTGATGGAAGGGTGAATGAAACCTCAATGGCCTGGACTGGAGAGAAAGGTTAGCTGTCAAGCGTTCTTGTTGCTCTTGCAGAGGACTCATGTTTAGTTCCCAGTACCTACATGGTGGCTCACAACCATCCATAACTCCAGGTCCAGGGGATCCGATCCTCTCTTCTGACCTTCACAGGCACCAGGCCTACATGTGGTACACATATATCCACAGCAGGCAAAATACCCATGCACATAAAATATATATATATAATGAACAAAAGAAACACAGATCGTCAAGAGGAGGTTGGGGGGATGGTTAAGAGCTCTTTTTGTTCTTGCAGAGGAGCCAGGTGCAGTTCCCAGCACCTACCTGAAAACCATCTGTAACCCCAGTCCCAGGAGATCTGACACCTCTTCTGATCTCTATGGGCACTAGGCACACATGTGGTGCCCAAATATACACGCAGACAATACACTCACACAGGTAAAATACAGTAAATCGAGACAGTCACGGAGGCGGATGGTCCAAGAGGACACGGGTAATATTTCCAGTCCCACATGCTTTTCCAGAATCCTCTCTTTTCCATGGAAAAGTGGGCTTTATCCCCATCTCCCTTTTTTTTTTTTTTTTTAAATTGGATAGGCCTTAATTTTGCTAACTGAACAGAGGAAAATCAATACTATTATATTTTTAGTACCGTGTGGGAGAGTATGGAAAAGAAGACTCACAAAGCTAAATCAACCAATCGCTCTAAACAAGCACTCACTGAAACAAAGACGTGTGGTGGTGGGGTAGCTCAGCAGTGAGCTGAGCTGTGCACAGGCTCTGAAACACACTCGGTGGAAGGAGATTCCTCGTTTCCTGCAGGTTGTCGTCTGACCTCCGTACAAACAACATGGTGTGTGGCATCCACACTTGCACACGTGCGCGCGCACACACACATATGCACATGCACAAACACACATTCACTAAATAAATATAATTTTTAAAACAAAATGCACGTTAGTCTGTGAGTTAACACACAGAAAACAAAAAAATCATGATTACTAATAATATGCTGCTTTCTTTTTCCATGCCCATATTTAATTCTAAGACATCCCTGGGATAGAAAAAGCTCACTAAAAAATACTATTACTACCCCAAGGAGTGTGAATAACCATTCCTAGCAAGTTGGAGACCTTTCTTGCTAGGACGAGCTGCCTACAGATCATTCTTTTGTTTGGGCCACATGATTTTGAGTGACCTACAGAGACTTTTCTCATGACAGTAATGAATAAAACGAACTCAATTGTGTTTAAACTCAAACCTAGCTCAGATTAGATGCTGTGATTCCCACTCCAAGCCCTCCACCTGGGGAGTGGCCTCGCAGTCTCAGTCATGAATTACGTCCCATATGCTTCCCTATTAAGTCTGGTGTGAGTTTGCAAGGCTTCCCCCTCCCTACCCCATCAAGCTACATCGGATCAGCTCTGTTCACTCCCTAATCCTGAATTCTTTCAATGTTCTTCTAAACTGGCCTGTCCATACCTCCTGAATATATTCAGTTGAATTGGATTCTGAGCATCTCTCGTGGCTGGAAGGTAACAGGCTAGTAGAAAATCAGCCTGCCCCTGGCCTATCCACGAACCTGGGACTTGGAAATCCCCACAACCATGACACACGGTTAAGGGCCTAGCAGTACTTTTCACTGGCTCACTGCGCATGCTCTAAAACCCGCCATCTCTGCCCAGACCTCTGCTGTTTCTGCTGTCTCTGTTCACATTCAGAAGCAGCCACCATTCTGTGTTTCTCCCCAGTAAATCTCTTGTGTGAGGTTTGTTGCCTGGTGGGAGTTTGTGGTATTCCTTGGCTCCAAATGCCAAGATCCCTTTGAACCAGAAAATCCTTTTGTTCACCTCTGGTTACCCTCAACAGGCTTACCAACTGCTCAGCACTCCATCCACCAGTGGCAATTTGCTAAGTTTCCCCGGAGTCTGGGGAAATGACAGTTGAGCGTCTGGCACTCCTCTGGTACTCTTGGAGGCAGAGGTACCCTAGACACGATCTCAAAGGCTACGGCTGGCCCTCTTCACTGACCCCTGTCTCCTACCCTTTCCTGTGGATGAGACCTCTTTCCTGTTCTCAGTTTTTCATATTTTTGCCTTCTGGCTTTGCTCAAAAGCCCTGGTACCAGGCACTGAGTCTCCTTGAGCCCTGATCCCGTTAAGTGTGGTGACAGCCCACTAAACAACTTGGTCTTCTCTCAGTCCTTCACCCTCCACTACAGACTGTGAACCCCCTCCCCATATCCATGGGAATGGCATCATCCTTACCTTCTCATTCTCCATTGGGATGCCTCTTAGAGAAGCCCCAGCCACCCACCCCACTTGGTACCTGATCTAGAGGGCTCCAAAGTTATTCACAAAGATTGCCTTTGCAATCAAATCTGTCTTCAGTATCTCTTAGATAATCAATCCAAATGGCCCCCTAATGGCATCCTAGATCCCAATATTATTTGGAACCTTTACAACTATTACAATTGATCAGGGACATGGAAAGAGATTCCCATTCCGTATGTCCCAGCTTTCTCTTACATCCACTCCAAGCTCTCTCTCTCTGTTCTTCCTGCTCCCCCACCCTGCTCCTCCTAGCTATGGAACACAAGCCAGATGATTCCACCACTACTTTCTATCCTGCTAAATAACCTCCCCTTTATCAGCTTCAGCCTACAGTTCCTCCTCTTCCTCTGGTCCATCCAGTCCCCTCTACTCCCTCTCCTGAGACAGGTCACCTGAATCAACCCTGGGGTGAAAGGCTTGGTCAAGATATATCTCCTCTTCTCATTAAATGAACTCTCTAAATAGAAAAAGGATTGATACAGTAGTTTGAATGAAACTGTCCCCTATAAGCCCATATTAGGAGGCATGGCCTTGTTGGAGAAAGTGTGTCACTGGGAGTGGGCTTTGAGTTTTCAGAAACTCAAATCCAGCCCAGGGTCACTCTCTCTTGTGGCTGGCTGCCAATTCGGATGTAGAACTCTCAGCTACCCCTCCAGCACCATGTTTACCTGTATGCCGCCATGTTTCCTGCCATGATGATAATGGGCTACACCTCTAAATTGTTAGCCAGACCCAACTAAATGAGTTGCTGTGGTCATGGCGTCTCTTCACAGCAATAGAAACCCTGACTGAGATAGAAGTTGGTACCAGCAACTGGGGTATTGCTACAATAAGACCCCACCATGTTTTTGTTTGGAGGAATATGGAACACAGTAGGACTTTGGACTAAAAAGCAATTGGACATTTTAAGCGGGCCTTCATGGGCCATCCTAATAGAAACATAGAAGACAGTGCAGTGCAGAGGATGATGTGAACTGTGAGGGCCAAGCTCAAGAAGTTTCAGAGGAGGAGACTATTAATATGTGGCCTAGAGACCATTTCTTGTGCTATTTTGGCAAAGATCATGGCTGCTTTCTACCCTTGTTCAAAAAATCTGCCTGAAGGTAAATTGAAGAATTGTGGATTAACAGCTTTGGCAAAGGACATTGCCAAACATCCTGGCACTGACCGTGTTGTGTGGCTATTAGTGGCCAGGCTTATGAAAGATCTATAATGAAAAGAATCAAGCTGAGCAAGGAAAAATACAAAATGCACAGTTGGTGGAGGAAAGGAGCACCGGGAAGTGTAAACAGATGAAAGAAAAGCCTGATGCTCAGTGGAATATCAAGGAAGTGGTGACCTCAGAGCAAGACCTCACCCAGCTAAGAGTCCAATTTGTAAAAAGCAAATTAAAGGAAAGTTTAGGCCCGGACATGGTGGTGCACATCTTCAATTCCAACACTCAGAAGGCAGAGGCTGGAGGATCCCTGAGTTCAAGGGCAGCCTGGTCTACAGAGCAAATTCCAGGACAGCCAAGCTTAGGCAGTAAAGGAAACCATCAAAAACAGAAAGCTGGTGGAAATATGATTGACGGAGAGGGCCGTGTTCCAGCCCCAGGAAACAGCAGGACTTGGCAGCTTTGCCACTTGGTTCTGACTTTGAGTCAAGGATACAAGAAAAGGTTGTGGAATTTCCCTCCACAGCTAAGGAAAACCACTGAAGCCAGGCATGTGCCAGGGGCCTGTGTCCCTGCACGGAGGCCCAGAGAGGTCATTGCATGAGGCTGTGAAGGTGAAGCCTGGATTTTCTTAGAGACCCCAAGATGTTACAGATGCCAGAACTGTGGGATCCTGCCTAGGAAAGCTGCTAACAGAGAGTGGAACCAGCACAAGAGAGAAGCATGCTGCAGTCAACAAAGCTGGAAGGAGTTGGAGATCTGAAGAGCGCTTTGATATCAGACATGGAGATGAAGAGTTTGGAGCTTGCCTCGCTGGTTTTCAGTCTTGTTTTGGTCCAGTATTCCTCACTATGCTCCCTTTCCCTTTTGGAATGGGAATGTATACCCTGTGCTATTATAAATCGGAAGTATGTGATCTGCTTTTTGTTTTGATTTTATTGGGAATTACAGTTTAGAGATTGCCATGAGTCGAAGAAGAGACTTTGGACTTTTAAAGAATGTTGAGACTGATAGACTACTGGGAATTTTGAAGTTGGACTGAATACATTTTGCATTATGAGATGGCTACAAACCTAAGGGAACCAGGAGTGGGATGTGGTGGTTTAATGAAAATGGCCCCATAGGCCCACAGGGCCTAGAAGGTGTGGCCAGTCAGGAGAACCCAGTAACAGGTAGGGATTGAGGGGTGCTAGGAGAACCTGGCAGCCAGGTCCACTTCAATATGTTAAGAGGCACCTCAGTTAGCTGTTTGCCCTGAGTTTGAGAGCTAACAGTCACCTCTTCTTCCCAGGAATGGGTCTTCAAACCCTCACTGGAGGGGTGTCCTCCCTGAAGAAGGAACAGTTTTGTCTCTGGAGACGCAAGACTCAGAGAAATGTGAACCATTAGGCCTTGCTATATCCTCCAGCTTCTGTCATTAAATCGTAAGATTTTACCCAGCTACACTCTCTACTACTGTTCAAATTCTTACCAAATCTAACAGGAGGAAAAATACAAGTTTCCCTGCTTTATTGAGCCTGGTTTTCTTCTACCCTACCTTTTGTTAGATGAACCTCAGCCATAAACCTAAGAGTAGAGAGGAAAAGATATTTTTCTCCCCTTCAGGCTCAACTGCGCATCTGTGGACTTGGAGGCCTGATGTGGACTGGTGCCCTGGTCCTCAGGTCCACAGAGCAACAGCCAGAGCCTCAGTAGTCCCCCAGTGAGCTGGAAACTACAAAATTTTAGGTGTAGCTCTGTGTCTGCCCATAATCTCAGTACACCAGAGTCTAAGACCAGAGAAGTGCTGCAAGTTTGAAGCCAGCCTTGGCTACCTAGTGAGTATCGGCATCAACTAGGGCTTCATAGCGAGACTCTGTTTTGAACACCCCCCCAGACACCAACCAGCCAGCTACTACCACCAACAAAGCTGAGCATTCAGGAACACGGGCTCCCTTCTGTCTTCATAGTAGTCAATAGGCAGAAACAGGAAGCCTGCCACAAGTCCGAGGCCAGCCCGGGCTACATGGTAAGATCAGTGTGGGGCTGTCCTAGAGCTAAGATTGGGTTGAAGTGTGCCTTGAACCCCGGAATTCTCATCCTGAGAGTGGTAGGAGGAGTTCAATTGCTCCTCACTTTCTTAGCCCTGGCGAAACCCAGCTAAATATTAACTACTACTGTTTCACAGAAGGTTGTTGGCACAGGAAAATGGCTTGGTTGGTGCTTATCTGCACTGTAGCTGGAATCCTAGGGCCCAGCCCATTTTCTGATAAAGTGTCTTCCTCTTTTCCCTGTGGGACCACATCTTATGCAGAAGGTGCCCTTGCAAGACCTTGACGCCTATACATAGAGCCCCATATGCAAATGGGGCTACTCCAGTATCCCTTGTCTTAACCAATGGCCCCATCCCTGGGTACCAAAGACCCTCCCCTGCCTTTATCCTCTATAACCACCCTTGATTCAATAAACTGAGATGTTCCACTGACAACACTCTCTTGAGAATCCTGTACATTCTCAATAGCTCACAGCTCTCCAATCTAAGACTGGATAGGCATGCCCATGGTGGTAGACCCACCTTCCCACTGTGTGGCTTTCTGACTGGGGGCCCACTGGTGGCCAAAGGGACCTGGAAGCCACCTAGGATTATTTAAACAACAACCAGACCTGCCAGGACTTTATAAAGAAGATAATTTATCTCTAGAAACAAATCATATGGGGGAAGGGTGCAGGAAGCAACCGCTAAACAAATGTAGCCATCACCTATGCTCACAGCACAGAAGCCTCAGAGTTGTTAAGACACTAGATCTCCCCAATATCTTTGTTTGTTTGTTTGTTATTGTATGATGTCTGTCTGTCCACCTCTCAGCATGACAATTAACCACGGCTGAGAGCTGAGTGAGGAGTGCACACCTGTGACCAGGCTGAGGCAGGAGCAGCAGAAGCTCAAAGTCATTATCAGCCACACAGTGAACTTGAGACTGACCTTAGCTATGTGAGACCTGGTCTCAAAAGCTAAAAAGGACCACGCGTCCTGTTGAGATGGCTATTCTTGGTTGTCACCTTGACTACACCTGGAATTACCTAAGACTCAAGGGGCTGGGTATTTCTGCGAAGACATTTTTTCTTAATAAAAAAATCATTTGAAGTGGGAAGAGCCACTTTTAATCTGGATGTTTTGAGCTGGGAAGATCCACCTTTAACCCTGGGCCACACCTTCTCCTGGCCTATATAAAGGACATGGAAGAAGGAAATGTTTGCTCTTTGTCTGCTTGCTCTCACTCTCGCTGACAAGTACATTCCCTCTGGCATTAGAACCTACTCCTTCAGAGTTCCGGTGTATACTGAAGACCAGCTGAGACATCCAGCCTCAGGGACTGAACAACCACTGGATTTGGGGAATTCTGTTGGTAGACAGCCATTGTTGGCCTAGAAGGACCACAGCCTGTATGCTCTTTTAATCTTCCTCCCCCCACCTATATATATATATAAAATAAGTTCTGCTCCTTAAGAGAACCCTGACTAATACACCCATGATACCAATTTCTCTGAAGCAGAAGAAATTGGCAGAAGATTCTATAGGAGCTGTAGTGGTTTGAATAAGAACGACCCCCACATGTTTATGACCCTCATGTGTTTAAACGCTTGGTCATTAGGAAGCAGCACTACTTGAGAGGGATGAGGAGGTGTGGCATTATTGAAGAAGTGTGTTTCTGGGGTGGACTTTGGGGTTTCAAAAGCCCAAGCCAGGCCCAGTGTCTCTCTTTCTGCTGCTGTGGATCTAGGTGTAGAACTCTCAGCTACCATGTCTTCCTGCCATAATGATAATGGATTTAACCTCTGAAACTGTAAGCCAGCCTCAATTAAATGCTTTTTTTAATAAGAGTTGCTGTGGTCAGGGTGTCTCTTCGTAGCAACAGAACTGTGACTAAGATGGGAACAGAAAGGAGACTGACTGAGGTGGTGATGCAGAGATGAAGAGGTTGGTTGGTGGAAGTATTCTATAATTGTGGGGATAGTTTTGCTAAAATTCACTGAATCCAGGTCAGGGATGGTGGTGCATGCCTGTAACCCAGTGTTTAGAATAGGCAGGAGATCTCTACAAATTTAAGGTCGACTTGAGCTATATATATATACTTTCAGGCCAGCCAGGGCTTTAGAACATAAACCCCAAAACAAGCAAAATTAAAACATTCAGTCATATACGTGCACATGTATAGTCTTGGGATTGAACTTCACACTTTACACAAACTAATTGTCTTAGTTAGGGTTTCTACTGTTATGATGAAACGCCATGACCAAAGACCAAGTTCTGGGGAGGAAAGGGTTTATTTGGCTTACACTTCCAAATTGCTATTTGTCATCAAAAGAAGTCAGGATAGGAATTCAAACAGGGCAGGAACCTGGATGCAGGAGCTGCAGCAGAGGCCATGGAGGGGTGCTGCTTACTGGCTTGCTCCTCGTGGCTTGTTTATCCTGCTTTCTGATAGAACCCAGGACCACCAGCCCAGGGATGACGCCACCCACAATGGACTGGGCCCTCCTACATCAATCACTAATTAAGAAAATGCCCTACAGGCTTGCATACAGCTGGATCTTATAGGCATTTTCTTAATTGAGGTTCCCCCCTTTCAGATAACTCTAGCTTGTGTCAAGTTGACCTAAAACTACCCAGCACACTAGGTAAGTGTCCTTCCCCAACCCACCTCTTACGTTTAATTTTGAGACAGGGTCTCATTCAATTGCCTTGGCTAGCCTTGAACTTTTGGTCTTGCCTTGGTTTCCTGAGTGGCTGGGCTTACCCTTAAATGAGTGAGTTAGATGGTGCATAAGCTAGATCTCTGCTCCACTAAAGTGCTTTACCAGGGAAGACCCAACTCTGGCTCAGAATTGGTGCTGAGGGCTGAGTGGCAACCCCACTCACTGTACACACCTGTGTGGGAAGTTCCCAATCCAGGGTGCCCTGGGGGTGGCTCAGGATGCTGAGCAGAAGAGAACCAAATGAAGATTTGGTTCCATTTTCCCAGCAAAGAAGCTGGGGGTCCAGAGAGGACACAGGGGTTTTCTCAGGTCACTCTGGTGGTGAGTGCTGAGTAGAGGAAGGGTTCCTTCTCCTGAGATGAGTAGATGAAAAGCAGGCTGCCCTGCAGCCCACAGCTAGAGCGCTGACTGCTGCATTGAGCTGTATTGAGCGACATGACGTCCCCCAATTGCCTTGAAGTGATAATACCTTCTATTTATACCAAACACCTCTCCTCCCAGGAGAGTGCTGTGTTTTCCCAACATTGATTCAGTAAGCCATGCAGACTGAATTGAATTAAAATCCACAGCAGCCACACACAGCATGCCTACCCCTTCCCCTGCCTGCCACACTCCTCCTCATGCTGCTATGATACAGCAGGGCAGGGAAGCCAGGAACACACACCTGCCCTGTGCCTGCTCCAGAACTCAAGATGGGAGGCTGTACTACCTTCTGTCTTGAGAGAAATACAACACAAATGAAGGGATCTGCAAGGGTGCTGTGGTCCCCTTTCCATAAGCATACCCATTTGAGGTCATTAAACCTCAAAGCTAAGAAGTATCAGACACAACAGAGAATCACATTGAAGGCAGCTTTGGAGTGTGTGTGTGTGTGTATGTGTTTGTACATGTGCGCTTGTGTGTGCGCTGCTGGGAATTGAACCCAGGGTCTCACATGTGCTAGGCAAGTGCCTTGCCATTGAGCTCCATCCTTAACACCTGTCTTTTCTAATTCTGACTATGTACCACAGACAGTTGGCTATTCTGCCTATGCAGAAGGGCACATGGGCTCCAAGTGAGCATTACCAGGGGCTCTCCATGGGCAGATTCCCTCTGGCTCACTGGAGAAATGAGAAGGAAGAGGCAACTGGACCCTGCCAGCCCTTTCCTTTTAGTAGGGATTGGACTAACCATGGCCTATCCATAGCCCATCCCTGAAGAACAGACTACAATGGCAGGCCCAGGAGAACCCGTCCTGGTCCCAGTGGGTTGAACAGATGCACCTAAATGCACACCTGCCCCACTCACACACATGCCAGAGAGAAGGAGGAAGGATGCCTGGAGGTCAAGAGAGTGCTAAGCATAGGATGCCCTGAACACATCAATGAAGATGTAAGGGGGCAGACGGAAGGAGACTTCCAGAAATCACCAGGACTCGAGATCAATGCAAAAGCAAGAGGTTAATTAACCAACACGTTGGGGTCAACTCTTGCAGATTCCTAAAGCGAGGAAAGGAGAACGACCTCGAGAAGCTTCCAGCAAGCCTTTTTAAAAGGAGCAGGGGATCTCTCTGATTGGTCAGAACCCAGGCACTGGATTGGCTCATTAAATATTATGTGGCAACAAGGATTTCTGGGAAAGTGAGTACTCACCAGAAAACAGAGATATTATGGGATAGTGAGTACTTGACATTAAATGGGGGAGAGGTTAGTGCCTTTACCACTGGGGGCGCTGGGCTTTTCAAAGACTGCATCCTTCTGATGGACATGGTCATGGTGTGCCTCCTTTACCATCTTCTAGGGTGGCATGGCCCCTGCCTTGCTGGGGAAATTCAGATGGCTTAGGTGATGTGTGTGTCCAAGAGTGTGTGTCTATGGCAGGACACAAACCCCAGAGGGCTGCAGTCCTTACAAGCTTTCCTGGAAAGCCCTAATCTCAGAGTTGGGAACAGCTAAGGGCCTGTTCAGTTGTCTGCCCACCCTCAGCCACTGCCAGCATCCTCTTACTAACATCATATCCTATATAAAACTGGGATACCACTGCCCAAGGATTCTCCACTCAAAGCCTTATCCACTGCTCACTGCTTTTAATCAAGTCCCACTTGATGCCACTTGTGGTAAAGAACACTTAGTAGGTCAGCAGCCATTTAACTTTTGCTCTTTAAGAGGACATCAAAGGATGGGACATGGAACCCTAGGAATTAAATAATGTCTAAGACTTTTTTTTGGGGGGGGAGGGTTTCAAGACAGGGTTTCTCTGTTGTACTGCCTGCTGTCCTAGAACTCACTGCAGACCAGGCTGGCCTCGAACTCACAGAGATCCACCTGCCTCTGCCTCCCAGAATTACAGGTGTGTGTCACCACCTCCCAGCTGTGCTGGCTCTTAAAAAGCCATGGCATGATTGTTCTTCAAACCACAAGCTGCCCCCGTGTGGATTTCTTTGTTCCCTCTCTTCCCCAGGAAGTAACTAAGCCATGACCAGCAGCTCTGGGGAAGAAGAGGTTGGGTCCAGTGGAACAGCTCAGTTTATTGAAGTAAGGGTAGTTACATTTATAGGGAAAAGGGGGGGTAGGAGTCCTTGGTACCCAGGGGTGGGGGCCGTGGGTTAAGACAGGGATACTGGATTAGCCCCATTTGCATGTTGGGGAGTCATTGTTATACTAAGGCTCAAAGTCCTGGAAAAGCCTCCACTCCATGGGGTGTGGTCTCACAGGGGAAAGAGGAAGACACCTTATCAGAAAATGGGCTCAGCCCTAGGTCTTCCAGCTGCAGCATTCAGATAAGCACCAACCAGGCCACATTCCTTTGTCAGTGACCTGCTGTGAAGCAGGCAGCATTGAGAGTTTAGCTGGGTTTTGTCAGGGCTAAGAAAAAGGGGAGCCGCCAAACACCTTCCGCTCACAGAGTAAGAACTCAGGGGTTGAAAGCACGCTTCCACCCTCTTAGCTCTAGGACAGCCCGCACCCGAACTTACAGAGAGCCACCCTCGCGTGCTGGCCTCCAGCGTGCCATACTTAAAATACCAGTTTGGGGCTGGGGATACAGCTTAGCGTAGAGTGCTCGGCTAGCATGCACAACACCCTGGGTTCTGTCCTTAGTGCCCCCAAAAGTAAATTAAAAAAAAAAAAAAAAAAAAACGAATGGAATATGTGGCTACTCAGGGTAGAGCGCCTGCCGCGGTGTGTCGGGAAACAAAAATGAGCAAGCTTAGTATGTAGAGACTCATCTTAAAACCACAGTTTCGAAGTTGTTGTTTGCTTCTCTTGGGTTTATAAATGTTGAGCAATAATAAAAGCCATTATTACGAGAAACTTCCTCTGTTACAGCTTTCTTGCATATTAAATACCTGTTGCAAAACTGGATGAACATTTGATTGGAAGACTAGAATAGTGAGCTGTGTTCTCCAGGCGACATCAAGCCACAGGGTGCAGGCTCTGTGGTGGCTTTGGGAGAGGAAGGGAGAAAGGGAGGGGGAGGGGTAGAGAAGTAAAAAGGGAGGGAGGGACGGAGAGAGGGAGAGCACCCAGGTGCTGCTGCTAGCCCTGCTAGCCCTGCCAGCCCTTTAGAGTGTGGGGGGGGCATTTACAGTGCTGTTGGTATAGGTGAGCTCAATGCCTCTTGGCTGAACATTTAGACAGGAACCTGCCCCCCCCAGTCCCCCACCCACAGTCCAGGGAGCTCCAGCGTCATTAAGGGTCAGCTGAGGGGTGCACACCTCCATCTTTCACTCAGAAGCAACTGTTTCATCTTCTAAGGCAGTAACTGCTTATGCTCCGCTTGGCACGTGGAAGCTGCAGGAGGGTGTCAGTGCTGGTGCTGGTGCACTGATGGGAGAAGCTCAAGGAGCCACCCCCACCCCAGGTGGTCAGTTGATGAGAACAGCATGCTGGGAAAGCAAGGAGACGGGACCAGCACAGGTGGCCTGCATCCTCTGTGTCTCCAGCCAGCTAAAAGTCGTGGATTTTCAGGAAGACTGAGAGAGTCAGAGCTTGAGAGCAAGGTGCAATGGGGACCCAGGTCATAAGACTGTGGGGACGACCCTTGAATAAAGCCCCTTTCATTTGACAACTGAGAAATGGAAACCCAGACAGAAAGGCTTGCTTCTGGCTAGGTGAGGGTCCAAGGTCCCCCTGCAGTCGGGGTCTTGTTCCACTCAGCCACAACAGTGAACTGCCAGAAGCAGGGTGGTTATCAAACAGCAGGAATTGTCTTCTCCCTATGCTGCAGACTAAGAGGTCCCAGAGCATGTGCTAACGAACTCCACGTCTCGTGAGGGCTCTGCATCTTATAGATGAGTTCTCCCTGAGTCCTCACACAGAGGGAGAGCCAGGCAGCTCTCTTAGGGCCTCTTCTCTAAGGACATCCAGAAGGGGTGGACACTCTTGATCTAGTGATATCTGAACCCATACTGTGTCACCCTGGGGGTGGGGCTGCAGCACTTGGTTTCTGTGCATTCAGGCTCCAGCACACCTTTGTCAACAGCCCACACCTGATGACAATGAATGGCTCTTCTCTTGTTCATCTCAGCTCTAAGAGCCAGGGTCTACGAGGAGATTGTCCCATAGCCTCAATCCAACCTTGAATTCACTTCAACCAGAGACTTCTTAGGATGCTCTGGAAAAGGCCACTGGTGCAAGGTATGGGTGGACAGACACTGCCTTGGTGTGCCTCTCCCAGCAGCTGAACAGAAAGACTATCCTGGGACATGGTTCTCCAGCCGCAGCCATTCCTGGGTGTCGCAGTTAGAGCTGTTATTACTGTGGGGAAACACTGCAACCAAAAGCAACTTGGAGGGAAAGAAAGGGTTTATTTTGCTTACACTTCTATATTACTGTTCATTGTTGAAGGCAGTGAGGGCAGGAACCTGGAGGTAGGACTGATGCAGAGGCCATGAAGGGTTGCTGCTTACTGGCTGCTCCTCATGGCTTGCTCAGCCTGCCTTGTGATAGAATCCAGGACCACCAGCCCAAGAAGTGGTCCCACAATGGGCTGGGCCTTCTCCCATCAGTCACTAATTACGAAAATGCCTATAGGCTTGCCTACAGCCTTACTTTATGTAGGCATTTTCTCAGTTAAGGTTTCCTCCTCTCAGATGAGTAACTTGTGTCAAGTTGACACAGAAACTAGCCAGCACATTGGATTAAGAATTGCACCATTTTGGGCACTAGTCTCAGGGAAAATTCAAACTAGTGAGGGACATTCTTCTGGAGGCCCTGGGGACAAAAAAGATGACACACTGTGGCTTGTAGCCGATATCATTCAGTCGAATGGGGCAATAAAAAAGGAATTTGTGTTCAGCCACTATAGAAAATAGCCTGGCAGTTCTTCAAAACTGAATATAAGTTTACCATGTGATCTAACAATGCCACTCCTCGGCAGATACTAAAAAGAACCGAGAACAGGTGTCCAAGCAAACACACATGGATGTTTGTAGTGGTGTTATTAACAATACCCCAAGAAACTTAGGTATACTTCAACAGTAGAATGCCTGCCTTGCATGAACAAGGCCCTGGGGTTGATACCCAGCACACAAACATACATAGATAGATAGATAGATAGATAGACAGACAGACAGATAGACAGGCAGATAGATAGAAATTGAGTATCACTCAAGAGTAGAGTACTTACCTAGCAGACCCAAGGCCCTGGGTTTATTGCCAAGAATCAAGAACAAACAAATAAATAACAAGAAACTGAGGACACAGCTCCATGGTAGAGTGTGTTTGCCTAGCTTGTTTAATGACCTGTTTAATGGTCTTGAGTTCAATGACCAGGGCTACTAAAATAATACCCCAAAAAGGCAGTCAGGTATGGTGGCTCATGTCTACAACCCAAGCTCTGAAAGAGCAGAGGCAAGAGGATCACCATAAGTTCAGACCTGTCTGGTCCATACAGTGAGTTCTAGGCTGACCAGGGCTACGTAGTGAGGGAAAAAAAGAAAATACTGAAGACAGAACCGCCCCCCCAAACATCTGTTGGTAGTGAGAGGGTAATGCATATCCACATGATGGATTCAGACAAAGTAGCAAAGCACTGACATAAGCTCTTACAAGCTGATGAACTTATAAAGTATCGTGCTAAATGGGAAAAGCCGGTGGGTGATAAAGTGTCGTTCACTAACACCCTTCAGATGAATAGCTAAAAAGTCTGTCTGGGCAAGCATGACAAGAACCTTCTGTTTCTTCTGTTTCTTTGTTTATGTTTTTGATACAGTCTTATGTAACCTAGGCCAGCCTTGAACTCCTGACACTCCTGCATCCATGTCCCAAGTGCTAGAATTACAGGCGTCACTCACCATGTTTGCTTTAAAGACCTTTTTGGATTAATTTTCCTGGTTAATAAAATTTTTGTAGGTGGGGAGCAAGATGTTTACATTTCTTTTCGAAGACTTTCCCTCATGTGTGCTCAGGGACTTCTGTGGAGCTGGGGAAGAGACCAGAGAAGATCAAGAGACCTTGACTTTGGATTCTGAGGTAGCTTCTAAAACTTTGTAATCATTTGCTCACCCCTACCCCAGCCCCAGTGCATTCCTGTGTGTGCATGCGAAGGACAGAAGGCAACCTGGAGTGTGACTCCTCAGGAGCCATCTATCCTGTCTTTTTGAGGCAGGGTCTCTCACTGAGACTGATGGGTAGGGTTGACTGGCCAGTGAGCCACAGGAGGCACCTGCCCCCACCCTCAGCCCTCTCACCCCATCCTGCTCCCATTCCCCCTGCCCCCACCCCACCCCTCCTGCCCCAACCCCTGCACTAGCGGGGCTGGGGACTGAACTTCAGATCATCGAATTTGTACAGGGGACGCTTTACTGATTGGGCCGTCTTTCCAGCCCTCTCCCCCCCAATTTCCCTTCAAACTGCCCAGTGTGCTGGAATGTCATACCTGAGGGCATCTAATCCACCTTTGTTCTTGCTTCAGCCAGATTTTACCTGTATTGCCAGGATCTGCTCAGTGCATCAGAGCAAAGTTTCTAACCTTCCGAGAGATGTTGGCTCATGGATTGCCAATACAATTTGAGGCATGGTGGTGAAGGCCTGTAATCTCAGCACTTGGAGGTGGAGCCAAGAGGATCTGGAGTTCAAGGCCAACTGAGATACCAAGACCTTGTCTCAAGAAAACAAAAACAATTGATTTGTTGTTTTGGATCAACATCCAACAAGGCTTTCTTCCTTTGCTGTTCCCTTTTTCCTGCTCAGGTAGAAACTTTGAAGGTAGGCACATGTCCATCCCACATGCCAGAGACAGAACTAGGCCTGGGAGCTGAAGAACAGAATGTACTAGGAGAGAGGTCAGCATTAGAAGGGGCTTAGCCTGGGACAAAAACAGCTCTCTAAGCCCTCCACGCTTGAGCTACACTTTCAGCCTCCTCATCTCCCCTAAAAAGATTTTTTCTTCCAATCTAATTGTCAATATCCCTCTTCCCTATGAAGAGGGTGTTGACTGATAGATTAACTGACTGCGGTACTAGAGATTGAACCTAGAGCCTCCAGCAGGCCAGGCAAGTACTCAGCCACCAAGCTACACCCCAATCCTCTTTTTACATTTTATTTTTTGATACGGTGATCATTAAGTCTAACCTTGAACTCACTCTGTACCCTAGGCAGGTCTCTAATCCTCCTGCTTCAGCCTCCCAAGTAGCTGGGGTTATAGAGGCATGCCACGAGGCCCAGCTGAAGAGGGCACTTAAGTTTCAACCAACTTGGCTGTTCTTTGCATTCCTTATCTTATGTGTCTCCTGTGAATGTGTTAGTGTTAATAAATCCACATCTTTGTCTCCCGTTAATCTGTCCAATACTACCACATTTCAGGGCTTCGTGAGATGGTAAGAAAGTTCCTTTCATGCCTACATTAGCGTCCAGCTACTCCAAACTACTTTCTCTGTAAGGAAAAAGCACAGGGTCTTCCTTCTTATTCTGGTTAGAACTTAGTGATTTTCTTTCATTCCTCCCTCCTCTTTAAAGACTACTTTTATTATTGTTTAATTATGTGTGTATGGGGAGAGGGGCATGTGCATGTGAGTGCAGATGCCTGCTGAGTCAAGAAGAGAGAGTGAGAATCCTTGAAGCTGGACTTACAGGCCATTTGTGAGCCACCTGAAATACGTGCTGGGAATCCAAGCCAGGTTCTCTGTAAGAGCAGTGTGTGCTCCTAACAACTGAGCCATTGCTCCCAGAGTCCCCCACCCCATCCCTATTTATCTGCATGTTTATTATTTATCTTTCTGTGTAGCCCAGAATGTCTTTGAACTTGTGATCCTCTTACATCAACTTTTAAGCTCTGGGATCACAGGCAAGTGCCACCATGCTCAGCTCAAACACAGTCTCATTGTAATGATTAGAACATTTCCACTAGCACTACACCAGATCTGATCATGCTGCAATTGGGAACGATCTGGCCCCTCACTCCAAAGCCTCCTCCTTTCTTATTGTATAGTAATTTCCTCTGAGTTAAAACTCCATCCTGGAGAAAGGCTCTTTTAAGACTTGAGTGGAAAGTAAACAACTCACAAGTCTCAGAAGGCCCTGAAATTTAAAAGATACTTAAGTTCCACCCTCATTAAAGTTATATAAGCTGTTAAGGGCTGCTGAGGAAAGAAGACTCTCCAATCTGTAAAGCTGCCTGCAAGCTATGTAGAGAGCTGCAGGGTTCCAGCTTTCGTGAGTCATCACCCATGCTGGGGTGGGTATTCAGTGACAGCTGTCTTTGAGTGACTCCTGTATATAACCCCATTTCATTGGTTTACCAAGTTTGACTTTGACAGTATCATTACTTTGGTCTGTTATTGAATCTCTAAATGAGATTAGTAGACATTGCTCATCTCCCCAGGAATACCACCAAACAATGCTTCTCCATAAATATATCTAATGACTGCATGAATCCAGTCTCTGAATCCAGTCTTAGAAACAACCCAGAGATACTCAGCCTCCCTGAATTTGTCTTTTATTGAAATTATATATAAATGGAAGCCTGTCATGTGACCTTTTCTCATTGTTTGAATATCATGAGGGCAGGTACTAGTTGAGTGTTGGCCCTCGAGAGGTCAGATGCATTCTGGGAAAATGACCACCAGCAGCGGTCTAGGAGTCAATAGCATTCTGGCGTTTCTGTTGCTACGATGATAAAGAGTCTTACTGTAGAGAAGAGGGAAGAAGGGGCTGTTGTGGCAGTTTATTTTATTTGTGTTTAAAATATTGTTTTGTGTACTGTTGAGTGAGAGTCTGCCTAGGTCTTGGCATTTTGTATTGTCGGCAGGTGTTGGATTTCTGTGGGGGATGTTTGATTGCTTATGATCTGCACCTGAGGAGTTCTGAACCAATAAAAAACACCTAAGCTCAGATGCTCGGGTTTCCACTCACTGTCCAGGATGGCACTGGCCGTGATGGTGGTTCCCTCTGTTGAGGTCTGGCAGGGTTTGTACCTATGACACTGCCTTCTTGTCTTCTTGGCTGAGCCACACAGCAGTGAACTACTACAAATGGCACACCAATGTGGGGCGGGACATCTCCCTAGCTAATCCAACGTGGCAATAAGGAAGAACAAAAAAGAAACTCCAGACCTCACAGAGTCCAGTAAAGTACGCTCAGGGCAGCTCCTAGAGGACAGAGATTATATGTATGCAAAAATAATGAGTAGAAGTCTCCTGAAGGAAGAGGAGGGTGAGGAAGTAAGCCTCTATGAAGAGAAATTGTGAAAAAAAAGGGGGGGGCTCAAAAGTGAGAGCCACAGAATAGAGGCCTTTAGAGAAAGATATTTTCATGGTAAAACAAAAAAATTCATCTGGGAGCAGGAAAAAAACAAGATTCTAACTGCTGTTCTTGATCATGGAGCTGACTCTTCCTCCTGCTTCTGGTGGCAGCCAGGCACAGGAAACGGAAACCAGAGTATACTGTTCTATAAACTGAGTTTGTTGATGGCTTTTTGTGTGTGTGAAGCTCAAGTGGGTCTTGTGTTTGAGGTCTATGAAGAAGGGCATTTGCTTCCCCACAGTGGTGAGAAAAAGAATGCCAAACCACCAGAATGTTTCAACTGGAGAGTCTTCCTTCCCACAGGCCCAGAATTTCCTGATGTGGAGGAAGCCACAGCTTAGAGCCAAAAAGCAATTTCATTAAACTGAACAGGTTGTTTTTTTTTTTTTTCTGCAAACCTGACTACAAGCAGTTCAGGCACCGGTGGTGGTAATGAGAACTCCACCCATGAGGGGACAAAGTGACCAGTTATTTTCTCTGCAAACCACCCTCTATCTTAAAATCTGCAAAGTGTTTCCTCAGGGCCAGCACACAGAAACTATCTTCCAGAAATAGCCAAGGTTGTATCTCATGCTGGTAGCCGAACTTGGTAATGTGTAGGAATCACCCAGGTGGTATTGGTTTTGACGGCATGAAGGGGTCATGGAGAACAGCTGAGGCTTTGCCCTGTGAGAGGCCATTAGAAGCTATTGGTGAAGGTACAGCCTCAGTGGCAGCTAAAGGCCCAGATTGAAGGGATCATGTAAAGAAGTTGAGGCTTGGCACCATGAAGAGAGCCCAGGAGAAGCTATTGGTGAAAGTGCAGCAAGGGACCCCAGCAGTTTTTGAGATGCCAATTCCATAGGATGACCATCAAGAACAGCAGCAGCAGAGGTAGAGGGGAGCCAGCCAGAGCCTGGAGGACAAGTTGTATGAGCTGCAGAGGAAGAGCCAGAGAAGTGACCCGAGCCCTTTGGAGGAGCCAAAAAATCGTGAGTGAATTCCAGATAACTGGACTCTGATGTTTTTCTGTTGGGGACTACAATATCATGGCAATAAATACATGACACGGCTCCAGTTGCTGAAATGCCAGAAGGGTGACCCGCTGGCTATTCTTCCCTTTTCCTTTCCTTACTGTACAGCTGCTGGAAAGTCTCATCAATAATGAGTAAAACTAAAAGTAATCCTTAAACTAGCTCTAACTGGGAAAGGGACACATAGAAAACAAGGACATGGTGATTTCAACACTAAAAATAATGATCACACCTTATTGACCTTCAAGTCCTGGCATACGTGAGAGCTCTCTCATGTTTATTGGAGTCACATCACAAAGTTATTCTTGGCGTAATAAGCACTGCTTCCCAGTAAAAGACAAGGGCCCCGGTAACACAAGGGCCAAAGAGTTTGGGATAAGCAAGTTAGCACGTCTGGAAAGAGAAGGACACACAGATAATCACCCCTGAGAATGCCTGCCCTTTGTTAATGAAGAAATAGTAAGCCTGCCTAAAGCCATAATAAAATATAAACCTAGGATGGATGTGAATATTCTCTAATCTTAAAAACCTGTTTAAGATGGAAACCGCCTGAATTGATATGCTAACTTGTAGCTATAGAAAGCCCCCCTAATTTGACATATGGGTAGTCAGTAGATAAAGAATAGGTGCTGTTAAAGTCAAAGGAAATTATAACCATAATCTGGGTACATAAAGTGTAAACAGAGAGGAAGCTTAAGACCTATAAACTTCCTTTCTGGCGTCTCTGTACCGTTTTGCCCATCTGTCTGGGATATCTTGTAACTACAAGTCTGTCTAGCACGACAAACCCAGCAAACCGTTAATGAACCATTGTGTTAAGCCTGCAGCTGCAGCTGTGAAGGTCGTTCCTGCCTACAAACGTAATCATGCAAGTTCTTTGAAATGTGCTTGACACCTACTATCTGAAAAAAATAAACAAAGGCACCACTATTTAAGCCACAAAGAACTTTTTTGGGGGGCGCTCTCTTTACTCCCTGGTGTGAGTGCCAGTTTCTCTCCTAAACCGAGCATCTGTGCCTGGTTTCATTTTTCCATCACCAGTCCTTTGTCCTTCCGTTGGGTGTCCCCTGACCATACATTACTCGTGGAGGCTGGATCCCCCACATTTTTCTGTTGTCCAAAGACATTGTGAAAAGCTTAATACATGTTTGTTTTCATTTGGTCCTGTGCATTAGCAACCCTCATGACTGTTCCTCTTATGTAATATTAAACTGAGATGAAGCATTTTTTTTTTGATTGGCTTATACAGAAAAGGGGAATTGTTGGAAAAGTTTAGTTTTAATTGTGTTTAAAATATTGTTTTGTGCACTGTTGGGTGAGGGTCTGCCAAGGTCTTGGCATTTTGTATCGTTTGCAGGTGTTGGCTTTCTGCAGAGGATGTTTGATTACTGATGATCTGCACCTGAGGAGTTCTGAATAAATAAAACCACCTGAGCTCAGATGCTCAGGGCTCCACTGTCCAGGATGGCGCTTGCTGTGTCCAGCAGGCAGGGTTTGAGTCTGTGAAAATGTCTCCGTGTCTTCCTTGCTGAGTCACCACAGCAGCTATCTAATACAAGGGGCAGTGGAGATTGTGTGCATTGGGTGAAGTTGGAAACATTGCCAGGGCGTGGCAGCAGGTGCAGGGGGTAAAGCTATGTGATCAAAGAAGCAGCTAAAGCTACAGGTAGGTTAGTTTAAAAAGCACAGAGCCTAGGAGCTCCTGGAGGAGGTTGAGACTGTCCCTCTGGACTCTGGAGAGCCCACTCAGGGACATGGACCAAGCAGAAGTCAGATGAAGGAAGGAGACAGCCGATGGAAGGCAAACTGTGGAAGGAAGAGCCTTGAAAGTAACAGGCTGAGCCCAACAGTCCAGGCTTCTCTTCCTTGGATGCCTATAGGGTTTCCAAAGCTCTGTTGGGGTCAGGCTTATCCTCACCTAACCAGAGTCCTCCTTGCCTCTGCCTCTAGCAGAGACTTATACGTGCTGGTCCTTTGAATATCTCCCCTCTGGCCACACATACCTTCCTCTCTGCCTCTGGCTGCTCTTTAAGCCTGGCTCAGTCATGCATACAGAGAGAGCATGGCACGTGCCTTCGTTGGTAGTATACCAATGGTTACTGTTCACCTTTGATGCATATGAATCCTGAAACTCCATAAAGGAGTTTCCATAGGAGCCAGGTCAGCTTCAGCTCTTTTATCCACAACTTACCAACACTGGCAAGCAGT
Source organism: Cricetomys ansorgei (assembly GCA_026225945.1). Taxonomy (NCBI): domain Eukaryota; kingdom Metazoa; phylum Chordata; class Mammalia; order Rodentia; family Nesomyidae; genus Cricetomys; species Cricetomys ansorgei. Next base: position 8,172,198 of record JAMJFZ010001264.1, read on the forward strand.
TGCTATTTCATTCTGCTTGGTGAAAAAGAAGTGCATAAATGCAACTGGAACGTTCCTAACAAACCTAGGCCCGTAGTGATGTCTCTGTAGGAGGCTGTAGGGAAAGAGAACAGAGTCTCTGAAGTGAGCATTTTCACTGGAGCCTCCCTTCTCCAACCCAGCCTGGGCCTTCTAGATAAAAATCTGCTTACCAGGGAAGTCTCGGATGGCTGCAGCTCCGGTGGATCACACCGGGGCTTTGCTGGCTCATTATCCTCAATCCACAGTGCATTACACTTTTTACTCTACAGCAGAATGAGTGCAAAACACAGTGGGGACGTTTCTCCCAGACTGTGATTGTGTCCAAGTAAGTCCACTCAGCACTTCCTGCTCAAAAAGAAACCCTTGCAGGATATTTGTCCCTTTTTCCTTTTGTCACTGTGACAAATACCCGAGAGAAACAAATTAATGGAGAGAAGATCCACTCAGGCTCCCGGGGTCAGAGGTTCTAGCCCGTGCTTGGCTGGCTGCGTTGCCTGGGCAGAACTTCAAAGCACAAAGCTGAGATGGAGCAGAGCTGATCATTTCATGGTGACAAAGAAGCGGTGAGACAAGAAGGGAAGGGCCAGGGGAAAAGTACATCTTTCCAGAACATTCTCCCGGGGACCTGCTTCCTTCAACAAGGCCCCATCTCCTACTATCTATCATCTCCCAATAAAGACATTGGATTAAGAATCCATCAGGAAGGTGGGCGGTGGTGGCACGTGCCTTTAATCCTAGCACTTGGGAGGCAGAGGCAGGTGGATCTCTGTGAGTTTGAGGCCAGCCTGGTCTATAGACTGAGTTCCAGGACAGCCAGAGTCACGACAGAGAAATCATGTCTCAGGGCAAAAAAACCACAACAACAAAGACAGAATCCATTAGGAGATTGGATTAAGCAAGCCTTTAACACAAGATCCTTTAGAGGAGACATTTCAGATCTCAGTGCTAACATCCAGCCAATCTCTCTGAAGGGAGCCCCTCCACTCTCTCCAATCATGCTCTCTCACCTTTCCAGCTGATGCTCTGTAGGGGAGCAAGTGGCTAAATGTGCAAAGCAGGAGACAACAGATTAGTAGGAGCCTATGGGGCTCAGATGCAGGAGGGTACAGAACCACACAGAGATGTACTTCTGTCCACTGAAGCCTATGTTGAAGGAGAATGAAATGCACTGACAGGTCAGTACCTCTGCATTCTCTCTGCGCCTTAGCATCCTTACCCAGGACTTCAGCTTCCACTGTGGCCTTCCCGTTCTCCTTCCTGTTCAGCCATCAAAATCAGCACAGTCTATAATCAATTCTTAAAAGCAGAGCACAGGGGTGGAAACACTGCTGAGGAAGAGAGGGAAGAAGATGAGAGAGAGACAGAGACAGGGGCACACAGAGACGCACAGAGAGACACAAACACAGAGTGAGCCTCGTTTTGTATTTTGTTTTTCAGACCTCTCCTATATTACTGGCTTTGAATGATCTTGAACTTCTGATCGCCTGCATCTACCTTCTGAGTTCAGGAATTGCAGGCATGTGGTAGGGTTCAAACACTGGGCTTCCTGCGCATGAAGTAAACACTATACTTACAGGGCTACATTACCAACCCATGTGGTCAGCTTTTAAACAGACCTACCCTTAGGAACATTTCTTGTTCTGAAGCATCACACTAAAAATGATGTCCCCGAAATTATCTCCCTATCCTTCTACCTCCGTTGATACTTCCCCTGCAGACACCACCTCACTCCATGTCCTCTGCCAGTTTTCCCATCCCAAGGCTCACTTCTGGAATTCCTGGAATTCCCTGTAATATTTGTTAGAATTTGAAATTACACTCTCAGCTAGTGGCTGCAGGTGTTGCTCCATGTCAGAGCGTGCGCTTACTGTGCACGTGGCCCTGCATTCAATCTGTAGCAATAAGGCAAAATAAAGTCACAATTAAGTATGAGGGAGACTGAAAAATAGATTTATTTTGTTTTGAGACAGTTTCTCACTATGTAGCTCTGGATGGCCTGGAACTCTCTATCTAGTCCAGGCTGACCTTGAACTCAGAGATCTACTTGCCTCTATTTCCTGAGTGCTGGTTAAATCATGAACTACCATGCCCAGCAAAAATATGGGCTTTTCCTTATTTATTTTTAGTTAATTTGTGTGTGTGTGTGTGTGTGTGTGTGTGTGTGTGAAGAGAGAGAGAGATGCAGATAGAGATCAGAGGTTAGTTCTCTGCACTGTGGACTTTGGATCAAACTGACCCCCAAACAGGGCATTTTAATTGGGCCCATTGACACACAGATAAAATATCATCCTCTTGCTGAGAAAGGATGAGTCTGAATGGCAATTAGCAGTCTGATTGAGAAGGCCGGGCAGGTGGCTCAGCTGCTAGCTGACAACCTGAGTGGATCCCACATGGAGAAACCAACCCCTAACAGCTGTTCACTGGCCTCCACATGGGGCATACGTGTGTTTGCATTGCACACACAACGACAACAATAATAGTAAAAAAATAATAATTGCATCGCACATGCGTACAACAGTCATAATAATTTTTAAAAAAGCTAAATCCAAATATTTACTGCTATTTTAATGGAGAAGAACTAGAACTAGAAAAACAAATAGCTTTATAACCTTTCATAACTCGTGTCCATTACCCAAATCCACTCCTTTCTCACTCCCTTATATTTCATACCGCTTTTCCCAAACTTGTTTCACAAAATCGAAAGTGAAGAAATTCATTCTATGAAGCCAGTATCGCCTGGATACCAAAACCAAGTAGTGGCGACCACAGCAGAAACCTACAAAGCAACTTCTCTGATGAACATAGATGCAAAAGCTTTTAACAAGACATTTACAAACCACACCCAGGACAACTTAAAGATGATGTGCATTATGACCCAGAAGGCTTCATCCCAGAAGAACCCAGAAAGTCAAGGTTCAATACACATAAATCAATAAATGTTACACACCATATAAACAAACTAAGGACAGAAAGCATGCAATTATTTCAATTGACACTGAGAAAACATTTGACAAAGGCTCAGTGTGCCTGCGTGGTGAATGCGCTAGAGACTTTAGGCCCAGGTGGAACGCACCTCAGAATAACAAAGGCTATATTCAACAAGCCTGTAGTGGACACTGTAGGAAGGAAGTGACTGAGAGCACTGCCTCTAAAATTAGGAACAAGTTAAGGCGTCTTCTCTCTCTCCTATTCAGCATGGTGCTCAAAATCTTATCTATAGCAATTAGACAGGAAAATACACAAAAGGGTAATGGGAAGGGAAGAAGTCAAACTAGCCCTATTTTCAGATGACACGACCCTTTACTTGAAAGACCCCATTAAACCTACTAAAAATTCTTGGACTTAATAAATGCAGTAAAGTTGTGGGAGGAAAAAAAAACAATATTAAAAAACAAAAACAGTAGCCTTCACTTATACTAATAGCCTACTCTCTGATAAGGAAATTAGAAAAAAAATTCCATCCAGCATAACCCCCCCCAAATTGTGTGTTTAAGAATTTATCTAACCAAAGAAGTGAAAGGTCTCTACAATGAAAGATTAAAAACGAAAACCACAAAAGATACTAAAAAATGGAAAACTATTCCATGTTCCTGGACAGGCAGAAGTAATATTGTGAAAATGTCTATACTACCAAAATTGATATACAGAAATAATGCAATACCTATCAAATTCCCATGTTGTATTTTACAGGTCTAGAAATAAAAGTATTTATACAGACAAACAGTCTGTATAACAAACAGTCAGAGCAGTCCTAAGGAGTAGAGCAGTGCCAGTCCTAAGGAGTGACCTCAAACTATACTAAGGAGCCGCAGTGACGAGGACAGCCTGGTACTGGCATAAAAATAGAAAAACTAAAATGGAATAGGATAGCGGGCTCAGAAGTAAAATGGCAAAACTATGCCCGATTAATTTTTGACAAAGGAGGCAAAACATACTTTGGAAAAAAGATACCTGGTCCAACAAATTGTACTGGCAAAACTGCATTTCTACCCACAGAGCAATGAACTTAGATTCTTTCACCTTGCACAAAAATCAAATCAAAATGAATCAAAGACCTTAATTTAAAATCTGTAACAGAAGCTTTTAGAAGAAAATATAGGGGATGCTTTTTTAAGATAGTGAGGTAGGCAAGAACTTTTAAAACAGAACACCAACAGCAAAGCAGCTAGTATCTCAGTATCAACAGATGAACCACAGGGAAACAAAAAGTGTCTGTGAAGTAAAGGTGACAGCCAGCAGAGTTCACACACAGCCCACAGAACAGGAGAAGTATATACCAGATACGCTTCAGACGAGGGGCTGATTTCCAGAACTTGCAAAGAACTGCAGAGGTAAAACATTAAGGGAGTAAAACTGCCAAAAAAATATGAGCAAACGAACAGAATAGGCAGTTTTAGAAAGAAAGAGAGAAAGGAAGGAAAGAAAGAAAGAAAGAAAGAGAGAGAGAAAAAGAAAGAAAGAAAGACAGCAGACAGGGAGGGAGGGAGAAGGAAGGATGGGGAAACACAAATGATCAATAACTATTCTAAAAGTGTTCTATATCCTCAGCTATCAGGGAAATTCAAATTAAAGCTATGTCACCCCAGTCAGAAGGCTACCATCAACAAACCTGACAGCAGGTGGTGGAGACGCGGAGACGGAGGGACTTTGTTCACTGCTGGTGATGCTGTAAGTCAATTCAGCCATTATGGAAGTCAGCTTGGAGAGTTCTCAAAAACTTAAAAAATAAAATTATCATTCAACCCAGCTATTTCACTCGTATTCCCAGAGAATTCCATACCCTAACATAGAGATATTTACACATCCATGTTTATTGCAGCTTTGTTCGGCATGGCTAAGAATTGGAATCAACCCCACTGTCCATCAACAGAGGAATAGATAGTGAACATACACACACACTACTCAGTTTTAAAGAAAAAAAAAATGAAGTGAAAGTTTTACAGGAAAATGGATGTATATAGACTACACACTATTCTTGAGATCACACAGTCTCAGAAAGAGACAAACCACATGTTCTCTCTCATAACGCGGATTCTAGCCAATAACATATGATGGATGTAAACGAATGTACGTAGGTGCAGCATAACATGAGGAGAGAACAAGAACGGCTAAACGTAAAGGAATGAGGAAAGACTGAACGTAAGTAATGGACGTGAGTTATGAGAAGAACATGACCTCCGGATTTAATATTTAAAAAGCACCTTGCAAGGCCGGGCATGGTGGTGCGCACCTGTAATCCCAGCATTTAAGAGGCATAGGTGGATCTCTGTGAGTTCAAGGCCAGCCTGCTCTGCATCATGAGTTCAGGCTAGCCAGGCTACACAGTGAAACGCTGTCTCAAAAATAAAAAAATGACTGGTATACTGGGCACCGTGGTACGCGCCTGTAAGGGCGGTGCTTAGAAAGCAGAAACACAGTGCTGAGCTGGAGGCCTGGACTGCGTGGAGCATCTTTACACACATATTGCAATAAGCAAGGCAGACAATTGAGTTTGAGAAATTCTAAGATCAAGCATGTAAAACCTTGCCAGCACAGACTAAAATGGTTTCTCTGTTGTAACTCTGGCTGTCCTAGATCTCGCCCTGTAGACCGGGCTGGCCTCGAACTCAGAGATCCACCTGCCTCTGCCTCCTGAGTGCTGGGATTCCAGGTGTGCGCCGCCACCACCCGACTCAACATAGACTAATTTTTAAAAGAAAGAATTTCCTGGAACAAATTACCTTGTTCAAGCTGAATTTTATAATCAGTTTTCTCTTTACCACAGCTAAACGGGCTCAAAATTTCCACCTTTCTGTTGTTTCTGAGAGAGTCATGTGTAGCCCTGGCTGGCCACAAACTGTGTATTTTGAACATCTGATCCTCCTGCCTCTGCTCCCAAGTGCTAGGATTACAGACATGTGCAATCACAGGGTTTTGTGCAGTGCTGGGACTGAACCCAGGATGTGCACGCTAGACAAGCACTCGATCGGCTCAGCTACACCAGCTCCCTCCACACTGCTTTTTTTCCTTAGTGAATTAACTTAATCAGGCTGGGTGTGCACATCTTTAATTATAGTACTCAGGAGGCAGAGGCAGGTAAATATCTGTGAGTTCCAGGCCAACCTGGTGTATACAGTTAAGAAAGGAGGGAAGAAGGGAGTGAGGGAGGGAGGCAGAGAGGGAAATTATTTTCTTCTGGGGGTGGTGTTTTTGTTCGTGACATACTCTCACCAACCTGGTCTGAAACTTGTTGCATAATACAGGCATGTCTTAATCCTTCTGCCTCAACCTCCTCAGTGCTGTGATTACAAAAATGTAATCTATTTCTTTTTTTTTTTTTAAATAAAAACTTGTCAAATCAATTACACGTGTAATTGTGCCTCTTAAGCAGCTTTATGGAGCTTTAGTTCACATACCATACAATTCTGGGATTCACAATACACTACTTTTTAGTTTCCTGACAGGATCACACAATCATCACCACAATCGACCTTAGAATATTTTCACCACCCTCAGACCGTACCCGTGCCCCCCGACTGTCATCCGCTCCGCCTTAACCCCAAGGTGACCCCCAAGCTGCTTCGGCCTTTGTGGATTTACTCATTATAGGCATTTCATAAAACTAGAATTGATGATATGTGGCCTTTTGTGATTCTTTTTTCCTTATGAGTACAACTCTTTTAAGGTTATTATATGTTAATGCCCACGCCAGGAATCCACTATTTACTGCTGTACATCTTATTGCACAGACACACTGTGTTTTATTTTCTCGAGTTATTAGCTGGTCCAACCGTTGTTCCCATCTGCCCCTGCTACGGCCGTCGGCATTTCCGCATGCAGCTGCACATGTCTGTGTCTCCTAGGCACGGAGATGCCAGTCGAGGTTGGATCCGACTTTACCTAATTTTCCTGGCTAACACTCCAACATTGCATTCCCTTTATAAACGACAGAAACGGAGAAAGAAACGAGAAAGCGGAGGAAGGAGAGAGGAAGGAGAGAGGCTGTGTCTGTTCATGTGTCCTGTCTGAAGTTCCTGAGTACAGGGCAGATATAAGAAGCTTGGGGTGAAAGTGCTGGTATCAAAGCAGTTGGGTCCAATTCTCCCACAAAGGAAAAGTTGTGTGGGCCAAAGAAAACCTGGGCTGTCAAGATGACTCAGTGGGGAAGGAAGGGTACTTGGGACCAGACCCGATGGCCGGATGACTCCTCCGAGTCCACATGGTAGAAGGAGGGAACTGACTCCTGTAAGTTGTCCTCTGACCTCACCCTCATACAGTAGCATGCACTTGCACATGTGTGCACACACAAAACCAAATCAAAACTTTACAAGAAAAGGAAATGTGAGCGGATTCTATATTTGAAGAGATGACGGAGAGGGGCTCACAGTGTAAGCCATGGGCTGGTGACTGGGTTCAAGCAGAGTGCTTAGAGAGTAAGATGTAGGCGCAGCTGTGTGACCTGCTCCCGGCTCTGGCAATCACGTAATTAAAAGTGTGGAAGCACAGACTGAAAGGCACAAACGTCAGTTCTGTACAGTGTTGGGAAGCTATTGGAAACTGTGGCTTAGAGGTGTCGGCGATGTCAGCAGACTGGGTAGGCAGGATCACAGAGATGACTGGCAGTTAGGATGGATCCACGTGGAGAAACTTTGCCATAACAAGCCCTACCCTTAGGAGGCTGTTACAGCAGTTCTGGGCTGAGGTAAAATCATTGACGATAGCCAGCTGGCACAGTCAGTGGCTTAGCTATTGATTTAGTGGGCAAAAGTCACATTCATCATGGGGCTAGTTCCCTAAAGACCGTACATCTATGAGCAGGGAACTCATCATTTCCCTATTACATAAATAGATTTGTCACTCAGTGGTGAAATCGATGCCAGGGGTTTGCTGCTAATCAAGCTAGAATCACAAGTTGGATGACAGGGTGGGCCCTCTGCCAGCTGGGCAAGGAGCTGGACCCAGAGGCACAGGACACTGCAGTCAAGCACCTCAGCCCTGCTCTGAGAATCTGGGCAAAGCCCCAGGGGTCTGGCAGTGCCGTCCAGATGTTGCAGGCTCCACCACCATCTCCTGAAATCATATCTCCCAGGCTTCCTTCAATGCTGACCAGCCAAGTGGAGCTCAGCCCCAGAGGTCCATGGCTAAGTCGCTCTCACTGTGTGCAGGGGCTGACTGGGGCGCAGGAACTGGGATGACACCTACGGAGGCAAAGGCTTGGGAAGTTGACCAAAGTAGCAACTTGCAGTGGCGATAGTTGACGATTACATAAAGCTCCCACTATGCTCCACGGTGGATCAGGGCACTCAGGGATCTGAGTGGATAAGCTATTTTCCTCCTTAAGCCACGATTAGCCACTTGTCATCCAAGCCTGGAGGCTATGGTGGCTCTTTCCCCATCTGTGCATACCAAGAGGAGCCGGGTCCCCTCCACCCATGCACTGGAGCTGTCTGTCAAATGCAAGCCTCCATTGCCCCTGGCTAGTCAAAATCCACATCCCAAGTCAGGTGCCACCCACAGCTCTCTTGCCTCTGTACCAGCTTATGCCCTAGACTTGAGTCGGAGGACCCTCACGTGGTGGAGACTCATTCCGGGTCCACAATGAGCACCACTACGCAGCAAGCACCGCTCTGAGTAGATCTTAGCTTGGCGTTTTCCTGCTGGAGAGGCCAGCTAGCCTGGCCTTGGGCTGGGGCGGGACAGAGGCAGGTCTGGATTTTGCTAGAGCTCTCTCACCCACCTGGAGTGTCAAAGAAATCATTATTTTTCTTTCCTGTTACATATCATTATCAGGGTCCTCCTACCGGCCAATAAAAGAGGGAAGGGAATAAAAAATGGGAGGGGGGGGCTACCCAGAGTAGGCGGGATTATCTGTCTATACAGAGGGCATTCTTACTGCACAACTTTATGACCCCAGTCAAACTGAGTTCTGCTGAGAAGGACCGGCGGCTGCGCGCATCATCCGTTATCTTTCCCGTATGAGACAGGGAAGAGGACGCTTCCCTGCGGTGTTCCAAAGCACACCATTCCTCCTCCGCACCCTCCACCGCTCCTGGGGTGTATCCAGGCGCTCTCCCTGGGGCAGGCGAGCTGGGGTTGTGATCCTCCGGCTCCGATGGCCTGAGTCCCCCACGTGCGCGTGACTCCTCCTCCCGTCTCTGTTCCGCAGCGTCCGCACCCCGGCGACACGCTTCTTCGGCGACCGCACCTGCGCGGGATGGGGTGGGGACGCCTTGGAGGCGGAAAGGGAAGCAAGAGGGGTCTGCGGAGCACCGAGCTGCCGGTTGAGCAGTCGCCCCGGGTGGCGGTCCCCCGCAGCCCGGAGCCTCCCACCCACCGGCTGCGGCACCGGTGCGCTGTCCGCGGTGCTGACGCCGGCCGGCCACTGGGTCGGGAGGGGGAGCAGACGCCCAGGTCTCCGGCGCGCCCGGAGTCCGCAGCCTGCCTGTCCTCGGTTCCCGAGCCTTTTCCCTCGGAGGACTCTGCCGGAGTCCTGGCGCTGCGGATGGATCCGGGAACAAGAGAGTGAGCAAAGGGAACTTAAACTTCAAGCTGGAGCCCGAGGCTCGGAAGTCGAGTCTGGCTCCCGGGGGTCCCCAGCCCCGAGACCTCAAAGCACCAAGTTGAGCAAAGTTTCCCGGTGGCTTGAGAAGGGAAGAGGTTCCGGAGCCCGGGCGTATGGGAGGAAGGACGCGGTTGTCTAGCGCGCTGGCGGCCAGCGCCGCAGCGGGACACCTGCTCCGGTGGGACGGCCCGGAGGCGTCGCCGCAGCCCAGCTCCCCACCCCTTCCTCCCTTCCTTACTCACCCCTCCCCAACACCCCGCCCCGAGCTCGGGTGACTCCGCCTCTCCGTGCCGGGTAGCTCTCTGGCGGCAGCAGGGAAGGGAAGGGATCGCTTCCCGAAGGACTCGGCTCCGCTCTGAGGCTCGGGAGCCGACACCGCCAGCTCAATCCCAGGGTGGACAGCACGGCCCGCGCAGCCTGCGCCGGGAGCCACCGAGCCCCGGCAGCCTCATGGGACGCCCCGGGGGACTCTCCCTGTGCCCTGCCACCGTGTCGTGATCCTAAGCATCCGGACTCCACTGCTCAACCTGAGCTCAGCCCGCGGCCTGTCCGGAGAGGAGTATGCAGCCCGGGGCCCCGCGGACTCCGGCCACCGGAAGGCGCCGGCCTAGCTTCGGAGCCCGGAGCCCGAGGGCAGCCGGTGAGGAGCCGCAGGAGGCAGCGAGGCGTCGGGGCGCGGAGGGAAGCACTCCAGCCCAGGTGCCCGCCGGGCCGCGCGGTCGCCGTGGGGCCTGAAAGGCTGGCAGGAGGCGGAGGCGCCCTGCCGTCCCGGCTCCGGGGAGGCTGAAGAGGGGCTCCACGGCGGCCCCCGACCTCTGGCCACCATCCTCACGCTCCTGCTCCCGCGGCGGGGATGTCACGGCCCCGGCTCCGAGCGCCGCCCCAGCCCCGGGGCTGAGCTGCGGACCATGTCCTCCCGCAGCCCCCGGCCCCCGCCCCGCCGCTGCCGCCGCCGCCTGCCGCGCCCCTCCTGCTGCTGCTGCTGCTGCCGCCGCTCGCACCTCAACGAGGACACGGGCCGCTTCGTGCTGCTGGCCGCGCTCATCGGCCTCTACCTGGTGGCGGGCGCCACCGTCTTCTCGGCGCTGGAGAGCCCCGGCGAGGCGGAGGCGCGGGCGCGCTGGGGCGCCACGCTGCGCAACTTCAGCGCGGCGCACGGCGTGGCGGAGCCGGAGCTGCGCGCCTTCCTCCGGCACTACGAGGCCGCGCTGGCCGCCGGGGTCCGCGCCGACGCGCTGCGCCCGCGCTGGGACTTCCCCGGAGCCTTCTACTTCGTGGGCACCGTGGTGTCGACCATAGGTGAGCGGCGCGCCCCGCGCGTCTTTCCCCTGCGCGCCTGTCCCTCGCGTCCCTCTCCGAGGCGGGGCCCGCGTCCCCGGGCTCCTCCTTTCCCCTCTGATGCCCTTTGCCTACTTTCGTCTGTCCTCTCGTCCTCCTGCTTTCCTTTCCCCCGTTCGGAGCGACTCTAGCTCTTATCGGCTAGTTGTCACTCACTTGACCTCGTGTCAGTCAGGCGCCAGGCGCTTTGAGGGCTCCCAGGTTGTGTCCTCTGGGAGAGGGTTTGTAGAACCTATGTCAAGGGCTGCTATTCCCCACCCCACCCAGGCCTCACTCTCGTCACCGGATGATTACAAAAGCCATTTCTTCTCCTTCCATCCTCAGCGTTTCTATTCCCTCTCATTCTTTGCTCCTGTGGACACTGCGCCACCCCCTCAAAGTCAAGTCCGTTATTCATAAGCCAGCCCTTCCGCTGAACTGTTTTACAATTCGCCCTGGTTTCCCCTCCGCACACTCCTAACTTCTCCAAGTTCTTGACCTCTTTCTTATCTTTGTTCCTCATTTTTCAACCGATAGTAGCACCAAAGGGCAGCCTGAGGATAGGCACCTTTACATTATACTCTTGTTGTAAATAGATCACGTTTTCTTAACCTTAGGGAAAATGCTGTGCAGAATCTTGAGATCTCAACCCTCCTTTTCAGCTAGATTGAAGTCCCCTGGTGCTCCTCCTGGAGAGTCTCCAGCCACCACTGAGTCGGCTCCCTCCCACCCACTCCTGTTTCTATCATGTAAAACAGCCACCTCTCCATTTGTTTAGCTGTACAGAGTGCAAAAGAAACACACTTTGACAAGACTTGTGTCTCACCCACTCCTTTTTGAGTCTCCAGTAGACTTGATGGTCACACTAGACACTAGACATTGTCTTCTACTGGTGTAATTTGGGAGGAAGGGGCTGCACTTTCAGGGCCGAGAAGCAAGGAACTTTATAAACACCGTTTCCTGGTGCCAGTTCAGAGTATGGGGCATGGACTGCCTGCCTACTGCTGCCTGGAGGGCGGGAGAGAGGTAGCAGGCTTGTTCCGGAAATGCACGGAGGAGGAGGTCTCTCGACATCTCTCTGTGTGTATGTATAGTCTGTGAAAGCGCTTACCTCCTATCATTTTTCTCCCGTGTCATGCTTGATCTGATTATTTTAAATAGAAAAGGCAAATATGGACTGAGTTCAGAATCTACACAAATTAGATAAAAATACACTTTAAAAAATTTATCATGTTGTTATGGTGATTGAAGATATAAAATGACCCCCTCAAAAATCCCCTTTTAAGAGCTGCATTGAGTTGCTATAGCAACTAGAGGGTTTTTTTTTTTTTAAGTGCTTTAAAAGTACTAAGGATGCTTAATCTTGGAGGATGACATCATGTGTTTATAGTTCATTGTTGACATGTATTCTACTTGTAAACACTCCTGTTACTTCTTCTACCTAGAGGTATACCTGTAAACATAATATGACACAGGATCTTTCTCCCAGTGATGTGCTCTAGCTTCCTAGTAGAATTGCAAGATAAGCTGAAGCTGTTGCCAGTGTTCTCTGCCCATAGACTGTGAATTCATTCAAAGACCACATTCTTGTGACCTGTGCTCACTGTGTGTCTCTCGTGAGCACCCATTAATCTTACGTACACTGTCCTTTCAGAAGCAGTGATTCTGAACCCAGACTTGGAAGCTTCTCTCTCAGCTTTGTGACAATATCAAGTGAGCTTGTTTAAAAATTGCTCTGTGCCTCCGTCTTTAATCTACCATCAGGATTGGTTGTTCTTTAGTCAAGCAGAAAGGAATTGTGTTCTATCTTGATTTGTGGTTTTAGATGTAGGCAGGCTGTGTAGACAGGCTACACCAAGCTTGTGGCTGTGTTGTGAATGACCTAGCATGTTGCTTCCAAAATCTCCAGGGCAACATTAGTAGCAGCCTGTGGATAGCTCAGGATTGAACTAGCCCTCTGCCGGGATACCAAAACTGCCATGTGAGTAGTCTCTGCCAGCTGCCTGCCTCCTGCCACACTTAGAGATGGTGGTTTCAATTGGTCCTCTTATGTCCATCAAGTAAGTTCTGCTGAGTCCCCAACCAGCACAGTTAACCTTTCAGCCTTCTGTGAAGAATGTGTTTAGATGAGATTTCAGTAAAGACCTACACATACCAGTTTCCTTTCTGCTTATATATTTTCTTCCCTTTAAATGTCCAGTTGTTATTATTACTAATGCATTTATGGATGCAATCACACAGGGAACCAAAGCGTAGGCATAAATGAGTTCTCTAGTCTGCTACCTCATCCAGAGAAGAGGAAAACTATCATGTTCTGGGTTTTACTTGATCAACAACCATCAGAGAGTGTGGTTCATGCAGCAGTGTGGAATTCAGGGGTCCAGCTGTGCGTCTGCCTAATGAAATAGAGTATCTCTTTTGCTGTTGTTTAGCTGCCTCAGACAAATGATCCATGTAGCCTTTAATACAGACAACCCTTCACTCATTTCGTAACTATGAAGTATTGCGTGTGTCAGGCCCAGGGCTATGCCTTGAAAGGGTGACTGTTGTTCTACATAGCAGGGGTTTAAGCATATTCCAATATGGGCAGCTGAGATGCAGCATACCTCAGTCATTCTCACTAAAGATAACCTAAAGAGGACACCTTTGGTCAAGTCTGTGTTAGGAGATTTATACAAGGTCACACAGTTAATATGGCGTTTACTTCAGTCCAGAGTTGAATTTGTGTAGTGTAGATTACGCTCATTTCATGCCGATAGCAGTGGGAATATCCTTGTCTGAAACTGAAATATTAATAATATATATCTATGTGTGTTTGTGTCTGTGTGTCTGTTTCTGCCATGTCTGTATGTGTAAATCTGAGTCCCTGCGTAAGGCAGGAACTAGTAGCTGGTCAGACCAGCACCTGGTTAAGTACAGAAAAAACTCGAAGGATCATACAGATGTTACCAGCAGATGAGGTAGAAGCAGCTGTAGGCTGTGATCGGTTGCATAGGCAAGAGTCAATACAAACTACAGAAAGTCAGAGAAGGGCACTAGCAAGTAAGGGACATTCTGGTGAAGTACGGTCCAGGAGCTCTCACTCTCAAGAGCATGTGTCCAGGAGAGGTAACAAAAAGCACAGGAAATAGCCTTCAGCAGTGGGAAGCTTAAAAGGAGGTTCAATCTGGCCATGTGTATTCAAGGTCAGATGGAACATCATAGTGAGAGGGAGTATTTGTCCTGACGTTTGGCTTGTATGGGCCCCGTATCCTCCGCTGGGTACTTTGCCACTGTGCAAACACGCATGTGCTCACACCTGTGGGAAAATGTGCCTGAGGTTATTCAGCAGTAGCTGAGGCTGTATAAAAGGTTTATCTGAGTAGCTCAAGCAAGATATTTAAAAAATTCACTTTATACTCTAAATTATTCCTGCTGGTTGTTCACACAAGTCACAGTAATCTGGGTGATTACTACTTCTCCCATTTACCCTCTGTGACATGTTCCCTGGGGGGAATAAATATCACATTTATTTCTGTGTGAACATGTTTGTGTCTTCATCCCTCCATTTAACAAACACCCAAAGCAACATCACCACAGCAGACTCAAGTGTGGCCTTCGGCACACCGTTACCCGAGCTGTCTGGGATTAGGCGAACAATGTTGAAGGCAGCGGTTCTTACTCTCTGGTTCCCAGTTGTGTTCTTAGCGGCTTAGAGAAATTCAGAACAGCCCAAAGAGTATTAATCCATCATCTCACATCTTAAAGGATGCTTTATTGGTTTGCTTTGAAAAGATTAAAAGGAAGTTCTCCCTTGGGGCTTTAATTATGAATCTGCTGTCAGATTTACACATACCGAAGAACATGTTTAAAAGTCTTTCTCAAATGGCAGCTTGATCGAAACAGAAATATTTTTGCTTCCTTTTATTAGGTTTCCTGGCAGAGTTTTTTAGCTGTAAAGCTAAAATCATGCCGGTGGAGACGATATGGTGTAGGTAGAGAGTTGTTGCTTTTGGCACTGCATAATTTAGCTTGCTGCTTTCAGAATTAGGCACACTTAATTATTCGGCCACGAGATTAGTAACAAGTCCTAACTCCCCCCACCCTAAAAAAAAAAAAAAAAAAAATGGGTTTTTAAAAAATGTTTTTACTGCATAGGAAACTAAGACATTACAAGACCGAAATGGAACTGCCGTAATCCACTCTGGTTTCTTCTAACATGTATGTAATGGAGCTGGAGGTGGTTTTGACACCTGAAGTGACATACATGTCCCAAAAGGAAGGGAGTGCCTTCTCTCACTTCCTTCTTGCATTAATGGTTTTCGTTGGAAAGTGATGTTGTGACAGAACTGAAGGATATTGAGGAAAGCATACACTGGATTTGAAGTCGCAGAGGAACAGGAGATTCACTCCCATTCTCTGCCCCACCTTTCACACCCCGAGCTGACCCAGGCCACAGTAAACAGTAATGGCTTAAGTGATTCAGAGAACAAGTCACTCATACTGTAGCACAGCTCTTCTCCTGACTGCCGGCCCCCTGCAGTCAGAAGCAGAAGGGCCTAAGCGATGTTTCCCTTTGTTGTGTCATCAATGTGAAGTCCACGTTTCCACATAGGGCACATGGGGCTTTGAAGTTGATGCTGCCTCACTGCAGGCTAGCTGGGTGGTTCCCAGTCCGGGCCACTTTGAGTAATGCCACATCCTTATGCATGTGGCCTGTGTCTTCTGTAGAGCGCCTCCTTTGGGGGAGTCTCCAGCAGTGAAATTGCTGAATCAGTGGGTGCTGCTAGGGAAATTGCTGAGTTAGCAAGAACTGCTCTCTTCACAGCTTCTGGCCAGCCATCTTGGAGGGAGGAATTGTTGGCTCTCTCCTGAGCTGAGCTTCTCCCTCTATATAAAGCCTCACAGAGGTTGCACAGCCATCTGCTAATTGCTCCATGGACACAGGCCACATACATACTTGCTTCTCTCCAGGATCATGCTGACCTAGGCTGATGATGGCACCTTCAGCCTCCCTTGCTGCTTCCCAGGGGAAGCACTGGTTGAGAGGAGAAGGACAAGGAGAAACAGATGGGGACAGCTGCAGGTTGTCAAAGATGAAGCCAAGAGGAACATCTGGACCCTCATCTTCCCTGTCTCTTAGGGAATGGTCTGTCATTGTTCCAGTCTCGCCCGGCTGACAAGGAGCAGTCCTCTGCTCAGGGTTGAGTCTGCCCAAGGGCTCCAGTTTTGAGTGACCCAGAGTTGCACCAAACAGAGCAAAGGTACACCCTTGAAGTTTTATAGCTGGAAGTACCACGAAGATCTTCTAGAAGTTTCCCTAAGCAGTTAGATGAAAATTTCATCAGCAAAAGCCAGTCAGCAACCCATTATAAAACAGACTGTAGCAGAACTGTGAGAACAGGAGATCAAGGCAAGATCCCCACCATTAAACCATGCATCAGGCTCTCTCCCCGATCTGAAGGTGTAAGTCAAAGTCTCCACCTCCCCAGCTGCAGTGGGACTACCCTGGCCTTTCAGAATGCTCACATTGGGTGAAGCTTGAAGACAGCCAAAGGTCATTGTTCTGTTCCTGGGGTTGTCCTTGTACCAGGTCTTCCCTGACTGCTGGGACCCTCTCCTTGCTTCTGTCCAGCACCACTGACCCCAGGTTTTGGAACCAGTACCTGGACCAGCAACCAGCACAACCAAAATGTGTATGGAACCCAAGGAATCCACACTGGGAGGTCCAGCTTCAGATCGTCACAGTAGCAGACTTCCCACTGGAGCTGAGGTCGAGGGAGGGAGACCCTGAAGCTACAGGAGCATCACACTTTCTATGGGGTTGAGAAAGGCTTAGTTACAGTTCCAGGACAGGGGATGCTGGACGGCAAAGAAGGAAACTGCAGCTCCTTGATCCTCGCCTATGCTGGTACTTGGCTCTTAGGGATTCTTAGAAAGTTCCATCCTAATTGCTGCCATTCCACAGCCAACTACCAATTCTCATTCTTTGAAGCAGCTAGATCCCCATTAGTGGCCAGTGGCTGGGGTGAAAGCTTTGGACCTTGTCTTGAGTATCACCACCTTTGACTCTTTGAGTGTCACCTCCTTTGACTTGGACAGAGGAAAACCTAGTCCTTGCAATTTCAAGTCTTATACTCTCTTATCCTCAGGACAGATGCTGTAGACGAGAAAGACAAAGTTCCCCCATGCAGTGTCACTCACACTGTAAGGTACAAGTGTACAGTGTCTCCTCACTCTGCAGTGTCTGCCTTGGGGTCTGCATTCCTCACAACCTCCTTGCTGTGTCTAGACTTCTGGGTCTCAGACTACACTTTGAGCCAGGGACCAGGGAAGCAGCACAATTAGGGTCAGTGGCTGTGTGGCTTTTGGCAGGACACATCGCCATCAAGTGACTCAGTCTCTCCATCCTTCTAAGAGGGGGAGGGGGGTACCAGGAACCAATTGAGCCCCTTCCTCTTCTGATACTGCGACATCTGTGAGGATTGTTCCCTTAGCCTTGCCATTGTGAGCTGATGGACACGCTAAGTACTCCAGCTGCAGCTGCCTGCCCGGGGGCCCAGTTCCAGGCTGTGGACTACCGGAGCAGAAATCCACGACTCCTTGACTTAGCCTTTTCTCTATAAAATGAATAAAACGGTGGCTCCTAAACTAGGCATGTTGTACACACCTGCAATTCCAGCACTTAGAAGGCTGTGGCAATTGGATTGCCACAAATGTGGGTCTAAATAATGAGTTCAAGGCCAGCCTGAGCTATGTAGTGAGATCCTGTTCAAAATTCACAAACAAAAAAATCTGGGGATACAACTCAGTGGTAGATCACATACTCACATAGAATGCTTGGGACTCTTTGGCATCACACCAGGATAGATAGATAGATAGATAGGTAGATAGATAGATAGATAATCAAGCAAGCAAACAAAGAAATAAACGACAAAACTAAAAAGCACTAAGCTGGGCCTGGTGGCTCATGCACACTTGTAATCCCACTCCTGGGGTGGGGCAGATGGGTGGCGCCTTGGAGATTGCTGGCCAGCCAGTCTAGCCAAAGACTGTCTTAAAGAAGGAGGAAGGTTGGAACTAGAGAAATAGCTCAGCAGCTAAGACCACTTGTTGCTCCTGCTAAAGATCTGGGTTTGGTTCCCAGTACCCACATGACCGCTTACAACCATCTATAACTTCAGTTCCAGAAGATCCAATGCCCTCCTTCTAGCCTTTGCAGGTACTGTGCACAAGTGGAACACAGATATATGTACAGGCAAAATGCACATACACACAAGAGATAAATAAATAATCGTTTAAAAATGTGTTGATGTGCTCTGGCCTCCACATGCACTTATCAACGCTAAAGGAAGTCAGGACAGGAACATAAGGACAGGAACCTGGAGGCAGGAACTGATGCAGAGGCCATGGAGGGGTGCTGCTTACTGGCTTGATCCACATGGCCTACTCAGCCGGCTTTCTTACAGAACTCAGGACCACCAGCCCAGGGATGCCCCGTGTGGTAGATAGCTACAGTGACAACTCAGCCAAGAAGACAAGGAGGCATATTCATAGGTACAAACACCGCTAGACCTCAGCAGAGGGAACCACTATTATGGAAAGTATCATACTGGACAGTGGAACCCCAAGCATCTGAGCTCAGGTGTTTTTATTGATCCAGAACTCCTCAGATGTTCTACTGATAACATGTGCAGATCATCAGCAATCAAACACCCACCATATAAATCTAACACAATACAAAAACACCCAGGCCTAGGTGGGCAGCCCTTTTCCCAAGTGCACAAAACAATTATTTTATATATAACTAAAAATAAACTTCCACATCATGCTCCCCATGACCTACCTCCATCCAGCATCAATCACTAGTTAAGAAAATGTTGTACAGACTTGCCTGCAGCCTGGTCTCACGGGGGCATTTTCCCAACTGGGGCTCCCTCTTTTCCATTAACTCTAGCTTGTGTCAAGTTGACATAAAACTAGCCAGCACAACTGGCCCCTTGTAAACTTGACACACAAACATATGTCTGTTAAGCCATAACCTTTCCTTTCTCATTCATCCCCAAGACCACACATTAATAAAACATCACAGGATAAAACATTTTACAAACCTACAAAGTTCCACAGCCTTTGAAAATGCAATTAAAAATTCGTTCTCAAAAAAATTAGGTCTGTTTAAAATACTCAGTCTCTTTTAAAATCCAAAATCTTTCAAAATCTACTGTCTCTCAACGGTGGACTCTCATAAAAATGAAAAATAAGTTGATTACTTCAAAAGGGAAGAACCAGGGCACAGCCACAATCAAGTCAAAGTAAAGCCAAACTCCATGTGAATAACTCAGTGTCTGTTCTCTGGGGTCCACTCCCATCTTCTAAGCTCCTCCAAAGGGCTCTGCCCTCTGTAGCAACACAGCTCATCTTCTAGGCTCTGGCTGGCTCTGCTCCACTGCTGCTGCTGTTCTTAGAGGTCATCCCATGGCACTGGCATCTCCAAAATACTGCAAGTGGGCTGCACGTCCATCCTCTCTCCCTTCCTTCCTTCCTTCCTTCCTTCTTTTTTTTTTGAGACAAGATTTCTTTGTGTAACCCTGACTATTTTGGAACTCACTCTATAGACCAGGCTGGCCTCGAACTCACAGAGATCTTCCTGCCTCTGCCTCCCAAGTGCTGGGATTAAAGGCATGCGCCACCACTACCTGGCTCTACTCTTTCACAAGTAGCCTCTTGTGGTCTCTCTTTATGGTACCAAACCTCAACGTCTCTGCATGATCCCTTCAGACCTTGGCATTCAACTGCTACTGAGGCTATACTTTCACCAAATGGCCTCCTTGGCCTCTCACAGTGCCAAGCCTCAGCTGCTCTCCATGACCCCTTCATGCCTTCAAAATCAGTACCAAGTTCAGCTGCCAGCACAGGTACAACCTTGGACGCTTCTGGAACACAGCTTCTATTTGTTGACTCTGAGGAAATAGTCCCCAGATTTCAACTCAGCGATGCTGGTCTCTTTTTAATAACTGCTAATTTCTCAGCTCCAGCTAACCAGCATCAATTGTCTCAATAATGCAAAGGTTTCATTTCAATGGTGCTGGCCTCCTGTTAGCCATGGCTGACTCTTCAGCCCCATCTGACCAGAACCACAGATTCTTAGTTTCAGAATTTGCAACGACCCTGATGGAGGAGGCTTTGGGTGACTCCCAAACTTCCCTCTGGAACTTCCCGAGCCGGATCTCCATCCCCTGCATTTCTCTAACAGTCTTTTCTCCCGTCTGCCATGCTCCCACAAAACAGCTCACCAAGCTTTGAGCACTCAGTGGCTCTTCCAGCCCGAAGTTCTAAAGTCCTTCCACGATCCTCCCCAGAACACATGGTCAGGTCTGTCACAACAGTACCCTACTCCTGGTACCAATTTCTGTCTTAGTTAAGGCTACCAGAATTGTGATTAAAACACCATGACCAAAGCAACTTGGGCTTATTTGGCTTACACTTCCACATCACAGTTCATCATCAAAGGAAGTTAGGACAGGAACTCAGGACAGAAACCTGGAGGCTGGAGCTGATCAGAGGCCATAGAGGGGTGCTGCTTACTGGCTTGCCCCACATGATTTGCCCAGTCTGCTTTCTTATAGAACCTAGGACCACCAGCCCAGAGATGGTACTGCCCACAATGGACCCCCCGCCCCCTACATCAATCACTAATTGAAGAAATTCCCTACGGGCTTGCCTATAGCTCGATATGATGAAGGCATTTTCTCAGTTGAGGCTCCCTCCTCTCCAATGACTCAAGCTTGTGTCAAGTTGACATAAAACCAGCCGGCACACACACCAAAAATAAAAAGGAATAGTTCATGCTCATGAGCCATGTTAAAGGTTGAAAGGGCCCATCCTGTGGGCATGCCTGGTGAGTTCACAGCAACAGCAAAAACAGCTTGCCAGAGCTGGCCATGCCCTGTTGGTGAGCCCTGAGCTGTCCTGGAGGCTCCCCCAGTCTCACCACCCTCTGAAGGGCCTTCTGGGTCTCTGCTACACCTACAGAGTGATATTTACCACTCTGAGATGGCCTCTGCCTCTAGGGCATGCTATTATGGTCCTGTGCTGACACATAACTAGTGTGGCAATTTGGTTTGGTCTGCTTTTGAGGCAGGATCCTATGTAGCTTAGGCTGGCCTTGAACTTGCTATGCAGTTGAGGATGACCTTGAACATCTGATCCTTCTGCCTCTACCTTCCAAGTACTATGATTACAGGTGTGTATTATCATACCTGGTGGTCTTTAAAAGATTTTTTTCCTTTGAGCCCACCTAACTAGAATGCTATTTACTTATGTGTTTTTGGAGACAGGCTCTCATGTAGTCTAGGTTAGCCTTGACCTTGCTATGTAGCCAAGAATGACTCTGAATTCATGACCCTCCTGCTTTTCCCTCCCAAGCGTTGGTATTGCAGGCCTGTGCCACTGTGATCCATTTTAGGGTACTAGGGGGTAGAATCTGGGGCTTTGTGATTGCTAGGCGAGAGCTCTACAAACTAAGCTGCGTCTCTAGGCCCCATCTAGTCGTCTGCACATGATCTGGCAAAGGACTAAGTGATTGAACTCAGTGCTTTTCTGCCCCCAGCCCCCACAGAGGTGTCAGCAGCCCAGTTCTTCCCACCTTCCTGTTTCTAGGCAGTACAGTTGTAGGAGGAAGTTGCTGCACAGAGAGTAGCAGAGAGAAGAATCTGGCCAAGGCGGGTCCTGCCCTGTTCCCCTGGGTGGGTCTGGTAAAAGGCCACTGGAAAATGACTCCAGCAGCTCCTTTCTACCGTGCCAGCCATCAGGGCCTGTGTTCTGGGATTGATGGGAATGGCCAAAGTCTTATAATCTCCTTGACGGACTCCCTTTCCTGCTGTGTGTCGTCTGGCCATACAGATGCGTGCCTACATCTATGTTTTCCCAGAAGCCTCCCAAATCCTTTGGACAGAATCTTTTTTTTTGTCAGTTTGTAGATGCAGAGGCAGGCTCAGAGAGGTTAAGTGATGCTCATCGGGCAAGTCATGGAAGAATGGGGATTCGGGTCCTGACTGCCCAGGATCTTATCTGCAATTCCCAATACCACATGGGGAGACCTGTATAGCTAGGCCTCAGATCTGCCTACCAGTGGGGGATGGAAGAGGTGGGGAAGAGAGTCTCAGCCAGGACCAAAGCACAGCTTAGGACTCTAAGATCTGGCTTGCTGTGCTAGCCTCCAATGGCTTTGCTGAAGCAAGGGCTGCCCGAGCTCCATCCGCCGTGGCCCACGCCTCTGAGAGGAGGCCACGGAGGAGACAAGCAAGAGAGACTGCTCAAGGCCCTAGTCTAGGGCAAACCCGTCCAGCAGTTGTGGAAAACATGTACCTGTCAGTTGACCCTTTCTCCATCCTTACCTTCTGGCTACCCTTCCTCACTGCACCCCCAACTCCCCCATCACCCACACACCCTTCACACTTGCTCCAGGCACTTCAGCCAGGCGCCGGGCCATTGCTTGTGCTGTTCCCTCCACCAAAGGCCCTTCTCTTTCTTCCCATTTTTCTACCCACTGAACCTGGTCCTCAAGGCTCAGTTCAAAGGGAGCCACTCATGAGACACTGCTCTGAAGCCCCTCTTAACAGCCCTCAGACATGTGCTAATTACGCTCGTCTGTACCAGCTTGCTTCCCCAGCTCAAATGTAAGCTTGTGGTGGGCAGAATAGGGTGTATCCAAAGCGGTCACCTGACCTGGCACATTTTTCTGTGGTTGGTCCTTTCTTGCTCTGGGGCAGCTGCTTTGTCCCCACTACACTTAGCAAAGTGATCATGACCAAATCAGCATCCGTATGTCGAGTTGTTACTGACGTGGGCCCTCTGTCTAGAGGTAATGAAAGCACAGAGGTAGCTTCTATCATGTAGTCTAGGCTAGCCTTGACCTTGCTATGTAGCCAAGAATGACTCTGAATTCATGACCCTCCTGCTTTTGCTTGGAGCATGTCGCACAAAGTACACACTGAGCCAACACGTGTTGAACGGACGGAATGAATGACAACCTTAGACCGCTGGGAAAGTGCAAGCTGTGCCCCCAGATCTTCCTCCCCGAACCTCACCCTGGCAGCTGGAAAGATTGAATGTGCTCCTGGTTCCTCTGTCTGGCCATTGGCTTAATCTCTCCAAAGCTGGCGGGTGTGCAGCCGGGCAGCCAGCTCAATCAGCTGGGGCCCCCTGGCTGGCAGAGCAGTGTTCATGGCTTCTGAGTCAGATGGGCCCTATCCTCACCCTGCCTTAGGGATTTTGAACATAAAGATGCCTGGCCAATCCAAAATCACTGGAGTAAAAACAAACCAGCTGACATAAAATCCCAGCCCTGTCACACACACAATACTGTCCCCCTACCCTACTGGGAACAGTTCAGTCCTGAACAAGGAACCTACATTCTGTGCCTATTTCTCCCACTGCCTCAGCGTCCCATCTTGCCTTGCTCTCAGCCATGAGAGCCCCCACCTCAGTTCTGTCCTTAGGCCCTACATGTCTGTGCCTTCACCAGCTCGTGACACACCACATGGATGGACACTAGCTCACAAATTTGATGGAAGTTTTTATCCGTAAGAAGATATAATTCCACACACCAAGAAAAGCCACACCCACCCACACAGCCCAGCACCTCCACGATGCCTCCAGAAATACTCGGGGAGGCTTTTATTGGAATTGGGTGTCCCAGCTTTCTGGAAAGTTACAGTTGAGATCAACGCAAACCCTGAATCACAGCCTGTGTGCCTTCTCCCTTTCCCTTCCAAATGGCCGAGATCTCTTTCTGCGCTGCCAAGTGTTCTGAATTGGGGGCACTTTCTGAAAGCCTGATTGGCTGCTCACCCCAGACCCTGCCAGAAGTGCTACAGGCAAAGTTCTGCAGGAGGGAGAGGACACATTGAGACTTGCTGGGAGGCAGGTTGCACTTTGGAGGCCTGGAGAGTTTGGATCGTAAGGTCCTCTTCTTCCTCAGAAGGCTGGAGTGAAAACAAACCAGGTGACATAAAATCCCAGCCCTGTCCCACACACAATACTGTCCCCTACCCCACTGGGTAGGTACCTTACTCTCAGAAGGGTGGCATGTTAGCCAGTCTTGAAGATCTAGCAGCCCCTACCCACATCAGTGCAGATGTGAGGCCTCAGCCCAACCCTACAGACAAACTCACCACCATCCCCAAATTCCTATTAGGTACACACTATGTGACTAGTGGTTAGTATCTGCCTCCTTGCAGATAGATGTTAGGTTCCTGGAAGGTGCAGGCCCTCTGTCTCTGGCCTTGCTCCTCTTCCCACTGCATCAAGCATGGCATATGGCTCCAGAAATATTCTTGAAATGAATGTAAATTTGAAGAAATGCTTAAGATTGCCCAGTACCCAGGTGCTTGTTAAAGAAAAAGTAAAATATGAAAACCTCCACTTGCCAGGTGGTGGTGCACACCTTTAATCCCAGCACTCGGGAGGCAGAGGGAGGTGGATCTCTGTGAGTTCGAGGCCAGCCTGGTCTACTGAGTGAGTTCCAGGACAGGGGGGCTGGAGAGAGGGCTCAGTGATTAAGAGTGCTGACTGCTCTTCCAGAGGTCCTGAGTTCAATTTCCAGCAGCAACATGGTGGCTCACAACCATCTATAATGCAATCAGAAGCCCTCTGTTGGCATGCAGGTGTACATGCAGATAGAGCATTCATATAAATAAAAGAAATCTTTAAAAAAAAAAAAAAAAAAAAAAAAAGAAAGAAAGAAAGAAAGAAAGAGGAAAGAAAAAGGAAGAAGGAAAACCTCCACTTACAAACCAAATGACAAGCTGGGCAGAAGAGTACGTTCAAGGTCACAGTGAGTTTGAAGCACCTAAGCCACATGAGAACCTTTCTAAAAAGAAAAAAAGAAGGAAGGATAAAGCAAATAATGCAACAGTGATTCATTCTGTAAAAGAAAACTCCATTATCTGAGTAATCCACAGCAGGGCTGTTCCGAGCCAGGTATGCCCGCGCATTAAAAGCGGACAGAACTTGAAACCAACAGCTGCAAAGAGTCCACTTCACTGCCTTGCAAGCTCCTAATGCCCTGGGCAGCCTTGGCCCCTCTGGTCAAACACACAGGCAATAAATGTGTAAGACCTTCTGGGCCATTGAGAAGAGTGTGTAACAGGTTGGCTGCTTGCAGCATGCACTCAAACCGTGGCGCTGCCCAGCAGAGACTGGTCTGTGCCCCGACAGGTAGAGCTGCCCTTACAAAGCTCCTAGTTGAGCATGTGTGACCAGCAGGGATGCATTATCTGCGTCTGCAGTTTAAGGAAAGGGAGTGCTACGTCAGGAGACAGCTCACTGGGAGCCCGTGTGCCTAATACTAGTGGGGAGTGCTGAGGACTCAAGCTTAGGTTTTGGATTTTACTCTAGCATTGCGGTTCTGTCACTTGCCTCCTGCTCCTTCACTGCCCAGCAAGAGAAAGAAAGTGAGGATTGGTGGGTGCACACCTGGAATCCCAGCACTTGGGAGGTAGAGGCAGGAGGATTAGGAGTTCAAAATCAACTTGGTCTACATAGTAAGCTCCAGGCCAGCCAAGGCCACATGGTTTCAAAAACAACAGCAATAAAACAACAAACTATATAAAAGCTAAATGGAAGGCCAGACTCTTGAGTGCTGCTGCAGCTCATCTTTTCCTAGTCTTCACCTCAATAAGTGTCACCAACACCACAGAGCAGCCCCAGCTCTTTCTTCCTAGCTTTCCACGTCCAATCCATTATCAAATCTTGCCAGCTCAACCTGCAAATCCTAACATGACCCCTCTTCGTGCCTCCCTCACCCTCGTTCTTCGTCTCCCCCAGCCGTCTACATGGTCTCGCGGTGGAACACCGCAGGGTCCTAGCCCACCTGAGCATCTAGCCTCCTCTCTACTTCTTGACAACCTGTTTTCCAAAAACAAAGATGTCTTTAAAAAGGAAGAGGGGTGTCTCATGTAGCCCAGGCTAACTCCACATGTAGTCAGTGCTATCCATGAACTCCAGCTCCCCCTACGTCTACCTCCCAAGTGCTGAGGTTACAGCTATGAGTCGCCATGCTCAACTTACCACAGATGTCTAAAAACATAGATCAGGCCCGTTCACTCTTCTGCTTGAAACTCTCCAGTGAATTCCCACTGCCCAAAGCGTGTTCTTCCCCATTTTCTGCAGGATCCTATTGCTTTCTCCTTTGCTCAGTTCACTCCCATCATACTGGACATCCTCTTGGACCTCAGGACGTTAGCATTTACTTTCTTCACCTTGGGTGCACTGCTCTATGAGTCACAGACAGCTAGCCTCTCAACTGTCTTCAGACCTCATTGTCTATATGACCCCTCATGGAGCCATCCTGGCCCCCTAACTCTAGCCCCTCTTGTTGGTCCGAGCTTTCTCTTCCCTCCCCATGGCAGCCAGGCCTTGTGTGCCGATGGCTCAGCTTTGGAGAGGAAGTGTTGTAGTCAGAAACTGTCCAGGCCCTGAGGAAGCCTCCCTTTGCGTAAGCATAGGTCTCACAGGGGTCAGAGGAAGAGACCTTACAAGGTCATATAAAGAAGCCCAGCCCAGGGCTGTCCAGCCACAGTGATCAGATGGGCAGCAACCAGACCAGACCCCTCGGAGAGGCAGGATCTCATCAGGTGCCGTGTGCCATGGTAGCCTTGGAGGAGCCTGGCTAGCTGTCGGTGCTAGCTGTGTCTTGCTAGCACCAGAGCAAGGAGGAGGAGCTGCCAAACTCTACCACTCTCAGGGTAAGAATTCCAGTGTTCAAAGTATGTTTTGTCCGCCTCTTAGCTCGAGGACAGCCCCACACCCTCTCACTCCGCCCTCCGCCCTAAGAGCATGCATTCTTTTTGAAATCTTAGTCACGTTTTCTGCCCACTCCCTACCTATGATAGCAGAGACCTCATCTCTGCCTAATGTTTGCAAAACAAATGAATAAACTTCCAAAGGTTTTTTTTAGGGGGCCAGGGGTGTTTCTACTTTTTTTTTTTTTTTTTACAATTTTGTACGTGTATGTAATGTATTTGATCATTCCCATTACTCTCTTATCCCTCCCCCTCTTCCACTGAACCCCTCATCTTCCCAAGTGGACCACCTTCTCCTTACAAGTCTCTTTCTTTTTTTTTTTTTTTTTTTGAGGGAGGGTCTCATGTATCCCAGACCACCTGCCCTTGAACTCTCTGAGTAGCCAAAGGTGACCTTGAGTTTCTAATGCTCTCACCTTCATCTCCTAGATGCTGAGATCGCAGGCCTATGCTACTGTGTCCAGTTCCCATTTTAACATCTATAAAATAGGAGTGGTAACAGCACTTGTCTCTCATGGTGGGCGGGAGATAATACGAGACAGTGAATGTTGATGCTTTGGCCCTCGTATTTAATGAGCCCTTTACGATGGGGCCATGTTCATATGAATACATAATTGGCCTGAGATTACACAGTGAGTGGCTGGATCACAGCTGAGAAGCCTGGCCCCAGTCTCTTGTTTTTCCCTATGTCTGACAGGGTGGGTAGGCCTGAAGAACAGCAAGGCCAGGGGCAGGACCAGGCTGCCTCAAACATGTTAGATAACAATGACCTGCAATTGTCTTAATGGCAGACCTTGGGGGCCAGGCAGAAATGTGTAGACTTGGAGAGGAAGCCATTGTAAGTTCCTGAGTGTTGTAGAAGACCACCCTGGCCATGCAGTCAGGCAATCTCGTTAGCTTAAACCGTCAGATCTAGATTGCCTAGAAACAGGCAAGTCATTGTGAAACCGCCTGTCTTTAGCTGTTTACCAACATTTCAGCCAGCCTACTGCCAGCTGTCCCTTACTTCATCAGAAGCTGTGTGTCTCTAACAGTAGTGCAGTCTTTGAGTGACATGTACTTAGCTTGTATATTTAGCTCTGGCCCACTGTGTAAGCCCACACTCTTTCAAAAGGATTGCCATTGTGAATTGTTTTGTAAGTTCTGAGTGGCTCGTAGTGTTCTATTTTATAGCTACGGTCTGAATGGACAGTTAGTGGTGTTTGGCAGGTAGAATGTAGAAGCTGTACTCAAGTCTTTCTCACAGTGACCTTGTAAGGGGGATTTAACCAGGGTCAAGGGAGATCCCTTAAAAAATAGACTAGGAGGGTGTACTGGGACATGTAGCTGCCCAGGAAGGAATTAGGTGGAAGGAACCAGGGATAGGAGCTAGAAGTTGGTGGACTCTTCAGAAAGTGACGGTAGAGGGCTTCAGTTTCCAGCACCCATGCTGTGCAGTTCACAACTACCCACTGTGTGCAATCCCAGCTGCAACAGATCCAATGCCCTCTTCTGGCCACCACAGACACTCATGTGCGCATACGCACTCAACAGGTTCACAAACTCATACACAGAGAGACAGAAAGACAGAGAGAATAAAAGAAATCTTTGGGGGGGATCAAAAAAAGATCACATATGAAGATCTGGGGGCAAAGGGTTAGCAGAGCCTGGAGCTCCACAGTGCACCGGGAGAAGCCTTTAGAGAAGGAAGGCTCCCTCCTCCAAAGAGGGCTCAGCAGAGCTGCTACCTCCTCCCTGGGGTCTCCGGAGCAGCCTCCTGTGTCCTGCAGAGAGAAAGGCACTGGAGCTGTGATGTAGCAGAAGCCAGCATGTAACAACAACCTTAATCCATTGAGTCTTTGTCCTTAGACTCTCCTTTACCCTCATCTAAATCCTGCTTTATTTCTTTTTTTTAATGTTTTTCCATAAAACGTCTGCTTTTATAGCCATTTATGGCTGAAGGGCACCGCAGATGCCTACTGCAAGCTGGTACCCTAATGAATTCTATCAGCTCATGATCCTGTCCCCCTCCCTAAATGTGGAGGAGGGGACACAGGGCCTGCTGGGAGAAGCCCCACTTCCTTATTGCAGGACTAAGGAGTCAGTTGGCATCTGTGCGGCTCTGCTTCCCTGCCGAGCACTGTACTGAGTGCCACTTGGAGCTTCTCTCTGGCCTTCAGCCCTAAGCCAAGGGCAGCCTGTGGCTACAGCTGCACTTTAAACCAGTAGAGCCCACTGGCACCAAATGTTTTTATGAGTTACGGAGCCTGGAAGTAGAGAGCTCAGGAAACCCCATGGTATGGCTGCAGGATGTGGGTGTTACACTGCTAGTCCAGCTCCATTTCCCAGAACAATTACTGGACCTTGTGTTCCAATTCAGCATCCAGAAAACATGGCCCTGGTACCTATTTATATATAGCAAACAAGTATTTGTTGGGTGTCCTCTGTGTATACAGACTTAAATCCCCTGGAATACAGTAATGGACACACAGACCCTTTCTGCAACTTTCTAGTTACAAAAGAGAGGTAATAAATGAGTGTCGGGTAGTGACACATGCTACAGAAAGAAAACGGCAGGGTACGGCTGTGTAGGTCTGTTCATGAGTGAAGCCCTGGGTTCGGTCTCCAGTCCACTTCGGACACCTCAGACACCACATGCTTGTGATGACCATACATACAGACAGGAACAAACACTCATACACAGAACTTTAAGAAATACGTGTCTTTCTGTCTCCAGGGATAGGAAAAGCTGAACCAGGATAGGTTGAGACTGAGATACAAATTCGGGATTTGCTGATTTGTAGACCACTTTGACGTGGTCTGAAGAAGGGGGAGAGATAAAAGCACTCAGAAGATCGCCTGTACTCAGCATCACCCAACCTTTTAAAATGTGAGCATTACTTTATAGAGAGAAATAGGACTGGGGTACGGCTCAGTAGTAGGCTATTTGCCTACAGGGATGAAGCCCTGAGGAGGCTAGAAATATTTCCCAGCACTAGTAGGAGTTGTTGCATATATACTTCCAGAATCCACTAATGAATAGCCGAAATACATATTGGCCTCTGAAGTCCCCTGAGTTAATTCAGCCGCATGTATAAAAACATCCTTCTTCATCACAGGTCCATTTGAAATCAAAGAGCTCAAGTGTGCAGGAGAAGTATAAGGCCTTGCACAACGATGCATAAATATGTAACTGCCAGGACCCCGGGACTCTAGGCTACATTACCAGGGCCCAGGACTCTGGCCCCTGGGAAGCCATTGGCAGTTTTGCTGGCGCTTGCTTGCTTCAGGAGAGCCTTTTCCTAACACAGCTGTTCCTGTACCTGGGTGATAGTGCTGGGTGGCATCCTCCCCCAAGGGAACCCTTAGTGTTACCTGTTGGCCTCAGCCCTGAGCAAATTATTTGTCCAAAGAAAGCAAGAATTTAATTGAAATTTAGTCAGGCATTTTTATTCTACAACCTCTGTCCTCCCTTCTTAGCTTTTTACCTTTGAGATTCCGGTATTTGTTCTGCACCTGTCCGCACAAATGGTCAGCATCAGAAGTGTTTGCACAGTGCAAAGCAGCGTGCACACATGACTCATTACACCCTCACCCATCCTGTGAGGTAGGTACAGTGTGTACTGTTACCTGCAGACAAGGAAACTGAAACTAAGACAGGCTCTGGGGGGCTGGAGAGGCGGCACAGCCATTAGGACGGCTTGTCCTTGCAGAGCACCCAGGTTTGGTTCCAAGTACCCACATGCAGTTCACAACTGAATGTAACTCCACACCTAGGGGATCCGATGCCCTCTTGAGGCTTCTGCAGACATCAGGAATGCACACAGTGCACATACGCGTAAGCAGGCAAAACATGAGCACACATAAAAGATTTTTAAAAAGTCTAAAACCAGCTGGCAACAGAGCTGAGAGTCTAACCTGGGTGCTCCGTGGCTGGCCCACACCAACCCCCACAAAGTGGGTACTTTCTGAATAACAAATTTAGAGACACAAAGCTGCTTATCAGTGATTAAGCCAGGGGAAGACCACAACCCATGTCCTGCCTTTTTGATAGTGGCTTCCTGTTTGCTTCAGGGGAAGCTTTGCGTGTTAGAGCCCACACTGTCCCCAGCCCTTCCAGATCTCAGTACGGCCACCATGCTCCCTGGAGCCTCAGCTCTAGCCAAGGTCAGCAAGCCATGACCATGGAACTCCAGGTCTGTGTCCACAGTGTTACCTCCTCCTTCGCCGGCCCTCCCCTTCCACACAGCACCAGAGGGCAGCTCTGAGGAACCTGCATGATCACTGGGGCTTCATTCTCCCTCCTTTTTCACTTGAGTTCTGCCTGTGACAGTATGGTCTCCCACCACCTTGGTATGTTCTCACTCAAGTATCGTTGGGGAAGTTTATTTTTAATTATATTTAGAATCATTGTTTTCGTGCACTATTGGAAGGCATGGGCCTTGGCGTTTGTATTGTCTGCAGGTGTTGGATTTCTGTAGGGGATGTTTAATTGCTAATATCTGCATATCGGTAGAACATATGAGGAGTTGTGAAAGAACAAATACACCTGAGCTCAGACACTCGGGGTTCCACTGTGTATGGTGCTGGCCAGGATGGTGGTTTCCCTCTGCTGAGGTCTGACAGGGTTTGCACCTCTGCGAATGCCTCCTCGTCTTCCTTGGTGAGCCATGCCACAGCAGCTAACAACTACAAAGTATGGCTTCCCTTCCTTTCCCATCTAATCGTATCATTTTAAAAATAATAAAGCATAGCTGGGCACAGTGACACATGCCTTTAATCCCAGAACTCAGGAGGCAGTGGCAGGTGGATCTCTGTGAGTTCGAGGCCAGCCTGGTCTACAGAGTAAGTTCCAGAACAAAGAAGATTACATGGTTGGGCCTCCTCTCAAAAAACAAAGACAAAGAATAGGCTAGCAAGAGTGGGTAACTGCTTAGCCTGAACATCTGAGTTCTATTCCCAAAAGTTGTTCTCTGATCTTCTTCCATTGCCCAAACATGCCCAAAAGGAAAAAGAAGGGTGGAAATTCCCTGTTTCTATCACTGTAATAATTCTAGAGATTTACCTCTGAGTCTTCCCTCTTTATAAAAATTTGGGGTATTGCTTTTCATATATTTTTTTAAGTATCCTTTTTATTAGATACATAGTATTCCTTAGAGAGGATTACCATGGTTTGTCATGAGCATGTGTATCCTCTCAATAAGGCCTATCTCATGGACACTCCACCCCAGGGCCCTGATGAGGACTATGAGTAATTAGGTTGTCTGGGGGTGGGAAAGGGGGTGGGTTATGTTTGGTGCATGGTTTGTGTTAGCTCCAGAGGGGCTATTTAGAAGGCTGGAAAATTACAGAGTGCTCATACCCAGCCCACATCTACCAACAAAGGGCACTTATAACAAATCCTGGGAAATTACAGCTTTTGCAGTCTGAGCTCCTCAGGAGAAAAGTACACAAGGCCCACGTGTCTTACTAAGAACACTGGGACAATGGTGCGGCTATCCTTGGGCCTGGGAGGAAAGCACTGGAGAAGTCAGGCTTCCCCAGCTGCTGCCTGCACGCCATCTCTGCAGTTCAGAGCTCAGTGGCTGACATGCCAGGAGACTAGCTCCTCCCAGATGCCACCTTGCTGAGGGAAGGTGGCCCAGGCCCAGAGGATCTGGAGGTTTGCTGGGGAGAATTCCTCTAGTGCATCTCTGCCCGGGGACACCTGTCTGTGGAGAGGGAGGCAGGAGTGCAGGGCAGTTGAGAGGTGAGAGCTTGTACACCCGTGGTCTCAGTCGTGGTGGAGGGCCAGCTGTGCTCCGTACCCTGCGTCCACTGGAAGGATGTGACGGCGGGGAGGGAGTTGGTGTAGTTAGTAAAGCCCATATCTCATGGCTTGATGACTCTAGTTTGATCCTCAGAACCCACGAAAGAAAGCTGGGAACGGTGGCATGCATTCGTGGATCCATTAATGAGGAGCAACAACAGAAGTGCCCCTGGGGCACTGGCCAACCCCGGTACCCAGTAAGTCCCAGAGAGATCCTGTCTCAGAAAACAAGGTGGAGAGCGACAGAGGAAGACTCTGGAGGTTGACCTCTGACCTCCACACACACATGCACATACATGCACTCACTCACACAGGAACATGTATGTGCACAGACTCACGCTCAAGAAGTGAGAGTGAGAGTATGCTTCTAGAATGTTGTTGGCCTTTCACTGGGTGGGGTGGGGCAGGCCTGGGACTTCAGCACCACATTCGGGGTTCCCTGCTCCTGAAACCTGTGTTGGTGAACTGGCTCCTCCCGAGACCCTCAACACTCCTCCTGCCAATCACCATGAGAACTGAAACCAGGTTCCTGAAGCCTCACTTTGAAAATGCTAAGTGCCCCTTTTGAAACTTCAGATCAGACACAGTGGGGGTGAAGAGATGTCCCATCCCCAAGCCCAACTCCCAGGGGACCAGACCACAGGCAGTTCCAGGGTCTCATCACTGTCCTGGTTCAGCCTCTGTTTAACGAAGAACCAACTGAGCACGTGCCTGGGTACCACACCCTGTCTTCTGGCTTGTCCAGCCTCAGAGCAGAAGTCCCCAGTGCTCAGCTGACTTCCTTCATTTTCAGATTTCTGCTCTGAGACCCCAGGTGACATACATCATCAGAGGCCCAGAGAGGGCCTCAAGCCACAGTGGCATCCCTAATGGAGCTCTGACTCCACTCTCCTGATCTCTCACCCCATCACCCAAGCCTCAGACTGTACAACTGCAGACAGGGTAACAGCATGTCCCACCTAGGTAGTAGTATGAGAAATGAAAATGTATTAGAATGGTCTAAAACCACAACGCCCACTCAAGTCAGTGAGGAAAGGGTCACAGGCCACTGACTGCAGGGGGCAGTGAGCTATATTGTCAATGGTGGCACACAGGCCTCAAGGGTCGGAGATAGAGCTTAGCAGCTCAGAGCCCGAAGACCTGGATCTGGTTACCAGCACTCACGTGGTGTCTAGCAACCATCTGTAACCTCTGTTCAGGAGGTTCTGACACCCTCTTCTGGCCTCTGCAGCTACACACACATAGTACACAGACAGATGCAGGCAAAACACCCATGCACATAAAATAAATAATTCGTTTTTCAAAAATTTCTACCTTGGGGGGCTGGACAGATGGCTCAGCGGTTAAAAGCACTGACTGCTCTGAATGCTCTTCCAGAGGACCCAGGTTCAATTCTCAGCATCCACATGGAGTTAACAGCTGTCCGAAACTCCAGTTCCAGGGGCCTGTTACCCTCTCAAACACATACACACAGGCAAAACACCAGTGCACATAAAGTAAAAATAAATAGTTGTAAAAACAAAAACAAACCCATGCCTTTAATCCCAGCACTTGGGAGGCAGAGGCAGATGGATCTCTGAGAGTTCAAGGTCAATCTGGTCTACAGAGTAAGATCCAGGACAGTTAGAGCTACAACAGAGAAAACAAACATATATATCGACCTATGGGTCGTGACTCCATTGGTGATTGACCCTTTCACAAGGGTCACCTAAGACCATCTGCATATCAGATACTTACATTAAGATTTGTAACAGGAGCAAAATTACTATTATGAAGTAGCAACAAAAATAATTTTATGGTTGGGGGGGTGGTCACCATAACACGAGGAACTGTATTAAAGGGTCGTAGCATTAGGAAGATTGAAAACCACTGCCTTAAAAGGATCACAGTTATATGCCAACCTGTGACAGACCTGGGTGTTATTTTGTTGTTTGTTTTAGGGACTGGGTCTCAGACAGTCCGTGCTGACCTCAGACTTGCTGTGTGGCCAAGGATGATTTTGAATTTCTGGTCTTTCTCCACTGCCTCTCAGGTGCTAGATTATAAACCTGTGCTGCCATATCTGGTTATGCAGTGCTGGGCATTGAACCCAGGGGTCTGTGCATGATCAGCAAGTTCTCTTCCTACTAAGCTACATCCGCTCCTTCATTTAGAAGTGGAAGTGTGTTTTCATTGGTTGGTACAGAAATCTGGAAGCTTTGGCAATCATCTCCTGCAATCGGCTCTGGCAGGCATGCGCTGTGTGTTGGGAGGTGGCGGCAGCCTGGGTACCCTCGCTTGGCATTGGTCCTCTCAGCTCACACCATCCCTGCCAGACTTGAGTGGTCACAGTGTGGTGGTACTGCAACCCCTTAGGCTCCAGAAAGCCCATCCTGCCCGCAAGCTTCAGAACAAGACCTGAGTTTTAGACCCACTCAGAAGACTCTGCCCTCAGAGAAGCAGATCAAAAAGTAAGGAGTGTAGCAGGCATTATGACCCATGCCTGTCACACACACACACACACGCTACATACACCACGTGTGTGGCAATCAGAGAACGACACTCAGGAGTTCCTTCTCTCTTCCGCTGTGTGGGTCCTGGGACTTGAGCTCCGGTCATCAGAATTTACCCTCAGAGCCATTTTGCCCACCCTGTCTATTGTTTTATTGAGACAGGGCTTCATTCTGTAGTTCAGGCCGGCCTCGAATCTTCCTGCCTCAGTCTCCCCCTGGGCGCTACAATTACAGTCATGTGTCACCACACCTCACTAATTAAAAAAAAAAATTACTGTATAAGTTCTTTTAAATTTTTTATTACATTTACTTATTTTGTGTGTGCGTGTATGGGAGGCTTAAGCCATCGCACACGTGTGGCGGTCAGGAGACAACTGACCGCGAGTTGGTTTTCTCCTTCGCTATGTGGATTCCGGGGGTTGGCAGCAGGCACCTCTACCTGCTTAGCCGTCTCACTGGCCTTAGACTGAGGGTTTTTTGTTTTTTGTTTTTCTATTCTGTCATTCTATGTGTGTGCACGCCTGTTACAACGGGCATGCGGGAGTCAGTTTCTCTCTCCGCCATGTAGGTTCTGGGGATTGAACTCAGGTTTGGAGGCAAGTGCCTTTTCCTGCTGAGCCATCTTACCAGCCCCTAGACTCATTTTTAAGAGCAAAACTTTTGTTGTCCTATTTATTAAGTACCTACTAAGTGCTGAGGTTAAAAAGAATCTGAAAGACACCAGAACTAGACTTGTTTGCAAAGGCACCTGTCCTTGGGCTGAGCGGCCTGCATCAGGATGAGCGCCCCATCTCACAGGGAGGCTGTTTCTTCCGGTTTAAACACCCCCTGAAGTTAGCCTCCTGGTCAAAGCTCTGGGATGGAGCTTTGTATCCTGGGTGCCCTGCTGCCTCTGCTGCTGCAGGAAACAGTGGCCAGGGTTGGCCATGCAGGCTCCTGCAGCCTAGCCAAGCTGCCAGCCGGTGTGGCTCTGGCTTGGCTCTGTGACAGTGCTGGCAGGCAGCTCACCCAGCAGGCACTGGCTTCCTTGGAGTGCCATAGGCTAACATAGGTCAAGGGTTTAGTTGCTTCTTAAGCCTCTTTACTTATTAGATGGCTCTGTCTCTCTGTGTTTCTCCGTGGTTGTCCTTCTGCGTGTCTCTGGACCCTCATTGCTTCCTCTCACAGGGTCAGATAGGGCTCTCTTGATGCCCTTCTTTATCTCAAAGGAGCTGTCTACCGGTACAGTGGAGTGCTAGAACCTTAATGTGTGACTTGGAGGGGGCGGGGAGCACAGTTCAGCCTGGTGTGGGCTGAAGCCTCTGTGAGCATACCCTGGCTGCCCATCCTTGGCTCCTGTAGACTAGAGAAAGAGAATTAGGTGGAAGAAGCACAAAGGAAGCTCAGAACTAGAAAAGAGATGAGAGACAATCAAGTCTGAGACGTAGCATAGCAGAAATCACTCATGTGCTCTGCTCTGAGCTGCCCAGGGTAACGGTCATATTGGGCAAAAGGAAGCTCAGGCTCCTTCAAAGAATGGGAACAAACAAGCACCGTAGGAATCATGCTTCGAGTACTGAGGAAGGGATCTCGTGGAGACGTAAATACCGGGCGACGTGGCCAGCAGTGTCTTCCTTTGGTTTTACAGACGACAGAAATGGCTTTGAAATAGAAGTCTCTACTATCTCTTCATGAAGGCAGAAGAACTAGCATTAAACCATAAGAAGGCATTCTTGTAGTCTACAGTTTCTATTTTCTGATTACCCATCTGTATTAGGTTTGGTTTTTTTTGTTTTTTGTTTTCATTTTGGTTTTGTTTTTTGTTTTTTTTTGTTTTTTTTTTTTTTTTGTGATAAAATACCCTAACAAAAGCAACTTTAAGAAAGGATTTATTTTGGCTTACAATTCCAGGTTACAGTTCGTTATAGGGACGAAAAGGGAAAAACTTGAAACAGCTAGTCACGTCCACATTCATGAGCAGAGAGAAATTAATGCATGCATGGTTACTTGTGCTCAGCACAGTCCAGGATGGTCTAGGGAATGGTGTCGCCCACAGTGGGATGGGCATTCCCACATTAACACAATCAGGACAATATTCCGTGGACACGCCCTCGGGCTGACCTATCCTAGCCCATCCCTCACCGAGGCTCCCTTCCCAGCGAGTTCACATTGTGTCAAGTTGATAGTTCCAACTAACCCCTCACACTACCTGAACCTAGAGAGGACGGGCTGGAGAGATGGCTCAGCAGTTAGATGTGGACACTGTTCTTGCAGAGGACCTCACAGGAGCCACCTTAAGCTCTAGGGAATCTGATACCGTCTTCTGGCCTCTGCAGGCACCTGCACTTACGCATATACTCACACAAACACACACACATACACACATCATTTACAAATAATAAAAAGTAAATATATTTTTTCAAAGAGCTGGCATTTGTAATTCCTACCAGAGGGACTATTTGCCTATAGTCATTAGGCTTTCCTAGAGACCCAGGTGGGGAGCTAGTGTCCCCCTCATCCCAGCCAGACACTAAGCCCCTTGGCATAGCAGTCTCACCTCCTGGTTGTCACATAGTAGGCTCTTTTTAACATTCAGAAAGCTAATAATAGATGAGCACAAAGGTGAGCCAGAGAAAATGGCACCCTCATTTTTGTAAGGTAGAGGTCTTCTGTAAGCTGGAGTTCTGCCGAGTGGGGCTAGCTCTCCCTACATTATCCTTTGTGAGTATCCAACTTCAATAATAGGCTGATAGGTCATATTTATCAGTGCCTACCAGGTGACATCTCCTTGGCTGCTGTTTTCTTCATCCCCACCCCCATCCCTTTCCCTCTCTGAGGTCTCCAGTCCTCCTGCCTCAGTGCCTTTGCTCAAGCTGCTGATGGGCCTGGGGCGCTATTATCCAGATGCCACTGCCTCCATGAGACCCCCTCTGACCCACCCAACCCTACCAAACTTGCCGCCTCCCTCCTTAGCACGCCCCACTCCCTCTGCCTGCTGTTTATTCCCTGTTCCTTACCACGAGGCACCATCCTGCTGTATAACTGACCCACATATTGTTTGTGTTTGGGATCCATCCCCCACACTAGGCTGTAAGTTTCCTAGAGCAGGGAACTGTGTTTGGATCACTGATGACTCAAGGTCCTGGCACAGTGCCTGACATCCTGTAGGCCCGTGGCTTCAACCTTCCTGATGCTGTGACCCTGTAATGCAACATTGGGAAGAAGCAGCTGCAGGCTGCACGGGACTAAATGCCTGAAGAGCAGAAAGTACTGCTAGGCGGGCCAGTGAGGTGGCTCGGGGAATAAAGGCACTTGCACCCAAACGTCATGATCTGAGTTCAATAACCAGGACCTACATGGTAAAAGGAGAGATCTGACTCCTGCCGAGTTGCCTTCTGATCTCCACACACAGGCCAGAGTGTGCATGTGCCCCTCCCATAAATACATTAAAAAAATAGACAATGTATTAAAAAACAGTCACCTGGTGATGACTTGATTCACAAGCTGAGGAGTGCAGGAAGGATGTCAGTCCTGATTATGGAAGGTAGTCAGAGCTCAGACAGCCAGGACAGGAGAGTGACCATGCTCCTGTAGCAGCAATGTGAGACAGTGAGAGCAGGCGCAGTGCTCCCAGGCCAGTCAGGGAAGGAGGAGGAATGAGGATTTGGGGATGAGCAGTCCTGAGCTACAACCCCAGTGCCTTGTTCTATGACCACGGCCACGGTCATTGGCAGATCCAAACCTTGGCCCCTGTCTTAGTCAATGTCCTATTGACCCAGGGCAGCCATCCTGACCACAGCAAGCCTCTCCGCATGGTCCCATCGGGCATGTGTTCTGAAGCAAAACCGTAGTTGCATCCTCTGACCTTCAGGCTGAGCAGGGCCTCAAGAGGACATGGAAAGAGCTTTGGGTGTGTCACTACTGTGACCAGTGCTCTGCTCTTTTTCTTTCACACCTGTTCCTTCCACAAGCCTCTGTGACTCTGGACTGCATTCTGAAAAGTACCAATGGCTTGGAGGCCTGGTTCCAAAGGTTGTCCACTCTTATCTCCACTCATTTCCTGTACAACACTCACCAGCCTCCCCACTATAACGGCTGACAGCAGAATTCGCACTTAGAACCAGCCCAGCCTGGGTCCTCAGTGACAATCCCACCCCTGCTGACCCCAGCCAGGCTTAAGGGAGGCTCTGTGCTGAGACACTCTGAGGTGCTATGTAGTTGTTTTGATGGACACCTTGGCCTGTCTGCCAGCCTCTGGGTGGGGCATGTCAGTAGGTTGGCTGGGCAGACACAGGATTGATTCTCTGTGGACCCTCCTGAGTATTTTTTTGGATGAAGTTTAAAGTTGTGGGTCTGTTTGCATTGTGCCTTCTAGTCTATTATGAACAGCCAACAGGCTTCATTCTGTGCGGGATGGGGGGAAGGGAATGAAGGAGGAGGGGGAGAGACAGATGTGGAACACCAGAGTCAAAAACACCAAGCCTGGCCTCTGTGCATCACCAAGTTATACCATGAGGCTTGGCAGTGGCTTTTCAGGGCTCGGCACCTTCCCTAAGTGCCACCTCTCTTCAGGCTGGGCATAGAGGCCCTCCCTCACGGCGGCCTGAGGCTGCACGGGTGGGCAAGGAGTGCTTCTCCATGTATGTAAAGACCTGACTGAGGGGAATCAAACCTTCCACCGTGAGCAGGATTCTTCCAGAACCATGGTGTTCTCTAAAAAACCTGCCCCTCTGTGATGGGAGATTTGAGATACATTATGATTAAACTGACATTTAGTAGTCTGAGTTTAGACAGCCTGCTTTCTCCCATCAGCCTGTTTCCCTCTGGAAGCTAGCCCGATCTGGGACTCTTCCTGGTCATCACTGGGGCTCACCATAGTGCTCTGAAGTGGGCGGAGCAACAAGCAGACTGCAGGCAATGGGGCTTCCTCATCCAGAAGTTTCTAACCCTGGCTCCTGTTGGCTACACTTCTGCCTCAGGAAAGGCCTTCTCTGGTCCCAGAGTCTGTCTTGGGCTGAGGCTGTCTTGGTGGGGGGCAGGAGGCATGGTGACCTCATCCTTGAAGGGGATTAGTCATCAGAGAGACAGGGACAGAGCTGGGGGGCAGGATGGAGACTGGCTCTATGTAAATGAGTCATCTTCCAGCCAGCCCCACAGGGCCTGTGCTTGGCAGCTGCTCCCCAAGAGAGGTTGTTAAGCGAGTAGTTAACCGGCTTTTAATAACTCATTTTGTTGAATGATTTCTGGTGAAGAGAGAAGAGTTTAATCCTAGAGATGAGGCACTGAGTGGGGTTGACTGCAGCCCCAGCAGGAAACCTGTGCCAGGGCACAAGAGCTCCAGGGAACTGTTTTTTGCTCACAGCTTAGCAAAACCTTTCTCATGTTGAAAAGCACTGGCCTAGAGGCTCTGCTGTGCTCAGTGGTAAGAGGCTTGCTGAGCATGCATACATGCATACATGCACACATGCATACACACATACACCCATACACGCATACATGCACAATACCATCTCCATCACCAAGAAAAAACACTGTTCTGCACCATGGGATTCAGTCCCATTTTCCCAGTTTCCCTGGCCCCTCAGACTCCCCACCTTTAGCCTCCCACCATTAAAGAAAAATCATCCCAGAGGTCCCAAAAGACAAGCCAGGCAAGCAGGACGATGGGAGGGGGCACTTTTCTCATGTGGCAGGCTGACTCAGGCCTCTGTAGGCAGAGTCACTGAACACTGGACTGAGATACACACTCAGCCCTGCACCTACAAAGAGAGACCTAATCCAAACATTCCTGCTTTCAAATTAGCCCAGCTACAAGCAACAAACACGGAACAGAAGGCCTCAGTCTCAACTTTGCCAATAGCCCTATCTATCTATCTATCTTTCTATCTGTCTAATCTAGCTCTTGGGACTGACGAAGATGGTGCTTACCTCTAAAATTTAAAGTGGTTCTCAACCTTCCTAAGGCTGAGACCCTTTAATACAGTTCCTCATGTTGTGGTGACCCCCAGCCATAAGATTGTTTTTGCTGCTACTTCAGAACTATATTTTTGCTACTGTTATGGATTG
The DNA here is from genome assembly GCA_026225945.1 of Cricetomys ansorgei. NCBI lineage: Eukaryota > Metazoa > Chordata > Mammalia > Rodentia > Nesomyidae > Cricetomys > Cricetomys ansorgei. Next base: position 8,213,187 of record JAMJFZ010001264.1, read on the forward strand.
TAATGTATATATCTGAAATGCAGATGGTCTTAGGTGACCCCAGCAAAAGGGTAATTGGACCCTCAAAGGGATGGAGACCCACAGGTTGAGAACCGCTGCCTAGATGGACCTCCTACCCAGCAGGGAGCCCAAAGCTGGAAGTGAGCCAGGGATAAAGCTGATGCCCAGTGAGAAGCCAAGTCCATAATGGAGCCAGGCGGAGCTTGTTCGCAGCCCAGATCCTACCTTGTGTTTTGATGCACACTTTTCTCACACATCTGCCCTGAAGAACTTCAGCTGTGACGTGAGGCACAAGCCTGGCCCGAGGTGTTGCCCATGAAGCTGGAGCTTTCAGATCACTCCCTAGATCCTTCGGAAACCATGCCCTCCTGCCTTCACAACCACAGCGAAGGCTGGCACTGCGTTCTTGGAGGGAAACGCAAAGGTGTAGAGAGGATTTTGTCTATTTGGCCCACCTGTAGTTGAAGCATCACGCCAGCCACCATAGCTCCTGCCCTCAGCAGGAGGCCAAGGTGGCCAAGCCTTGGGAATGTGACTTCCTGACTTTCTTCTGAGGCTTTGAGACTTTTCAGTTCCTAGAAAGCAGAGCTGGGTAGCATTTCTTCATGCGAAGCTATGAAGTGGATAGTAGCTTCTCCCAGAATTCTTTCCTTTTGACCACAGACTCACATACTCCAACGCAGCCTCGTGCAGGCCCCAGAAGGCTGGACCCTACAGCTCCTGGGAATGGTGTCCCTTTCTCAGGCCTGGAGTTTGGCTCCTATGTTCTTGAACTCCAGTCTTCAAGACTGAGCACAAACTACCTCACTGGGCTTTCCCAGTCACTCCAGCAGGGTGACTTTGGGAGGAGCCATGGTGGGTGCAGCCGGCAGCTGGGATTGTCTGGAGGTCCCCAGGTAACGCGGCAGTGTGACTAGATCTGAGCATTGCCACACCGGGCAAAGCCTCCCTTATTTCTTCCAAGCTCTTCCATGTATGTCTCTCTTCCCTTGTCTTAGCACGAGCTCTTCAAGCTATAAACATTATCACTTGTACCCTGATCTTGGGCAAGTTATTAACTTCAGCTCTTTATCTGTTGGTTGGATCCCATTTACGAGTTTCACAAACGCGGATAACAGTAATTCCCACCACAGTCTAAGGCACTATTCTCTATGAGTATTCTCAACTGAGTGTACCGTGGGGAATTTAAAATACTGCCAAATAAACTACGCCATTGCTTATAAAATGCATGATGATTTGAGACACATTAAAATACAGCGGGCGGAGAAGGCTGTGAGTTAGAATCAAGGAAACCTGGAGGGTGCCCTAGGGTTGTGATGGGGACTACATGGATCACATGAAGCACTTGACACATTTCCTGGGATCGTGAGGGCTCAGCAGACGCCAGCTGGTCTTTGCCCTCCTGGGTTCAGCCCTCAGCCAGTGCTTCTGTGACTTTTCCCAGACCTCCTTTAACCCTGGCTCCTTCAGAAAGTTGAGGCTTATCCGGATGACTGGTTGGTAACCCGGGGTGGGAGGGGTGACATAGAGCAGGATGACATGTTGCAGTCCTGAAATGCCGGCCAGGTCTGTGGCTTGTGGCTCAGGAGGTCTCAGTTGAGCAGACCTCCTCCACAGAGCCCGGCTGAGAGCCCCTTTTCCTCTATAGAGCCAGTCTGTGCCCCGTCCTCAGTGCAGACCCTCACCTCACAGCCCACCCCACATCTCCTTTCTTATGTCCAGAGAAAGAGCCTCAGCCCAGCCCAGCTTTGTATGAGTCTTGGAATTCTTGAGTATTGAATTAAATTTGAATTTAGCCAGTTCAAATTTATTGGGGTATGGTGGTGCGTACCTGTAATCCCAGAACATTTAATCCCAGACCTGAAGCATTGGGATTGCTGAAAGTTCAAGGCCAACCTGGGTCACAAGATTGCCTCAAAACAGTGTCAAGTGAGATGGTCTTGGGAAGGCTTCCTAGGGAAGATCATATAGACAGGTGGGTCTGTGTTGTCAAAGTTAGCAAATCAAAGCACAGGCTCTCCAGTTACAGTTTTAGTTCACAGAGGGAACTGTCTCTTAGTAAAAATATGACCACAATGGACATTCCAATTAACTATCTACAGCTGGATACAGCCCAGCCAAGAACTCCTCCAAGATACCTACTGATATATTTTTAACTTAAATTTAACACCGTAATGACTTCAGTTGATGTATATCAGAATCATATGGAGATACTTGTTAAAATGCAAACTGCTGTGTACTAAATCAGCCCCCTGGGACGGGACAGGTCCTGGAAATCGCAGCTGCTTGTAACCCGATTGTTACACCAACCTAGGGAAAGATTTTAGTGGCATTTTTAGTCTCAAAAACAATGCCAGATTGAACTATGCATTATATCCCTTTCCCCAGAGTCCAAAGTGCAGCACCTCCTGGCAGAAAGGCCCCAAAGGGTAAGTAGCCGAGTCTCCCGCAGGGCACCGGCCCCAAGGCAGAACAGCCTCTGACATACTGAGCCAATGAGCACCTCTACCTCCATGTTGACTTCCTTGCCTGTGTTGCTGGAGGTTGTCACACCCTCCTCACAGAATGGCTGGATAGGAAGAGAGGGTCAGTGTAGAGCGTCCCAAGGAGGGCGCCACCCAGGGGTGCAGGATGCACGTTAGCAGCGTCTGCCCTGTGTCAATCCCAGGCTCCTCATGCTGAACTTTAAAGGCCTTGTCAGCAGGGTCGGGCCGTAAAGGTGGCACCAGGCCGCTGTATGGTGTGAACCTGGGGACAGCGCACACCTCTGCAGGGTGTGACTGGTGCTGGGGAGATTCTCAGTTTGCTGGGGAGTGCTTTCTCCAGGTCCTTCTCCGGATTCGGCTTGGCTGCCCAGGAACTGCGAGGGTTCGAAGGGGCTACTACTGTACTGAGGAAAGCAGTGTCCGGGGCAGCTCCCCGGCCTTCCCAGAGCCCACTGTGTTGATGGGGAAGGGGATGGATCATCCCCCGCCTTGTCTACCGAGATGAACTATGTCTTTTTAGGAAAGTAAGGGAAGAGAAGTGGGCCCCGGGAGCCAGACCTCAGAATCAAACAATAGAAGAGACACTCGCTGGCTGTTCACTGGCATCCGGATAACCCCAGATCTGCTGTCGCCTGCATACTCTGGGCAGAGAGGCTGGACAGCTAGTCACATACCCAGTATCATCCCAAGGGTACAGACGTTGCCTATCCAAGCGGTTGTGCTGAGTGGAAACTGAGCCACGTGTACAAGAAGACTCCAGCACAGGCTCTGGTCCTGCTCTCTGTAGGGACGATAGGAACAGGCTGTGCACTTTGGCATTAAAGGCCACTTACCTGGTATTGGTCATCTTGCTGAGGCCTTAGGCTATCTCCCTTGAATGGTTCAGCTATCCAGGAAGAAGGCAGATCCACAACCTAAACCCATAATGCTAAATGAGGGCCACAGGTGGAAGCCAGGAATCCAGACATGGTGGAGTGCCACCCAGGAGTGCATGATGCACGTTAGCAGTGTCTGCTTCGTTTCAGTACCAGCCTCCTCAAGCTGAACTCCAAAGGCCTGTCAGCAGGGCACCAGACAGGCTGTGGGAATGAGCCCAGGCCCTGACCACTCTTAGCTACATGAGTTTGTCTCATCTGTGCTATGGAAGGTGAGTCTTCCTTGGTGGAAACAGCAGAGGAAGAGCAGTGGTGCCTCCCCCACGTCCAGATCAAGGTGGCAGCCACACCTGGGGTAAAGGCGCAGAGGACTCTTAGCAATAAGAATCATGGCACTCAGGAATAATGCTCTTCTCACCTCCCCGGCAGCTGCTTCGCCTCTTACCCGTGGTTTCCTCTGTGGAGAGGGCCTGCCTCTTTACGGGTTGTGGGGATAACGTGAGTGGACACACTGGGCTGGCACAGTGTGCAGAGCAAGTGCAGTGGAACCGGTTTGTTAAATGGCCCGCAGAGAGCAGCTTCCTCTCCCTCTCTTGTCTGTAAGAGCTTCCTTTTGCATCCCTTAATACTGTGGTTTGGCTTTTAGTGCCAGTTTTGAGATGGAGGCACGTTCTAGTTCACCTGCAGTCAGGGCTCTGCCTGTTCCCCCTGCTCTAGTCTGACCTGTGGTTCAGGAAAGTGAATGCAAGGGAGGCATGCTAGTGCTGGAACCTCGTCTGATGTCACTGGCCCTTACCGTCCTCTCTTGACTTGGGCTGGTGGGACTGTATGTCCTCTGTAAGAACAGGCATGCCGTTCCTTAGAGCTCTGGGTTCAATTCCTAGCACCAACCAACCAATACTCCCTAGTCAAAGAGCAAAACAGAATGAGAAGGGGCCAGGGTCCCAGAACCCCAGTGGCCTAAACAACTCTCACTCAGGCCTCATCCCAAAGGTTCCACTTCCCAACAGTGCCTAGGGAACAAGCCCTCAACAGCTAGGAATTTGGGGGATAGTCAAGATCCAAATTAGCCAGGCATGCTGGCGAATTAGCCAGGCATTACTTGTTAGTCTATCACTGAGGAGGCAGAAGCAGGAGAATTAGGAGTTCAAGGTCATTCTTGGCTGCATAGCAAATTTGAGGCTAGCCTGTGCTAAATGAGACCCTACTCCCTACCCTCAAAGAGATCCAAACAGTAAGCCAGGGACAGCGGCATGCACTACCTACTGGGAAAGTTGAGGCAGAAGAAGCCTTGGGTAGTGTCTAAAATATTCCATTCTGTAGCACCTTTGAGGTGAAGACTGCTCTCCTCACTGCCCTCTTCCTGCCTGTGTGGCAGGGTACCCTGTCAGGTTCCCACCGAGACAGCTGGCCAGCACAGCCTCAGACTCTGAGGCCATTGTCTGCTTGTCCTGGAATTCTCTCTACATTGCACTCCAACATTCATGCAGGTACCTGTGAGTTCCTGCGGCCGCAGCCAGCACCCAGCTAGGACAGCTGCCTATTTGTCCTCTGAAGTCTGAGGTTCTCTTAGCCCCACCAGCCATGAGTGGCTTGGGGGTAGGTAGAAAGAGCTGGCACACAACCACTCTAACACCTCAAATCTGTCTCCCATCAGGTCCCTAGGGGTATGCAGGGAGTGGGAGTGGGGTGTCCCAATTGTCAAACCTGTAAATACAGCATGGATATGCCTGGCCTAACATGGTGTCACATACCTGTAATCCCAGCACTCCAGAGATAGACCAGTGTTCAAGGCCAGCCTTGGCTACATGGCAAATCTGAAGTCATCCTGGACTACATGAGACCCTGTTGCAAAGAACCACACCCTCCTCCCCCCGCCCTGGGGAGGGGGGAAGAATAAGGAATTCCATGCTGCAGGTTGTTCTCAGTTTTGAGACTTTAGCTGAAAAATCAAAAGAACAGGAAAATCCAATTCTCTTAACTAGACTAAGCGTTGATATTCCAGGCTTAGGATTTTCCTTTTCTTTAGGATTTTTACAAACGAATCCCTCCACTAGAGGTTTTGCTTCCCTACCTAAGCAGAAGCAGGGTCTTGTGACAGGTGGAGGTGGCAGTCTGCCTCCAAACAAGCTGCAGGCCAGGTTCTCGCTGCCCCTCCTTCCTCACCAATACCGTGAGCGACAGGTCAGAGTTCAGGTCTCTTAGGCGGGCGTGGAAATCATGGGTAGAGCACTGACCAGCCTTGCTCCAACGGTGATAAAATAAAAATAACAGAACACCCAGTTGTGTTTCTCTCAGACCCCAATAAAGATAGTCCTCAAGCTCAAATAAGTAAGTTATATCAAAAGAAGATTAAAGTCTCTTCCAGTTGTAACACTAAAAATCAAGAATTTTTTCTTATCATGGAAGTGTGAGAAAAACATAAAATACACAGTTTAACACATCCAACGCAGCTGGCATTTGGGTGACATTTTAAGGACCTCGGTATGTAAATCGCTAGCCCCTGCACCCTCTTCCAAAGAAAGCCCCAACTCTTTCCTTACAATTCGATCAACCAGACAGATACCCCTAAAACGTGTGTGTGTGTGTGTGTGTCTATGTGTGTGTCTGTGTGTGTGTCTGTGTGTGTGTGTGTGTGTGTGTGTGTGTTTACTGAAATAGTGCAGACCATTTCCTTTTCTGTACAGCTTCTATTGTTCGATGTTCTTTTTGTGTGTGTGACATTCATCATATTGTAAATAGCTACGGCTTGTGGGTTTTTTTTGTTTTTGCTTTTCCCTTCAGTGTGTGAGTTTTCCTTGTAATGAGCAGACCACGTTACTGGACACTGGCTTATCAACCTAGGACTTTAAAGTATTTAAATGGGAGTACGTGAGTTCTGGCGCCTAAGGCTTTGCATGCCAGAGGATTTGAACCCCCGGGAGCTAGAGTGACAGGTGGTTTGTGAGCCGCAGGATATGGGCGCTCAGATGTGAACTAAGGTCCTCTGCGAGAGCGGTGTGTGCTCTCACTCCCTGGGCCATCTCTCCAGCCCCCAGTCTAGGATGTTCTAAATTTATTTTATTTTATTTTTGAGACAGGGTCTCCCACATCCTAGGCTGACTTCGAACTTACTATGTAGCCAAGGATGGATGCCCTTGAATTAATCCTCTTGCCTCTAGCTCCTAAATGCTGGGACTACAAGCTTCCATCACCGAGTCTTCACCATACCTCCACACACACCAATATAAGTACAGAGTTGATGTCTTCATGAACCCAAGAGCCTGGGTTTGGCTTTAAAGTACTGTAAAATCCTTCTTTCACGTCCTGGGCAAGCCATTAATGCTTTGTTCGTTTTGTTACTGTTATTTGGTTATTTCATTCTTCTGGGGCCAAATTCAGGATGCAGCAAATAAACCCTCCTTCTCAATGAATAATATCATAGGATTTTCCCTGAACTTGAGTGAGTAAGCATAAGACGAACAGGCAGTTTCAGCATTTCCTCCAGAGGATCAAGAAAATGGCGAGCATACAAGATTTAGAAGTATTTTCTCTGGCATTTTTAAGGAGACAATAGGTCACCTGGGCAAAGCATCCTTGACTTCTCCCCACAGCTGGACCTACGTTACCGAGGCACACAGGTTGTCCCTTTCTGTTGGATGTAAAGTGGAGACACCTCTGAAGCTTTGCTCCCACAGGTGTGGAAATGAACAGCTCATGAACACCAAAATTCTCAAGTGCTGAGAGAATCAGATTCCACCCCACACCCCCACACACACCCCCAACCCCTCTACCCACCCTCACCGCCCGCCCCAGCCCCATTTCTCAGCTCTAATGAGCACTCTAGTGGGCAGCCAGGACTGTTGGAGTCCATTAACAAATCCTTTAAAGCAGCAGTTCTCAACCTGTGGGTCACAACTCCTTTAGGGGGGTCCAGTGACTCTTTCACAGGGGTCTCCTAAGACCATCTGCATATCAGATATTTACATTATAGTTCATAACAGTAGCAAAATCACAGTTATGAAGTAGCAACAAAAATAATTTTATGGTTGGAGTCACCACACCGTGAGCGACTGTATTAGAGAGAGTCACAGCAGTAAGAAGGTTGAGAACCACTGCTTTAAAGCCTGGCTTTTAACAGATGGGTAGGTTATCTCCTTAATTGTAAGGGTTCAAAGCAGTAAGCAACTGCCTGGGCATAGAGCAGACCTTCCAGGACAAAGCTCCAGCCACACACCAGCACCACAGGACCCAAAACATTTTCCTTTGGCCATGGTGTGAGCAAGCGTGATCGATGCTGGTCCTGGACAGAGAGAGCTATCTGAAGCCCAGTGGCAGATGTCCAGATGTGTACTCTAGAGGGTAGGGAGGAGAACTTGTCCCGAAAGGATTCTTGTGTGGGCTTCGTAAATGAACCAGAGCTATCTGGCCATTCTCACTGGTCCCAGAGAACACAATCCCATTACAAGACGTTCAGCCCAACAAGGCTGTCTGCCTGGAGTCCATAAACATTTTGGTTAGGGGAACAGATGTCATTTGGTGGCCTTGTGGACAGCTCAGGGTTTTACATCTGTGCATGCGTGACTGCTTGGTGCATCCTATTGAGCCCATCCTAGTGCCTATCTGCCCAACCCATGCTTTTTAAATATCCCCAAAACAAGGGGCTTCTCTCCATCTTGCCAGGGTTTGTCATGATCATGATCAGGAGTCACCAAGAGAGGGAAACGTCTAAGTATTGTCCTGTCCGCATCTGACTTGGATCAGTCAGGTTGGGAGTTAATCCTGCAGGCACTTGCCTGCCACACACCCACCCGCCCTCACTGACCCTGGCTCTTATCTCCACAGGTTTCGGCATGACCACCCCAGCTACGGTGGGCGGGAAGGCCTTCCTCATCGCCTACGGGCTGTTCGGCTGCGCGGGGACCATCCTGTTCTTCAACCTCTTTCTGGAGCGCATCATCTCGCTGCTGGCCTTCATCATGCGCGCCTGCCGAGAGCGCCAGCTGCGCCGCAGCGGCCTGCTGCCCGCCACCTTCCGCCGGGGTTCGGCGCTGTCGGAGGCCGACAGCCTGGCGGGCTGGAAGCCCTCGGTTTACCACGTGCTGCTCATCCTGGGCCTGTTCGCCGTGCTGCTGGCCTGCTGCGCCTCGGCCATGTACACCAGCGTGGAGGGCTGGGACTACGTGGACTCGCTCTACTTCTGCTTCGTCACCTTCAGCACCATCGGCTTCGGGGACCTGGTGAGCAGCCAGCACGCCGCCTACAGGAACCAGGGGCTCTACCGCCTGGGCAACTTCCTCTTCATCCTGCTCGGCGTGTGCTGCATCTACTCGCTCTTCAACGTCATCTCCATCCTCATCAAGCAGGTGCTCAACTGGATGCTGCGCAAGCTGAGCTGCCGCTGCTGCACGCGCTGCTGCCCGGCGCCGGGCGCGCCCCTGGCCCGGCGCAACGCCATCACCCCGGGCTCCCGGCTACGCCGCCGCCTGGCCGCGCTGGGCGCCGACCCCGGGGCCCGCGACAGCGACGCCGAGGGTCGCCGCCTGTCGGGCGAGCTCATCTCCATGCGCGACCTCACGGCGTCCAACAAGGTGTCGCTGGCGCTGCTGCAGAAGCAGCTGTCCGAGACAGCCAACGGCTACCCGCGCAGCGTGTGCGTCAACACGCGCCAGAACGGCTTCTCGGGCGGCGTGGGCGCGCTGGGCATCATGAACAACCGGCTGGCAGAGACCAGCGCCTCCAGGTAGAGCGGCCGCCCGCCCCCAGCGCCGCGGACCCGGCCCGGGCTGCGGGCCGCTGGGCGGGTTTGCTTCGCTCCTCTCCGAGCCGGCGCTTTCTTAATCTTTATCCAATAAAAACGAAACCAAAAAAAAAAAAAAAAAAACCAACGACCACAAAAACAAAACTGTTTTATAAATACTATTTGGCCAGGCCTGACGTTATCGAGGGCAAGTTTCAGACGAGATTGTGATCCTTTTGAGTCCCCTTTTGGAGAACTGTGCCCCACCCCCAACAGATTTCCCCTCCCGGAAGAGAAAAAGTGGCACCGCAACCCCCGACCCCAGCCAGTGCATCCTGCAGCAAAGAGAGTGCAGTCCCTGGGCTTTGCAGACAGGCACTAAACCCTTCCATGCACATAAGCAGCTGGCAACCCCGAAGCATATGGTGCCGCCTTTCATGGCTCTGAATTACCTCCTCAGCCTTTAGAATCCTGGCCCAGCCTAGCAGCTTCCTTCTGGTCGTCAGAAGTGATATAGTCACAGTTTTGACAGGTGGGGGTAGGGAGAGCCATATGTTGCCTCCCCGTGTATATATATAGAACAGCCACTACACACGGGGAATGGTGTAGTATTATGCAATGAGAGGAAACGCAGCACCAACCTGCGGTCCGTGGCATTTCCTCCCTACACTTGGGAATTGCCAATGGTGAGGGGTTTGGCTGGCCTTTCTCAGCCTGCAGCTAGTCCACTTGGTGGTTTCTACATGTGGAAAGCCAAGGGGACCGGTAGGGAGAAGGCTCTATGACTGAGAGCCCTGCGGAGCTTCAACACGATCTGTGAAATGAGCCCCCCAACCTTCATTCCATTCACAAGCTTCATGCACATGCAGGAATGCTTCCATAACTAACCAGGTCTGGCTGCCTCCTCTCAGACAAGATTTCGTTATTGTTGCCTTCTTAACTGCTGCAGACTAGTTCATTTTTTCCCCCTTTTTAGACATCGTAGAGGTGCAACACATTGCCATCCACCTCTTCTCTGATTCAGGTCTCTGCCCTCTATCCCCACAGAGCCTGCAGTGCCAGACACCCAAAGTAGCCATACTGCAAATGTCAGGACACTAAGCTCCCACACCCACCACATAGTGTTTAGGGGCAGGCACAATGAGGTCACATTCTGAACCCCGTGTCATCCCCAAATAATCAGGTGGGGTTGTTGTTTTTTTCTCTGCATATTCTTCAGTGGAGGTGGAGGAGACCTGAGGGAGGGAGATGCCAAAACCCATGGATGAGAGAAACTGTGAGATTAATGTGATGTTCTCAGTGGTCCTCAGGCTGAGGGACAGGATCTGCCATACTTATCCTCTGCAGTGTGTAGATCCTTGGCCAGAGGGAAGCCCGGATGCCCAGGGCTTCACTGAAACGGCAGAGTTTGCGGCTGCGAAGGAATACACCTCTGCTCTTTGTCTCCTCTCAACAAATGTCAACACTAAGAAAAGTGTCAGAGTTTATAAACATATGGTGTGACCCAATATACACCATGTCTGATAGGAATTTTTACAAAAGTATCACCTCAATACCATCCCTCTCTCTGGCAAATGTGCCTGGCATGTGTGTGCACGCATGCACATGTGTACACTCACATAACATTAAGAACCATGTTTGAATGCCAAACTCACTCACCCCTTCCAGTTTCAGATAGAAAGGAATTTCTAATCCTGTTTGGGTTGGTCTTTAAACACAGGCTCTAGCCTGGTGTGGAGCCAGTGAGGTAGGGCAGGCAGGAGAGAGGCAGTCTTACTAAGTCTTCAAGGTGTAGACCCTCAAGAAGCCATGGTCCCAGGATCCACTGCGACTATCCATCAGGGCCAGCCATGAGCTACCTTCTGAATAGTGGCCTTGGTCCCAGGAAGGGACTATACACTCTTAAGAGGCATGTGTCTATAGTATAGGGTTCCTGACAGGACCTGGAAATAAAGCACCAGGCTTATCCCTTTAAAAGAGGAACAGATTAAAAAGCATGCAATTACAGATGTCACCTAGGCAACAGAAAATAACTTGGGAAGCTGAGCCATCCAGAAGGGGAAGTAGAGATCCCCATGGCAAAGGCATCTGGACCAGGCAAAATAGCAGTTTTCCCATGGGGCGGGAGCCCTGGCAACAGCACAGTGGGGCCAAGGCACGGCCATCAAGTCACTGTGGCTAGACAGACCTAATAAGGCATCCAGGCCACCGTACTGACGAACACGTGGAATCTTGCCTCCTTGGGAGCCGGGGAGCAACCACCAGGATCCTCTTCCAAGGAAGAGAAATGCCAAACATTCCTTGGCAGCCTCCCCTGTCCCCGACTTCTCAGGCTCTCCTAAATTGCTTATGCTGCAGCCTCAGCTGTTTTCAGTTCCTTTCCTCTGCTCTGGCTTTGGAAGAAAGCAATTGGCTGCAGTTAGAGCAAGCTTCTACAGGAAGCATAGATCTGGTTTGAGGGGGCAGGGAAAGGGAGCCCCTCTTTCCTTTCCCTCTCATGACTTCCCAGAGAAATATCAGTCCTCCAAGTACAATCAATAGTATCTCAGGATCCAGTGGCACAACATTGTTGCCCCTGTCCCTCTGGTCCCCATCACACCACACCAGTCTCAATCCCAGTACATGGTATGACAAACCATCATCCTCCCCTGCCCATGCCAAAGGATTCCGTGCCCCAGATGCCTCGGGGCTACGCTTTGGAAAAGCTGGGGCTTCCTAGGTCAGGGGACTTGATGGAGCAGCAGACTGATGTGGTGCGATGTCCTCTCTAAGGGAACACTGAGAAGCAAGAATAGGCGTTCCTATCATTTTGGAATGGACATTGATCAGGACCGCTTTCCTAAAGAAGGCTCCATGTCCTTAGATGGCAACACTTCTTCCGCAGTCACAGGTATCTCTAGTCTGACCCGTGACTGGCAGCTTACCAATGTTCTTAACTCCTATGGGCTGCAGCTCACCTGCCTAACCTCAGGTCCATGCTCAAAGTGTCCTACTGGGTTGTGGGATCCTCTAACGACAGTACGACTCCCGTAATCCTTTGTCTTCTGGTTGCAGCCACACGGAACACAGAAGCCAGGGGCTAGGCATCAGGGCTTCTTAGAGCAGAGCGGGCAGGTAAAGAAGCTGTTGTTGATGTCCTTGCTCACCAAAGTCACGTAGTCAACCCCGTGTCTTCCAAATGAAGCCCAAGGTCCTGGTGGGGTGCTCTAAGGGCTAAAGCAGTCTCAGACTCTCCACTTGTGAACAGTGACAGGGAGCCAGGCCCAGTGCACGTCATGCAAAGGTATATACATGCACAGCAGCCTTACAACCAGCTACTAGCCCTTTCCTCAAGGGACCCTTTTAGGTGTGGCCACTTTAAGAAGAAAAAAAAAAATCCTGCTTAATTCTCTAGGGCTTTGCTCCTCTCTGTGTTGGGGAGTTTTATGTACAGTGCGCATGTGTTTATGTGTTACACAGAAGCCAGCATCCAGCCCCAAGCCCACCCCTAAGAAATGGCTGCTCACCAACACCCCCAGCAGGTTCCTCTGCCTACAGAGGGGTAAGGGTACCTGAGCCCTTATTAACAGAAAAGATGCTCCTGAGGGACTGAGGCCAACATCACCCCACCTAGTCAGCCACCACCAGGCCTGTGGGCTGCCCAGGTCTATCTTAATGTAACCTTTTATACACTTGGGGGGGGAAAAAAAAGCACAATTGTCTATCAGCGTCTGAAAGGCCCTCACGGCCAGAAGCTCAGGGCACCTCAGCGTCCAGAAGAGGTGCTGGGCTTTATTTGTCTGTCGCTAGGGTTGTTTGGTGACCTTGAAGGCTCTTCCTGCAAAGTGAGAAGGGGAAGGACCCGTTGAAGCTATTCCTGGCCCCACATGGGCTAAGCGGCACAGCTGTGGGGCCTGGACTCTTGTGACCCTGGAGAAGCCCTGGCACCTGAAGGCGTCCACCGTGTGAAGTCCCTGAAACGTAGAGCAAAGCCTGCCTCCCTGTGCACGGAGGAGAAGCGACGGCCTTTCTCCACCAATCTGACCCGAGACCCTGTCCCCCCTCCCAAGGAAGCTGGCCCTGGCTTTACAGATCACTTTTTATGCAGTGTTCTCTGGGGAGGGTTTCCAGCATGCAGGCAAGCCCGCAGCACTTGGAAACAACACATTTCCCTTCTGAGCAGCACTTTGCTCTGAGAGAGGACTAAAGGGTATTTAAATGAACGATGAATAAAAAGCAGCCTGCCACCCTTTGAGCTGTCTGCTGTCTGTTTGGTTGGATATTCATTCTTACACTGCCTCTCCAGGCCCTTCAAACTCGTGGCTGCCGTGTAGTTACTATACAAATCAGCAGAGCTTCCATGGGCCAGACTGAGACGAGGCTGGTAGAGTTGGGGCACGCACTGAATCATGACCATTTTCTCAAACCTGATTGCACACTTGACCCTCCAGAGCAAGCTTGAGAAAACTATGCAGGCCAGGAGGGACCGGGGCAGGCACTGGGACTCTTACTTTCTTAAGTAGTGCGGGTGAATCTGGAGCCTGAGTTATAGACACAGATCCCCACTCAGAACAGAGCTCTGGACGCTGGATCTAGAGCCGCAGTCACAGAATTGGCTGTGCTTTTTGCTTTCCTTATCTCTCAAATGGGATCATAGCCCCGCTTCCCACTTTTTCCAAATATTAGGAGTAAGCAGAGGGTGGGAACACTTGAGAAATACAAAGTGCTCCAAAGATGTAAAGGGTCCTCACTCTGAGAGGCATTTCATGAGGACACAGGGCCAGGATGCCCCTCTTGCGTCCCCCGGGGAGACCAGTTTCTTCTAGTCCCTAGAATCTACTGCATTGTTCTCCTTTACAGTGGCCCTCAGCCCTGGCATCACAGAATCAGCTGAGACTTCCTTCCTCCTCTGAATCCCTCTGCTAGTGATACGGGACTATTGGGGAGTCTTTGAGGACAACAAAGCCTTTCTTGTGGAATTAGAGTCCCAGGAACTCAACAGCCACCAAAACCACCTTGACCCAGTGGCTTTCGGGTTCTTGTCTGGAAATTTTGAAGAATGAAATTCACAGGCCACAGAGGGTAAGTGTTAGAAGTTCATTATAGACTAATGGATGGGTGCTGAAGAGAGAAGAAGAGAGCAGAGCTCCTCTGTAGCAAGAAGGGTCCCAGGAAGTAGGGTACCACTGAGCCTCGGTGCCTTGGAGTTAATAAGGCAAAAATATTAATGAAGGAGAGAGAGGAAGAGGTGAGCTGGTCAGCCAGTTCTCACTGCAAGTGTCTAGAAGTCTGATACATCTTCATTAGCATTTCCAGGAAAGGGGTATTTTTTACTGGGCAATTGCAATAAGACACACACACACACACACACACACACACACACACACCACCCTTCCATTGCAGACCTCTGGAAAGGGCAGAACCAGAGGCATTTTGGCTTAAACACTTCTGGCATCTCTGAGCTCCAGCAAGGATGTCAACAGGCCTAAGGACATTTCCTGCTTTAGCGAAGAAAGAAATTGGTCACTTTTCTTTGGGATCTTTTTACCCTAAACTGCCTGGCCAGTTTCTACCTCCTGTTCTTATGATCAACATCAGCTGGTTTCTTCCTAATTGATGACCACACTCACCCTGGCTCCACCTACCTATCCTGGTCCCACTCATCAAAATCTACAATCTGCAGCACCTGACCACTCTACCCTAATGACCACAACCACCCAAATGCACAAGCCTCCACCCTCTCCTGTCCACACCTGGACCTTTCATGACACTGCATGATAAAATGGAACAAGAAGTTTAATCAGCCATGGAGACATGGCTTAGAGGTTGAGAGCACTTACTGCTCTTGCAGAGGACCCATGTTGAAATCCCAGCACCCACATGGATGCTTAGAGCTGGCTGTAACTGCACTCCAGTTCCAGGGGGATCAACACCCTCTACTGGCTTTCTTGGGCACTGCATACACATGATATGAATACATACATTCCAGACAAAATACTCATACACATAAAATAAAAATAAATAAAAATTTTAAAGAAATTTCGTCAAACCACTGACAGACAACACTCTCTACTAGCTTTTGCCTTTTGTTTTAATGCTGGACAGAGCTACTGAACTCATTTTGTGATCCTCCTGTGGAGTCACCCTGCCATTTAAAGCACCCTGGCCTGTAGTATTTTTGGAGAGAGGGCTTCCAACAGCCTCACCTCCAGTTAAGACCATTAGCTAGGCTGAAATGCTGGGTCAGCCTGGGCTTCAGTCACCCATCAGCTCTGTCTTTGGTTAGGCTCTTCAGCTGTGGCCCAGCTACATGAAGCATACAGGAGAATGTTTTGATTCATTGAAACAATCCAGGTGACCCTTCCAAGCTTTTCAGGTTCTAAGGCCTGCTGCATTTAGGACATTTTAGGATCCCTATGGACAATGCCTGGGTGGATGTCTCTCCTCTAGTCAGTTAGTTTTCTGTAAAGATATCTGTGTTCCTAAAAAGTACAAAAGATAAGAGAACTTAATACATATCAAGCCAAGCTGTTGAACAAGAGACTTGTGTATTTAACACAAATATATCACAAAATAATATAAAACAGCAACAAAAATTGATGTTTTCCCTCCAATTTGTCCTGGGCCAGAGAAGTTAAGGAACTTCTGACTTCTGTAGTTTGGGACTCTTGAATCAAAGACTAGAGAAGAGGGGGGAGGGTGTTTGAAACATACGGGCTCTGCAGACCCTGGACTTCAGGCCCACAATGACCAATAGCAGTTTGACACTTCAGCTGGGGAGGAGCCATGCCCACAGGCCCTCTGGGAAAGATGTGGTCACTCTGATACTGCAGAGAAAGCTTTCACACTGAGTCCACAGGGAGAGGGGGCTACAGGGAGCCTACTGGTGACTCATAGGAAGAGGGTACAGGCAGAGCTGGCAACATGTGAGAACACCAGAGCTCAGGCTCCCTCAGGAAGCTGCATGTAGTTTTCCAGGTCTGGAGTGACAGATCAAGGAGTGACCAGGGGTCAGATCATGAAAGGCCTTGGAAACCAGAGCAGTTTCACTGAGTCCTGAGGACACTGGGAAGCTAGGAGAGCCAATGCTAAGGAAGCTTGGACTGCAGAAGACTAGAAGAAAAGTCTGTGACAGTGAGAATGGAGATGCCCGAAAGACCAGGCCAACAGAAGCAGCGGCTGTGGACAAAACTCTGAGAGAAAGGCCAGTGAAATACTGCAGTAGCAAACCAAGGTTTGCCGACAAGCCTGAAGACCTGAGTTCAATCCTACATGGTACACAGAATCAGGTCCTGTCCTCTGACCTCCACACATGCATCATGGCACACATGTGCTCAACATACATGTATACATACATGAATATGCACACACACAGAACAAGTAAACATAACCTTAAAATTTTTTAAGTCCAGCCAGGCAATGGTGGCACAGGCCTTTAATTAATCCCAGTACTTAGGAGCCAGAGGCAGGAGGATCTCTGAGTTCGAGGCCAGCCTGCTCTACAGAGTGAATTCCAGGACAGCCAGGGTTACACATGTCTAGAAACCCTGTCTAGAAAAACAAACAAACAAAAACAAAAGCCCAAAAACAACAGCAAAATGAAGTGCAAAAGCCCTCAGGTTT
This sequence comes from Cricetomys ansorgei, assembly GCA_026225945.1. Lineage (NCBI taxonomy): Eukaryota > Metazoa > Chordata > Mammalia > Rodentia > Nesomyidae > Cricetomys > Cricetomys ansorgei. The sequence goes on from JAMJFZ010001264.1 coordinate 8,229,869, forward strand.
CAGGCTGAGCAGGAGGCCAGATATGGGCCCTGCTGAAACTGGGAACCCTAAGGGTAAACAGGCTTGGACAGGAAAGATGGAGAGCTCAGCCAGGGAGGAGTTGGGTCTTTTGTTTGGCTTCTTTTCTTTCCTTGTTTTGTTCTGAGACAAGGTCTCTGTAGCTGTACCCTGGCTATCCTAGAACTCACTCTGTAGACCAGATTGGTCTTGAACTCACAGAGATCTGCCTGCTTCTGCCTTCCAGCACTGGGAGTTAAAGCAAGCACCACCATGCCTGGTATGAAGCTGGGTTAAAGGAGTCCAGGAGTGTTCCAGTTAGAGGTTTGTACTTAGCAGCAGCTAGCCTTATGATCTAAATGATCATACAATCAAACAATCTAGAAGCTGAAAGCTTCTAGAGACCACCCAGGGCCGCACGGTGAGACCCTGCTCAAAAACAACAAACCAGAAAAGAGCATCTTGGGTTTGGTGGCAAGTTGGCTTCAGCTAGTGAGTCCCTGGGAGTCACTGGGGGTGGGGCAGCCATGTCTAATTTTCATGGCTCACATCATATGAATATTAGAGAGCAAATTGGGCTTATGCTAACAAAAATTCAAAATAATACTGGCTATCAACAGGTAAAGAGTTTATTTCTCTCCCAGAAGGGGATCCCAGCATGGAGCCCCCAGCATGCGAGTCCCTGCTGTTTCTACATTTCTACACCATCCCACATGGAATGATCCAAGAGGAGACGCTCACATTCTAGGAAAGGAAAAGGTCAGATGCCTCTCTTCTTCAAGACCACACAGGTCACTCGTATTCTCTTTCTACAAACCCAAAGCAAACTGTGTCATATGAAATAACATGGCTGCAACGGGATCTGAAAGCTATTTTTCTTCAAGTTAGCCTCGGACTTAGTGAGACTGGCTACAGAGGGGACATTCTGCAGCTGCGGTGGGGCCTCTAAGGGCTCAGGGTAAGCCTGGGCTGGTAGCTCTTTGTTATTATTGCTAGCGTGATTCAGACCCAACATCTGTCCTGTCACCCCCTCATCTCCGAGCAACTGTGCCCCATCAACAAACCTGAACTGACAAGGGATTCTGGGAAATGTAGCTTTCAGACATCCAGTTTAGCAAAGCAAAAACAGTTTAGAGGCAGTAAGTATAAAATGTTACACCATTTTGCACCATGTTGGATAGTTCACAAACTCCTATAACTCCAGGTCCATAGAATCCAACACCCTCTTCTGGCTTCTATGGGTACCTGTACACACATACAAACATACACATAAACAAACAAACAAGCAAAAGGTAAAATGGTACACCACCCCACTAGGACACCTTAGCCATCATGAAGCAAAGACAGCTCCATTCTAGTCCCCTATTTGGTTTGCAGTTTGTTGTGGAGACAAGGTTATCCAGGCTGGTATAAGCACTTGGGCTAAAGATTCCTCAGCCTCCAGAGGAACTACAGAACAAACACACCCCTCAGTCCCACTCTAGTCCACTCAGAGAGCGTAGTACTCCATTTTGAGGAATTCATTCACAGAGGACTGTTTGTAGAACCACTAGAAAACGCTTTTCCAAATGGCAACCAGCAGTCAGCACCTCTGGCCTGGCTCTGCCTCTGCATGATTGCAACCTGATCCCGCCTACCTCTCAGGCTCCTCTCTCATGTCAACAAAAGTGAGACAGTGGCATCTCTGTCACCCTGAAGTTCTGATGGCCAAAGGAAGAGGGGAAAAAGTAAGGCGCCCACAGGGATTCCCATCAAGAACCACTCTAGCAAGCATCTGCCGCATGTCTGCCTGCCCTGAACAATTTATCCCAGCTCTGTCTCCATGGACTGGGTACAGCAGGACCAGCCCCCTGGATCCATGATGGGAGGAAACATCCCTGCTGAGGATGGAACATCTAATAATAGCCCATAGTAGCACAAGCTCCAGGTTCTTGGTCTCTCCTGTTTCTGTACCCTGGAGGTCATGTAAACCATTGTTCTGTAGACACCTGCTGTCCTCTAAGGTCCCAAAGCTATCCACAGATACTTGTACTTTACGTAGATTAAAACTAAATTTCCAATCTTGGGCTGGCAAGATGTTCAGCAGGTCAAGAGACTTGTCATCAAGCCTGATGACTTGAGTTTGATTCCTGGAGAGAACCGACCCCTGCAAGTTGTCCTCTGACCTCCACACGCTCAGGCATTCCCCCCCCCCCCACACACACACAATAAATGTAATGAAACTTTTTAAATATCCAATTTTCAGTTGCTCTAGACACACGTGTTCACTAGCCACATGTCACTAACAGCTGCCACACGATGCTTAATTCTCATTGTGTATTTGACTGCACTTGGAATCACCAAGGAGACACACCTCTGAGCGTGTCTGTAGAAGCTTTCCAGGGAGGTTCAACTGAAGAAGAGGATGCACATATGTAGGTGGTGCCATCACACAGACTGGAGTCCTGGGCAGAATAAAGACGAGGAAACAAATGACCGGTAGCCTCTTTCTGCTTCCCCAGTGTGACTGCGCTGTGACCTGTGCCTCTCACTCTCACTGACACAGCTAGTGCCACTCTGTGAGGACTGTACCCTCAAACCATGAGTCAAAGATAAACCCCTCCTCCCTTAAGTAGTTTTGTCAAACACCATGTTACAGTGTGCGCTCAGATATACAGTGTGTCTGTCCTTCCAGAAGGCTGTCACAGTGCTAGTCCAGAGAGACCCCTAAGATCGGAGAGCCTGAAGTCAAGGCAGCCTTGGGGCAGAAGGGCTGATGTAGATGATCTGCTCCAGCACCACATCCCACTATAGTCCCCTTTACCTCCAACTGGCTTCTTCTCCCTTGCTCCCAGGGAGAGCCCAGGCCACTGTTCACCATATGTACCCATACATACATACCTATAGCCTACAACCAGGGTATCTGGTCAACCAGTGATTTTACATCAGTGTCAGTTCATCCTCTGGGAGCCCCTCCCACCACAGCTGCCACAGACCTTGGGGTTATAGATAGAGGTAGAGGGGTACGTGTGCTTACACGTAAGACTGCATTGACGCACGCACGTGCACACATACCACACACCACGCAGTTATATAAAAGCCTAGTCCTAGGCGTTTGGGGGAGACGCAAAGCAGAACTTCCTGGAACTGCTCCCTTCAACTCAGGCACTCACTGTGTAGTGCAGTGGCACGGGGTAGCTCACAAAAGCATTTGCTTAACTCTGCAGATGGAGATAAATGAGAATCGGCATGGATCAGGCCGATCCGCCATCTTCCTGCCTGTCCAAGAAGCACCTCTCCCCCATGAACTCCAAGATTCAACGCCGAATCTTGAGTCCAGGACCTTATAGGTCCTTTTCTTGCTGACTCCCTGGTGGACAGGAAGAGGCGATCTCAGTCCCCTGCCTTGAGGGCATGGTCCAGGATGCAAGCATCACTCCAAAGGCCAAGGTCCTTGTACAAAGATATCTCAGCACCTCCCGGCCTGCCTGGGCTCGCCACAGAAAGAAGTGAGTCTTCTGAAGGAGGGCAAGCTAAATGGGGCCATAGCAAGCCATCTCCCAAAGAAGGCAAAAATGTGCAAAAATGTAATGTCAGCTGTTGGAAGCCATGTAAATAGAAATGAGGAGGATTCTGAGTTTACCTTTGTTTTGATAACTGAAACTATTTTCTCCACAATATGATCTAAAGTAGCAATGTTTGGGGAGGAGAAGATACTGCATGTCTAAGGTATAGGACAGTGTAAAGGATTGATAACAGAATCCTTGCAAAAGATGTGTGTACCTTTATCAAAGAAAAAGTGGTAGTGGGCTGGGAAGGGTGGATGGCTCAGTCAGTAAAAAAAAAAAAAGAAAGTTGCAAAAGCGTGAGGACGTGAGATCAGCCCCCAGCTCCCGTGTGAAAACCAGGCACAAGCCTTGTAATTTCAGTTCTGGGGAGGTGAGGACAGAGGGATCCATGGAGCTTGCTGGCCAGCCAGTCCTGCCAAATCGATAAGCTCCAGGTTAGGAAGTAAATAAAATAATGTGCAGAGCAACTGAGGACACACCCAGTGTCAACCTCTGGCCTCCGTATCCACACACACAAGTGCACTTGTACCTGTATACATACAAACATGCACACACACACTCACACACACATGCACAGTACAGGTCACTGGTACCTAAAGAGGGTAGGCAGAAAGCACACTAGTTTGGGGTGCATGCTGGGGATACTAAAGCAAAATGATCTGCAGTTTATTAGAAGTACAGCCTCAAAAGGGCAGAGCAGCTAACAGTGGGTTGTTCCATAGTCGAGGGTCTATGTTTTGCCTCACCTGAAAAGTCACCTCGGTTAGGCCTGGGAGAGTTGGACTCACAGCTGAAGGGGAAGATGGTTTGGAACTGGGGTGCCAGAGCAGCCACAAAAAAGATGCAGGCTCCAGCCCTGGATCCACAGGTAGGCTCCAAATTCCCGTGCCCACCAGCCACACACCCACCAAGTGTGCTCACCAGCCACACATTAACCAAGTGTGCCCACTCGTTACATACCCACCAAGTGTGCCCACCAGCCACACACCCACCAAGTGTGCCCACCAGCCACACACCCACCAAGTGTGCCCACCAGCCACACACCCACCAAGTGTGCCCACCAGCCACACACCCATAAGTGTGCCCACCAGTCACACACCTAGGTATGTAGCTCAGCACTTACACTCTGGCATAAGCAGAGAAGGGGTAGCTGTAGCCCTTGGGGACCAAGCCAGAGACAGGACCAGTGAATGGTGGCCTGGACCCCAGTAAGCAGCATTCTAGGAAGCTCTCCTGAGAGTCTAGAACTCTGTCCTCAGACAATGTCCTCTCACATTGAGAAGGGGAATGGATTTCTTGAGTCACTCGGTTCCTGCTGACACTGACTCCCCATCATCCCCACCACAGTCCCTCAGTGTGGCTGAGCCGCTACTCTATAGTCCTATAGCTGAGCCAACACTTCTGGGTAAAATCAACCTCGTTGTCTACTTGGTATCAGCTTGACCTTTAGACAGTAGTGGGTATGTTCATTCACATTGACCCAGATTGGAGTCCCACCAGCAAATTCCTTAATATCTCTAAGAACCAGTTTTAACACCTCGAAACGAGAAAACAAACCTACCCAACTGTTTCTGTGTGAGGATCACCTGAAGTGAAGTTTATAAAGTGCAAGACAATGTCCAGCACAGGCATGCGATGAGTATCACTTCCTTTCTTTCCTTCCCTCGTGGATCCACAATCCTTTCCTGTACCAAACCTGATTATCTCTGAGCCATCCATCCATCCATCCATCCATCCATCCATCCATCCATCCTTCCATCCACTTACTTATTCATCTGCTGATCTGTCCATTCATTGAGCCATCCATTCGCCCATCTACCCACCCATTTCTACCACCCACCCACCAACATGTACATTCCGTCACATTCCGTGTGTGTGTGTGTGTGTGTGTGTGTGTGTGTGTGTGTGTGTGCGTGTGTGTTACACATGTGATGGTCAGAGGACAACCTTAGATGTCAGTCCTTTCCTCCCATCTTGTTTGAGACAAGACGGAAGATCTTGTTTTCCACTTCATATGCCAGATCTTATTTGATACAAATTTCTCTTTCCCTAGTGAAAATATTAGAACTTTTTTTTTCCCTTTACACAAGAAAGATGCCTCACATTCTAATTATCTTAACCAGGGCAACGGCTTTGCCTTTACTTCCATTTTTCTGTATCTAATGTGTAGTCACTCCTCTGAGGACAACGTGCAGGGCCCAGACTTCTTCCAAGATCTTAATCCAGCCTCTCACGAGGGATCTGGAAACTAACAAAATTATCTAAATGAGGAGATGACAGATGATAGGTGGCCTCCCTGGGCCTATGTTCCTGGCACACAGCAGTGTTAAGGAGTCAGGAGAGGGCTATGCAGTACACTTCACCCGTAGAAAGCCCTCCCCGTCTCCTCAGTCAACCCTAAGAGGAAGGAACAGGAGAAGATGACTAGCTAGTTTGCAGCTGATGCAAGAGGAAAATGTCGCATTTTGTTGCCACGGTGAGAACGAGGGCCCACCAGCACGCTGCAAAGCACAGCTGAGTGATACAGGGTGGAGCAAGAGCCTGCGGGGCAGCCCTGCCGCTGTGCAGCGTGCGAATCTGGCCGAGGCCTGAGCCGGCGCTGCACTTAGCTGCCCTGGGGAAATCACCTGCCTTGGCTACGTACTGGTACTAAATTTTTTAAGATTTATTTAATTTTCCTGATTCAGGTTTTTAATTAGAGTCTTTGGTCCATTGAAAATTCGTTTTTGTACAAGTTGAAAGTTACAAATCTGTTTTCAGTCTTCTGTGGGTGACTATGTAGTTTTGCCAGGACCATTTGTTGACTAGGCTATCTTTTTCAAGTGTGATTTTTTTTCTCCTCCTTTGTCAAGAATTAAGTGGGCATAGCTTTGTTGGTTTATTTCTGGGTCCTCTCTTGTGTTCAACTGGCCCACCTGCCTGTTTGTACACCCATACCAAGCTGTCTTTGTCACTATAGCTCTATAGTATAATTTGAAGTATAACCCATATAGTCCCTACGGTGGTGCCTCCAGCTGTGCCCTTACGCCTTAGCTTTGCTTTAGTTATTTGAGGTCTTTCGTGGTTCTAGATCTGTAAAAAATGACATTGTGAATTCTGATAGGAATTGCATTAAGTCTGTAAATTAATTTGGGTAGTATAACCATTTTCACCATATTAATGATGTCAATCCAGGAGTGTGGAAGTTCTTTCATCATCTAGTTTCTGCTTTGGTTTCCTTTTTCAATGTCTTGAAATTTTCATTGTAAAGGCTTTCTCTTCTTTAGTTAGGTGTGCTCCTAAGTACTTAATTTGGGGCAGGCGAGCTATTTTGAATGTGATATGTTTCCTAATTTCTTTCCCTGTGCGTGTATTGTTGGTATATATGAAAGCTGCTGTTTGTTTTATTTTCTGTTTGTTTCGCTTTGGTTTTTTGATAGGTCTCACCACACATCCCTGGCTGACCTGGAACTCACTATGTAGATCAGGCTGGCCTTGAATTCACAGAAATCTCCCTGCCTCTGCCTCCTGAACACAGGACAGTTCTTACTGCTATTAGCACTGCCCTTTTGAAGCATGGCACAACTTTCAGAAAAGAGAAACTGGTTTTCTCCCAGCTCATTTCTCTTCCAGCTTGTCAGTTCTCACACAAGGGGGAAAACTGGGAAAGTAGGCTGAGCAGAGGATCCTGTTGGTAAGGATTATACATAGGGCGCGCACTCAGTAATTAACGCTGACATCTGGTACTCAAAAGGCAGCTGAGATTAGTTACTTTCACTAAGTTAATCAACCGCAAGAGGAGGGGAGGAGAGAGACGGTTTCTGAACACGTCTACTGTCCGTTTCTATTCTACTTAATGGTCCTGTGTGATGAGGCTATGCCTGAAATTGGGGTTTAGGATGCTCTATGATGGGGCCAGTGTCCAGGCACCAGGAGCTCCCCTCCAGCCAGCCCTGGGCACCTGGACCAGCACCCTACCAGAGCAGAAGAAGGCTTCAGGTTTCCCAAAGTGCAAGCGAGAGCACTGGGGACAACTCTGGTGTGCCTTTGACCAAAGGAAGATCATCTTTGTTTTCCTGCCTCCTGTATCCTAGAATGTGGCCGGGGCCAGGAGTAGTGGTGCACGCCTTACATCCCAGCATTTGGAGGCAGAAGCAGGCAGGTCTCTGTGACTCCAAGGTCAGCCTAGCTCCAGGACGGCCGGATTATATAATGTGCTCCTGTCTAAACTTTTAAATAGTCAGCCAGACAGCGGTGGTACACGCCTGTAATCCCAGCACTCCGGAAGCAGAGACAGATGGATCTCTGTGAGTTCAAGGACAGCCCGGTCTACAGAGTGAGTTCCAGGACAGCCAGTTACAATAGAGAAACCCTGTCTAGAAAAACAAAATTATTTATTTAATTAATTAATTAACTAAAAACTCTAAAACGAGGCTGCACTGGGTGGAGCCCCGGCACTTGTCTTGACCATGAGGTGACTTCCATATGTGGAAACAATGTATCCTGATCGTACCCACCCCCATCTCTCCACTTTGACCCCTGTGGGCACTGCTACCGTGTTCCCCTCCCTTCTTCTTGTTTGTAGCCCAGTGAGTCCAATCAGTGCTGCCTGTTGGATGCTGACTGCTCCTGATGGCTCGGCCCTTGCAGGTCCCGTAGCTCCTGAGAGTGCCCTGGCCCGGCATGTCCAGAAGACTCATCTCACAGCCCTCCTCCCGTCCTCTGGTCCCTTCATTCTTTCTGGCCCCGCTTCTACAGTGTTCCCTGGGCCTCAGCAGAAGTGGGTGTGTGTGGAGGTCAAAGGACAACCTGTGGAAGGCTGGTTTCTCTTTCTACCACATGGGTCCTGGGAATAGAGTTCAGGTTGTCAGCCTTGGCAACAAGTGCCTCTGCCCACTGAGCCACCAGTTCTCTGTAACCACTGGCATAACTGAGCTTGAAGGAGGGAGCTCAGTGAATGAGCACATATTTCGCATGTGTAAAGCCCTTCCTTTGATCCTTAGCCTGTGTTGCATGTCTGTACACACACACACACACACACACATGCATACACACGCAGACACATACACATACAGACACACGCGCACACACACACGTGCAGACACACACACACGCATACATGCACACACAGCACACACGCATACATGCACACACATGTGCAGACACACACACACATGCACACACAGCACACACACACACATGCACACACACACACGTGCAGACACACACACACAGAGACACATGCACACACACATACATGCACACACACACACATGCACACACAGAGACATATACACACACACAGAGACACACACATACACACACACATGTGCACACACACACACGACTATGATGAAGCACTAATGGGAAGTGCGGCTACTACCCGACGCTCTCTTCTTCACTGTCCCAGAGCGAGCCGCTCTCGACTCTTAGCACAATTCTCAAGCTTTTTGTTTCTAGTTTTCAATAGCATGCCTGTGTGGCTGTTTTCCAATTTTGGATATTATCTTACAAAGAGTAACAGATTTACATGCTTACACCCTTCCCCCAGCCCAGTGTAATTGTTATCCTAACACTTGGCATTTAAATCTTTGTGGGCAAATGAGCAGAATTCACGGCAGAGATGTGCGATGCACGACTGTGGCACATGCTACACAGAAACACAGGTCATTTCAAGTGCGACAATATAGACACAGAAGGAGGAGTTCGGGTGACTTCACTCACGTGACAGCACAAAGGTTGGTTGGTGAACAAGGATGTGGTGACCAGAGGCTTGGAGGAGAGGAGGAGAGGGCTGTGGGGAGGGAGGTTGAGTCTGCTAGTCAGGTAGGAGTGCACTGTGCTCCTGAACGGCAGGGGCTAAATGTAGCCATTATGGACTGTGTACCTCACAAAGCTAGAAGAGATTATTCTGAGCATTGGTAGGTGCTTGGGATGCAGCTCAGCGGTGGGATGCTTTCCCACCACGTGTGGGCCTTGGATCTGATGCCCAGAAACATGTTGTGGGTATTTATGTTTAATTTCATTTAAACACAAACAATATATACATGGATGATTACCTTCTGTGTTAACATATGATTTTGACATTTTATTATTTAGGGTTCAGTTTGTCCTTGTTGTTGTTACATCCGTGTGTGTGTGTGTGTGTGTGTGTGTGTGTGTGTGTGTACGCACTCGAGAGCACATGCATACACATGAAAGTGAGATGAAAACCTTCAGGAGTCTCTTCCATCATGTGGTTCCCAGTATCAAACTGAGGACAGAAGACACATTGCCTGGCTAGGGGGTTTTGTTTTGTTTTGCTTTGTTTTGTTTTGCTTTGTGGAGCTGGGGAATGAACTGAAAGCGTCATGCAAGGCTATATCCCTGAACCTATAACCTAACCCTAGCTAATGGTGTTTTTATATCTTTGAACGCTGTTAGGTAAGGGCACTTTCTGTACCCCCAGTTTTCTGCACCCCTTACTCACTCAATCCCTGAATAAGTGGCATTTGAGAACTCTAATCATCCAGTTTTGGTTACAGAAGAGGGAAGAAAACCAAGGAGAGTTAGGGACCAGTTTAAAGTCACACAGATATGCAGGGACGGCAGTCCAAATCAGTCTTTATAATAGGTTACATCGCTGCTCTCAGTTCTACTGTGTCCAGGCCCACGTGGCTCAGTCATCAACTGCACAATTTCAAAGCAGAGTAATAAGGAGAAGCCCAGGACTACTCCCTCCAGGCTGGCTAAAGCATTCTTAGTTTGTGGAAGAACAGTGATCCCAAGATCTGAGGGCACTTCCCTCAGTGTTTAGCTCCAAACACTGCTAACACTGTATTCTCAAAACATTGTCCACACTTCTGACTCTGAGGTTTCAAAAGCCCACATCAATCCCAGTTAGCTCTTTCTGCCTCATGCATGTGGACTGAGATGTGAGCTGCTGCTCTAGTACCATGCCCGCCTGCCAAACATGGCATGAGAGTCAGGACCCACCAACATGGTCGTGGGATCTAACCCTCTGGGATGGAGAGCCCCAAACTAAACATTTTCATTTATAAGTTGCCTTGGTCATGATGCTTTGTGGTGGCCATAGAAAAGTAGCAAAGACTGAAGTTGGTACCGGGAAGTGGGCTGTTGCTACGACAGACCTGACATAGAATAGCCGTTGGAGAGACTTTGAGGCTTTGAACCGGGAAAGCAACTGAATGCTGTAGGTGGAGCTTAACAGGCCATCCTAATGGGAGCTTGGAAGACAGAAGTGCTGAGAACAATTTGGACCAGGAAGGCCTGCCTGGCTCAAGCAGTTTAAGAGGGAAACAATGTTAGCAACAAGCTTAGAGACCATTCCTGTGAGATTTTGGCAAAGAATATGACTGCTTTTTGTTCTCGTCCTAAGAATTTACCTAAGGCTAAATTGGAGAGTTCTGGACTAATTTCGTTGGCTGAAGAGATTTCAAGACAGCCTAATATTGACTCTGTTACTTGGTTATTAGTGATCACTCTTATGCAAGGCAATGAAAAAGAGCAAAAAGAAATACAAAATGTACAGTGAGGAGGGAAAAAAAAAAAAGAGCACCAAGAAATTTAATGTAGCCAAGACTTGTGCTGAAAGAGATAAGGAGAGGCCTGTTGTGAACCGGGATAAAGGAAGTGAGTGGTACCCTCGGGGCAAGCCCTCTCCCAGATAAGCCTCCAACTTTTAATAAGAAAATGCCTAAGGAATTAATGGGAAGCTTATGCAACATGTAATTCAAGGAGGGGGCCAGGCTCCATCCCAAGCAGGCAGCCAAACTTGGCCATTGGCCATGTGGTTCTGACTTTCGGATGCACAAACAAAGGGGGTTGTGGAATCTTCCTCTATGGTTAAGGGGAGTCACTGGGGCCACGGATGTGCCAAGGGAGTCCCTATACGGAGGCTCTGAGAGGCCATTTCAGGAATCTGTGAAAGTGAAGCCTGGATTCTGTTGGACATCCCAGAATGTTGGAGATGACAGAGCCGCGGGATGTGTACCAGGGAGAGCTGCGTGCAGAGAGTAGAACCAGTCCAGAGAGAGAAGTGTGTTGCAGTCAGCAAAGCTGGAGGGGCAGAGCCATCTAGGCCATTTGACATCAGATATGGAGCTACAGGATTTGGAGTTTGCCCTGCTGAGCTTTGATCTTGCTTTGGTCCAGTATTTCTTCACCATGCCCTCATTCCTCCCTTTTGGAATGGTAATGTATGTTCTGTCCCATTGTATATTAGAAGTACGTTATTCGCTCTCTTGATTTTTACAGAGAGTTACACTTAAGAGAATGCCTTAGGTCTCAGAAGAGTCTTTGGACTTTTTAAATTGTGTTGAGACTGGTAGACTGGGCCTTTTGAAGTTGGACTGAATGCATTTTGTATTATGATATAGCTACAAGCCTATGTGAACCAGAGGGTGGGATGTGGTAGTTTGAACGTGAATGACCTCCATAAGCTCATACATTTGAATACTTGGTCCCAGTTGGTAGAAGTATTTGGGAAGGATCAGGAGGTGTGGCCTTGTTATAAGACTGCCACGGGGACAGGCTTTGAGATTTCAAAAGCCAACATCATTCCCTGCTAGCTCTCTCTATCTCAGGCTTGCTGTTCAAGATGTGAGCACTCAGCTGAACGTTGTGGTGCACACCTTTAGCCTCAGCACTCAGGAGGCAGAGGCAGGCCAGTCTGGTCTACATAGTGAGTTCCAGAACAGCTAGGTCTGCATAGTAAGACCCTATCTCAGGGGAAAAAAAAAAAAAAAGAAGGGTGTGTGCTCTCCACCACTGCTCCAGCACCAAGCCTCCCTCCTGCTGCCCTGCTCCCCAGCACGATCGTCATGGACTCTAACCCTCTGGAACTGTGAGCCCCCAAATTAAACATTTTCTTTCATAAGCTGCTTTGGTCACGGTGTTTTGTCATGGCAATGGTAACATGAGACAATTATTTAAGGAGTCTTTTGACCCTTAGGCCCCCTCAAGCCCTAAACAGCTGGAGCTCTGCTCAGAACCTTATGAAGTATTTTCTATGGCCAATTTCAACGAATTGTGAATCCATGTTGTGACATTAAGGACTTGGCATAGAGAGTAATTTTCTTGATCTGACTGAGCTAGACAATGTTCAGAAATAAATCACCACACTATGCTTGATAATAAACATTAAAACCTAATCATTACGTGAAAAATAGAGGCTGGGCATATTGCTCAGTTGTGGAGTTCTTGCCTAGCACATGCAGAGGTCAGTCCCTAGCACCCCTTAATCCGGGCATGGTGGCACAACCCGGTAACCCCAGCACTTGGAAGGTGGGGACAGAAAAATTAGAAGTCCAAGGTCATCCCCAGCTAGCAGCAAGTTTGAGGCTAGCTGGAGGCTAGCTGGACTCCATGAAGCCCTGGGTTAAAATAAAAACAGAAAAGGTGCTGTGAGGGAGCATTCTAAACCTGAAGGTCAATGGCTGAATTGAAAGTCAAGTTGTCTTAGATTTAATTTTCCTCAGTTTGGTTACAACTATCTCCAGCCAAGATAATTTGTGAAGCCTACCGGGTTTCATATACTGGTGGGTTCTGGACAAGCAATCTGTTGGCACAATCTTCTTTAGAATAAGAACTACTAACAGATAGATTTTCTTGCTTCTAAATTTAACCGTTTAAGGGAGCTTCTAATTTGTTTGCCTTATTGAGGTGAGACAAAGACCTCAACATAATCCCCTCCTCACCAGGTCTACCAGATGAGTGAGGCTGTCTGGGGGAAGGCACGGAGGTCACACCTACAATCCCAGGACTAGGGAAACAGAAGCAGGAGGGTCTCGAGCGAGAGGCCAGCCTAGGCTTCACGTCAAGACCATCTCTCAAGAAAATAAATCAGGACTGTCCATGCAGAACTGTCCAACATCCCACCACGTCGTATGGCTCTTGCGCTCCTGACTTTCCAAAATGGCTGATCATATGTAGAGGGTCACTAAAGACCGGACAAACCACACCCTAAATTAAAGCTGTACTGGAATTTGGTCATATTCTGAATGTTATCTGAAACTGTAGGGGTGGAGGGAAATACTGTGGCCAGCTCTAGGCTATTCCCCTCCCTGGAAGACCAGGAAGAAGACTCATTCAGTGACATGCTGTGCACACAGTCACCCCCACCCGCACTGCACCAGGCTGCGCACAGGCCGAGAGAGGCCCTGAGAGGGTTTTTGCTTTTTCTAGTCTTTTGAGACAGTCTCACTAGGTAGCTCTGGCTGGCCTCAAACCTCCTATATAAGTCCAGGCTGGCCTCGAGCTCAGGGTCCCTCGGAGCTCGGATTATAGGTGGACGACAGAGCAAGGGTAAGTTCTGAAGCAGAGCAATAAAGGCTCTGTCAAAAGGAAAAAAAAAGGTGTGGGCTTGGAGAGGGGACACTTGGCAGAAGCTACTGGTTTATGACGGGCTGTGCGTTCAGCTTCGCACTCATGGCATGCCATTCTGGACACTCTCATCCTCTTGCCTGACCACACCTTCCCTCCTTAACCCAAACATACGGAATCCATGTGACAAGTCTCTTTACTCATTTGTTCTTTCCCACAAGCTAATTAACAGTGTTTATTTCAGACCAGGGACTGGCTTTTCCTGACTATTCTGCACACCATTTTAATCAGCAGAATGTAACTAACAAGCTTAAAGAGCCATTCAGTACTGAATCAGCAGCTCATACCATATGCTGAGGGTAAAAACACACTTCCCCAAAAAAGCTAAATGCAGAAAGACCAAGGATAGAAGATGTATTTAATACTCAAGAAGTCTCACAGGATGTGCTCAATATGTGGAACATTGAGACTTTGAGGGGAACAAGTTATTCTTTAAATATACCTACCCTGGTCACCTGGCCAGCTAAGCTGGTAAGACTGGCAACTTAATATATATCTAAATACACACACACACGCACTCTATTACCTGTTTAAATCCCAAACAAAAAAAAATTTAAGGAAAAATATAATCAATTACAAAATGGCATCTTAAATGAATTCTTATTGTCTTAAAATATAAAACCAAGTATTTTTTCTGAAACACGGTTATACGGCTAACAGGTTACATGCTAACCAGGATTGAATTTGAAATCTTAGAAACTAACATATTGACATTTATTCTGGTATTGCTGATTAATATTTCAAATGTGGGCAAACAAAACCCCACTAAATTACAGCTAAAATTTTATATGAACTTTTTAAAAGACTTTTATTATCTTTTAATTATGTACATAGTACATGTTACGTATGCAGAGGTATGTACACTCAAGTGCAGTATCTTAGGGACCCAGAAGCTAGAGGCCTAGGAGCTCCTGGAACTGGAGTTACAGGTGGTTGTGAGCCTCCACGTGGGTGCTGAGAATTGAACCCAGGTCCTTTGAAAGAACAGCAAGAGCTCTTCATTATTGAGCCTTCTCTCCAACCCAAATGAACTGTTTTTGACAGACCAGAAATTCGGCTGCTTTGGGTTCCAAAAGGAGAAGTTCCAGAAGTCTTGGTTGTTTCCTTAGGAAGTCCAGCCCCAATCCCCTAATCATCTTTCAAAAATGTCTTAGAACTAAATACCAAGCTTCTTTTAGGAGATGGAAGTAGCCTGGCTTTTAGAGCTTGATAGACTATATGTTTTCTTGGAATCGGTCCTGGCTCCTTCGTCTCTCGTAGTCCTAACAACTGAAACCATCCGAGCTGATCTCCATTTTCGACATGCTTCTGTACAGCAATCTAAAAACACCCTTCCACAGCCATCCAAGGGATGAAAATATTTCAGCTCACTTTAAAAATTGCTTTTTGAATTATATAAAAATTCCTGGCTGAGCCTGGAGTGCTGGTGAATGCCTTTATAATCCTGGCATTCAAGAGGCAGAGGCAGATGGATCTCTGAGTTCAAGGCCAGCCAGCATAGTGAGTCCTGTCTCAAAAAAACAAAACAAAACAAAAACAAAACAAATACCCCACCTCCTGCAGCTGGTCGTGGTACAACATGGGAGGTTGGAATAAGAAGATCCAGAGTTCCAGGTCAGCCTGGCCTGTCATAGAAAGTTCCTATCTCAAAATACAAACCACACACACGTTATGTCCAAATTGAACTTCTTCCCAAGTTTTTGGAATTCAAAACAGAAAAGGTAGCATAACTCACTAAAAACTTACTAAGTTGTCAAAAACAAACAAACAAACAAACCAGTAAACAGTATTCTAAAACTTAGGCTTAATTTTCCATTTATCTTCACATGAAAGTTTACATATATCAAACAAAGCTGCACAGCTTAACAGTAATTGTAAAAAAGACCTGTGAAGACGGAACACTGCTCTCTAGAGGCCCCGGGGAAATGTCTGCCCTGCCAGGATGACTCTCCTGGCTCAGTCATTTCTTCATTTCTTCAGTTGCAGCCTACTATGAAGCATACTTCACTTACATGAATTCCATACTGGTCTGGAGAGATGGTTCAGTGGTTAAAGGCACTTGCTGCCCTTCCAGAGGACCAGGATTTGATTCCCAGCACACATAGTGGCTCCTATAACATCAGAGTCAGGGGATCTATCGCCTTTGTCTGGATTCCATGGGCACCAGGCATGATATAGTGCAGACATACATGCAGGTGAAACGCCACACATAAACAAAAGAAAATAAATTTCATATAAGTAGGGGAAAGTGTTCTTTTTCTGTTCCTTTTGCTTCCTGTTTTGAGATCCATTGATGTTACTTTGTCTTTCAGCTATCATGAACATTCTAATGTGCCCCTGGGAGAGAATTGCTGGGGCCATGTTTTCAGTTTAACTAAACTTATACCCACCAGAAGTGCTCCCTCATATTCGGACCAACAGTGGGCATTGCTTCTTGAAATGGTATTCAGCCTGGAGGATGGTGCAGTTAAGAGTAATCTGGCATGGATTTTTGTGTCTGATGATTACAAAATTGGGGGAACATGACTTTGTATCCCTGGTTGCCCTGGAACTCACTATGTAAACCAGACAGACTGTGAACTCAGAGATCTGCTTGCCTCTGCCTCTCAAGTTCTAAGATTAAAGGCATGCACCATGCCCAGCCCTAAAACCCTTTTTATGTTTATAAATGTTCACTTGCCTTCTCATGGGTGAAGTGACCTTTGCTGATACTGTTCACGCACCATGATTATCCATTTCATGTTGTAGTTTATTTTTAGTTATGTATAAAATAATTGTTTTATGCACTGTTGAGAAAAGGGCTGCCTAGACCTTGGCATTTTGTATTGTCTGCAGGTGTTGGATTTTTGTGGGGGGATGTTTGATTGCTCACGATCTGCATGTGCTATCAGTAGAACACCTGAGTTCTTTATCAATAAAAACACCTGAGCTGGGATGCTCAGGGTTCCAATGTCCAGTGAGGCATTGGTGGGGATAGTGGTTCCCTCTACCGAGGTCTGGCAGAGACTGCACCAATGAATATGCCTCAATGTTTCCTTGCCGAGCCACCACAGTAGGTGTACTGCTACAAGTAGCAACTGCAATGTGGGGCCCAAAATCATGGCAGCTACATCCAACATAGTAGGCAGATGCAAGGAAGAACAAGAAACTCTAGACCTCGCAGGGTCCAGTAAAGTGCGCTCAGAGCAGTCCCCAGAGAACAGAGATTAATATTAATAAAAGGAAAGCTCTATAAGAGACAGTTGCAACTGAGAAAGAAGCTCCGAGATAAGAGTTGTTTGGGACAAATGTTTCGGACAAATTTTCATGGTGAAAACAGTTCAGCTGGGAGCAGGAAAGAAGTAAGTTCTGCTTTTCCTGATTATGGAGCTGATGCTCCCTCCCGCTGCTGATAGCCAGGGTATAGGAACAGAAACTGGAGTTTACTGTTCTATAAACTGAGTTTGCTGATAGCTTTTCTTTTACACGTGTAAATGACCCAAGTGGTTCTTGTGTTTGAGGTTTAAGAAGGGTGTATGTTTCCCCGTAGCAGTGGTGAAAAAGAATGCCAACTCCCTCCACTCCAGGACTTTTTGGTCAGATATTCTTCCCACTGGCCCAGGACCCCCTGCTGTGGAAGTCTGCAGCTTGGAGCAAAAAAGATGCTTATTTAAACTGACAAGTTTTTGTTTTGTTTTTCCTGCAAACCTGACTAAGAAAAAGACAAGTGGTCTAACCCATAACCCACCGTTAGGACACTTGGGCTGTTTCCACCTTTTGGCTTTTTCTTTTTTCCCATGAGGGAACTCTTTCTGCAGACAAGGTTACCAGTTGTTTTTCCTGTAAACCAGACTCAGTATCTTAAAATCTGGAAAATATTTCCTTAGGATCAGCACACAGAAGTTGTCTTCCAGAACTGGCTGAGGTTGTATTTCGTGCTGGCAGTCGAACCTAATACTGTAAGAGTCATCCAGGTAGTACTGGTTTTGAAGGGATGAAGGGGTCATGGAGAGAGCTGAGGCTTTAGGTGCAGCCTCAGTAGCAATTGAAGGCCCAGATTAAAGGGGTCATGGAGAGCAGCTGAGGCTTGGTGCCATGAAGAGATCCCAAAAAAGGCCATTGGTGAAGGTGCGGCCTCAGTGGCAGTTGAAGGCCCAGATTGAAGGAGTCATGCAGAGAAACTAAGGCTTCGCACTGTAAGAGAGTCCAGAAGAGGCACTTAGTGAAAGTGCAGTTGCAGCAGAAGACCCAAGCATTCTGAAGATGTCAGTACCATGGGGTGACCACTAAGAACAGCAGCAGTAGTGGAGTGGAGCCAGCCAGAGCCGGAGGACAAACTGTGCATGCTTCAAGGGGTAGAGCCAGAGAAGTGACCCAAACTCTTTGGAGAAGCTCAGAATATCGTGAGTGAATTCCAGATAATTGGGCATTGATATTTTTCTGCTGTCAAAAGACATTGTGAAGAGCCTCGTAGATGTTTGCTTTCATTTGGACCTGTGCATTAGCAACCCTCATGATTGTTTCTCTTGTAAATAGTTTTGCTGGTGTAATGTTAGATTGTGTGGTAGAAATAAAGCAATTGTTTCTTTGGTCTTATACAGAAAGGAGGAAATGTTGTGAGTTTATTTTTAATTATGTATAAAATAATTGTTCTGTGCACTTGGGAAAAGGGCTGCCTAGCTAGGCCTGGCATTTTGTATTGTCTGCAGGTGTTGGATTTATGTAGGGGATGTTTGATTGCTAATGATCTGTCTGTGCTATCAGTAGAACACCTGAGTAGTTCTGAATCAATAAAAACACCTGAGCTGGGATGCTCAGGGTTCCACTGTAAAGGATAGCTCTGGCCACAATGATGGTTCCCTCTGCTGAGGTCTGGAAGGATTTATATATAAGAAAATGCCTCCATCTCCTTGCTGAGCCAAACCGTAGGTATTCTACCATTTCATGTCCACAACTCAATGACTTTGTTGTGCTCAAAGATGTGTACACCCAAGACTAATCTTTCATCTCCCAAACACTGAACCCAACAGCTACCATTCCCCAGCCCCAAACCACTGCTTGCCTACTTGATCTCTGGCAGGTGACTCACCACACTGACTGTAATGTATGATTTATATGACTGGCTTCTTTCACTCAGCATTTTAAGACTTGCCCACTTTTTCCCAAGTTACTTCCTTTCTCTTAACACAATTTAACATCATATAGCCAGTCCACATTTTATTAACACACCCATCCACTGTTAGGACACTTGGGCTGTTTCTACCCTTTGGCTACAATGAAATATTGGTGCTTGTGTGTCAGTTTTGTTGTGATGTTTTTCTGTTAGATATAGACTCAGGATAGGAACCAGCTTTTCACTGTTTTGAGGACCTGCCAGATTTGTTTGTCCAAAGGGGCTGGATTTTACTTCCAGCTCGCCAACCCTTGCCAGCACTCACCTGACTCTGACCTTCCCGACTCACAGCCACATGGCTGACCTAGTCTTTACTTGGTTGCTCAGATCTGTCCCTTGTCACTGGCTTATCTTCTTGGAAAGACATTTACTCAGGTCTTTTGCCCATTTTGTTGTTAATCAGCTAAATATAAACTTTTTTGAGGCAGGGTCTCATTTCCTAGGCCAGGTCAGCCTCAAACTCAGAGACCCTGCTGCCTCTGTCTTCCTCGAACCGGGATTACGGGTGGCGCCACCACATTAGGTCTACGATGTTTTTTTAAAATTATGTGTTATATATGTGTGCAGATCTTCATGGCCCCTGTTTTGTAGAGTAATTGTATATAAAAATCATATTTCAAAGAAATACAAGGCCCCAAATTCTACAAACTACATGATTTATTTATAAAATTCAACATATTGTTTAAAGTCGTCCACGCCCATTTCAACAGTACAGTTACAGACTTCAAAATATTTTTTAATGTTTTCAGATAAAATATTACTAAATACTTTAGTACATTGCTGTCCCAGGGTTAATACAAAACAACCCAAAGGGCGAGCTTGTCCTTGCACCCTCACTCCACCGCATCTTCTCACGAAGTAGCCTTTATTCGTGAGATGATTTCGTTTACAAAACTATTATTCTTTGCTACCACCTCCGCTTTCAGTTGTTTTAACTTGATTATGATGTTTTCTTCTGACATTTCGGTAAAGGGCACTTGTTTCACCTTGGACAGAAACTCCAGAATAATTTTTTCACCTTGCTGAAAAACACACAAATGTCCCAAAAGTCATTAAAATGTCTCCTTAAAGCATTTTAGGCAGAACTGAACTTTTTTCTTTTAAAGATTTATTTTTATTCCTGTGTGTGTGTGAGAGAGAGAGAGAGAGAAAGAGAAAAAAAGAGAGGTGGGGGGGGGGAGGGAAACATATGTCCATGGGTGCCCTTAGAGGCCAGAAGATGGTGTTGGATCTCCTGGAGTTGGATTAAGAGCTAGTCGTGACCTGCACAATGTGAGTACAGGGATCCAAACTTGGGGCCTCTGGAAAAGCAGCGGGTACTCTTGCCCGCTGAGTCATCTCTCTAGCCTGAGCATTGGCCTCTTTCTTTAACTGTCTTTAAACATGCACTCTCTATGTTTAACAAATATCTAAGTGGGCAAACAATTCCTAGGATCACAAAGCCTTGGCTGCTATGAATTTCCCCAGAGCAAGTCGTTAATAAGACATTTAGTTTATGTTCAGATGGCAAGGAATTGAGATTTAGTCGCTCCTAAGTCCCTCTGCTTCAACTGACATGGGATTTAATCTCAACAAAAAAGAACTTAAAGTTTATAAGGCATACTTTAGACACAGAAAATCTCTCTTACATGCACATACATGCATATATGTGTGCACACAGGATGTTCCCATTTTCATTTACTGTTTAGTGCTGAACCAAAGAACATGGTTATTACTTTTTGGGCAAATTCCTTAATTCACATTCTTCGTCTACAAAGTGGGGATATTAATAATATTATCAAATTCACACATCTGTTGTGAGGATTCAAAGAATTTATAGCAGGTCTAAAGCAAGCATGAGTACTATGTAATTTATTACAGCATGTGAAGCAGAACCAAATGGCCTATTTTCATATAAGAGAATCAACTGACCCCAGCACATATCTAACAGGTAAGAAACAGATGCAGGCCTGGCAGCGGGGCACTCCCCTTTAATCCTACCATTTAGGAGGCAGAAGCAGGCGGATCTCTGAGTTTGAGGCTAGCCTGGTCTATAGAGTGAGTTCCAGGACAGCTAGAGTTACAGCAGAAACTCTTCTCAAAACAAACAGCAGATATCCAACTAGTAAAAAATAAATACTTCTCCGTTAAAAATCACATATAAGGAGCTGAGAGACGCTGGCAGATAAAGGCAAGCCTGGCCATCCAACTGTGATCGAACTGCTCTCTACATGTGCACCTTGACAAACACAAAGCCACATACAAGGGGGGGGGGGCAGAGAGAGAGAGAGAGAGGGAGAGGGAGAGGGGGAGGGGGGGAGGGGGAGGGGAGAGGGGGAGAGGGAGATTCAAACTCCCATCATTGCCAAAAGACAAAATGTACTTTCTAAAAAAACAAAGACTACCTACACAAACAGTGTGAGAATGTGTTGTCTCCTTTAGCTTTAAAACTTTTCAAAATACGTCTTATTCTATCAAAAGTACATGATTTCAGTTTTCTTGGAATCCAGGAATTACATAAAACAGCCTGCCTAATCCCAATCATCAGGATCTGTGAGTCTGATATATTAAGGGACGTGCTCAAGATGGCAGCCTTCCATATCTAAAATTATGAGCAAGTTATGATATATTTTCTCCTTTGTATAGCAACCATCTACCCTACAGGGAAAAAAAAAATACTGGGTAAAAGCTAAAAATATGCCAAGTAAAAGTCTGTCACAATGTACGCCACTGTAATGCTGCCAGGACCAGGCAGCAGTAAGATTCTCTTATTACTGAGTAAGCCTGTGGTTGTTAAAAAGAAACAAGTTAGACATATGTTGCAGCATTGTGTGAACATCTAAATCTGACCCATTAACTCAGAGAAGGCTCAACAGAAGATCCACTTCTGGTGGTAAACATTCTGCCCACAAACAGCTCTCCTTAATAAGCCTGAAACACATCAATTACTCTTACTTGCTTCAATATATTCTAAATAAAATGGAGGGCAGGAATTGTTTTTGTTGTTGTTGTTTTACTTATTCAATGTAACTAGACATCTATAGCTTTAAAAATAAATCTAGAATAACATTTATTTAGATTAATGATTCTTTACTCCTACTATCAAATCTAGTACTTTAAATGATATCTGGGGTGTGGTGTGGCGGGAACGATCAGAGGTTCCCATATGCTAAGCAGGTGCCCCTTCACGGAACAGCTCCTATCCATCATACAAAGGAAAAAAGATTAGCTGGGAGCCAGATGTGGTGGTTCACATGTTTAATACCAGCACTCCAGAGGCAGGTATTATCTGTGAGTTCAGGGTCAGTCTGCTCTAGACAGTAAGTTCTAGTTCAGCCAGATACATGGTGAGACCCCTCTCAAAAATTTAAAAAAAAAAAAAAAAAAAAAAAGCTGGGCCTTGGTGGCGCACACCTTTAATCCTAGCACTTGGGAGACAGAGGCAGGTGAGTTCAAAGCCAGCCTGGTCTACAGAGTGAGTTCCAGGACAGCCAGAGTTACAACAGAGAAACCCTGCCTCAAAAAAAAATCAAATCAAAACAAAAAACAAACAACAATAACAACAACAAACCCAGGGATGGATTTCTAGTTATGCAAAGAAATATGAATGAGAGCCAGTAAGAATGACCAAAAAGCAAAAGTAAATATAAAATCATTTGGGTAAAAACCCAAATCATCTTTGCTACCTGAAATGCAACAACACAGAGGTTCCCTAACTAGAACCATGCTGACCAACCTCTCTTTCCAAGTAGCACTTCTTCGCTGCTGGCGCCATTCCATCTTGTCTCGATGAAGTTCCGATATTTTGGAACTCCTCAAGCTCCAGGGCCTTTTGCTTGGCGTACTCTATCACATGCCGAGGGAAATTAGCAAGCTCAGCCACATGAATCCCAAAACTCTGATCACAGACACCTACAGGAAACAGGGGTGGGAGAAAGACACATTATGTAAATGGAATATCTTGTAGTGTCTCATTAGAAGACTTAATTTTAGACTATTTCAGACACATTAGCCAAATGGCTCAGAGTAACTCAGAAAAAATAATTTTAACACCCTCTCCAATGAAGTGACTTGTGTCGTTCTCATTCTGACTCACTGCAAACAGACCAATGAAAATATCTGACCCAAGTAACAAACTTACAGACTATGTAGTTGCATTCAAATACAAACGATGCTATTCCAGAGCTGGTATGCCTCAATTATGCTCAACTGTTTAAAAACACTTATTTATCCCACAAACTCTACCTAGAGTTGGACACTGCTCAATCAGAAGCAAACAAAGGTTAACTCCAGACAAGTACCTGATAGTACACCCACAGTGAGGGTGAACGTGCTTTATGTCTATCTGCGCCAGACCCATCTAGGCCGTAAGTACTCTGAAAACACTCTGTAGCACACAATACAGAAACGACTTAAAAGCAGAACCACGGGTTCATGCTAAATGCCAGATCCACCATAAATATTGTCTTGTCTAACAAATATCAACACTGCAAACACAGTAACTCAAAATAATTCCCACTGCAGCAAAAGTAATGAAAGCATCAAGACCAAGACCAATCACTGTAGACAGTAATTAAAAAAAACAAACAAAAACACATGCCCAAGGGAGACCAAGGCAGAATCTGAAAAACCTTATTCTGATGAATGGTGAAATAATCATCTCATAACTGATATGACAAAGAAACCTCCCACACCTTATAGTAGTCGGCTCCATCGATTCAGTAATATGAATGAGTGCCTGTCTTTTCCACAAGCACCAGGTTTTCTAGAAGGACGCCATACCAGTAGATAAACCCTCCAGAGCCACCACTGACAGGGTCAGAATCTGGACTCACCAGGTCAAATGAACATGTTTCTATAATGCAACCTTAAAAATACAAAGAGCCAGAGAGATGGCTCAGTGGTGAAGAGTGGGCAGCCTTCCAACTAGAGGAGATCCAACAGAGTGAGTTCCAGGACAGCCAGAGTTACAACAGAGAAACCCTGCCTCGAAAGACCCAAATAAATAAATAAATAAATAGAAGCAGATCCCGTTGGCAGTGGTGGAAGGCAGAGGCAGACAGAAAAAATTATGTCAATGTGATTTCTCCAACCTACACTTCAAAAGAAAAAACTAAAACCCAATCTACAGTGAAATAGCCACAATAAATCAATCCCTCCCCTTTATCATTTTGATACTGATAATGTACACTGCTCTTGTCTCTAGACTAGAAAGGCAGCGGTCAGTATGTTCCTAAAAACCAATGATTAATAAGAATCAAGAACAAATAACGCAACTGATGATGCCTCAGACACACTAAGTTCCGACACCAGGCTGTGGGTACCCACCTTTTTTCACTTGGTAAAGCATAGTTAAGGTCTCTTCAGTCGTTAGTGCTGTGACATGTAGATTATTAACAGTTGCTATCTGACTGGCCAAAGCAGTAAGTTCATGAAAATGGGTTGCAAACATGCAAAAGGCACCAATTTTCGTTGCAATGTAATCTGAGATAGCCCATGCTAACCCAAATCCATCGTATGTAGAAGTTCCTCTTCCCAGTTCATCAATGATTATTAAGGAATCTTTGGTTGCTGACCTGAAATGCACAATCACAAGATGTAAAATGTAGTCTGGGATCATCACGGAGGACAGAAAGACTCGAGGAGCCAGAGGCAGTAGACATCTGTAATACAGTATTCTTTCTTTCTTTTTCTTTAAAGATAAGAATTTGAATAAAGGACAGGAAGGACTGTTATAGGAGCGGACAGTGAAAGAGAAGCGGAGGCAACTACTAGAAACATCGATTCATCTTTTATTTTATGTTTGTGTATCTGTGTGTGCTTGAGTGCAAGTATGTACACCATGTGCATACAGGGACACGTGCTGACTGGAGGCATCAGATCTATTAAAACTACACCTCTGCGACTAGTCACAAACAGTTCTGAGCCACCATGTGGGTCCTCTGCAAGAGCATAAGTGCTTATAACGGTCGAGCCATCTCTCTGGGTCAAGAACTTCATTTTTAAAAGATTACAAGCTGCTCCCCCATTCTGCTTTAGACATTTGCTATGCTGCCCAAGCTGGTGTCAGCTAGTCAGGTGGGTCCCTCCCTACAGGACAACAACATGCTGTCCGGAGCTCCAATCACCCTTCAAGATAATATAAAGTACATACAGTTCACAGGCAAACAATCCCTAAACAAAGAATGCCTGCAGCATATTACAGGTGAATCCACAAATGTACTTCATACAGAACGGGGCCACATGTCTCCATTTTCAGGGGACGAGGAGATAAACACACCTGAGGATAGAAGCAGTCTCCAGCATTTCAGCCATGAATGTGGAGACACCTTTCAGCTGACTGTCACCAGCCCCAACTCGAGCCAAGATGCAATCCACAATGGACACCTCTGCTGACTCACATGGCACAAAACACCCAATTTGGGCCATGAGTACAATCACCCCGGTTTGACGAATGTATGTTGATTTACCCCCCATATTGGGACCTATAAAACATATCAAAAAGCAAGATTACTCATTTCTTTCATCACCAATAAGCTACTCGTAGCCCAAAATTGTAACTGAAGATTACTTAAGTCACAATGGTATGCAAATCAGACACCCAACCCCAAGCCATTGAAAAACATGCACAAAGTCACCGTCCACACAGCAATGCTCTTACCCTTTCTTCAGACAAACAGAGCCTTCAGCAGGAGAGGACCACAAAACATACAGCTGACCTGGAGTTTGACTGTGGTCTATAAATTTACATATAGCCCCCTGGCTTACAGATGCCTACAGGCTAATTTAATGATTCAAGGCTGGACAAAACTGATTACTCAACAATATTATTCACTAATAAATGGGCTAGTAGTGAATAATCAGTGTGGGCAAACTCCTCAAATCAATTAAACTCCAGGCTACAATGTTAAGACATGGCCCTTCTTTTGGCAAATGTACTTGTTTGGGTTAGGTTACATGAACAATTTAAATACCCACTTAGAGAAATAGATGACAGAATGCAACCATCACTCCCCCAGGCATGTACGTATAACTCTTACTTATTTAGTTCTCTCTCAAACCAGCTCAGCTACTTTTAACATGACTGTGAGCACAGTGCTGCATCTTTAAAGGAGTGCTAGCCTAAGCTCAAGTGTACAGAGACAATTCCTACCTGTCCTTCCAAGGACTGACTGCTGAGCTTTATGGGTGGGACAACGTTGGTTTTAAATGCTCCGAGACCCTGACGCAGAAGTTTTGTATTGCTACAAAATTATCTCAAGTTCCTTCTAATAAGGATCTAAAAGTATTACCAACAGAGTAATACATCCTTTCTCTAATGTCAGAGATGTTCATCAATTTAAAACATATTTTCATTCCAGCATTAAAAAAAAAAAAGTTAACCCTTCACAAAAAGCCAAGAAAGTAGATTTTTGGTTTATGCCTTTTTTCTCTAAAAAAAAAAAAAATTTTTTTTTTTTACCAGTAATGATGTGAAACATCTGTTTATCTTTTTCAAAGAACACATCATTCGGAATAAACGCAACTTCATCTTGAACTTCAACACAGGCGTGCCTGGAGGCTTTCAGTGCGATTCTTCCTTTTCCTTTCTCCAGAATGACTGGTCGCACATAAGGAATGGGTGCCCCATTTGACACGTGAGCAAAGCTGACCACAGCATCTAACTGAGCTAACACATTGTTGAACGTCTGCATGGGCTCTACATAACCTGCAAAAAAATAAACAGGAAGTGTATAAAAAGTATCAAATAATAAAAATGTTATGATAAAAATTTAGCTCAAGAACTTTTTAAAATTTAAGAAGTATGCTGTAATGAAAATAAAAAGCCCTAAAATTCAACAGGGTGTTAAATGTTTTACTATATTCTTACATGCTTCACAAATAAGAGTACAAAACCTTTCTTTATGAATTCCCAATTAACTAGCACAAAAGGGCACTTCCCCCTAACTCTCGGGGAAATGATGACACTGCTAAGATCACCACAAGAAATACGCAAGCATAGACCGTAAGAATATTAACCGAGTTTCGTTCTGTCCAGTCGCTGCATGCAGAGGATTTTAGCCTGACTTGGACCTCATGGCCACTTAATACACATTCGAGATCCCACTCTGCCACAGCATGAAAACCAAAAGCCATCACACAAAACTGACACAGGCTAGACAAAACACATGAGGATGACAATAGTCAAAAATCTCGGAATAGACTCTAAATGCTAATAGGGATGGAGTAACTGACACAGCAAACACACACATCTCATAATCTATAATATGGACATCAATTATGTCAGATGCTTCTGGATAGTCCAGGAAAAAAAGTTTATCTTTAAGAATACATAAGATTTTTTGTTTAAATGGCTGAAATTTTGACTTTAAAATTTTCGGTTTTTTTAAGACAGGGTGTCACTACGTAGGATAAGCTGCTGGCCTTGAACTCAAGAGATCTGCCTGCTTCTGCCCCCCAAGTGATGAAATTAAGGGTGTATGCCACTATGCTCAAATAACTTATTCCTCATTCTCTTATTTCATGTAAAAGTAATGTTTTTGCCAGGCTACCGTGGTAGTACACGCCTTTAATCCCAGCACTTGGGAGGGTTAGGGTGGATCTCTGTGAGTTCGAGGCCAGCCTGCTCTACAGAGTGAGTTCCAGGACAGCCAGAGAAACAGAGAAACTGAGAAACCCTGTCTTGAAAAACAAAAAACAAAGTAATGTTTGATGATAATTAACTTACAAATGGTCACATAAAATAACCACCTCATCATACTATGAAACCTTTTTTTTTTTTTTTAACTTAACAGATTTATTTGAAAGGAAAACCAAGGAAATGAAGGTTTCACACTGTATGAAAAGCAATAGGAACCTCCGGGAACTAATTAACTATTAATGTACTACTTACTAAAATATACTTAGTTTGCAGTGCAAGAATGCAAAGCCAGGGCTTTGTGCATGTTAAACAAGCTCTTTATAGCTGTGCCATACTCCGTCCTCATTATTACTTTTAAACTTGTTAAGATTTCAACCACACCTGGGCTGGAGAGATGGCTTAGTGATTAAGAACACTTGGTGCTCCCGCAGAGGACCTGAGTTCAGTTCCCAACACCCACACTGGGTAGCTCACAACTGCCTATAACTCCAATTCCAGGGGTTCCAATGCCCTCTTCTGGCTTCTCCAGACACCTATATGCATGTGTACATGTAGACAAGCAAGCAGGTAGACCACACAGACACACAAATTTTAAACGTTACACACACGCATAAAGATTTCAAGTAATCAAGAATAGATTTAAGCTGGGTGTGGTGGCACATGACTGCAATCTCAACACTTAGGAGGTAGAGGCAAGAAGATTATGAATTCAAGGCTAGCCTGGAATGTATAAGACTGCCTCAAATAAAATTCAAACAAAACAAAACACATTTTTTATAATTAAAAATAGTAAGGCATTTATTTATTAGGCATATATGCACACACATGTGGACATCAGAGGACAACTTGCAGGGGCAGTCAGTCTTTGTTTCCACCATGCAGGGCCCGGGGATCAAACCCAGGTCACACGGCCTACAGCAAGCACTTTACCCACCAAGCCACCTCACAGGCCCTATAATGTTTTTAAGAAGCATCTTTTCTGAACTTTCAGGCTAGAGTGGGCCAAAAGGTGAGCCCACGGCGAGGGACAGGAAGGAGAAAGGAAGGGAAATTTTAAAAACATTCCCCTACATTTTAAAAGAAGCTAGCAAAAATTCAGAAGATTTCAGATATAAAGGTTATATCCTTATTCAAAAGTTAAAACCCAGGCCTTAACCAGCCAGGTGAAGAATTGTTTGCTTTGTTTTGTTTTGAGGTGAAATAAAACAGTGTTTATAGGTCTCTTTAAAATGCAAATTAGGTTCAAGAACACAAATCAACTAAATTACTATGCTGCAGTTACCTGATATCACCAAGCAAAAATACAATCTTCATTAACCATCCCATTCATCTCTGCACCAATACATACAGCATATTAACATAAAACCTTAAGTTCTATGCTGCTTCTGATTTATTATGAACACTTGTAACAGTAAAACAATTTACAGAATTAAACATGCATATAGCTTTTTAAAAGATTCATCATACCTAAATAATTCAGCACAACCCTCAGAAAAAGAACTTCTTCCTGCTTTAACACGCTGCCATTAGTGTGCCTAGAACACGGTGGTGTGACAGTGTCTTGCAGTAGTCAGTGTTCCCATTCCCCTCAACAGCACCTCTAGGTGGAAAGCAACCAATGGCTGGCCCCTGACTTGGCTGTTTATTCTTTTAAGTGTCCCTTAATCTTGAGCAGAGCCTATGCTTTGTATGCTTTCTGAAAGGAATGCTTATAAAGAGTCCACACATGAAAAATGATTTGTTTACATAAATAAGCAGGTCCTTGTCTGGGGAAGAACGCTGCACAGTGATGCTGAGGCTCCTTCGCCACCCAGCATGTGTGTCTGTCCCACACCACTGCTGCCGGCTCTCATCTCCGGGATATTTCTGTAAAGTCCACATCTAAACCCTTCAGCCTAACACACATCACTACCTACCCTGACCTAAACACATTCACCCCATTCTATAGGAAAGTAACAACCGGCCAAGTCACTCTGCCCCTTCAAACGCCTCCAACGGTGTATAGAGAATCAACAGAAAATCTGTAAAGCAGCATACAGAACTCACGAGGGCTTGTCTTATACAATCTCTATTTGCTTTACATTTCCGTACCCTAGTGTGAACCCATAGACAGTGACTTAAAACAAACACTGATAGTGGCTCATACCTGCAATCTCAGCACTTGAGAAGATAAGGCAAGAGGACACTTCAGCTAAGGAGTTAGAGACTAGCTACAACACACAGAAATCTTGCCTTAAAGTAAGTAAGAGCCAATGAGATGGCTGCGTAAGCAGATATGCCTGCCGCCAGGCTGGACGACCTGCAAATTGTCCTTTGGCCTCCACAAGCGTGTGCGCAAGAGCACGCGCGCGCGCGCGCACACACACGCACACAAATATGATAACAATACCAATAATAATAAAAACAGAAGCAAAACAATCTTCAAACATCCTGTTGCTTTTCTATTAGAAAAAAGCACGTCATATTCAAAACTTTTAATGCTCTATAAAATTTACCTGAGGAAATATTGACAATTTCTTTAACGATGGCTTGCTGGGCCTCCTCATACTCGCCTTTATTTTTAGCATATTCTTCATTTAAAGACGATAACTCACTGCAAATCAAAACATGGCATTATTAAAAATGACAAAATGCTTACACTAAACACATCCAGATTGGCCTATGAAGCATGTGAACAGTGAAAATTAAAACTGGAAAGACAAGTAGAAAAATGGGCAACAAAGCAGGGTGTTGTGATGCACACCTTTAATCCCAACACATGGAATGCAGAGGCAGGTGGATCTCTATGAGCTCAAGGCCAGTCCGGTCTACAAGGTGAGCCCCAGGACAGCCAGGGCTATGTAAGAGAGACACTATCCAAAAAAACAAAAAAGGGAAGAAGAAGAAAGAAGAGGAGGAGGAGGAGATGGAGAAGAGAGAAGGAAGGAGGAAGAAAGAGAAAAGGGAAAGAGAAGTAAAAGAAAAAAGATAAAAATGAAAAAAAGTTGAAAATAAACTTAGGAAAAAGCGCTGACAAAGAAAAAGAATGAAACTAGAAACCAGCTGGCCAGTCTAACACCGAGTCCAACCTCAAGGACCCATATGACAGGAGAAAACAAGTTGTCCTCTGACCTCCATTTGTGCAGTGTGGTACATGTGGCCCCCTACCCCACACACACAAAACAAATAAAATGTAGTAAAAATTTTTTAAAAAGAAAAGGAATTAAGAGAAGCAAAAGAAGGGATACAGCAAAATGGTAGGGAACTAGCTGGCCAAGGCAACAATTCTAAGCTTGGCCAAGCACAAGAAGTTTGCTATGGAATACGCAAATGGAAAGAACTAAATAAATGATGTACGCATGTCATAACGCAAGACTACTGCTGGAAGACTCGAGCTACAGAGAAGGTGGGCTGGTGACAGATCACACAGGCCAGAAGTGTAAGATGGTGTTCTGAATAACTGATACTCATCGGATGCTACGATCAAAGTCAGACACGATGCAAGCGCTCTGATTCTTCCACAGCTTCAAGAGTAAACAGGTTTTTCACGTTAGTACCAGGCGACCATTCACTCCAATCTCTTCTAAATATTTAAATAACTCAAAAGGTTCTGTCTCTAGGTAACCTAAAAGGTATTTTATGGAAACAGGAGGGACACGGTGTATTGCAAAACAACACAAGCTATATTTGGGAATCAAAGACCTGGGTTTCAGTACATATCAGTTATCACTAGACATGTAAGTAGGAGCGGAGATTTGTCTGTATTTATGAATGGGAGAAATAAATATATCTGTCCTATTTCTTTTGGAAAGTTGATATGAGGAACACTATTTTCATAACTGGGGTATCTAAAACACCTAGAATAACACCAGCATAAGACTCAAAATAAATTAACAGGGGAGTGGAGAGATGGTTCAGTGGTTAACAGCATTGGCTGCTCTAGAAGACCCAGGTTCAATTCCTAGCACCAACATGGTGGTCCACAATAGTCTAAACTCCAGTTCCAAGGGATCTGACACCCTCTCCTGGCTTTCAAGGGCACCAGGAATGTACATGGCAAACATACATGTGTGCAGACAAACCACCCATACACACACAAAAAGTAAACAGACAAGAGCTGGTTCCATGTGTTTTCTGTACTGGGAATACTAAAGAGTGATATCAAGGCAGGCCACAGTTCTAGAATAATATAGGAGAACGATAATGGTCCTTCCATGGCACTTTTAAAAACAATCTTTTCTACCTATGAATAATTTCTGTCTTACACTAAGTTTCTTTCAATAGCGAACATAAAATAGCTGTAATATAGTCAACAGCCTCAGTAAGGCTATTCCCCAAACTAATTTACACACTCAACTGAAATAGCAGATTTTTTTCTTTCTACTTGATAAGTAACAAAATTTCCCTAGAAAAATAAACAGATGAAGGTCACAGAGATGCTCAGTATTTAAGAGCATTTTCTGCTCTCCCGGGGCCAGAGTTCAATTCCCAGCACCTCGTCAAGCAGCTCATAGACACCTGTTACTCCAGCTCCAGGAATCCACAGCCTCTGGCCTCTTCACACGCCTGCACTCTGTGTACACACTCATTTGCAGACACACATACCTAAACACAATTTAAAATAACAGAAATCTTTTTTTTTTTTTTAAGAAAATTAGTTAAAGCAGAACACAAGGGAGCACTAGCTCTAACGGACCCAGAAACGATTACTTCAATCTAACTTCACATCTTTTAAAAGATGATGGGGGGGGGGGGGGGGGGGGGGGGGGGGGAGAAGAGTCTCTGTTGTTGCTTTGGGTAGAATCTCACTCTGAAGCCTGGGCTGTCCTTGAACTCACTGTGATCCTCCAGCCTCCTTGGGAGCTGGGACCACAGGCACGAGCTCCTGGCTGACACCTGAAATATCTGACTAGCTTCTTGGAAGAAAGTAAAGCTTGACCTTAATTGACGCTTTTTAAACAGTGAACGATAAAAGTAAAAATCTTTGCCAAAGGCATTAAGTTTTTACCAGAGTATCCATAAACTACCAAAAGCTTAAGAGTGAAGAGACTTTGCAGACCTGTTGGTAAATTTGACACCATTCTTCTGGATATCTACTGTGCTAAAGTTTTTATTGTTACGAAGGACTTTTTCTTCCTTGCAGGTTACACGAAAATAATATCCAAACTGTGCACTTGAATCCAATTTAATCTGTTTGCCAGGGTCCAATCCTTTATGATCAGAAAGAAAAACAATTAGCATATCATATATATAAATATATATATATATATGTGTGTGTGTGTGTATATGTATGTATGTATGTGTGTGTGTGTATATATATAAAAATATATAGCCACTTTTTATTTTAAATGGTTAAAATCATTACATATGAATAGTATAATACACTTATTACAAAGTAACATAATGGAAATTATTATCTCATTGGGAAAAAATTCAAATCCCATTTTATTGAAAACAATGTAAAACATACCTATGGAATCCCTTTAACCCCTCTTATAAATGCTGGCCTCTACCATGGAAGAAGTGGCCTTTCGTATGGGTAAGCCCACCCGAGGTGGCAGAGCACAGCGGGACACATACACTGCTTCAGATGTTGGAGACCTATGAAAACAGATGTGGTATGGCCCGTGCTTGCATAAGGTTTCTTATATTTATTTTTTTAACATTTATTGATTTGTGTGTGGGTGTGTGTGGAATTGTGTACCATGGCTCACATGTAGAGGTCAGAGGACAAATTATGGGAGTCAGTTCTTTCTTTCCACCATGTGGGTCCAAGATTGGCAGTTAGGTGGTAGTTAGGTGGCAGTTAGCTTGGTGGTAAGTGCTTTTACCTGCTAAACCACCACCCCAGGCCAGGCTTCTCTTTTTAACCAAAGGGGTTAAATGCTTGAAAATTAGGGTTCAATTAAAAGTGGTCAAATGTAATTTCTAAACAAAAATTTGACAAAACTAGAAACTCTAGAAAAACTCTAGACTCTAGAAAAACTAGAATATATTTTTTTAAGCAGAGCAAATTTGACAGAACAAACTGATTTACCAGCTAACCCTTAGGTACCTAAGATTTGTAATATTTTAGAGCAAGGCCTCTGCTCATAATTTTTCTCAAAATAATTATTAGACCACACTAAAAAACAAAAATATTATACACACATTTGTTGGCGGGAGAACAACAACTGAATTTATAGCATCAACCACAAACTCGTTCGCAGAGAAAGACCAGCAGAGAGCCATGCGTAAGCATAACTAGGGTTTTAATAACAGAATCTCAAGATCTCGTTAAATCTTGGAAAAGGGACGTGGCAGATGCACAGTTACTCTCTGTCACCAGCAATGATTGTTCTCAACCAAAGCAAGGGCCCTCGTAGGGGTGGGAAGTAAGAGACTCCTGGTAGCACTGTGAACACTGTGCAAAAGTCAAACCTCCACACTCTTTCTTACCAAGACTTCGGGCTGCCTTTACCAGTGCAGACTGCATCATCTTCTCTAGGCCATCCATCAGTTCTCTTAGCTCACTCAGGTTAGGATCAAATGAAGATTTTACAAGGAACTCATGGTTTTCCACCTATAAACAGAACAAGGAGGAACTAAATTATACAAACAAATGGGTGAAGATGGAATTACCAAGCACATCGTTTCTTCTACCTATGTAAATCTGGCTAATGCTAGCACTGCATGACTAAGTTACTCAGCAAGCACTACTAAGGACCTTCTACTTATTGACAGATCTTAATTAATAGGAGCCTAAGAGTTCTAGACACACAAGAATTACCCATATGAAGCGGATCCAAAGTTCATGCTGCAACTGTATCGAATGCTACCCTTATTCACATTTCCTTAAGTATTACTAAAGAATGCTGGATATTCAAAACCATCACCAATCGTGGCTTTTCCCAAACCAAAGATCTATTTGAAGAATCTCAAATAGTAACTGTAACTCAGGATAGCACCCCACTCCCAACCCCCTAAAACAACCACTCTTCAGAAGCTGCATCTAAGGCCGGTGGTGGCGCGCGTCTTTAATCCCAGCACTGGGGGGGGGGCAGGGGCAGAGGCAGGTGGATCTCTGTGAGTTCCAGGCCAGCCTAGTCTCCAGAGTGAGTTTCAGGCCAGCCAGAGTTACAACAAACTCTGTCTCAAACAAACAAACACTGCATCTAGTTAGTTCGGGTGAGATGGCTCTACCAGAGACTGAAGAATTTATAACTGTCAAGTGACCTGAGTTCCATCCCTGGGGCCCACATGGTGTAAGGTAAAAAACGACTCTCAGAAGCTGTCCTCTGACCTCCACAGGCATGCTATGGCACACCTGAACCCCCTCCCTCAAATAAACACACACACTTTCAAAAATTGTATTAACTGTCAGGTGTGGTGGTACTCGTTAATCCTAACACTCAGAAGGCAGAGGCAGGAGGATCTCTCTGTGAGTTCAAAGCCAGCCTGGTCTACATAGTGAACTCCAGCCAAACGTTACATAGTGAGACTCTTATCTCAAAGAAATCTTAAAAACTTAAAAAAAAATGTTTTCTTCAAATTGAAGTTCAGCTGGGCCACTAGAGGAATGACTCAGTAGGTAAGAGTGCTTTCTGAGTCCAAATCCCTAGTGCCCACATTGAAAGCCAGGCACGTGTGCCTGTAACCCCAGAACCGGAGGTCAGGAACGGATGGACCCCTAGAGCCCATAACACATACCACACTCACACATGCAAAAACAGCACGGAAACACAACGCAGCTGGACGAGGTGGCACACACGTGTATTCCCACCACTTGGGACGCAGAGGCAGAAAGATCAGGAGTTCGAGATCATCCTGGACTACGTACCAACTCAGAGGGCAGTCTGCCTCAAAACAAAACCCCTAAAGTTCATCAAAATGTCATGATTTAAAACCACATTTTAAGGGGGAGTGAATGCTAGGCTCAGACCCTGCCGTGGCACTTTTAAATACTTTGTTTCTATAAACTGCTCCTACATTACTTTTCTGGAGACAGGGTCTCACTGTGTAACTCAGGTTGACCTGAAACCAGACTGGCATTCAACTTGGAGATTCGCTTGCTTCTGCTTCCAGACTACTGGGATCAAAGGTGTACAATACCACACCTGGCTTTCGCTCCTTATTAACCAACAAGAAACTATAATAAAAAATGAATCTCATTCATCGCATTCGGAGAGCAAAGATATGAGATTTCCAAGTCTTTAGTATATAGAGACCTTTTTAAAGACAATTTATTTGAAGATTAAATAGAATTGGTTTCAAGTAAAGGGACAAACCATGGAAACAGACATTTAAATCAAATGTTAATAGCTCTTCAAGACTAGTGACTGCTCTTTTTTTAAAACAAATGACTAAAATTTAAACAAATAAAATTACAAAGGAACACTTTAAAAAGAAGTCTATCTGCACTAGGCATTAGAAATCATTAAATAGACAATTATACATAAAAGCTTAATACGAGAGTGAGTCAACTCTCTAAAACAAGATGACAAAAGCACATTCACTAAACAGGGCTGAGACGAATTGCTCCTAATTATTACCCGCTTAATCAGAGCACATCTTCACATTCCTAAAGTGAACTAAATAAGGAATAAAAATCAAATTAGAGGAAGCCAGCAGAAAATGAATAAAAGAGTTCCTAAAACATGTTTCAACTATATGAAATATTAAAAGCTAAAATTTCAAATAAATCTTTTTAAAGATGGAAGATATACAATAGTATATGATAATCAGTTTTACCAAATATGAAAACATCAAAAGTAGTATTTCTTTTTGTCAGGGCACTTCCTTGTACATAAAGTATTAAGGTCATCAAATGAGCAGGCACAGGCATCTAAAGTGAACAGTAAAATAACCCACAGGGAAACACTGTATTAAAAGACATAAATATTTAAACAACCTTGAGCTTTCTACAGCTTTCCCGATGCAGGCAGAGATTCCACCACAGCTTTTTCCAACTCCCTGTCCCCACCCTAAAAAAAAAAACTGCAGCAGACAGTAGTGAGGTTTCCCTGACCACACTCATTCATGTCTGGTGAGAGCGTAAACTGGTAGAATGTTTGACAAGAGGGAAGAGCAGTGGCCGGGCATGGTGGCGCACATCTTTATTTTTAATCCCAGCGCTCAGGAAACAGCAGCAGGCGGATCTCTGACTACAAAGCCAGCCTGGTCTACAGAGTGAGTTCCTGGACAGCCAGGGCTACAAAGGGAAACCCTGTCTTGAAAAATCAAACCCCCCCTCCAAAAAATTGGGGGTAGGGAGTAAAATGCAATGAAATTCAGGATCTTTGTTACTCTCTTTGATACTGCAATTCTATTCCTGGAAATGTAATCTATGGAAATGATGAAATAGAACCAAAATAAATACAGAAGGCTAGATAAAGCTTCTACAATTATCTTTACAGTACAACTTGAAGACACAATATTTGCATAATAACCCATCAATAGAACACAGTATTAATAGTCATCTAAACACATAATGAAGATTATCCAGAAATAAGGACCAAGACTTACAACAATTACAGGGAAAAAAATAATCCTGTCAAGGTAGACTGAAAGTGTGCTGCACAGCTTGTCTCTTCAGTGAACCTGCAGGGGAGAGGCAGAAGCCAGGCCACGTTCCAATCCTCAACCACACCCTCAGAAACCTAATGATAAGGCAGACTCTGAGGGGTCTCACTAGTCCTAGATCTGAAGGAGGCATCCTTCTCTCCTTCCAGAGATGAGAAAACAAAGCTTTGAAAGCTGCTGGGAGACTGGAGAGGTGGCTGGGCAGCTAACTGCTCTTGCAGAGGACCCAAGTTCAGTTCCCAATCCCAGTACCCACAAGGAGGCTCATAATCACCTATAATTACAGTTCTGGGGAAAGTGATGTCCTCGTCTGACCTTCTCTGACTCCTGCAGACACACAGTGCACATACACACACACACACACACACAATAAAATAGATACGTTACAAGTAAATGTTTAAAACAAAAAGAGAGAGAGAGCAGGTGCGCGCGCATCTGGGAAGACTTAAGCAAAACAAGGGGAAAATGAACTAGGTTTTAACTTAACTAAAATAAGAGCTGCTAAAGAAAACACACCAAGTGGGCATCCTTCAGCAGTGTGTCACTCGCTCC
This sequence comes from Cricetomys ansorgei, assembly GCA_026225945.1. NCBI lineage: Eukaryota > Metazoa > Chordata > Mammalia > Rodentia > Nesomyidae > Cricetomys > Cricetomys ansorgei. The sequence goes on from JAMJFZ010001264.1 coordinate 8,267,640, forward strand.
ACAGAAGGTACTTGAACTTCAGTCACTGTCTTTCCAACATTATCACCTACTTAGCCATAGAATACGTTACTGGATCAGCAAAGGTTACAAACAGACAAGCAAGGAGCTCGTGAGTGGGATGAAACCAAGGAACAAGATGGAAAGAATGAGAAAGGAAAGTGATAAGGCCTGCTTATCAGGTCGGATGGTGCTGGACAGGGAGTCAGGCTGAACCTGAACGGAACACACTGTATCTTTGAGTTCTTATACCCTCTCCATCAGAGGTGTACGTGCAGTTACCAAGGTAATGATCACAAGGGGAAAATCAGGTGTGCACGCAAGCACGAGGTTAATGATCACAAGGGAAAAAGCATTAGGTACAATCACTTGGTTCTTACTAGGTGAAGCTAAATATTCCTGGAGAAGGGGAGTATCCTTTGGCTTCCTCAAAACAAGCCATCTTCAGGCAGATCCCTTTTTAGGGCCCAGCCCTGCTCAGCAGCTGTCCCAAATAAGATACAGGCATATAGCCGGAAGCACACAGCAGAACTTGAGCTCAGGGTCAGGGGGGCTCCCTACAGAAAAGTTAAGCCTTAGTCAAACCATTAAAGAAATCACTGATACAACACAGCAGAGATTCTGCTGAAATCAAATGACTAATTCTGAAGGAGTAGAAAAACTTTATAGAGGATGCACATCAAATGAAGGAATTACAAAGCAAATCAATATAAAAGACAAAGTATTTTTAAATATTTTAGGTTTTATATATTTTAATATTTTACGTATATGAGTGATTTGCCTGCTTGTATGCCTGTGTACAGTGTATGCCCAGTGACCTTGGAGGCCAGCAGAGTACACGGGATACCTTGGGACTAGAGTTACAGTTAGTTGTGAGCTGCCATGTGGGTGCTAGAAATCAAATCCAGGTACTTTGTGTGTATCCTTAACTGTTGAGCCAACTCTCACAGACCAGGGAATTCTTAAATAACTTTTTTTTTCTTTTTTCCCAAGACAGAGTTTCTCTGTTGTAACTCTGACTGTCCTGGAACTCACTCTGTAGACCAGGCTGGTCTCAAACTCACAGAGATCCACCTGCTTCTGCTTCCCAAGTGCTGGGATTAAAGGCATGCGCCACTACCGCCTGGCTTTAAATAGCGTTTTAAAATAAAAGCTCCAGTACCCCAGAAGTATTAGTTAAAATATTATAAGCATTTTTTCCAAATAAATGATCAGTTGGGAGAAAATTTCTATCTAACTGCTGCCAAGTAAAGACTGTCCAACATAAAACCAGGAAGATTATTTCAAAAGCTACTTCATGCCAGGTGCAGCGGCACAGGCCTTTGATCCCAGTATTCTGGAGGCAAAGGCAGGTAGATCTCTGGGCATTTGAGGTCAGCCTGGTCTATCTGCACATAGCCAGTTCCAGGCTGGTCAGGGTGAGACCCTGTTTGTTACTGTTCTTTTCTTTTCTTTTAATAAATATGTCCTGACTAGTTTTATATCAATTTGAGACAAACTAGAGTCATCTAAAAGGAAGGAATCTCAATTGAGAAAATGCTTCCACAGGATCCAGCTGTAGGACATTTTCTTAATTAGTGATTGCTGTTCAAGGGCCCAGTCCATTGAGTGGTGCTACCTCTGGGCTGGTGGTCCTCGTTCTATAAGTAATGAGGCTGAACAAGCCAAGATGAGCAAGCCAGTAAGCAGCACTCCTCCATGCCTCTTCAGTTCTTGACTCCCAGGTTCCTGCCCTGCTGAGTTTCTGTCCTGACTTTCTTCAACAGTGAACAGTGATGTGGAAACATAAGCCAAATAAACCCTTTCCTCCCTAAGTGCTTTTGGTCATGGTGTTTCATCACAGCAGTAGTACTTCTGACCAAGACACAACAATAAGGAAACCTCGGATCTATCAGCCCCTGAAGAAGGAAGAGTGAAGGCAGAATCAACAATGGGATCTGGATATCCAGTGTCTACTATTTATGCTGGCAGACAAAAAGATGTTAGTTGTTGGCTTCTGTATTGCCCGTGCTACTATTGTGATTGAAATGATCTTCTTAGGTAAAGCATATAACTTAAGACAAAGATAACTCTTTCCTCACTTCCCTCAGAACCAGCTGTGGGTTCTAAATCAACCCAGGCCAAGAGAATGTGAACAAGAGTCATGTGTACTATTTCCAAAATAAACGACACGTTTCAACTGGCTGGAGCGAAGGTAAGTTGTTTTGTACGTTGAAGATGAAGACAAAGCCCAGCATGGTGAGCCATGTCCCCGACAGGAGCTGCTGGCCGCAGCCCTACTAGCCTAGTAGGGACACCTCTAGACCGTCACGTTGAAAACTCAACTTCTAATCTTAGTAAAAACAACAAAACACTTTCACTCTTGCCTTTTCTTGTTTAAGTCACAGTATTCGCTGTTGCATTTTATTTTTGTTTTCATTCACAGCTAAATCTTCACCCTAATAAATATGGAAAGCCCAGGCTGAGAAGGAAACTTGAAAGCTTCTCTGGAGCTGGGCATGATGGCACACGCCTTTAATCCCAGAACTCAGGAGGCACAGGCAGGCAATTCTGGGAGCTGGAAGGAACCTGGTCTACGTAGTGAGTTCGAGGTAAGGAGAGATATATACGATTTACACTACATCCAGCTAAATAAGAATTTATCAACTACACACATAAAATGCATGAGGCAACAACACCACACAGACACAAAGATCCAACAGGGAACAGTGTACAACCTAGGACCCGAGACCCCAGAGAAGGCTAGAGGCACAGCTTAGAGCATGTCACGCCATGCACAGCATGTGTTCATTCCCCAGCACCAAACACAAACTTTAATTAACTTTAGATATGGAAAACTAAATATTTAAGATGTTTAGGGAAGTACTAAAAAATAGCTACTACTTAAAATGGTAGAAAGCTAAAAATTAGCTGAATCGCTTTTATAAATACAAAAAACAATCACTGGAGGGGAAAAAAGTAACGGGCTATACACACTAACGCTCTCTGAAGAGATCCGAGTGAGTAAATGCCCGAAGAAAGCGCAGAGAGAGCCGTGCTGACGAGGGCAGAGGAAGCCCAGCATGTGTCCGTCCAACTCAGTCCGGAAAATGAGAGAGGAGCGTGGCGTTCAGCATATGATGGCGGCTGTGTCACTCAGTCTGTTAACTTGACACAAGCTCAAGTCAACTGTGAAGGGGAGCCTTGATGAGAACATGCCCTGATCAAGAACGGCCTGTTGGCGAGCCTGTAAGGCCTCCTCTTGACTGATGATTGGTGTCGAAGGGCCCAGCCCACTGTGGGGAGAGCCATCCTCAGACAGGTGGCCCGGGGCATAAAAGAAAGTCAACTGAGAAAGCCGGGAAGCAGCATTCCCCCAGGGCCTACTGTCATTTGTGAGGTGAAATAAACCCTTTTGGTCATGGTCTTTATCAGAGCAGCAGAAAACAAACTAAGACAGTTATTAAATCTCCAGAATTGATCAGAAACATGAACTGGATATAAAGAAAATAAATCCTTAGCCTCCAAACAAGCTCAGTCAGTAAAAGTGCTTCCCAGCATAATTTGAGTTTGGACCCTGAGATCTACATGGTAGGAAAAAACTGATTCCTGGGGCTGGAGAGACAGCTCAGCAGTTGGAGGCTTACATCTCTTGCAGGACCCTGGTTTGGCCTGGAGCACCCCCATCAGGTAATGCACAACCACCTCCAACTCTAGTTCTGGGGGACCTACAGCCCTCTAATCTGGCCTCCTCAAGTAACTGCATACACATGGCACATAGAAAATCCATACAGGCACAGACACACCTAAATTAAGAACATAAATAAAATTTTAATAAGATTTCTGCAAATTGTGCTCTGATTTCCACATGCATACTGATGCACATTCTCTCCCCCACCTCTCAATAAATGTAATAAAAGAAAGAGAATAAAATAAATGAACCTTTGGGTATACAGAAATATCATCTGGAACTAAAACCTCCTAATGTCAATAATACAAACCACAGCACAGTATAATCTTATGGCAACTAACGGAAAAGACTACAAATCTGGGACCATGCACCTAAAGTATCCTTAAATAACAGAAATAAAAAACCTGACTAGCAGACTCTAACAAATGAACTTCAGATCTAAACACAACAATTACCATGTAGAATGGAAATAAACCCAAGGGCTTAAAAGCACAGAGTTAAAAGTACTAGCTAATCATGAAGAAATGTAATTTGATATCAGCTGTCCTAAGATTCTAGTAATTCTTCAGTACAAAGATAGGGACAGGCTTTCACTTTGATGAATTAAGCATTAACATTAAAAAAAAAAAAAAAAAAAAAAAGCTAGGTATGGTGGCACACTTGCAGTCCCAGCACCTAAGAGGCAGAAGCAGGAAGAATTCCCCACAAGTTCTAGCCAATCTGGGATACATAGTGATATCCAGGCCAGGAAAAGCTGCATAGTGAGTGAGACCTTGTCTTAAAAAAAGAAAAGAAAAAAAATGGAAAGAATAAACAAACAAATGAGATAACTTCCAAGCCAATCTAATAGGATGAGGAAGAGCACAGGGAGAAGAAAATTCCTTTCTCCTCCTTTTCTTTCTGCAGTGCTGAGAAACAAACCTATGGCTCTACACACCAGTTAGGAAAGCCCTCTCAATACGCAGCATTCCCCACCCAAAACCTAAAGATCCTAATCAACACAAAAGTGAGAAATTACAGAGGCTAGGTGCACGCCTGCAACCATCTGCAACCATTCCTCTGTAGGCTAAAGCCGGAGTTTGAAATTGAAGTCAGCCTAAGGTGAGACTTTGTCTCAGGGACATATCGAACAAGGTTGAATCACAAAACAATTGATGAAAGTTCAAAGATTTGAGAAGCCACAAAATATATAACAGGATAAAATTGCCACTAAGGGGTTGTAGGTGCGGGGGGCAGCTACAGCTATAGCTCAGTGGTGAAGTGCTTGCCTGGCTTGTGTTTATACAAGACCCTGGATGCAATGGCCAGCACTGCCGAACAAAAACTCTAACATCAGAAATAAAATCTAGGCATAAGCTTTTAAACTTAAATCCTAAAGACTCACAAAGGCTGGGAAATCCTGTAACGTATGAAAAGCCAAGCAAGTATCTTTTCTAGTAGACAAAATCAAATCCAAAGCAAAAAGTTATCACTAAAGATGGCATACCTAAAAAAAAAACGGGCAAGTTCAATTTGTAAAAACCCACATTACTTTCCCCAGCTCAGCAGATAAAACACGTAGGTGATATGAACAAATATTGCCAGACTTAAAGTGCATGGGAACTTTTGCGGAACTGATAGAAAAAGCTTAGCAACATTTTTCTAAATAATTGATAGTGGAAATAAATCAGTCCTCCCCGTGCAGTGCTCACACTCAGTGCCCCTCCTGGCCACATCAGTCCTCCCCGTGCAGTGCTCACACTCAGTGCCCCTCCTGGCCACATCAGTCCTCCCCCTGCAGTGCTCACACTCAGTGCCTCTCCTGGCCACATCAGTCCTCCCCCTGCAGTGCTCACACCCAGTGCCTCTCCTGGCCACAGCAGTCCTCCCCCTGCAGTGCTCACACTCAGTGCCTCTCCTGGCCACAGCAGTCCTCCCCCTGCAGTGCTCACACCCAGTGCCTCTCCTGGCCACAGCAGTCCTCCCCCTGCAGTGCTCACACCCAGTGCCTCTCCTGGCCACAGCAGTCCTCCCCCTGCAGTGCTCACACTCAGTGCCTCTCCTGGCCACAGCAGTCCTCCCCCTGCAGTGTTCACACTTAGTACTTCTCCTTCTGGAGGAGGCTAATTCCATACGCAGCCCTGCTTAGCTCATGCCAATCTCTGTGTTCTATTTCTCTGACTACAATCACTGTTTCAAATGGTCCCATCACTGCAAATGCTAGGACTCAGAATACTGGCTCAACTGCTACTGGCAGCCATTCTAGGACCAGAAAGGAAAACTGGTATTGATTAAATTAAAATCACGGAGTTCAAGAAATCAGGTCTTACTGGATCTAACAATTCAAAGTAAAATCTATCCTATTTTAGACTTTTAAACTACAATTTCTGTTTTACTCTTTCCAAAATACACTCACACCTGTGCACCACGCGCGCACGCACACACACACACAAATATATACATAATCTAAAACACGCAAAATAAAAAAGTTCACATAAGCCAAATTATCAACTCAAATAGACCTACAGGTATTAAGAACCCAAAGACCAACAACTTAGCCAACCAAACTGCTACCTTGATATCATTTATCCTCATTGAAGTGATTACTGTTTTAAAAGGAAAAAAGGACTGGGCTGGACGTAGAGCGACAAGACACTGCCCGCCACATTCAAGGCCCTGGGCTAGATCTCAAGCACCACCTACCAAATCCATTTCTCCCTTGTCTGTCATTAAGTTCACGCTGACTGGCTACGAAGGTGCCACACAAAAGTGCCGAAAATACACTGGAGAGAAATTAGATATTTTTTTCTTATGTGCTTTTTGGCTTTTGTTTCTGGTTCTTTCCTTTTCAGTAGTGTTCTGCTGTGTGAACTGAATGTAAATTGCATACCTGATCCATATCTAAAGTTGTTTCTATCATTTCTTGAAATTTTGAAAAATCAGAACGAAGATCAATGAGAGGAGTCACAAAAGCTGCTGACAACAATGCCTGGTGTCTTCCTAAAACAAAGCAAAAACAAAAATAAAGACAACAGTTTACAACAAAATTAAAATAATGAATATCCTTTGAACCAGAAAGAACAAACTGTGCAGGTCTCCAAAGTTAATTTTACTTTTATGTTTTAACTCAAATTTAACACTGAATTTATTCTCTAGACAGGAAGCGCTGTGGTAGCACCTCCCTGCACGTCTGTCATCCCCTTCATAGATGATGGAGAAACATGTAACTACTGAACATAGCTTCTTGCAGATCTAATAAGCCAAAGTCAAAGGCATTGCAATAAGACTTCTAATTTACATTTCTATTTTCCATTAGCTACAGGGTGTTTCAATTAACAGAGGCTACATTAAGTCAAGTATTTAAACTGGAACTTTGCTGTTTAAGAGTCATACTGAAGAATTATGTGAGTAAAGGAAGGAATCAAGAACGTAAACTGTAAGGAACGCAGAGCTAGTACTGGGTGCCAGCACCAAGCTTGCTGCTCTGTGGCTTCCTCATCAGCAACAGTGTGTCCCAAGCTTTCTCTGTGAGTAAACGGAGGACCAATGAGGACGCACTGCTAGGTAGATAGGCAGATGAGATAACTATACAACACTCAGGCAGTGGTCCACACTAACGGTTACTGCACTCTGCTAGTAATTACTGCTTGGGACACAGGATTTTTTTCCCTCCTCATCACAAATAATTTCTTAAGGAATTCTGCAAGTGATCTCTAGCACACCAAATTTTATTCCAAAGTACTAAACTCCAATTTCAATAGCACGTGAAATGAGGATGATGAAAAGCTCTCATGGAGTCGCGTTTTATTATTGATCACAACAGCCTCTAACATACTGAGAAAACACTACATATGTGTGAAGCATTTAGATAGACTGTAAACAACACTTTGCCTACATAATGTCTGTTGTGTTACAATGCCTGGCTCTTTATCTCTACTTGGCTTAGGAACTACTGGTAGAGGGATGAATGTCAGCCAATCGAAACAGTGATGCTGGATCACAGATGGAATTTCTTGCCTGTCTCCATTAATATTTTCAATGGGCTATGACATTGTAACACTAATCCCAATACTTTGGAAACTGAGGCAAGAATCACAAGTTTTGAGAACAGCCTAAGCCAGCAGTTCTCAACTTGTGAGTCACGATCCCACTGGAGAGTGGGATGACCCTTTCACAGGGGTCGCCGAAGACTATCTGCATATCAGATATTTATATTACGACTCAAAACAGTAGCAAAATCACAATTACGAAGTAGCAAAATAAAAAAATCTTATGGTTGGGGTATTAAAGGGGTCACAGCATTAGAAGGTAGAACCACCTAGACTATACTATGAGATCCTGTCTAAAAAAACTACAACTACTACCACCAAGAATGAACTTTAGCAATGAAGATCTCAGAGATGTTAGCTTAATGACCACTTTGTTTTCCACTATGTTAAGATATATAGATGAATGGGACAAAAATATCTGCCAGTGTTTAAAACAAAACAAAAAAACACACAAACTGAATTCTGACCCTCAGTGCAGGTTTATAATTTGTTGAAACTGGATTCCTAAAAAAACAAATACCCTGCCAGGCGGTGGTGACAAACACCTTTAATCCAAGTACTCAAGAGGCAGAGGCAGGCAGATCTCTGTGAGTTCAAGGCCAGCCTGGTCTACAAAACAGCCAGAGTTACAACAGTGAAACCCTGTCTTGAAAACAAACAAACAAAAAACAAATACTCTGTCATTGGGTGTGGTAGAACTTGAGTTTAATGTACTACCCAGGTGGCAGAAGTAGGCTGATCTCTGTGAGTTCAAGGACAGTCAGCTCTACAAGCAGACCCTGTCTCAGAAAAGAAAGGAAAGGGGGGGAGGGGAGCAAGCACAGGAAGGAAAGAAGGAAGGCAAGCACAGGAAGGAAGGAAGGAAAGAAGGAAGGAAGGAAGGAAGGAGAGAGGGAGGGAGGACACACCCATGCAGGCAGGTATCCCTTGAGCATACACCTCAAAAAAGGAAATGAGTCTCAGGAGCTAAGGCTGCAGAGTTCATGGACAGCACATTTCTATTTAAGTGTGTTAATATCTTCGTCAATGTTTTACAAATTTCATGTATTTTGAGGTCTGCCTCAACCCTGTTTTCCATAAGCTATTATTTTTCCAGGTCACGACTTAGCACAGCATACTTTTGGTGGCAACTCACAGCTGTCTTCAACTCCAGTTCCAGGGTTCAATATTCTCTGAAGACACCAAGCATAAAAGTGGTACACATACACATAGGTAAAATACCTATACATATACAAAAATTTTCCACAGTATTACAAAAATATCTGTTACATAAAGAAAACAGGACAAAAATACCTGTTGTAGATGTCTCCTGACCTTTCCAACACAGACCTGCTGAATTCTTTCACTACCATCCCAAGATTTCTTCCGTGCTTCCTAACACCTACTGAACCTTACTTGCCAATTTCCAACTGGATTTTGAAAAACTACATTCTCCATGACCTGCCACAGCCTAGAAAGCCTTACCCAAGTTAGGTAAGGTCCACAGAAGCCTTGACGTCGGGGCAGGACATGAACACAGAAGTAAGTTTCATCATTTTGTCTCCTCTAACTTTTATTATCTTTTTCCATTATTAACACAGGTTATAAACTTAAGCAGTATCATCAGAACGTGTGTCTGTTGCCAATCAAAATATCAACAATGCCAGGCAGCAAACAACCACACTTACTCCAGGAGATCTGCTGTCTTCTTGTGGCTTCCAAAGGGACACACACATACATACACACAAATACAATGCATTTAAATGCATTGATTAGAAGTTTATATCTTTATATCAAGAGTTTATATCTTGATAATTATACTTCAACAGAATTAGTTTTCTAGATACAGGGCTGAAGAGATAACTCAGAGATTAAGAGGGCTGGCTGCTCTCCCAGGGGACCAGGATTCTATTCCCAGGACCCATATAGCAGCTCATCACCATCTATAGCTCCAATTACAGGAGATCTGATGCCCTCTTCTGGCCCCTGCAGGCTCAGACATACATGCAGGCAAAACACCTATATGCATAAAATAATAAAAAAGTAAGAATTTGTTTTTTTAAAACTAAGGATTTTTTTGTTTTTTTATGGAGAAAGAGCACACACACTAGACAGGCCTCAACTCTGGCCTTGGTTCCTACCAATCTTACTAATCATATCTGTCTTACTTCACTCTTTTAACAAGAGTGTAGCCATAACATTTAACATAACAATTATGTAGCCATGTTTCATTGGCCAATACAGCAGGCTCCCAGCCTCTCACATCCTAGAAGTGCTGGTTCTGTTTCATCATTCAAGTCTGAAGTAATTTATTTTCCTTTCTTGACTGTTTTGTTTTTAAATACAGATTCTCACTCTGCATCCCAGACTGCACTGAATTTATGGCAATCCTCCTGCCTCAGCATTATCAAGTGTTGGGATTTATAGGTGTCAGCCATTATATATAGCAACAGCAATTTCTTTCTTCAAATTTTAAAATTCCAAGTATATGGGTATTTTGCCAGCATGTATGTGCACCACTTCCATGCTTAGTACCCAAGGAGACCAGAAGAGGGAGCCAGATCCCCTGGAACTGAATTTACAGATGGCTATGAGCCACTGTGTCGGTGCTGGGAATAAAGTCCAGGTCCTCTGGAAGAGTATTAAGTGCTGAGGTGTCTCTCCAGCCCCAAATAGCAATTTCTTAAAGAAGCCTTCTTGGACTGTATCTAGAACTTCTCTATGCCCCATTTTCTTCAATATACGTTTTACTATGTGTCTGAAATTCTTGCTTATTTATTTCCTTATTATCTCTTCTTCTATCCTTTCATTCTCATGGGATCTCCACAAAAGAAAAAGACCATGCCACAATGGTGGCACGTACCTTTAATCTCAGCACTCAGGAGGCAGAGGCAGGTGGATCTCTGTGAGGCCAGCCTGGTCTACAGATAGCAGAGTTTACAACAGAGAAACCCTGGAGGGCGGGCAGCAGGGCGGGGTCGGGATGGGACCGACCACATCTGTCACTGTCATTCAGTCAATAATCATTTGTAAAATTGTGGTTTTATAAAGAGAAAAAGCAAAGGAAACATGAAGCAATCCAGCACTGGTCATTAACTTTGTCACTTATATTTACTAAATAAGGATCAGATTTCAAAGATCACCCAGGGAATTGAAGTGTGAAATGTCAGAGCTGGAGAAATAAACAAACTGAAAATATCCCATGCCCATAGACTGGTAGAAGAATATTGTGAAATGGCTACATTAAGCTAACTAAAGATTCAGTACATTCTCCATCAAAATCCCAATGATGTGGGGCTGAAGAGATGGGTCAATGATTATTGAGAGCACTGGTTGCTCTTCCACAGGGCCAGGCTCCATTTCCCAGCCTCTACATGGAGGCTGACAACCATCTCTAACTCCAGTTCCAGGGGATCTGACCACCTACTTCTGACCTCAGGGGGCACCAGTCACACATGAGGTGCACATACAGATATGCAAGCATACACGCATACACATAAAATATAACTTTTAAAAAAGGAGTTGTTACAATATCTTAAACAGAAATAGATGGTAAGTTAGACATGAAGTAATTTGTATACCTGAATGAATTGCTTTAATCTCTGTTGGAAATTTGTCAAATGCAGAATATTGCTATTTTAGATTATACCTTGGACATTTTTGAGATAGAAGTAATTTATCTTTTCAAATCACTATTTCTGGGTAATGTAAGGGTAATCTGGCTACATCATCTGTCACCCTGCTGACATGACAGCCAGGGTTGATCTGGTTGGACAGGTATCATCCCCTCTTTAACCATTCCATGGGATCCCAACTAAAGCTAGGCAGTGAGAAGGGAAAATGTCTTTCGTCAAGGGTTTATGAGCAGGGGTATTACCCTGCTAAAACCTCCAAATAAGCCAGCAAGTACCTACTTCTTACAGGAGGAAAACTTTAACTACTCAATGCAAATCTTTCCTGTTGCTGCCCCCTGCTGCCTGTGAATATACCTTACCTTCTGTATTTTTATGGACTAACATAACATTAATTCTGGCGAGCCTAGAAGCCTAGAATTAATCAAAACTGAAAACAGCACAAGATGACAAGTTATATGTAATTTCTAGAAATAATATATGCTAATCTACTTTTTTGAAATCATGGTTTTTGCTCTCAAAAATGGTGTGCTTAATATTTATTTATTTATTTAAACAAATTAGTCTGTTTTGGTTTTCTCTGTGAAATCAACACTCTTAAGAAACTATACTGTGTTGTGGTATGCTTAGTTGTGGATAATATCTTAATTAAGATTAGTCTTACTTGTTTACACCTCTGTGCCAGCCCCAGCTTCCACCCCCCACAGGAGGTTCCTATTATTTGTTGATTGAGGGTCTGTGTGAAAACAGGAAGAAAAACACCTGGGGATTGAGGGGTGGAGCAAGGAGAGAAGGGGAGTAGGAGGTAGAGAAGGAGTAGGAGCTGAAGGATGGAAGGAGAACTAGGAGGAGAGCATGGGGTGAGGAGGCCTTGTAGTGAGCTCTCGTCCTGGCTGCCCGGGTATAGAATTCCCTGAGATTTGACATGGTTTGTGATTAATAAAAAGCACTGGAAAATTCAACTCTGGACTCTCCGTTAAGCACCATAACTTTATTATAACACTACTGAACTACTCTCCAAAAGTAGATGGGGATGGGAGGATCCATAGAACAAAGAAATCAGGAACACAAAACACAGAACCAGACCTCAGCATGAGGTCTACCAGCTCAGACTGCATCTGTTTGCTGGATTTAGCGACAACGGCTAATTTAGCAAATGTTAGCTCAATCCTGTGGTCAAGGATGAAAGCAAACGAGTGAACAGATTTCTTCGAACAGAACAAGGAAGATAGAGACTGGTACCAAAAGAAGGACACGACTAGAACCTGTTTCTTACTTATTTATTTTGTTTTGTTTTGAGACTTGGAACTCTTAAACTCAGAGATCCTCCTCCCTCTGACTCCTGAGTGCTACCACACCCGGCCTTAGAACTTGTTTTTGAAGACAGGAAAATGTGAAATTATAAAAGTGCTAGGTCACATAAAGAGAGTATCTCAAAACAAAAAAACTAAGAAGTTGGGCACAGCAGTGCACATCTTTAATTTCAGCACTTGCGAGGCAGAAGCAGGAAGATCTTTGTGAGTTTGAGGCCAGCCTGGTCTACATGCTGAGTTAACAGGGCAACCAGAACTTCACAATGAGACCCTTAATAAAAGATAGATAGATAGTTATTTTTTAAATTATTGGATGACTTCTCAGGAAACAAAAGAATATTTGTTTACTGAACAAGGTGAGAGATACATGAAAAAACAAAAGTCCAAACTAGCTGATGTAGTGAGCCTTTACTGTCTAGAGAGCCGACCTCCACAGTCACACCGCATCCCTATACTGTCAGTCACCTTATATTGCTGGATGATCCTGCTAAAACCAGACAAAAAGACACAACATGAAAATGCAAAGCGGAAGGCACAACGGGAAAGCTGAGGCACAAAGAGGGGAAATGTGTACTCGGGAGTATGGAAACTGGAACACCCCAAGAACTATTTTAAATTACCTTTAGTGGAACTAAATTCAAGAGTTCACAAGGAACCCTACGTAGAATTAGAACTTTAAAAAAAAAAAATCATACTTTTCATTTGCCTATTGTGTGTATGTGCTATAGTCATGTGGGAAGACCAGGACACTTGAGGAGTTCTGATGACTCCACTCAAGTTACCACATTTGGTGGTAAGCACCTTTACCACTGAGCCTTCTCACCAGCCTACAATAAAAATATTCCTATAAAGGGTACTTTGAAAAGATAAAAGCACTTAATTATCTTTTTCTTTCTTCCTTTCATGTGTTGTGAAGGTGTGTGCATGCATGCTCAGATTATATTATATGATGTGCACGTGAAGGCTGAGGTTGTTGTCAGGAATCTTCCCTGACTGCTCTTCCACATTAGTCTTTTGAGGGAAGGTCTCTTAATCAATCCCAGAGCTCACTGGTATGCTAGCCAGCTTGGTGCTTCAAGGATCCTCTGTCTCCACCTAGAGTTATAAACACCCCCACCAGACATTTTACACGGAGATTCTGGAGATCCCAACTTCAGTCCCAATGCCTGAATAGCAGGTGCTTTAACTGCTGAGCCATCTCCCTAGTCCTTTTATAACATAGATGAAGAAGAGTACCCCAGGCCAACAAAATGGCCCAGAGGGTAAGGGCCCTTGCAGCCAAGCCTGGCTACCTGAGTGCACTTTCTGGGATCCACAGGATGGCAGGAGAGAATCAACTCTCAAAGTTGTCCTACTTCTGCACTCATGCCCATGGATAAATAAATAAATTATTACCATTAAAAAAATTTTTAGAGAGAGAAAAAATATAAAATTTAATTTGTATTCTGTCATTGTGAAACTTGAGTTTAAGTCTGTCTAGAAATGAACCAAATTTTCCCATAATACTGAAAGATCTACTTTGTGATACTAGAAACCAAGCCCAATAAGCTACATAATCTCTTTATCACTGAGTCCCTAAGGGGCATGCTTTAATTGTTCTAAAAGTTGTTGATGTTTGGTTGAAACTTAAAATGCTTTACATGTTAGATACTTAATAACACTATAAAAACTAAAATTGGTGTTGTAGAAACTTACATTCACTTCAAGTTAAAAGCTACGGTGGGAGACTGCCTCGATGGGTAAGAGTACTTGTTTGGAAACATGAGAACTAACCTTGAATCCCTAGCACCCAGACAAAGCTACATATGGCTGTGCCTACCTAGAACCTCATGCTGAGGGTTAGCAGCATCTCCCAAGAGCCCACTTCACAGAGCAATCAGCCTAATTAGAAAGGCAAGTATCTAACTCAGTGAGAAATTCTGTCCTAAGGCAATAAGGCAGAGCGGGGTAGAGCACACCCAAAGTGTTGCTCTGAGTACATGCATGCATAGGTATGTACACTGTATTTACATCCATGAACCACACTATGTACACACATACAGGTTTTCAAGCCAGTGACTTTACTCACTAATATTCCATTAACCAACTACATGGGCTTTGCTCATGTTAGTAACTTTTTCTGAGGCAGGGTGTCCTGCATTCTAATTTGATCTTGAACTTACTATATAGCCAAGGATCACACTGAACTCCTGGTCCTCCTGCTTCTACTCGCCAGGGACTGCCTGATAAGCTTATGTCACCATACCTAACTAGGAACTTCTCTGTGACCTTAACTTTTAAGAAAGTACTAAGATCCTTTTTCCTAACCATCAATAAGCATTAGGGGTTAATTCTACCGAGTCCGAAACCAGCCTGCTGGCTTATTGTTTTGAGATAGGGGTTTGCTTAATTGCCAGGCTGGTCTCAAATCCAAGTTAGTCCTCCCACCTAAGCATACTGAGTATCTGGGACTACAGGTCTCTGGCAGGGCCCAATTTACCTGCTCCTTTTGTTAAGGTGATGTGTGGTGATGTCTGCTGCTCCAGGCATAAACATAAGAAGTATACAAACATACAAAATGCTAATGCTGTGTAATTATTACTCAGGGAATACTCGGTGTCGCTCTCTGAGGTTCTCAGTATTTACTAGGATTAATGACTTGCATACCGACTCAATAATGTCTCCTAAGAGCTCTGCTGTAGAGACTGGTTATCAAACAGAACAATGCTCCCTGAACAGCTTGGTTTTGTTTTAAGATAAAATCTCTAGCCCAGGCTACCCTCAAACTCTCAAGGTTGAAGATGACCTTGAACTGGCAGTCTTTCTGCACCTACCTCCCGAGTGCTGAAATTAGAGCTTATTTAAGGAGTATGGCACCACGCCCGCCTTTCTGCACGGCTGAGCACTGAACCCAAGGTTTTGTGCAAGTTAGGCGAGCACTCTAGAGCCATATCCCTTTGCCCCCAGAAAACATCTCAAAAGTCACCTTATGCTCTGTGGCTCCAAAGACCACAATGCACATCTTTACGTTTCATACTTCTGCTGGACTACACCCTACTATAACAAATCTACAGATGTACACTCTGTCCTCTGAGTCTTTTGTACTGTGTAGCCCTGGCTGGCCTGGAACTTACTATGTAGACCTGGCTGGCCCCAGACTTACAGAAATCTGCCTGCTAGATCTCTGCTACCTCCTGATTGCTAGAATTAAAGGTGTGCACACCATGCCCAGCCTTTTAACTTTTTTTTTTTATACAAGGGATATCACTAAGATGCACAGGCTGGTCTTAAATTTACTCTACAATCTATGCAGACAGACCCCTTTGTATTTGTTATTCTTCTGCCTAGACCTCCTAGTAGCTGGGATTATAGAATGGGCCCCAAGACTTGGTAAACATTCATTTTTAAAAAGCAAAAGCCATGTGTTTAACCCTCAGCATTACATATTCACATAAAGTGCTAAACAGCAAAAGTTATCTCAAGACATATGGCTCTCGCCATAAAGTACTTCTTGAGAGAAACCTATTAGAAAAATGTAACCTACCAGCAGAGAGAAGTACGAGGCCAGACTTTTATAAGAACAGCACATTTCCCAGGCATGTCAGAGAGAAGATCAGAGAGGCGAGGGAAAAATAAACAGAGTTAAGTAAAAAGAAATTGTCGTTACCTTGGTATTTTTCCAGAG
This sequence comes from Cricetomys ansorgei, assembly GCA_026225945.1. Lineage (NCBI taxonomy): Eukaryota > Metazoa > Chordata > Mammalia > Rodentia > Nesomyidae > Cricetomys > Cricetomys ansorgei. The sequence continues at coordinate 8,283,923 of JAMJFZ010001264.1, forward strand.
CTTGTATAACGTTAGGGAGCTGGTTCACACCCTGGTACAGTCTGTAACAATCTTGTAGATTTGCTACTTGTCTCTGAAATTTCTTTGCTAGTCGGTTAAGATCTGGAAATCGGCGAAGTAAATCCTCTTGTAAACTCTGCCTCAATTCTGAATCTTCTACAAAAGCTTCAACTAAATTTAATCTGAAATAAATATTAGAGTAAATGGTAAGATGGCTCAATAGGTAAAGGCACTTGCAATCAAGCTTGACAACCTGAGTTCAATCCCTAGGGGATTCCCAGGGTAGGAGAGAACTGATTCCCCCACATTCTCATCTGACCTTCATATGGGAACTGCAGTGTGAGTGTATACACACACACAAATAAATGCTTGAAAAGAAAATTTGAAGTCACTATCCTGCCTCAGACTCTTTAGTGCTGGAATCACATTACATGTGGGCATCACTGTGGTCAGCTTTAAAAAAATAATAATTTTAAAAGATGAAGAGCAAGCCAGGTGGTGGTACATGCCTTTAATCCCAGCACTAGGAGGTGGAGGGAAGCGGATCTCTGTGAGTTCCAGGACAGCCAGAGTCACAACAGGGAAACCCTGCCTCGAAACAAAACAAGACAAAAAATGAAGAGTAAAGCCCAGCATGGTGGTGCACACCTTTAATCCCAGCACTTGGGAGGCAGAAGCAGGAGTATTTCTCCGAGTTTAAGACCAGCCTGGTCTACATAGGAAGTTCCATCACAGCCAAGACTGCACAGGGAGACCCTGTCTCAAAAGAGAAAGACAGAGACAGAGGCAGAGAGAGAGAGAAAGAACTTCTACAAAGCAGCACAAGAGGCAGGCACTGTGAGCCACACTTGTAATGCCAGCACCTGGAAGGTGAAGGCAGGAAGATCAAGAAGTCAGGCTATCCTTGTCTAACAAAAAACAGCTTGAGGCCAGCCTGGGCTATGTGACATCCTGTCTCAAAGCAAGAAACAAAGTACACCAGCACAAAGCAATTTACAATGCTCCTTCAGTCTTGGCCCAGGTATTCTGAAAAGTCTAATAAATTGCTAGTTTCACAAGCCTATTCAGTAAATCACTTTAGAAATAATTATAGTGTCAGTTTACATTTCTAGATATCAGATGTTGTAAAAAAGGCTTCTGTTTCCTTGACAATGCTACTTTAAAATCACAATTTTAGATATATCAAAGCTACTACTGGCATTAACAGAGTTTATGTGTCAATCATATTAAACTCAATTTCCCGGCTGCACAAAACTTGATACAGTATTAATTCACAATTCAATTGAATGCAAGATAAAATTTTAGGGTCAGCTAATCCCTAAAGTTCCAACAGGATTCTTGAAATTAACCAAAAAATAGCTGGTATTTTTTTTTAATTATTGAATTTATTTCTGTGCATATGTATCTTATAGATGTGCCACAGCACACACGTGGAGGTCAAAGGACAAACTTCAAGAATCAGTTTTCTCTCTCTACCATGTGGTTCCCACAAACTAGGTCATGAGGCTTGGAAGCAAATACTGAGCCTTTCACTGGCCCAACGTTTGATTTTTAAAACCAACATTCTTGGGGGCTGGAGAGAAGACTCAGTGGTCATGAGCACTGACTGCTCTTCCAGAGAAAGCAGTTTTGATTCCCAGTACCCATACAGTGTCTCACAACCGCTTATAACTGGTTTCGGGAGATCCAACACTCTCTTCTGACATCCTCAGGCTCCTACACATACATGATGCACTACATACACTCAGATATGACCTGGACCATTCTTCAGTGACAGGGTCCTGGTGAGGAAGATCAGGGATGAGAAAATAAAGAAGATAGGAAAGTTGGGACCAGGAGGTCTTGCATAAGCTGATGGTTTATGTCAAACAAGCTTATTAAGAAGTACAGCATCTTACATACAGTTTGAAGGGGAAGAATTAGCAGAAGACTATCATATAATGGATTGAAGTCAGCAGAACTTCTAGCAATGCTGCACAAAAAGAACACAGGCTATCTCACATGCACTGAAGCCTTGGCACTGAAAACCATACCCTGTAGTGGGGAAAGAACTGGTTTCTCAGGATCCAAAGTAGCAGCTTCTCCCAAGGTCCTGGCCCCAGAATTATTGAGCCTGCAAACATGTTCCTGGTTTTAGACAAAGAACCAGGTCCTCTCTCCAAACATCAGAGGAAGCCCTGTGGATCAGCCTGGCTCCCAACACAGGGACACAGACATACACATAAGTAGATCAATATAAAAAAACGAGGCCAATGCCAGTCCTGTTGCCCACCTTTATTCCCAGCACTCAGAGGCAGAGGCAGGGGCAGGGGAATCTCTGTCAGCCTGGTCTACATAGTAAGTTCCAGGACACCCAGAGCTACATAAGAGACCTATCTAAACACACACACACACACACAAAACAAAAACAAAAAACAAACCAACCGACAAGGAAGAAAGAAAAAAGGCCAGGCATGATGGTGCCTGCCTTTGATCCCAGCTCTCTGAAGGCAGAGGTAGGAAGATCGTTAAGAAATTCAAGTCAGGGTTACATAATGAGACCATGTCTCAAAAACAATATTCTGTCATTTCTTTAAAAGTAGTAAGGGCTAGAGTTGGAGCAGCAGTTAAAAACGCTTGCTGCCCTTGCAGAAGACTAAGGCTCATTCCCAGCACCCACATGGCGGCTCATAAGCATCTATATCTTCAGACCCAAGGGATCTAATATCCTCTTCTGAATTCCATGGGCACCAGGCACACATGTGGTACTAGGACCTCAATTCAATTCCCAGAACCCACAGTGAGAATAAAGAACTGAATCAACTCCTAAAAGCTGACCTCTGACCTTCACTCTTGCTCCCTCCCCACCCCAAACAGTAAATAACGATTAAAAGAAAAAGCAAAGTTAACTGGGCTGGGGACAGAGCTCAGCACAACACCCTGGGATGAGTTTCTAGTACAGCTTCAGTCTCCAGCACCACACAACAGGGATAGTGGCTCCCACATGTAATGCCATCACCTGGGAGATGAAGGCAGGAGGATCAAAAGTTCAAAGTTGGGCCAGAGAGATGGACAGACTGAGAAAGAAGGATCATCCCATTCCCCCACCCATCAACTTCTGCTGGAGCCACGCCTGTCCAGAAACATACCATTTAGCCGGTGACCTCCATGACAGACCGGATCTAGCCATGACCTCCACTGCTGCCAGCTTCACAGCTTCATGTCTCTCCATGGACAGACAAGCCCCTTTACTGTGACTGTGCTGAACCTCCGTAACTTGTGGGAGGGATGTTATTTTAACCTAATGACTCTAGGCTGGTAAAATGGCACATATATGTAACCTCAGCAGGGGTTACAAAACTTCCAGCAGGGTCTACAAGCCCGTTATACCCCCAATGCCTATATGCCTTGATATTCAAACACCCCAATAGCTTAAACCCAGCTGTTACAGCAACTGGTAAACAACGCTGCCAAAATCACTACCAATCAAATTATTATCTTCCTTTAAAAATTTAAAATGGGGAGCTGTGGTGCCCTTGTAAATAGGTCATGCAGTTAAGGGTCCAGAGGACATTTGAGACCCAGCACTCACCTTAAAGAGCTGGAAGGAGTTTGGCCCTCCCCTCTGTGCTGACAGACCACAAGCCATAGCAAAACTCTACCCGTTCAAAAGAGGGCTATGATTGGCAGAATTGTTTACCTAAGAACCTACCAGTATCCTTGATTTGGCCAATGACCTTACCTCTAAATACCAAAAGACTCTCCCTTGTCCCCAATCTCATAAATGTACTACGCTTACATTAAACTAGAGACAATGCTCCTCTGACGGCATCTCCCTGAAAGTCTTTCATCTGTGATCTCTCATTGGCTCTGGGCTCCATCAAAGGCAGATGGTTGTATAGTAAGAATCACACTACCCATGCCTCGCAACCCCCGTGGCTTCCACTTGGGAGGCTTCCACTTGGGAGCTGCAGCTGCAAACAGGCTGTGGCTTCGGGGAACAAGGGAAGCCATGGGCTGGGACGTGAGTGGCTAAGATTCGTTCCAACAATGGCCCAGTGGATAAAGTCCCTGGCTGAGAAACCTGAGTTCCATCCCTGGAACCTTCATAAAGGTAGGACAGACTCCCCAAATTTATGCTCCACGCCTGCAAGCGCTCTCTCTGCCTCTGCCTCTCTTTGCTTGTCTGTCTCTCTCATATACACGCACACATACACCATACACATAATACATAAATTTTTTTAAAGTTCAAGTTCATCCTCAACTAAATATTGAGTTTAAGGTCAGCCAGAATTACAAAACAAGAAATAAAATATGAATGTAAAATAGTGTATCAGAGAAGTACCATTACCATAGAGAGTAACAGCAAATTGCTCAAAGGCAGGAAATGTAGACACTAAATGCTGTACCTCTCTTCTATCCTGTTCTTATCCATGAGAGGCTGTTTAATCCACTGGTTAACCAGCCTTTGTCCTTGAGCAGTTTTGCATTTATTCAGTAATGCAGCCAGAGACTGAGAGCCAGTGGTATCTTCAACAGAACCCTAGTATACAAAAACAAAATACAAACACTCATCAGCAAAGGCTTTACCATGCCTTGAAATAGAATTTAGGGAACAAGAATGCATACTATTCTCCAAATACAAACTGAGAACTGTCTACAAATATTTCTCTAAGCTAAAATCAATATTTAATCTATATCTACAGATGTATATTTTGCCCTCAGCTAAACAGCTTCATAATTACTAGTTGTTAAACAAACTTAAAATAGAAATTTAAAGAACTACCATGAACACATAAAATTATTCAAAAAAACTAGGACAAACCTACATATAGTTTGAAACTAGAAAAAGAAAATATAATAATCAAAAACTATCTAACTACAACAATGTAACAAAATACAAATTCCTTAAATAAATCACTATTTGTGAAAGAAAACAATTTTATTTTTTATTATTCAGTATTTTTAAAGCATATTGTCTTTTTTACCTGGAAAAGGTTGAGGGCTCTTACTGCTGCCATGTCCAATTTCATGTACTGGCTGAAGTCAAAAGTAGACAGTTCAAACTGTCCAAAATTTGAATCATCTGATAAGAGTTCTAAAAACTTGATTACTGCAGATAATGATGAAACAGCAACCTAAAAATAAAATTTAATAAAAGATTCTTCCATCACCAAGACCAGATATTAGAAGTAGAAAACAAAAGTAAAACAAGATTAGCTGGGCATGGAGGCATGTATCTGGAATTCTAGTACTTGAAAGACCAAGACAAGGAAATCAAGAGTTTGAGGCCTGCCTGGAACATATTAGGGCAAATCTAGAAGAATACTAAGTATTTAGTAATGCCTTTGTATCTGGCTTTATAGTGAAATGTTTTAGCAAAGCCTCTGCTGTGTCTGGCTTAATCACTAATTGTTTTTAGACTTGCTTTGACCTTGAAGAACTGTTGATTCACTGGAATGTATACACTTGATGTTTTTAGAGTCTGCAGCTCCACAGACCTTGGTCAGGGGTCTTGCTTTTGATCATGGTGAGCTGTGGTGTGGGTTGTTTGCTCCTTCAAGCAGAAAGTGTAACATAAACTTTGGTAGATGGAACTTGGCCCAGCGCTATTTGGTATCTGTGTAAAAACTGAATAAAAATACTTGGAGAAAGCTAGTCAGGGTCAGATCACAAAAGACTGCCCCCCTGTTCCTTCAAGACTTTGAGTCCTGGTGTGTTCTACGGCACCAGTGACCAACATCAATCACAATAGAAACCTTGTCTCTCATGCTAGTGAAATGATTCAGTGGGGAAAAACACCTGCTCCCTAAGCCTCATGATCAGTTTTCTCCCTAGAACCCACAGCAGAGAGAACTCAAAAAAATTGTCTTCTGATCTTCACATGCATGGTATAGCATCCTCATGACCATACACACATGGTCACATGCAATAACTAATATATACATATATGTGTATATTTACAAGGAAACCCACCAGATATGGTGGTACAAGCCCATATTTCTAGCACGTGAGACAAAGGCAGGGGGATCTGTGAGTTCAGATGGACTACACTATGAGTGACAGGTCAAGAAGGGATACATAGTAATACCCTGTCTCAAAAAGGCAGAAACCCAGTCAGTTGGAAGTGGGGGACCAGAGGGAAGATGGTTTACATCTCCAATGGTTAAGTGTTGGACAGCCAAAATTAGCCCCCATAGAGATTGTCTTCTATGACAGATTTCTTCTGGGGAATGGCAGAAGTTGTGATTGGTTTGTTTGTTTTTGTTTGCTTTTTCGAGGTTACAGAAACTAATTCGATTCCAGATATGATGGAAGAGGACCACCAGGAAACCATCCATAAAGAATGGGTGGAATCAATCATCTTCATAGCCCAGCCCACCTCCAATGGCTGCTGTCAGAGCTGCTCCTGCTGGACAAGAGGGTGTGTGTCTAGAGACTGCTCTTTGTCCTCAGAGATGAATGAGGTCATGCTGGGAATTCCTTCTGCAGGCTCTGGCCTGACCGACATGCAGTTCTATAAAGGTACATGTTTTCTCCTTATCTTTTTAGGTAAATATTCTTAGGTTGCAAAACTTGATTCTTCATCTTTATAATTAAACTCAAAATTCTCTGCTCTGGAAGAAATAAAAGCCATGTATTCTGCTGTTAATGTTTTCGGGTTATAATTTTTACAACTTCTTTTTCTTTTCTTTCTTTCTTTCTTTTTTTTTTTTTTTTTTTTTTTTTTGAGACAGGGTTTCTCTGTGTAGCCCTGGCTGTCCTGGAACTTTCTCACTCTCTTGTCCAGGCTGGCCTCAAATTCAGAGATCTACCTACCTCTGCCTCCCTAGTGCTGAGCTGAAAGGCGTGTACCAGGATCACCCTGCTACCTTTTTACAGCTTCTAAAATACTGCTCATTTTTATTTTGTTCTCATTTATCAATAAACTACACCATATTTACTTCAGTAGTATACATAAAGAAGTAGAAACCTTGTCTCTAAAAACAAAATAGAAAAAAAGACATGAAAGAACAGTCCTATGACTCATTTATATAAACAAATCTATACTGTCAGAAGTCAGAACCAGAACTAGTGCAGACGAAGACAGGAAGTAAGTCTCAAAAAACAAAAGCCAAATCACATTGGCAGGCAGCACAAAAGAGTCCTAATCATATTGAGTCATAGGTGTTAGTTAAGAATAATTAAAAGTTGCAAGAATTGAGTTACAAATTTGCATCATATAGTCCTTTTATTATGTCTAACTAAAAAGTTTAAATTATCCATATTCTACATTATTAATATAAAATAAAAAAATTAAAAGTTAAGACGTTCAAGACATCAAATAATGACAAATACTGACTTAAAATATACTTGAGAGTCATTGAGACCCTTCACTGGGTAAGTGTTCCTGCTTGTAGCACAAGGCTGATGAACTAAGTTTGATCTGTGGAACCCACAGTGTCAGGTTGTCTTCTGACCTCCATTCATGTCAGCAATCACACACACAAAATACTATATAAAATATACTTGATAAGCCAGACATGGTGAACTATGCCTATAACCCCAGGACTCAAGATATGAAGGCAAGACCAAAAGTTCATTCAAAGTCAACCTTGTCTATACCCAGTTCAAGGCCAGCCTGGGTCACATGAAACCCTGGTTCAAACAAAACGAAACACCGACTCATTGTAATATCCCTATTTTTCCTATCTGATAACAATAATCTGTCTCTGTCAAATTAATTAACACACAGGCTGTCCAAAAGATCTCTGGCTCTGTCACAGGAGGTGTGTGTCAACATTCTTTGTTTTAGTTATGAGAAGTGGCCCAGGATTGTTCTGATCAGTGATGCTCCTGTCCTAGCTTCCTAAGTATTAGGATTACAGAAGCAAGCTACTATACCTGGCCATAAGAAATTGTTAACTTCCTAGCAGGGGGTCACATGCCTTTAATCCCAGCACTCAAGAGGCAGGTTAATCTCTTATGTTTGAAGTCAGCCAGTGAGTTTCAGGCCAGGCAGAGTTATAGTCTCAAAAAAGAAAAAAGAAAGAAAACAAAAACAAACAAACAAAACAAAACAAACAAAAAAACCAAATCTTCTAAAATCTTCTTTACATTTCCAGCAAGGAAGAAAGTTTACTAACCACTGGGATTTCTACCCATCCTTATCAGTTTTCATTTGGATTTTTAAGAGTTTGACACAGTCAGGATGTCCCCCAACTCGATACATACTTGAGACTGACTGGCCTTGAGGCCCTGGACCCTCCTGCCTCCATCTCCTGGCCATACCAAGTTCATATCGTCTCGTTTAAAATAAATAAATAAAAAAGTAAGTATTCTTTCAGCCTTGTTACTTGCTAACCTCCAATATCAATCCTTTAGTGCAGATATATTTATCCTTATTTAACAGAATATTAAACTGTCTCTCAAAAAGGCTAGGTAATTTACAAAAGATTCCAGAACTGGTATGAAGCAGAGCTAAGACAGGCAACACTATGCTATGTCCCCTACTTAAATGTCAGTTGTAGTGGAATATTTGAACTTATTCTCAAGTACTGTAAAGCTACATGTACTTCTGTGCAGGAAAATGAACTTTAAAACATCTGTTATGTCTGGCAGCAGGAGTTGCTGGAAGGTCACCTTCCTTAGCTGTTAGAACCAGTTTTCTGGGTGTGGATGGGCTGCAGTTTTCTTGAATGCAGAAAAAGAATGCTAGTTTGGGGACCCATAATATCTGCTCTTAGAAGAAGCAATTGATGCTCAAATTTATCTTGCCCTTTGTGATCTCAAGTGTGGAAAGCATTTGATTGTTTTAATGTTAATGAAAGGGCTTCCAGTGGTTCCTCCTGCAGTGTCCAACAAGGAGAAATGGGAACACCTATGTAGCAGCTCATTGCTTCGTGGGTTCATCAAGAGAGACAAGGAGGCATTCACTGGTGCAAACCCTGCCAGACCTCTGCAGAGGGAACCACTATCATGGCAGGCACCATACTTGACAGTGGAACCCCAGGTGTCTGAGCTCAGGTGTTTTTATTGATTCAGAACTCCTCAGGTGTTCTACTGACAGCACATGCAGATCATGACCAATCAAACACCCCCCACAAAAATCCAATACCTGCAGACAATACAAAATGTCAAGGCCTAGGCAACCCTTCCCTCAACAATGTACAAACAATCATTTTATACATAACTAAAAATAAACTTCTATAACACACCTGTCTCTGGGCCTTGACCTTTGCCTAATGGCACCAAGATTGCCCATCTTGGTGAGGCATTTGAGAGATTTGGACTACAGCGTTCTTTCTTTTCATTCATGCAAATAAGACCTTTGTATCTGTAGGCAGTGCCTTTCCTCAATAAAGGACCTAAAGAACATGAATGAGGTCATTGCAGCTCTCTGCTGAAGTGGCCAGGTTCTCATCTCTCCAGGTGTTCTTGAACCCACTCAAAGAAATAATTACATCTACAGACAGTAATCTAATTTTCATATGACAACTTTTTTCCCCTCTTTCTGGGAACATGGCTAACCAGGCTAGCCTCAAATTTGCTACGTTTACAAGGATGACCTTGAACTCCTGATCCGCCTTCCAACTGCTGGGATTACAGACTTACATATCAGGTTCACATGCAAACATTAAACCCCTTCCATATAAATACTCCACGGATATGTGCCAGGTAAATATGACTACAGGGACTGAAGAAATGGTCAGCAGTAAAGAGCCTGTGTGTTCTTCCAGAGGACCCAAGCTCAGTCCCCAGCACCTCCATAAGGAGGGTTACACCCACCTCTAACTCCAGGTCTTACGGGAAATCCCACATCTATCCTCCAAGGGCAACATGATACCCTTACACATACACATAGACAAAACTAATACAAAACAAATACAAACAAATCATTAAAAATAAGATCTAAGGTTATGTATAACAACCTTATATTAAAGGTTATTAAAGGTAAAAATAAAAATAAAGACTCTAAGGTTATGTATAAAATTTTCTAGTCATTTTCTTTAGTTTTTCCTCAAACTTCATTGCACATCAACAGTATCACTGATGCACGGTTTAGATTTCAAGATAAGTGTGACAGGAGTATGGGCCAACAAGATGGCTCAGCAGTACAAGCACTTGCTGCCAAGGTGACAAGCTGAATTTGATCTCCAGGGACCATATGGTAGGGAACTGACTCCTGAAAGCTGTTCCCTGACTTCCACACACATGCTGTGGTGCATGCACACCAATAAATAAATGTGATTTTAAAAAGTGATTGAATCAGCCTTTTAAAATGTCACTGTTACTATTAAGAATAAATTCACAGCCAGGCGATGGTGGCTCACACCCTTAATCCCAGCATTCGGGAGGCAGATGTATCTCTGAGTTCGAGGGCAGCCTGGACTACAGAGTGAGTTCCAGGACAGCCAGAGTTACAACAGAGAAACCTGTCTCAGAAAAAAAAAAAAAAAGAATAAATTCACACTTGTAACCCACATACCTGATTCTCCATCTCTGGTAAGACAGCACTATTTATCTGTTCTCCTTTTTTGCCTTTCAATAACCGATTGAGATCCTGATAAACGTCTTTAGCGGAAAAGTCGGCTTTCTTTCTTTCTGTGATCAGAATCCCGCCTCTCTGAATAACCTGTTTATAGGAAACATTTCAAATTACTACGAGACCTCTAACATAGCAAACAGAAAGTAACAACTGCTTATAAGACTATTAATCTACAAAGTTCGTTTACTATACAAGACTCTCGGAACATCACCTCGGTTGTTTTTTTGATTTTTTTCTTTGTTTTTTTGCTTGGTTGGATTTATATTGTGTTTTCAAGTCAGGGCTCCTCTGTTGTGACTGTCTCACTCTGTAGACCAGGCTGGCCTCAAACTCAGAGAGATCCACCTGCCTCTGTCTCCCAAGTGCTAGGATTAAAGGCATGCACCACCACAAGCAGCCCCTAAGAACATCTTTTAAATCTATGAACTAACTCAGAAGACAGAAGTAGGTGTCTCATCTCTTTGAAGCCAGTCCAGTATTCACAGGAAGTTCCAGCCTATACATAGTGAGACCCAGTCATTCAGTTAAAAAAAATAAATAAATAAAAATAAAAAAATGTGAACTTCTAATTCAACTTTAAAGTTATGAGAAAATAAAACTTTCAGAGTTCCTTGCTTGGTGTAGTCCTAGAAGAGGCTGAGGCAAAATAGAAAGCTAGAAGCCAGCCTGAATAACAGAGACCCTTTCTGAGAGAGAGGGGGGGGGGGGGGAAGGCAGACATGCTGGGTAGGTTCAGTACTAGAGAACTTGCCAGGCAAGCTGGAAACCCTAACAATGCCCAGTACTGCAAGGGGGAAATAGGTGAGTATGGTAGTGCACACTTGTAGCATCCTAGCACTCGGGAGGCAGAGACAAGAGGATCACCACTTGGGAGGCAGGCCAGGCTGGACTATACAATTAGTAAATACAACATCTCTTCAAAAGTACCTGCCAGGGTTGAGGAGATGGCTCAGCAGTTAAGGCATGGGTTGCGCTCCCAGAGGACCTAGGTTTAATTTCCAGCACCCATACAGTGGCTCAGAACCATCTGTAACTCTAGGTCTTAGAGAGCCAATGCCTTTTCTAACTTCCATGGGCATCAGGCATTCATGTGCTACACATACACACATATAGGCCAAACACTCATAATTTTTTTAACTGGGCATGGCAGTGCACGGCTTTAATCTCAGCACTTGGGAGACAGAGGCAGGCAGATCTCTGTGAGTACCAAGCCAGCTTGATCTACAGAGTGAGTTCCAGGACACCAGAGCTGTCATAGTGAGACCCTGTGTGGTAGTTTAAATAGGAATGGCCCCCATAGACTCATGTGTTTGAATGCTTGGTCACCAGAGAGTGGGCACTATTAGGATGTGTGACCTTGTTAGAGGAAGTATGTCATTGGGGGCGGGCTTTGAGGCTTCAGGCCCAGTGTCACTTTCCCTTGCTGCTGCCTGCCCATCCAGATGTAGAACTCTAAGCTTGTCTCCAGCCCCCATCTGCCTGTGTGCCGCCATGCTTCCCATCATGACAATAATGGATTAAAACCTCGGAACTATAAGCCTGCCCCAATTAAATACTCTCCTTTCTAAGAGCTGCAGTGGTCATGGTCTCTTCACACTAAGACAACCTGTCTTAAAAAAAGAAAAAAAAACAAAAAACAACCCCCCCAAAAAAAGTCTAAAAGTCTAAAAAAAAGTCTCTTTTTTAAGGCCAAATGCATGAAGACACTATTCTAAGCAAATTTAACATAATAGTAATAAACCACATACATATACAAATGACACAAACAAAACTTTGATAAATGTTAAATTAAAGGATCAGAAGCCATGTGTGATGGCGCTCAGGTAATCCCAGAACCCAGACTGCTAAGGCAGGATGCCTGAGTTCTAGGCCAACCTGGGCTATCAAGTTAAGACCATGACTCAAAAACCTTAAAAGAATTAAACAAATTCTAAAGCTAGGTTAATATAGCTCAGTAATACAATAAGTACCTGCTTAGCATGTTCCTGGCCAAGATCCCCAGCAACAGGCAAAATATATATCCTAAGCAACTGTATGCTGTTAATTGGTAAACTATGCCAAGTATAATATTTACCATAATAACTATTCTCTTAGAGTGAACACAGAAAAGGAGAAAGGGGAAAAGATCTAAGGCAGAGCAAGTCTTATACAACAAGCACTTGTCCCAATGATATTATTACAGCTGTCAAGTTTCTTTCAAAGTTAAATATCAAGATGGTCCTCAGAAGCAAACACTATTTTAATTAGAATTTAAAATGATTTTTTCCCCATAAATGAAAATTGTCATGCACTGGAACCATAGGTCAGTGGTAGAGCACTTGCTAGCATTCTAGAGGTCCTAGGTTCAAGTATATATGGGGGAAGGGATATTACTAGAGACTTTCCTAGACTGGATTTCCTTACCTGCCTCAGTTTGCCCATGTCTCCGGCAGTCTCTCCTCCTGGTAAAACGCATTCCTTTGGTCCAATCTGAATCAGAAGAGCCTCAAGATTGGAGAACTGATCATTATCAGGGAACTCACACAATCCTAGCTTTCTCTGCATGGAATCAACATACCCGACTCCAACCTGTCTTTGACCATCAACTGTGGACATTTTAACACCCACAACGCCAATGGAAGCTGACATGTCATTGTTACCAAACAGAACGTCTTCAAACTGAGAAAGATTGCCGGGAGAAGCCTAAGCAAAAATAAAGACAATTTTTAAGAAATATTGAACATATTTAAAATTTTTACTAGTAAATAATTATCCAAACTTGATAAACCTTATGTTTTCTTACAAAAACATGCCTGTCTATATATTTAATTATTTTCAATAATTACAATTACTACATGTAGTCCCGAGTGCTGGAACCTTCGTGCTGGGGTTCCGGGGCCTTGGGTTTTACCTTATCCTTCTGTGACCTTGGCGGGCCTCAGTGAGTAGGCGAGTGGACAAATGACCACCCGGGACATGCTTTGGTGGGCGTCTCATCTTTACAGGGGCTTTAGGGGTGCCTTTTATGTGCCACGGTCGGGGGCATGGTCTGGCCACAAGAGTGGGACTGATTGGTTGAGGCAGGGGCTTTGGGCACCACCTTAGATGAACATATTTGAGCCTGCGTCCCCAGCCTGCAGGGGCAGACAAAGCATCTTTGCTTCTGTGAAGCAGGCAATATTTAATATTTAGCTGGGCTCTGGCCAGGGCTAAAGTAAGGAGCAGCATCTCCTGGGATGACGCGGGGTTTCAAGCCAGCTCGACCCCCTCTTAGCTCTATGCCAGTCCCACAACTACATGTGCTGTAAAGTATCCCTCTCTTCCTTCTGCAGTTACCATTTTCCACCCAGACAGGCTTCCCTTGAAGCTTAGTCCAGTATGAGACTCATGATGTCTTATCTTAGCTTCCTGAGTGCTAGAATTACAGGCACACATCACCACGCTTGGCTCCGGCTGCATTTTAAATACTTAAGCACATCTAAAAATCATTCTGCCAAAATCGATTTTCAAAACTCCCAGCACAGCAAGATGACAGAGTTCAATTCAAGGCCAGCCTGGGCTATAGAAAGATACTATCTCAAAAAAAAAAAAAATACAAAAAGCACATTCTAGGTTTGTTTGAATCTGTACCTTCAATGAGAAATATACACACAAAGACACAAATGTAGTATTTACAATGAGATATTAGGAACAGTAAAAGCTGTTTGATATACTTCAAAAAAAATAAAATGGTAGCACACACCTTTAATTCCAGCACTTGGGAGGCAGAGGCAGGCAGATCTCTGTGAGTTCGAGGCCAGCCTGATCTACAGAGTGAGCTCCAGGACAGTCAGAGTTACAACAGAAAAACCCTGTCTCGAAAAGCAACAACAAAAAGTAAAATCAAAACCAAGTGTGGCAGAGCATGCTTGTAATGCCACCAGCATTGGAGAAGCTGAGGCAGCATGATCAGAAGTCTGACACCAGACTGAGCTTGTTCCTAAGAAAATAAAAAATAAGTGGCCTGCTTTAATCCCCTAACTTGGGAGACTAGTTAGGCATTTTTCAAGGATCACCACCAACCCTAAGCCAGCCTGGGCTACATAGTGAGACCTTGTTTTCAAAACAAACAAAAAATTGGAGGCTGGAAAGACAGCTCAGGGGTGAAGAATGCTCTTCTACAGGATCCAGCTTGCAACTGTAACCCCCGTCCAAAGGGATCCAGCGCCCTCTTCTGGCCTCTGGCAACAAGCACAAAGTGGTGCACAGACAGATGTTCGGGACTAATACACGTAAGTTTTTTTTTTTTTTAATTAATTAAAAAAAAAAAAAAAGAAGCCAGGCGGCGATGGTACATGCCTTTAATCCCAGCACTGGAAGGCAGAGGCAGGTGGATCTCTGTGAGTTTGAGGCCAGCCTGGTCTACAGAGGCAGTTCCAGGACAGCCAGATTTACAGCAGAGAAATCCTATCTCAAAAAAAAAAAAAAAAAAAAAGAGTAAAATCAATTCCGTGTTTAATGATAATATTTATGTTCAGGTTATCATCCACATTATGTTGTATTTTAGGAACAGTGAGCGACAAGGCTCAGCATGTTCAGAAACATTTTATAAGGACCATTAAATTTCTAAATTGTAATTAAACTGTAACTTTTAAAAATGAACACGGTATCAGTTTCTCAAAGCATTTTGCTATCACAACCTAGTTAACACAGTAAAACGCGCAGCTGAATTATTTTTTACTTCTCTAAAACAAATATTCAAAAGAAAGACAATTACCTTAAATGCCAAATACCAATCATTTTCCTTAGATGCCTTGTTTCCAGCTTTATTCTT
Organism: Cricetomys ansorgei; assembly: GCA_026225945.1. Taxonomy (NCBI): domain Eukaryota; kingdom Metazoa; phylum Chordata; class Mammalia; order Rodentia; family Nesomyidae; genus Cricetomys; species Cricetomys ansorgei. The sequence goes on from JAMJFZ010001264.1 coordinate 8,299,222, forward strand.
ATAAACTTCAACTCTATACTGACGGACCAGAAGAAGATCTTTTACAAAAGACTCAAAATTCATTTTACTAAGCACAACACTCTGCAGTGTCTTTGCCCCTAAAATAAATAAAGAAAATTAAAATATTAAAGGATTTGAGGTAAGACATGTTCAAACGCTTCACAAATTAGCCCAGCCAATAGTATTCTCTCAGTGGTTCAACCTCTCAATAAACTGTTAGATGAACAAACACTACAAGATGGGCACCATGGAGTGCATCTCCAGGTCCAGGTACTTGGAAGCCTGAGGGCCACCTGGACAAAATAGCAAGATACTGTCTTAAAACAACTAAGCATGGGGCTATCAGAGTAACTCAGTGAGTTGAAGGCATTTGCCACCAAGGTGATCTGAGTTCAATCCCCGGGACTCTCATGGTGGAAGGAAAGACCCGATTCCTGAACACCTACTACACTGTGTATGCCCATACACATAACACACAAAGTAAATGCATGAATAAAAATAAATACATCTGTGAAGGACTTTGGAGCTCCTTAAAATGAAATGTCTCAGGGCTAGGGCTGGGGCTGGGGCTGAGGCTGGGGCTGGGGCTCAACTCGAAAGCACTTTCCTAGGACCCATGGCATCCTGAGTTGGATCCTCAGCAACACAACACAAAACCTAGTCATTATCCACTTACAGAATTCAAACTTCAAGTGTTCAAATAGAGCAGTCAAAAAGTCTCCTCTCCACAGCACTTCACCAATTACAGGCTGTGGCTTCAGTCCGTATGTCCGGCAAACAGAAATCATTACATCGCCCTCTTATATAATCACATAGCTCTCTGTTCCGTATCACTAAGTTTAGTATATGTGGAGAGTGTTCCAACAATACATAACTGGCTTCTATGTGCTGGTAGATCTGTTTAGTGATTTACTTTCTCTTCAGTATTACAATGCTTCATGAAGAACCCCGTAAATGCTTCAGGCTCTTAATGTGTTGAATGTGTATAGAGTTCTAAAACCAAACTGTATCATGTGTGATTGTGATAAACTGCCAGACTATCCCCCTCTTTTAGTTATGGGTAGTCTTTTCCTACAGTCAGCATAAAGGTCTCAGGGAATTGGGTGTGGCATGCAGCTTTAATCCCAGCACTCAAAACAGAGACAATCAAGACCTCTGTGAGTGCAAGGCCAACCTGGTCTATATAGAGGTCCAGGTCCCAGCCAAGCAGGGCTACATAGTGAGATTCTGTCTCAAAAAAACAAAACAAAACAAGAGTTTTCAGGGTGGTGGCGTCACAAGCTTTTTAATCACAGCACTCCAGAGGCAGAGGCAAGCCAATCTCTGAGTTCAAGGCCAGCCTGATCTACAGAGTGAGTTCCAGGACAGCCAGAGTTACAACAGAGAAACCCTGTCTCAAGAAAAAAAAAAAAAAAAAAGTTTTCAGGGGATAGAGAAATGTGTTCAGTGGTTAAGAACACTGGCTGTTCTTCCAGAGGACCCAAGTTCAATTCCCAGCATCCACATGGTGGCTCACAACCATCTGTAGCTCTGGTCTCAGGGGATCAGATGCCTTCTTTTGGTCTTTGTGGGCACCAGGTACACATGTGGTACACATACATAGAGACAGACATAACACCCATACACATAAAATAAAATAGTAAAAGGGTGAGATTTAGAGAGAAGGCTTGGTGTGGTTAAGAGCACTGGCTACTCTTTCAGAGGACTTGGGTCAGGTTCCCACCCACAGACAGCTACCATCTGTAACTCCAGTACAGGGAACCCAGAGCCGCCTTCCGGCCTCCTCAGGCACTGCATCCACATTCCAAGTAGTGCAGACAAAATACTCATACACATAAAACAAATCTTATACACACAAATGAAGTCACCACACTGTCCATCAAAATAAAAACTCAATTTCCCAGCCACCACGTGGCAGCCTGTAACTACAGTTCCAGGGAATGGGATGCCCTCTTCTGGCCTCCTCTGGCACGAAGCACACACATGGTACAGATAGACATGTAGACAAAACAAATACATGTAAAATCAAATAAGTAAACGTTTAAGAAGCCAGTCTGGGCCAGGTGGTGGTGCACACCTTTAATCCCAGCACTCAGGAGGCAGAGGCAGGCAGATTCTGAGTTCTCAGCCAGCCTGGTCTACAGAGGGAGTTCCAGGACAGCCAAGGCTATACAAAGAAGCCTTGTATGTGTATGTGGAGGGTGGGGGGCGCTCTAGTGGTGAATCTTATAATCTATAATCCTAGCATTGGGGAGACAGAAGCAGGTGAGCTCATGATTAAGTTCCAAGCCAGTCAGGCCTACATAATGAGATACTGTCTCAAAAACTGAAGCAGAACACCAACAATAAATTCTTATCAGCCTTCAATTTAGAAGGTAAAATGCAAAGTCTAAAATCATTCTAAGAGGGGAAACAAATGGTCTGGTTTAATTCTGGGACAGCTGTTCAATCAGTCCCCAAGTAGGCGCCAGAACAGATGTACAAGCCCCTCTGCTCTTTTTTGTTTTGTTTTCCTTGTGTTTTAAGACAGGGTCTACGTAGTTCAAGGCTGGCCTTGAACTCAGAGAGATCCAACTGCCCCAGTACTGGGATTAAAGCTTGAACCACTACACCCATCGTCTCTGTTCTTACGCCTTAGTACTGCACACAGCCAACGGTATCTACCTGTCACTAGCTAGAATCAGAAATGTTTCTTGTCTTTTTACTAACAGAAACTCATCTGCCATGTGTTGGTTTCTAATGTACGGGAGTGAAGAGGTCAATGAGGTGATTCCCTTCTTTCTATCCTAGCATCACAGGGATATACAGACTGCCAGGCTAGGTGGTGCACTCCAGGGTGGCTAAGGCAGGTCTGATCAGAGGCCATCCTGTGCTACGTTATGGATACCCTATCTCAAAAAGAGTTACCCAGTTATCCTCCGAAGACGCCATTCTCTGAAGGTGAAGTATGCATGTAGGACGCACTGAGTGCGCACTTGCTGACAAGCATCTAAAGAGCTTGTCTAAGTCTATTCTATGTTCCTGAAGAACCAACCTATCTAGGAAAGAGGATTAAAAACCACCCGTTTTCTACCCAGAATATACTCAAATTTGTACAGGATTCTCTTGAGAATAATGACACCCTCGTCTGCATTCGATTTGTGTCAGACAGGGGACTATAAAAGAATGGGTTAAACCAGCTACTGTGATGATACATTTGAACTTGGAAAGCTGAGGTAGGAGGCTCTCCCTAATCACAGGGCTTTAAAAGAATGGATCCTTCGGTGATGACACGTGAAGCAGATAAAACGTCAGTAAATAAATACCAGATGCAGGCACCTGAGAGGAATATGGAAAAATCAACAGAAACCTATCTTTGCCCTTGGGATGACACCCAGACCCTGCAAAAAGCTTATCTTTCACTGAACTGTTGGGAAGACTGGAGTACAATCGCAACGGAAGTGGCAGTTCAAGAAAACAAGCTGAGCTGGGCTAGGAGGTAAATGCCATTACCCCAGGATGCTGGGAGGCAGTTTGAAATTCAAGGACAACCAGCTATACCCAGAGTTCCAGGCCAGTCATGGCTATTAAATAGACTGTGTGTCTCAAAAAACCAAACCAGAACAAAACATAAATTCCCACGAACAAAGAGCTAACTAAAACGTGTGAAATCCATACAATTGTTTTGCAACCAAAGGGAATAGAATGGCTGAGAACACAGATAAGCTTTGAAACAAAGACAAATATGACTTCATTTACGTTACATACCAGAAAAAGTATATCTAGAGACAGAAAATAAACTAGTGGCAAGGGTTGGGCAGATGTGGGGGGAAAGGAGTGACTAATAATGGACACAGGATTTCTTTTGTGTGTGTCTCCCTCTTGAACTCAAGATAAGCTGTCTAACAAAAGCAAATACAACCGAGTGTGTGGCACCGGACTATCCACCCAGCACTCAGGTAGAAGGAAAGGCTATCTTTTGTCTGGAACATCCCATTTGCATTTGACTGCAAAAATTAGAACTCAAAATCCCAAAGTGTCCTAGAATGTTCTTTCATTGTAATTGAAAGAAAAAAGCAACGCGGGGGGCGGGCGCATTATGGGGATCAAAATAACCTAGGCCTCAAGTGAGGTCTGCAGCCTTGATGCACAGCTTTCCAAGTAGCCCAACAACACACGGCAAACCGTGGGGGACGGCAACTGAAATCTGGGCAGTTCGGCTCCAGGACAGGTTCAGCGCCTGACCACTTAACCATCCTGCCCTTCAGCAATGATCCGTGGCAGGTTCTCAAGCTGGACAGTAAAGAAAAAGAAAAAACTGTTATGTGGGCAAAATGAGGATGACGAAAAGGGAGTTTCCCAAAGCGCCCGCCACTCCTGGCTCCCAGGCTGCTGACCATTCTACGAGATTCGGAGCTAAGCCTGGCGGCACACGACTTTAACCCTAGCGACTCGCGGGGCTGAGACACGAGGATCGGGAGATCGCGGCAAGCCTGGCGTAGACGGTGTTCTGTCACGAGCCCTACCCGGCCGCGAGAAGCCCACCACGCCGCGGGGAGGGGAACCGGCACAGTACCCTGGCCGCGCGGCGCAGCAGACAGCGCGGGCGGGGGAGCAGCGCGGGCCCCGCGCGGGACGCGCCCTCCCCGTCCCAGGCCAGGGCGCTGCAGAGCTGCCAGCCGCCTCGCCCGGCCGCCCTCACCTGCCGGCCCCAGGTACTTGATCACGCCCTGGGTCTTGAACACCTCGCGGGCCGCCAGCAGCGCGTCCTCGCCGTGCGCCGTGTAAAAGTCGCCGCGGTCGAAGAGGCGCACCATGGTGCTCGGCTTCTCCGGCATGCCCTCAAAGAAGCGCACGAAGCCCGCCTCGGCCGCGCCCTCCAACTGCAGCGTCTCCTTAGGCTGCACCGCCATTTCCGAAGCTCTCCCCACAACACCGAGGGTGCAGCGCGACCCTACGCCGGGTCGTTTCCCGCCTCCCTTCCCTCGCCCCCAGGCCGCGTCTGGCCTCGGTGGGATCGCCCAATCAGCATGCCGCGCTGCGCCTCGGTGGGTGGGAGTCTATCGCGGTAGCCAATCGTAAGTGGATGAGGCCCCAGCTTCCCGCGCACGCTGGGGACTCTAGCTACTGCGCATGCCTCGGAGTTGCAGGCGCTCCGACCTGCGGGCTCGCAGCCTTAAAACACCGCCAGTGGCTACGATTTTTGGTCTGCACAGCTTTGTGCCTAGGTGGGTAGGTGGGTGGGTGAGTTGGTGGCTCGGGTAGGCGGGGTCAGCTAGGAAGTTGAGTCTATCAAGTGACCGGAAATTAAGAGTGAACTAGAAGAATTTGTGAGCAGAGGATAGCAACCCTTTTAGCCTTTACCCAGTCTTAAACGTGTGATATACACTTAACAGTGCTTTTCCTTTTTAAGCAAACTGCCTACCTTAAGATTTCAGGTTTATTCTCCACAGCTTCTCACTAACTCCGTTTCTCATTCTGAAATGGTATGAAATGGCAAAACCAACGCCATCTCAAACTGTAAAATCCATATTAAAACAGAGACAAAGGTCGGGTTCCCAGGAAGATGAGAAAAGTCCCTAGCCTTCAGAGCCCACCAGTAGAGGCAAAACAAAATGATTATTGGGTACTGGATTTGGGAATTGAGATGGGTCATTTCTGGGTTATAGTGACTGAGTGTAAAGGCCCTAAACTCCCATTTCTCTTTGTGTTGGACATACAAGGTCCCTCCTCTCAGGCCTGGTCCAGGTCCACACTGTATGCACTTAGCCCCTGACCTGGGCCTGATCCTCCAGGCCTGGAACAGGCCATAAGAACCCACTCTGAGGGCAACCAATCAGAAAGAAGCAGTACAAGCGTAGCACCTATCTCATCTGGCCAGGTAGCTCTAAAGGCCATAAACCAGATGTCCTGACTTTAATGGCTAACCAGATATAGCCTAAGAATGTGAACAGTTAGCCCCCCCCCCCCCAGCATGAGCCAATCAAAACTAAACTTTTGTGAACTACATTTCTATTCCTCAACTAGAGACAAGGTTACCTCACCTATGCAAAAACCCCCTCTTACTGCCTATAAAAGGCCAGTAAGCCTTTGTCCAGGGTCGACCATTTCTCCTCGTGCCTGAACCCAGCATTGCTGGTTTGCTCTGCAAAATAAAAGTGCCCTTGTTTTTTGCATATGTGGCCTCGCTGGTCCTTAGCAGGCAAATTTCGGACTCAACAATTGTTAGTGAGTTTCTGACTGGTTAAAAATTATGACTAACTTTTGTTTATGTTGCACAAAATGTTAACGGTTTTCAAGCTTAAATAGTAAAAATTTGAGTCAGGGTGGTATCTGTGAACTTTCATTTCAGACTACGTCCCTGGCCAATCCAGATTTCTTTCTCTTTTTCTATTTTTTTTTTTCCTTTTATGCTTGAACTCAATAAAATTCTCTTTTCTTTCAACAAGTTGTGTGTTGGTATAATAGGAACAAAAGGCCCCCACAACAATTCCATCCATCTGTTGACTAATTCATAAGACATTTTGGAAGCTGGGTGGTGGTGGTACACACCCTATTCCCAATACTTGGGAGGCAGAGGCAGGCAGATCCCTAAGTTCGAGGCCAGCCTGATCTACCCAGTGAGTTCCAGGACAGCCAGCTCTACACAACGACACTCTGGGGGCTGAAGAGATGACTCAGCAGCTTCTTAACCCATAGTGTTACAGTTGCCCGAGCTCAGTTCCCAGCACCCATGCAGCTCACCTTGTAATTCCAGGTTCTCGTGGTGGATGGGAGTGGGGTCAGCTGCAGACACCTGTATTCACACAGACAAACAGACACAAAATTTTTTTTTTTTTTAATTTAAAGAAAAAAATCTACTTTGGAAACGAGTGTGGTGGCACACAGCTGAAACCCCAGCTCTGAGGAGGTGGGAGCAGGGGGATCAAAAGTTCACCTTTGGCTACACATCTGGAGGCCAGTCTGAGCTACAAGAGACTGTGTCCAAAATAAAATAATAAATAAATAAATAAATAAATAAATAAATAAATAAATGTATACTTTGGAGTTCTGTATAGCAAGACCCTGTCTCAATAAAGAAAAAAAACGGTCACATCTTGCTTTACTTACATGATAGTGAATGGGTGCAGATAATACAGTGTTTCATAAGTAGGTATATTCAGAGGGAGGTGGGAAGGGAAGGGGGTGTGAGCTGATGCTTCCAGAAAAGAAAAGAAAAAAATAAGCTGCACTATGATAAATATTCTACAGGCCTAATTAGCTGGTTAAGACTGTGAAGAGCTGAAAGGTTGCAGGTCCAGAGTTAGATTATCCTGGACTAGTTTTAGTCCCCTAAAGAGTTGTTCATTGCCCACCTCTGTGTTTACCTTAAGAGCCTTGTGACAAGTAAAGTTTTTGTAAAATGTACAGACTCCTTAGTTTCTACTGACTCGAAGACTGAAACTGTCATCAGATAACATCTGAAGACTCTAAATGTCCCTCCCCGCTTTGCTGTAACCTGCCTTCCTGATGTTTTCACCACTGTATTGGAAAAATGCCCTGATTTATGACTTCATTTGTTCTGTTACTATAAGATTTCCTGAGAGCCACTGAGGTGGCTCTGGGTGAAGGCCCTTGCACCGAGACTGACGGCCTGCACTCCATCCCTGGACCTGTTGTGGGATATCTCCCAGGGAAGACTACTCGGACACAGGTTTAAACTAATAGAAAGTCTTTATTAGCTAACCAATGACTACCCTGGGTGTTCAGGATTCCACTGTAGCCCTGAGCCTTTCTTAGCTTGAGCTTTTAAGCACAAAAACTATATTCTGCGTTGACATACTTCAGTTAACAAGAACAGTTAGCCAGAAATGTAACTACAGAAGCCAAAAAGCAAGGTTGGTACATTTAGACACTTTCTGAGAACTATGGACTTTGATGGGTTAGGTCTTTGTTTTGTCTGGCAGGTGGTGCTGTTTATGTGCTGAGTTTTATGGACTGAATAGTACTTCTATCATGGAATCAATTGTGCTAAGGTCTGGGAGCCTGTTACAGATCCACAAGTAGAGAGAGAACTAACTTCCACAAGTCATCCTCAGACTTCCATATCCCAATCTATGACACTCATGTCCTTTGGATGTGAGCACACATACACACAAGACAAATAGGTAAATAAATTAAAAACAAAACAATACCATGAAATTGATATTATGTTGGAGCATGGTATTTGGAATAATTTAATTATGTTCCTGGGCCACTGTCACCCAGAATAAACTATCTCTTAGTTCCTTTGAGGTGAAAGCTGTATGTTGTAGAAGTTTATTTTTAGTTGTTTAAAATAATTATTTTGTGTACTATTGAGTGAGGGGCTCCCTATGTCTGGGCATTTTGTATTGTCTGCAGGTGTTGGATTTATGTGGGGTTGTTTGCTTGCTAATGATCTGCATGTGCTATCAGTAGACTATCTGAGGTTCTGAATCAATAAAAACGCCTGAGCCCAGATGCTCAGGGTTCCACTGTCCAGTATGATGCTGGCCAGGATGGTGGTTGCCTCTGCTGAGTTCTGGCAGGTTTGATCCTACGAATATGTCTCCTCATTGTCCTTGACGATCCACCACAATAGACGTACTACAACAAATGGTGCACCAAAATGGGACAGGACCTCATGCCAGCTAATCCAACATAGAGACAAGGAAGAAGAGAAAGAAACTCCAAACCTCACAGACTCAGGTAAAGTCTGCTCAGGGAAGCTACCAGAGGATAGAGATTGGATTGGATAGGATAGGATAGGAAGGCTCCTGAAGGAAGAGGAGAGAGAAAAAGGAAATAAGCCTCTATGAAGAGAAAAGACTGTGAAATTAATTAATAAATAAATTAGGAAAAAAGCTCTGAGGTGAGAGCCACAGAATAGAGGCTCTTAATAAAAAATTCAGCTGAGAGTAGGAGAAAGCAAGGTTCTTGCTGCTTTTCCTGATCATGGAGCCAACTCTCACTCCTGCCACCAGTGGTAGTGTACTGTTTCACAAACTGAGTTTTCAGATAGCTGAGTTGTATGTGTGTGAAGCTCAAGATGCTGTGTTTGAGTTCTGTGGAAGGGGTTGTATGTTCCCCCTTAGCGATGGTGAAAAAGAATGCCAAATTGCCAGACTGTTTCAACCTGAAATTCTTCCCACTGGCCCAAGACCCCCTGCTGTTGTGGAAGCTACAGTTTGCAGTCAAAAAGCTGCTTAGTTAAACTGACCAGTTTCTTTCTGCAAACCTGACTAAGAGAAAGACAAGCAGTCCAGGTACTGGTGGTGGTGATGAGAACTCTGGTTTTGAAGGCATGAAAGGGTCATGGAGAGCTATTGAGGCTTGGCACCATGAAGAGAGCCCAAGAGAGGCCATTGGTGAAGGTGCAGCCTCAGTGGCAGCTGAAGGCCCAGTTTGAAGGGCTCATGCAGAGAAAGTTGAGGTTTGGCACCATGAAGAGAGCTCAGGAGAGGTTATTGGTGAAAGTGCATCCCAGTTGCAGCAAGGGACCCCAGCAGTTCTGAAGATGCCAGTACCATGGGATGACCACCAAGAACAGCAGCAGCAGTGGAGTGGAGCCAGCCAGAGCCTGGAGGACAAATTGTGTATGCTGCAGAAGGCAGAGCCAGATCCAAGCCCTTTTGAGTAGCCCAGAAGATTGTGAGTGAATTCCAGATAATTGGACATTGATAATGTTTTTCTGCTATCTAAAGACATTGTGAAAAGCTTGATATATGTTTGCTTTCATTTGGTCCTGTGCATTAGCATCCCTTGTGATTGTTGGAAATAGTTTTGCTGGTGTAGTGTTAAATTTGGTTGTAGAGATAAAGCAATTTTTTTTTGTCTTATATAGAAAGGGGGAAATGTTGTAGAAGTTTATTTTTATTTTATAATCATTTTGTGCACTGTTGAGTGAGGGGCTCCCTAGGTTTTGGCATTTTGTATTGTTTGCAGGTGTTAGATTTATGTAGGGAAGTTTGATTGCTAATGATCTGCGTGTGCTATCAGAAGAATACCTGAGGAGTTCTGAATCAATAAAAACACCGGAGCTCAGATGCTCGGGGTTCTACTGTCCAGTATGGTGGTTCTCAAATCTGGAAAGGTTTGCACCTGTGAATATGCCTCCTTGTCTTCCTTGCTGAGCTGCCACAGTTTGCGTTGATATGTGCCTTAAATTCTGTAGAATAAAGACCTGCAGGAGGTCATAGGTCAGGGTCCACTGTGTTTGACTCCCTCCCCCCATTCTGTAGCAAAATTATTCTGTAAGGTTTTTTTGTTTGCTTGTTTGTTTTTGACAAGGTCTTGTGTAGTCTCAGTTGGCCTCAAACTCAGTGTGTAGCTAAGAATAATCATAAATTTTTGCTCCCCCTGCCTCTGCCTTCCTAGTATTGGGGTTATGGCATGCCTGGCCTTTTCCCAGTGTCTTTGAAGAGTTTCCAGGGTGTTTCTGACAGTCAGCTGAACTCAGACTCCACTGGCCCGCAGGTTAATATCCATATACCCTGGAAAACAAAGAAACATAGACAATCTGACTGCAGATGGCCTCCCAGCCACCTTTCCTGGAGTTGGACAGCATGCCTGCCTATCTCTCCAGCCATCTGGGATCATGAATGTAGCTTCTGTTACAACTTGAGGCTTCTATACACACTTGAGGACTCCTGAACAGCCCTCTTCTGACCTTTCTGTTGAAAACTTGTTACCACTCAATCCTCAGTCCCGATGCCGGATGCATTTGTGGGAAAGCCTGCTCAGCTTCCCCATAAGTAATTAGTTGTATTTCTTTTGAGGTCCCCACCTCATATCTCCTCTATACCACTTGTTTCAGGAGTCTGTTTACATGTCTATACCGTATACCTGAAAAGGACTGGAATGAATTATTACTCATAATAATATTGACTAACAAACATTTACTAGTTTGTCTGACAGGTTTTTAATTTTACAGTGTTACTGTTTGGGGGCTTTTTATTACCATTCCTGATAGATGTTAATGGTTATAAGGTGAAGAACATAAGCTTGCTGTTAGCCTTGACAAAGAGCAGTGACCATGCTTAAATGATAGTAGCCCAGGCTGGCCCAAGACTCAGTATATAGCCAAGACTAACCTTGAGTTTCTGCCCTCTTGCCTCCTTTCTGGAGTGTTGGAATTACATGCACGTCACACTCTGAGAGGTTGTTCTAACAATTATTTTTTGCCAATAATACGCATGTGTTAACTGCTGATGAGCTCCTTTGTGAGTTGTTTCCAATTTCTAACTCCAACCCGGGTTCTTTTTCCTCCTTGAAGTTATGAAATCACTAACATCTCTGTGGCCTCAGAGCAGTGAAGGAGACTTTTATTCTTGAACAAGAATAGTCTAGTCCTTATCTACTTTCAGTTATTCACACAAAGCAGGTGACTCAGGAAGTAATCAAGGCCAGCCTCAGCTATGTATCGAGTTTGGACCCAGCCTGGGCTACAAGAGACCTTATCTCAAAACCAACAAAACAAAAACTCTAAAACTAGCTTCTCAACAAATTGGGGCTGGGAGGTTACAGATACAGAGTAGAGAAAGCTGAGCATGCAGCCCTCGAGAGGCCAAGGGGGAGGATTAGTTTGAAGACAGTCTGAGCTACATATGAGACTCTGTCTCAAAAAGAAACTCAAACCAACAAATAGCAAATGGCCCACACCTTCTATTCTATTGCTCTGGAAGCAAAGGCAGGTGAATTGCTGCAAGCTCAAAGCCATACATAGGGAGACTTTATAAAAAACAAAAACAAACAAACAAAAAAACCAAATAAGAATATGGGGTAAAAGATTAGGGGTGAAGGGTAAGATAATGAAGGAAATGAATATTCACGTATTTTCCAGGAACAATAAGGATTTTCTTGAAATTGAGCATCATCTCCTTTCACACAGTTCTTTCTGGTCCCAGTCCTGGCAATCTTCAACTGACCTGGCACACTTGGGAGCATGTCGTTTAACATGCAGGTGGGGTTATCATGAAGTTAGAGGTTGTGTGGTAGACACTTTGGCAGCCCCCTTAGAGTCAACTGTTCCTGCCTGCAGACATTCTGTCCCTATCTCAGTATAAACAAACAAAAATAGATAAGGACTAGACATTCAACTAGGTCAGGTAAGTAGTACAAGAACAGTATAGGTAAACTAAGTCTGGTATCGAAGACCTGTAATTCCTGCTACTTGGAGGACTGCAAGTTTGAGATTTGCCCGTGCAACTTAGTGAAACCCTGGTACAAAATAAAAGGAAAAGGACCAACAATATAAATTTCTAGAAGTGACCAGCACTCAAGAGGCAGAGGCAGGAAGATCTCTATAAGTCTGAGGCCAGCCTAGTCTATAGAGTTTTGAACCAGACAGGGCTACATAGTCAGACCCTATCTCAAAAACAACAAAAAAAAAATAACTGACAAGGGATAGGGATATAGCTCAGTGGTTAGAATATCCACCTGACAGGAGCCATGCAGCCTGTGTTGGAGCTTCAGGAGTACAGCCTATCATTTAGCAAGGTGATGGTTGGCTTTTTCAACCTTGGTTTGGCAAGCTTTCTGGGGGATTGTCTCCTGAATGACCCCTTCTGCTGCTGTTGGACTCTACCACACTGATTACTATCATAGACAATTTTATCTCTCTAATGGTACTACATTCTGCGGGATCTTCAGTCCCTTGTTGAATAATGTATCCGTAACAACGGAAGTGGTTTTCTGAGGAGCCAATGCCACTCAGTTGAGTTGGTGGTTCGGTTGACACTCCAGAAAGAATAACCAAGTAACATGCATAGCCAGAGAGACTAGGTCAATGTGTTTTGCCAGCTACTATGGAGTAAGCTACCTAAGAAGGAAAAACAAAGGAAAGCAGTTACTGAAGCCCTTAAGTTTTGCCTACGAGAGACAGGTCTCTGATTAATAGACAACAAATGAGTTGTCTATTAATGCAAATTATTATTGGAATTTGCTGATGCACCTTGAGAACATAAAGACAATGGAACAGACAAACTTACTTCTCTATACAATAAAGAGAAAGTAACAATTCTTACTTGCGATCCTTTAATTAACCTTAATAAAATATATTAGGAACAGAATAATAGAATGATTAATTACTAGTTGGTTTCCATAAACTCTGTCCATCTGTAGTAAAAGATTTATTGCTTCATTGTACAATGTAACTATGGGAATGGAACATGTAAGAGATGTTTAATCATATGTGGGTGTTTTCATGGTAACCTGAAAAAAAGTTTTGTTCAAAGGGTATATAAGGTGTATGAAAATAAAGTTGATTATTGGAGCTGAGATCTTCATTCAAGAAAACATGAGCATGATTGATTTTGTTTTTGCTGACGCTACATCCATCTTTTTAAGACCCTCGACCTGCTGGGGCTGGTCCCTGGCACGTAACATGCATGAAACTCTGGTTTCAATATCCAGCACTCCCCAAAAAGTGGAATGATCAATTTTAGGCAAATAACTTTAGGGTCATAGAGCAATATGTTACAATCTTTTACCTCAATTTAGGGAAGGAGAAAGGATCCTTGCTTTTGTTTCATGCTGCCTTTTGTTTTTGAGGTGAGATCTCACAAGATCGCCCTGGAGTTCATGATTTATACCAAATAGGCTGCAACTTCACAAAGACCCTCTCGTTTCTCTCCTAACTGCTACAGGTATATGCCACTAAGCCCCATTTACCCCTAAATGACCAAGATGGAATGGTGCCAGGGGTACAGCTCAGTGGTAGAGCACCTGCCACACACACGGCCTGAGTCCAATCCAAGCACCGAAGAGGGAGGAAACGGTTTTATGGAGGAAGGCAACAGAATCACTAATGGCTGGTTATGTGACAGTTTGGAACTCAGTATGAAGGTGAGAAATGGACTGTTCATCTGCTATCGAGGATTAAATAGCCAGTAACTAAGGCAAGGAGATGGACAGAATACCCCAGCAGGAAAAACAAAACAAAGAACAAATCCTGCAAATATCAGTATGTCAGAATTGTTAAGAGTGGAAAATAATCAGGAGACTGGAAAGAAGACGATGTATAGTCAACATACTGGGTGGGAATAGTGGTAATCTCACCAGGGTAGGCTCTGGAGAGGACATGTTGACCTTAGTAAGAGTAACCTCAGAACAGAAGGCAGTGGGTTAAACGTACACATTCCAGATTCACTCTTTTGGCTAGGTTCGTGAAAGTAGACAGGAAGCTATGTTAATAGAGAGCACCAAAGAAACCCAGCCAAGGGAGAGGGTTGTTTCCTGGATCTGATGGATGCCTGGGCCTGCTCCACTACGACCATGCCTTAGCCTCCTCAGTGCTAGCATTATAAACATGGGCCTCAACAAGAGACTTACCAGAGTGTTTTATGTTTTGCTTTTCTTTCTTTCAGATAGTCTCAGATAGCCAAGGCCAGTCTGTCCCTAACTAGATATGTAGCAGAGGATACTTTGAAGGCCCTACCCCTCCTACATCTACCTCCCAGTGCAAGAATAACCAGTTTGTGCCACTTGGTAGGACAGATCATTTAAAAATCTAGTATCTTACATATGCATGTATTAGGAAATGTGATTCAAACAAACTTAGAAAACTCAGTTTAAAAATGTTTTATTTCATTAAAAAAGTTTATTATGTACAAGACTCAGGTATGTAGGAAGGCAGCTTTAATCATAAAATGAGACTAGTCGTCGTATTCTACTGCGGAATGTTTGTGACACACAGTCTTCAATATTAAGCATAAATTATTTTAACAGTACAGGCTAAGTTCTGGGTTTCGCACAGGACCTGCACATACATTCATCTAATTTAAAGATTGGTAACGCCAATGTCAAGCCGCTTGTGTTCATGAGTACAAATTTCACCATCACAAAGACGCACATTAACTAACAAACAGTAACCACGTGAAAATCTTCTTCTAGTCCCACATTTATACATTTGCATCCCCTCTGGCGGTCCATCCGCAAACCTCAGCAGTTAGGCATTGAGCTCCCGATGGATCTCACCCATCTCCTTTATCTGCAACGGAGAGGGAGAAGCATGCAAGAAAATATAACTTTCAATGCTTTGTTCATTGGGAAAATTTTCTTAAGGAGTTATTACAGAGGACAGCGAGATGGCCTTCCTTCACCCACCACATTTATACTCATTAAAATTAACAAGCTATAAGGAAACAACATACGGATAAAGGGTCCTACTTTCTATTTTTAACAAGATGGCCACAGTGAAGCTAGATTTTTTTTTAATAGATAAGATTTTTAACTAAATACTTTTTTTTTCTTTTTATAGTTTTTTGAGACAGGATTTCTCTGTTGTGACTGTCTGTCCTGGAACTCACTCTGTAGACCAGGCTGGCCTCAAACTCAAGAGATTTGCCTGCCTCTGCCTCCCCAGTGCTGGGATTAAAGGTGTGCACCACCACTGCCTGGCTGTAACTTAAATTTTTTTTTTTTTACTTTTTATTTTTTTAGGGTTTTAAAGTTACCTTTTCAGCTGGGTGTGGTGGCTAACATCCAAAATCCCAGCACTCAGGAAGTAGAGGCAGGTGCGTCTCTGTGAGTTCAAGGCCAGCCTGGTCTACAGAGTGAGTTCCAGGACAGCCAGGGCTATGTCTCAAAATGAATGAACGAATGAGTAAATAAACAGGAATTACTGTTTGGAATTATTATTCTGTGTGTGTGCACAGGAACACGTGAAAGTCAGAGGACAATGTACAGAAGTGGGTTCTTTGCTTTCACCTTTACAGGGCTCTGGTAATCAAACTGAAGTCAAGGGGTCTGTGCAGCAAACCCTTCACCCACTGAGCCATCTCGCTGCCCCCACCCCCTCAAGACAAGGTCTCACTAAGTAGCCCTGGCTGATCTGAAACTCACTATGTAGATCAGACTGGCCTTCAACTCAAGGTGATCCATCTGCCTCAGCTACCAGGATGCTGGGATTTCAGGTGTTAGCCACCACACCTAGCTCAGTCTTTTATTTACAAGTAAAGAAATTGAAGTACAGAATTAAGTGGCCTTCCAGACCATAAGCCTTAGTTCCAGGCCAACTGGGACAATGAAGAGGACTACCGCCATCGGTAAATGTCTTACTATGAGAGAAGCATGGGGCCGACACTCCACACAGAGTATCCTGTTTAATCCTTCGGGTTTGTATTTTCCATTTTGCAGATAAGGAAGCACAGAGATGTAAAGAAGTTCTGGCACCTGGTTAGCTGATACGTGGCCAAACCTAAGTCTATACAGTTCTTAAATATAATACTAGCAACACACTGCCCGATTCTACGCTTCAATTCAGGGTTAGTCCTGGGCTCACCTCACTAAGCCAGATAAACCAGATAAATGGTACATGGAGACACTTCAGAACCTTTTGGTTCTGTTAGATTATTAACACTCTTATTATTTCTTGTTTTGAGACAGAGTCTCAATGCAGCTAGGCTAGCCTGCTTCTCCCCATGTGATTTTGAGCTCTGGATCCTCCTGCTTCTATCTACCATGCGCTGGAACTACAGGTGTGGGGCACCAATACTCTTCTGTTGTCTGGAGGCAAGGTCTCACTCTAGCCATGCCTAACCCGAAAGTCACTCTGTCACCCAAATTCACAGGATACTCCTAACTGGCTTGAACTCACAGTGAATACTCCTAGCTCAGCTTCCCAAAGTACTGAAATTACAAGTGTGAAACCGTATGCCCATCCATGCTGTTCCTTTTCTTATCTTAAACGTTTTTTGTTTGGTTCTTTTAGGTTATTTTGAGACAGATTTCTTGTTTCTCTGTGTAAGCTTAGTGCTGGGATTAAAGGTCTGCACCACCATGCCCGGCTTAAGTGATTCTTATACACTGACAGGGACATAGGAAATGAGGTCAGCAGTCCTACCGAGTCTCTTCAACCCAGATCGACTAGACTATGCCTCCACCAGACTCCAAACATGTTGACGCCAAAGCCACAGGTCTCTACACCTGCTGTCTGAGAAGCAGAAAGCAGTGAAGTAGGCAGGACTTGCCACAGGACTCACAATGAGTACTCTTCTGAGACTCTTAGCCTACGCTGTGAGGGACTTCAGGGTAGTCGTGCTCCATCAGTGTCTAGGAAGGCACAGCAATGACTGGAGTAAGAAATTCAGTATGGCCCTTTATGCACTTACCTCAGCCTTCTCATATTTTGCTGATTTCTTCCTTGTAGAAATAACCTAAAAGAAAAACAATTACTGTTTTAGAAACTACTATTCAACAAAAGTAGGGAAATTAACACGTGCTGTGAACACATATAAGCACATATGTATGATTTTGGGGTCTAAAAACCGGTCATATAGTGCTAATTCTTCGAACAGCTATATCAACACCACAGCAGTCTCTGGAGCAAAAGTTTTTAACTGAACTCAGACAAAATACCCATACACTCATTTATCTATCCACCCATTCTCCAGATAACAAACTGTTCTCTAGATTACCCTTACAACATAACCCTGAATGTGTTTTTTGGTTTTTGTTTGTTTGGTTCTTTTGAAACAGGGTCTCATTACAGAGACCAGGCTGATCTGGAATTCACTATGGAGACCAGGCTGGCTTTGAACTCTGATCTGCTTGAGTGCTGGGATTGAAAGTGTGTGCTACCACACTCAGCGAAGCTTCTTTATTGAACTTCTACTTTGGTTTCTCTGCGACAGATTTCTCTTTGTTCTTGTGTTTATTTCCTGACTGAAGTTCTCTTCTATCAGCTGTCTAACCCTACTTATTACTAATCTTTTTTGAGGGGAGGAGGTTGTTGTTTTAAGACAGAGCTGTGTAGCTTAGCCTAGCCTAGAACGCCTCAGCTACTTTGGTCTGGAATTATAGGTAGATGTCACCATGTCTAGTTTTGTTGCATTTATTTTGTGTGTGTGTGTGTGTGAAGGTGTGCTCGTGCCCTTGTGTGTGGAGGTTGGAGAACAACTCAGGAATCACTTCTCATTTGCCGTCTTGTGAGATCAGGACTGAACTGTCTCCAGGCCTGAACACAAGTGCTCTACCCACTGCCAGCCCTCTTGCTATTCTTCTTGTAGGTTTCCTCATGAACTTGTGCACAGGCACATACCACAACCACTCACCACACACACACACAACCTGAAATTCCAGCCTTACAAGGTAGAAATGAGATCAGCACGTTCTGGGTTTGAGAGAGCCTGCCTTAAAGAGTAAGGTAGAGAGCCATGGAGGCAGATTCCCAACACTGACCTCAGGACTCCATGTGCACTTGAATGCATGTACACAGGCACCCACACACAAATGTATCCACACGTATATGAACACATCTACTCAAGCATACCACACACATACACACACACACATAAAATAAGAAAATAAACAAATAAATAAAGGATATTTCTCCTTGGAGCCCCTCCCTGCTCAATATTTCTTTTTCTTAATCTGTTAGAACTACTAAAAGTAAAAAATAAAATAAAAATTCACCCAAAAGCCAGAAGCCAGGTGTTATGGATCATATCTGTAATCCAGTGTTTGGGAAGTTGAGGTTTAAGTTTAGAGTTTGAGGCTTACCTGGACTACAGAGTTAAAAAAAAAAAAAAGGGTGGGCTGGAGAGATGGCTCAGTGATTAAGAGCACTGGCTGGTCTTCCAGAGGTCCTGAGTTCAATTCCCAGCAACCACATGGTGGCTCACAATCATCTATAATGGTATCCAATGCCCTCTTCTGGCAGGCAGGCGTACATGCAGACAGAGCACTCATACATTAAATTTTTTAAAGGGGGTGGGATGTGATGGTTTAAATGAGAATGGCTCCCACTGGCTCATATATTTGAATGCTTGGTCCAAAATTGGATTGGTGGAACTGTCTGGTTGGGAAGGAGGAGTGTCACTAGGCTTTGAGGTTTCAGAAGCCCCTGCCATTCCCAATTACCTCTCTCTCTCCACCTCCTGCTTTAGTATTAGACATAAGCTCTCAGCTACTCCTGCCTGCATAAGTGCCGCCACACTCCCCACCATGACGGTCATGGACTCTAACCCTCTGGAAGTGTAACGCTTCCCTCCCAGTCTCCAAACTCTTTTTTTCGTTTTGTTTTTTCGAGACAGGGTTACTCAGTTTTAACTCTGGCTGTCCTGGAACTCACTCTGTAGACCAGGCTGGTATCGAACTCAGAGATCCTCTTGCCTCTGCCTCCTGAGTGCTGAGATTAAAGGCGTGCGCCACCACACCTGGCTTTAAGGATTAGCTCTCACCATTCTCTGAGCCCTGCAGGACTCTACTCACCAGGACGACAACCCCAGCCATGATTGCTAACACCACCACCACGATCACAGCGATGATTCCAGCCGTGAGGCCCTGCATTGAAAACTCGGGAGCTTTTTCATCAACGTAGTAAATCAGAGTCTGACCAGGGTCCAGCTCCAGTTGTTCTCCATTTACCCTCAAGTCCATTTTTTTAGAAGAATAGAACAAGGATTCCCCTTTCACCTACAAAGAAGAAAAATAATGAAAAACGTTCAAGAAAACCAGCCACGGTCATCAATAATTATATACCAATTGTACGTCAGAAGAAAAACTGCCAAGCATCTTTACAGTTTCGATGATAACGAACTGACTCAGTGAAACTTCAAAGCACTATTTAATATAGGAAAATGCCATACACTAACGTAGAAATGGAGACTGTGTGCCTACTACCTACCCTCCAGATTCAAAACACATGGCCAAATCAGATTCCTCATTCTTTTTCTATCCCTACATCTCCCATGCCCAAAGTACTCAAATTTAGCCAGCTATACAATGTCTTGCATTTGTAACTGTAGGCCTTAGAAGGCTGAAGCAGGGCCCTGTTGATGTGCACAGAAATACACAGGCACAAGCATACCTACATAGAATTTAAAAATTAGTCTTTAAAATGGAGACTGACTCCTACTCCAAGAAACTATTCGAATAACAGATGGAGTATATACCAATGTGGTAACTGTATTACCAAAGAGACAATACAAATTATAAGAAAGGAGAAGGCTAAGGGTATAGCTTAGTAGCAGAGTGTTTTCCCAGCATACAGGAATTCATAGTGGGTTTAATTCCTAACACAGCAAGGATTAAAACGTAATAGAAGACTCAGAGGGGCTAGAGACTGATAGAATGCTTACCCAGCATGTACAGGGTCCAGGGTTCAGTCTCCAGCATGACGTAAACAAGTCATAGTGTCACACACTTGTAATCTAGTGCTTGGGACTATTACATCACAGACCCCTGGCTGCCCCTCCTCCCCTTAAGGTATCAGGCTTGTGCAGCTCCTACCAGCTCTGGTGTCTCTCTCCCCTGCTAACAGGAATCTCTGCTGCTCCCAACAACAACTCTTGATGCCTGGACACCCTCCCCAAACTGGCTTCGAGCTATGGCCAGGATCCCCAGCCGCTGGTAAAGTTTTCTCTCGGGCTCTCTCCCTCTTGAGTTGGCCTGCTCCCCACCTCCCTTCTAAATCCCCTGCCATGCCGTCCACTGTTCTTTACATTTTCTTTGCTTTAGATTTATTTTTATTATTCTGAATTTAACTTCAGTTGACAGCTACCTGGTGATGTGCTCGCTGGGAATCCAACATAGGTCCTCCGGAAGAACAGTATATGTTCTTAACTGCTAAGCCAGCTTTACAAAGTCTATTCTGTTCTGCCATCCCACGGCCCCATCATGCTGCCTCTGAAATGATGTACCATTCCTTATCACGCTCTCCTACCTCATGGCACAACCACAGCCCCATGCCTGGACCTTATGAGACCCTGTCTCAAAAAGGTTCAAACAGGAGACACGGTGGCATAGATCTTCAACCCCAGCACTAGGAAGGCAGATGCAGGCAGATCTCTGAGTTCAAGGACAGCCTAATCTGTATATATTTTAAGTTCCAGAACGGTCAGGGCTATATAAAGAGATCTTGTCTAAGGTGGGGGGGGGAGTATTAAGCTTTAAAAATTATGGTTTATACTTACATCTTTTTCAAAGTAATAAGCCACATCAGCTATGTCCACATCATCTTGAGTTTTCTGAGAAGAATTTTGCATCAGATCAATAGTGATAACATTATTCTCATACTGCGGGGAAAAAGTGAAAATTACAAATTAATAAAATTAGAATATGAGAAAACTGTTCAATAGTCAGAATATTTAGAATTTGATTTTCCATAATCTGCATGCACCAGGAGCTTTCCATTAATAATTAAATTTATCACTAGTAATTGAAAAATCTTTGAGAGATCTTTCAATCTATTGAAGAGATTAAAATAGCAATGCAAACAGTTTTTTTTTAGGCATCAAGGAAAGGGCTACCTGGGTGTAATTGTTAGCTGCAATTGTCAACTAGAATAAACAATCTACGACCACTTGAGAAAAGTCTCAATGAGGGACTGTCCTTCTTCAGTCGACCTATGGGCAAGTCTGCGGAGATCATCTTTATTGTGCTAACTGCGTGGGAAGACCCACACTGACTGTGGGCTTCATGGTTTCATAGGCTGGGCTCTGGACTGAAGAAAGAGAATTCTGGGCACTGTGTGCACGTATTCATTCTCTCTGCTCTTGACTATGGATGTAGCTGGCTGCCTAAGTTCCTGCTGCAATGACTTCCCCACAGTGACAGACTCTATTTGGGAAGGGTGAACTAAATCAAGCCCTTTTGGGGATGAAGACATGGCTTAGCAGTTAATAGCACCTGTTGCTCTCGCAGAGGACAGGAGCTCAATTCCTAGCTGCTAACCATCTGTAACACCAACTTCAGGGGATCCAAAGCCTGTTTCTGAACCTCTGGGGCACCAGACACACACATGGTGCACATGGTACACATACACGCACAACATAAAATAAATAAACCCTTTCTCCCCTAGCTCAATTTCTTTGGGGCTCTTTATCACAGCAACAGGAAAGGAAACCAAGACACTGGTAAGGTCAGCCTGTTGCAGTATGTGCTGAGAGCAGTCAAAGAGGTCCTACAAGGTACGAAGAGCGTGTGCTTCAGGTATAGTAAGATACCACATGTCCTCAAGGGCAAACTGGAGCGTTCAAAGGCTATGGAAGAAAAACAGCTGGGATACCATATCAAGTGCCCAAAGTTTAACTGTTACTAAAATTCATTTAGCTACCATTAAAAAAACCACTGGCTGTTATTTATACTCAAACCATACCCCCCTACCAACTTGCTGTTAAAGCTCATTTACCAAAAAAACAAACAAACGAAAACTTACCAGAATATTCTTGATAAATTTTTGATTCAGTTTGTATCGAGATGTGAATGCCTCCTGAAGCGCACTGCAAATAATTTAAAAGTTTTGTTTGAAAAAAAAAAAAAACAAACTTGCAATGCAACAGAATCTCCGCTGTTTAAGCAGATGGCTCAAGGACTCAGTTGCTGCTGTTATTATTATTGTTATTACTGTTACTATTTTTGTTTTGTTTCATTTGTTTTTGGTTTCCAAGACAGGTTTCCCTGTGTAGCCCTGGTTATCCTGGTACTCACTCTGTAGAACAGGCTGACTGTAACTCAGAGATCTGCCTGCCTCTGCCTCCCAAGTGCTGGGATTAAAGGCTTGCGCCACCACTGCCTGGCTATTGTTATTTTTTTAAATAGAGGGTCTCACTATGTAGCCCTGGCTGACCTGGAACTTGCTATATAGACCAGGCAGGCCTCAAACTCAGAGATCTGATTGCCTCTGCCTCTGAGATTAGAGGTATTCGATGGTGGCTAGGCTGTGTAATTTTAATGTCATTTTCCAACTATAATAACAGTAAGTGGTTCAAGCCAACATCAGCCACTGCTGAGTTTCAGTTTGATCAGATACAGAACCTTTACATAGTGCCCACATATCTGCTGACAGAGTCATAAACTCCAAAGGGGAAAACGGTAACTTCACAATAAAGAAACCTAGCAGACACGGCTTATAAAGGGACAAAGGACATCATGATCTCCTGATGTGAGTACTGGGAAAGACACAAGATCACTCATGTAGTTTTTCTGTCAAGATGCATAAATACAAAGTTTATGTGCAATCATACTTACGTCTGCAAGCTCTGAAAATCATAAGGGTTTTCTCTTTCTTTGTGTTTTAGTTCAATGATGATCCAGCTGTAAGATAAGATGATGTCAACTGTGTGTAACTCAGACTTTTATGCTGTTTTCCAAAGAGGCAAATATTCAAATTCCGAACTAGAATTAGAACTAACAGAACAAATAAAAGTGTTGTAGTAAATATCCCTCACATATCCTTCACAGAGAACCCACTCAGGAGAAAAACCCTTTCTAACACTGACCTGCTGGTGACAGGCACAGCACAAACTGAGTTGGCCATGGTGGTGCAGCCTGCACTGTGGAGACAGAGGCAGGAGATGGCCCAGATTCAAGGCTCCCAAAGTAAGAGGTAGCAGAGTGCAAGCTTGGGCCTGGGACTGGACGGGGTCAGACCCCGTCCAGTCCCAGGCCCCTGGCGATCAAGCCTCCCCTGCCTGAATAGGTTTCTGTTTATTTTCATTAATCTCTCTCCTATCCCTTCCACCATGAAGGGACCAAGTCCTGGGCTTCTCCACCATTTAGTCTCCAGCCCAAAGTGCTCATTTTAAAAACAGTCACTAAGCAAATACAGTTTAGGCCATTAATACTCAGTCGACACTAATCCAACCTAAAATGCGGAACAGAAGTTAAGTGAAAATAAGGGAAATGATGTGGACTACACCAGCATTTCTATAAAACCGAAGAACCATCTATCTACGCAGGAAACTCATAAACCAGCTCTGGAAACCAACGTCAGACTGAAAAATGACTACAGTTTCATGTGCACAAGGGGAAACTTTTACATTTAACCTCATAATCCCAGGCTCCCTTCCATTTTCCCACACTTAATTAGGTGCCAAAGATAAGAAGCTTCAGAAGGGAGATCGTTTCCACAAAGCAGCACGGTTGGGTTAGAGCTGATCAAACTCAACTCAAAACAGGTGGCACCAGTCTTACGCAGTCTGGAGACAGGACACCATGCCCAGCTCCCTTTTCCCAGCTTTGGACTTCCAAACCCCAAAATCTCATTTCATACGCGAAACCAAACGTAATTAAACAAATGCGAGCCGCACGAGGGGAGCCGCGGGGGCAGCGACACTCACTAGGTCCTCACTCGCTCGGAGCACGTTATTTCCGAGTCCTTGTCGGTTCTTCGGACGCCGGCAGTGTTCACGCACCAGCACGTGGCGGTGCCGTTGCACTGCTTGGCCTTGAAGAGCCCTTTCTCGTCGCACTCCGGGTCGTACATCCCGTCGTTGTTCTGGATGGCAGTCTCAGGTTTCAGCCTCCTCCCAGACTTGCTGTGAGTCATTTCCGCCTTCATCACCAAACATTTGGATGCCACTGAAGAGAAAACACAACGCCAAACTGAATAGCGACGGTTTCATGAACACGGGGAGAAACTTTTTAATTCAACGCCACAATCCCAGGCTAAACATTATTCCACACTTCCTTCCACTTCCCCACACTTAATGACTTGCTGAAGAAGCTTCGGGTGTCAGATCACTTCCACAAAATAACACAGCTGGACTACAGCCAATAAAACTCGGCTCAAGGCGTCTCGGCTTAAAAAGTATTGCCAAGATTGATCTTCCAGGCAAGGGGAATCTTTTACTCACGTTTGGAGCAAACGATAGTATTCTGTGTGCCAAAGGAAGTACACTGGCATTCACCATTTTGATTCTTGAAGCAACCTGTCACCAGCTTGTAGTTGTCGCAGGAACATGCTAGAAAGGTGTAAAAATGTAGTTTAAATGCAGCTGCAGTTGTCAACTCTGACGCCCCTGCTAAATTATGCTCTGTCAAGCATGCCTTTAAGAAGTGGTCCTGGGGCTGGGTGCTTGCTGGTGAGCTGGAGACCCCAAATCAAACCTCCAGACCCACATTCTGGAGAGACAGCCTTTGGTCTCCCAGAGAGCCTGGGAGAACTGACTCCTTCAAGTTGTCCTCTGACCTCCACACATGGCCCTGTCACACAAACGTGACCACCTCAAAAAACTAAATAAGTTTGCCAAGTGTAGTGGGGCACACCTTTACACCTTTATTCCCAGCAAAAGGGAAGCAGAGGCAGCTAGATTTCTGTGAGTCCCAGGACAGCCAGGGCTATGTAAAGACCCTGCCTCAAAAATAAAACAAAATAAATAAATGCAAAAAAAAAGGAAAAGTTTGAGAGATGGCTCTGCCGTTAGGAGTGCTAACTGCTCTTCCAGAGGTCCAGAGTTCAGTTCCCAGCAACCACATGGTGGCTCACACTCATCTATAATGGGATCAGATGCCCTTTTCTGGCCTGCAGGTGTACATGCAGAGAGAGCACTCAAATAAAACAAATAATTCTAAAAAAAAAAAAAAAATTCTAAAGTAAAATTAAAGAATTAAAAACTAGAGAAAAAAAAACCCCAACAAACCCAGCTGTAATGTAAGTGCATGAAAGTCTTACATCCACCAGTCTGTGCCATTCATTATAAAGTCTAATCTTTGCTTCCCACTTCCACTTTTACTGTATGGTGTTTATTTTTCCGGGAAGCACTTCATTTTCAAGCAGAGTGAATTAAGATTTACAAGGGTAGAGAAAATA
Source organism: Cricetomys ansorgei (assembly GCA_026225945.1). Classification (NCBI taxonomy): domain Eukaryota; kingdom Metazoa; phylum Chordata; class Mammalia; order Rodentia; family Nesomyidae; genus Cricetomys; species Cricetomys ansorgei. The sequence goes on from JAMJFZ010001264.1 coordinate 8,324,735, forward strand.
AATTAAAATAAATAATTTAAGAAAAGAAAAAAAAAAGATTTACTAAGGAAATGTGACCAAGAACTAACTCCCTAGAGTGGGAAAGGCTCCAAGGGAAGAATACTTGGGGTTTTCTGAGGATAGAGCCTGGGGCCAAACTCATGCTAACTAAGCCCCTCCCAGTGAGCTACACCTTTGGCCTGTGTTTCATTGTTGTGAACTAGAGTCCAGGCTGGTGTCAAACTCAGGGTTCCTCCTCTCTTTTTAAATGCGTTACACATATTCACTTATTTGGAGCAGGGAGTACGCTGTGGTATAACTTGTAGAGTTAGGGTTCCATTACAAGGATCCAGGATAACAAATTCTGTCTATCTCGATAATCCAAAAAAAGGACCTTTTCCCACTGAGCCACTGCACTGGCCCTTGGCCCTCTGAGTGCTGGGATTACAAGTGTTGGATAATTTTGTTGTTGCAGGTTTTGTTTTTAATTTTTAATTTTTGAGACAGTGTCTTGTTATGTAATCCAGGCTGGCCTCAAGCTCACAATCCTCCTGTTTCAGCCTAAGGCCTGGGATCACAGGCATGCAACACTTCTAACTTTATAGCCCTCGGCTGGCCTGGAACTCAGTTCCACCAGCGATCTGCCTGCTTCCTCCTCTAAGTGCTGGGACTAAAGGCTTGCACCATCAGCCAAGCATGAAACAGTTTTAAATACAGCCCTCTAAAGATCTTATCAGCTTGGCTTCTGTGCTTTCTTTTTCTAAAGCTAACGTTTGTTTGTCTACTTTGTACATTTATCTACATATTTTGCGTATGCATACACATGTGCATGTGTGTATACGGCACAGTTCAAATGTGGAAGTCAGAGGCCACCTCGGGGAGTATGTTCTCCCCTTCTACTTGTGGGTCCTGGGAATTTAACTCAGGAGTGACTTTACCCACTGAGCCATTTTAATGGCCCTGTCATTCAAAAAAAAAAAAAAAACTTCCTTCTTTCAGTTCCTCCCTCCCTCCCTTTCTCCAGCTCCAGCTCACTACCACCCTCCAGCTTCAGCCTCCCAAGTGCTGGGCTTACAGACCAGAGCTACCACACTGGCTGCTACTCTGACTTTCTGGTGTTTTCCCTCTTTCCCCAGCCTACTAGTTACTTCATCTTTCCCCCGCAAAAGTCAGCAGCTCCAATTCTGAGATACATGGATCCTCCTCTCTTATCTTGCCCTTACCCAGTTTTCTTCAGGAATGCCTGCGCTGCCTTGGGACCCAATAGAAATCTATTCTGTTGTTGGGCAGTGGTGGCCTTTAATTGGGAGGCAGAAGCCAGCCTGTTCTACAGTTCCAGGACAGTCGAGAAACCCTGATGGTGAGAAAACCTTCTCTTTTTTTAAACAGAGTTCCCTATAGCCCAGGCTGGCCTCCATGGCCACACTGGGTTGAAGATGACCTTGAGTTTCTGATCCTCCAGCTTCCACTCCCTAAGTGCTGGAGTTACAGGTACACGCCTGGATTAGGGGGTGCTGGAGAATGAAGCCAAGGGTTTGCTAGGCAAGCACTCTACATCCCAGCCCTGAATCTCCAGGTTAGAGCAGATAGAAGTTAGAAAAACATAAACTGATTCAACTTAATTACTTGTAATTAATGGATGTAAGCCACCCCTGCCAATAGAAAATGAAATCCTATTCCAAAAATCAAAAAACTAAATTATATTAACTTAAAAGTTGGAAAGAAACAAAAGGAAAAGAAATTCTTTTCAGACTGCTTTGTTTAATTGTCTCCACTTCCAGACACCATCTTAGAAACAAGTCAGCAAACTCTTAAGAACAACTACGATCAAATTCCGTTTCCTTTTCTCTACATACCGGTCAGTCACTGTTTAAGTACAGTTCTCTCTCTTTTTTTTTAAATAACAGTTTCATTATTAATTTGAGTTACATACAGTGAATCTCGAAAACACCGTCTTCGCACTTTTCCCTAAGAATAAAAGGAACCGAGGGCAACTCCGTGGCTCAGGAGATAAAGGCCCATAACCACCTGAGTTTAATCCCCAGGACCAACACCCACAAGTAGAATTTATGCAAACATACACACACAAATAAACGAATTAAAGAAAATACTGGAGGAGGTGGAAAACTTCCTTTATAAAAGTTGAAAGGATCATAATATAAATCTACCTGTGCTCCAAAAACACAAATATGCACCATTGTTAATTAGGGAATTCCTAGAGTGGGAAGATGGTGCGATTTTTAAAAGGGCCCTCATACTTTGTGTTCTATATCCTCGCCACAATGAACGAAGCACTAGTCGCGATTCTTAGAAAAGGGAAAACACCTCCGCTCGGTACGTCCCCACAGGCCCGCCTCCGACGCGCAGGTGCATAGCGGCCTCTGGGGAGCCACCTGTCCCCTCCCGAGGCCCACATCCGGGGACCGTCGCAGGTACCGGGGGAGGAGGCGGGCCGCAGGGACAAAGGCCCCGAGTCGGAGCCGCAGACCCCGGGCAGTGGCTCGGCCACCTGTCCCCGAGCGCGGCCAGGGACACCGCTCCGCCGCCTCGCGCGAGCGCACGCCCGACGGCCTCAGCCGGAGAGCGCGGCCCGCGGCCCCCTCCCCATCACCCGGCCCCGCACGACCCCGCACTCCGCCCCGGGTCCCCGCCTCACCTTCCTGAGCCGCGGCCACCGTCGCCGTGACCACCGCGAGCACGAGCCCGAACGCGAGGGCCTGGGGGCGCGCCATGCTGCGCGCGGAGCGGAGCGGCGGGACTGCGGGGCTGCGGGGCTGCGGCGCGGAC